>CM055642.1:43844289-44464288 GCA_029378325.1 Elaeagnus macrophylla
GGATTTATTAAGTGCATTAAGCCTATTTAACATTTTTTTTTGCCACTAAACGATGAGTACGCTAAAACTTTTCAAGAAAATTTAAATACTAAAGCCTAAAGATTAAATACGTTTTTTGCTACTAAAATATATGACGTAAAGTTTAGGGGATAGAAAATGGGCTTCAAATTATTTCACTATGCATAATTATGTGAGTATGAACATAGCATTTCTAATTAAGCAATTGTTCTTAAAAATAGAGAAATTATTCATTACTTTTTGGTGTAAGTAATGATGTAATACCAGGCTAACACAAGTACCCAATATTTGTTAAAGAGAGAAAACAATGTGAATAATAATGAGTATACTCTAAAAATAATGAATAACAATTGATAAAAAAAATTAGTCAAAACTCAAATGCTATAACTTAGTTTTGTAAATTTACCTACGAACATGTTTTCCTTTTGGTTACGGTCAATATTCCCAAGGGTAAATTACACCTAACCACCTAAAGTTTGTCATTATACCACTAGTACTATTTAGGTTTTATGTTATATCAACGATTTTGTTCAACGATTAGACTATTATCACATATACACCTGAAAACTAACAATGTTAATTTTTGGCATGTTTTTTACACCGTTCTAAATACCCTAAATGTATAATTTATATACAGTCATGCATTTGCCTGTAAAATTAGATCGTATCGCACAGTATAAAAATAGTATGATTATGTAGAAATTTTGTATGACCAGGGAGTGTGGGTCTAAATTGTACTAAACAACTAACTTTGTCTGTCTGAATTTTCAATTATAAAATTATGTTTCTTAACTTTTTCTTTTATCCCAAATTAAAAATTATATTTTTTTTATTTTTAAAAATGTAATAAAAATATAAAAATGAATTAAATATTAATTTAAATAAATTTTATAATAAAAAACTATTTTAAATATAAATTATTTTATTAAAATATATATAAACAATTTAATTCGACTATATTATACAGTTTTTTATTAAACATTGTATAGACTAATTATAATACAATTCAATACAGTTCAATCTAATTCGATTATACTTAATCTATTTGAAACGATGTACCAAACATAGCCTTTGGAACATTAAATTTTCTCTTTCATCTACTATTGTGAGAAAATGTCAAATTTATATTAATATATTGAACAAATGACCGTTGGAAGGAACGATCATTCTAAGATATCATTATGTATATATATCATTAGTACACTTAAAGCTATATAAACTTAAAAAGCATTAGAAAAACTCCTAGCAGGATGGCTTCCATGGATTCCAATAGCACTTCTAGAATCAATGGAGAAGTAATAAAATTCAAGAATAGAACCTTTTTATGTGAAAAAAGGCAGCAATGAAAATTACTAAATCAAGAACAAATCCATTGAAACTATACTTTTATTGTGCAAATGAAAGATGCAAATATTATTCATTTTGGAATCCTGATCATGATGAGTATGTAGGTCCTTTTGATTCATGTAATGTGAATTCAGGTAGACAAAATGAAATATGTGAAGTTAGATTAGAATTAGCAGCAATTGGTGCAAGGATTCAAAATGTGGAAATGACATTGCAAAATGGGTTGAAAAATGTGATGCTAGTGAATATGTGCTTTTTCTATCTTATAATAATTGTAGTTATATTTCTACATGTTGTAATGAGATGAAAGAATGTTTATGTAACAAGTAGAGTGTCTATACTGATTATGTTTATTTATACATGCTATAATAAATAGAATGTATGCTATGTTTAAAATAAAAAAATTTAGCCAAATAGAACCAATATATTTCTACACGTTGTAATGAGATGAAAGAATGTTTATGTAACAAATAGAGTGTCTATATTGATTATGTTTATTTCTACATGCTATAATAAATAGAATGTATGCTATGTTTAAAATAATTTTTTTTAGCCAAATAGAACCAATATGCATTTTAATCCTTCCCTTAATTTAGTAATGCATGTTCCACAGCTAAACAAATCAAAATACATTAAGAAAGTTCAAATATATCTAGCCTAGTTCAAAATAATAAGATATGTCCTTGTTACAAAAACTTCACATAACACATGTGATTATTCAAATACATCCAACCTAATTTAGTTTAAGTGTTAGTATATTGCTTTGAACTAATAACAAAATAAGGGTCATTATTTATGTCTTACCTACAAAATAGCATCAAAGTTCACCTTGTGACCCCAATATCATATGTCCATGAACTTTGTGCACCAAAATAACATGTAAATCAGCCTAGCAATTTGTTTTTTAATACAAAATAATTCCTAATTACCTAGAATATAGTCATATGAAAATCAACATACATAATAAACTAATTAGGCTTTTTTTCTTTTGTCTTTGGTAGGGTGCACCCTCGGAGATTTTTCTTTATTATTATCTGTTCATTTGACAAAAAACACAGATGAATATTATGTTATTATTGACAATTAGAAAAATGTATATATAAGGTAGTTAAAAAAATGCAATTTAGGGTATCATACCACGTAAGTATCTTTTTTTAGTAGTCTCATTCACCTCGGGATCTACCTCATGTATGACAATGCCCTTTTAATATAAGAATACGTAATTTAAGTAAATTTCAATAACAATTTTTTTTTCAAGGAATCTACTAGACTGCATTGCTTTAAAGAAAGTATAATTTGGTATACCTGTGGCCCTCTTAATGCATTTGCCAAAACTTCTTTCTATTTTGTCTTTTTTGTTTCTTAGAGCTTGTACCATCTTCATCATTATGAGTAACAACGCACTGACATTAAGGAAACAAAATTTATTAATATAATGTGAAAAATGCCATAAAGAAATGGATGCTAACTTACCTTTCTCTTCTTGATGTTTCCAATTGACTTTTCCTTCAAAAATAAGCAACAAACGTATGTTAGCTTCAAAAATACCGTAATATTAAGTGTATGTAATGTTATGCCTTTCTAGTGTTATCACTTCCCTTATGTTAAATTCCAATGTTTCTATCCTACACATCACTATTAGAGTTGTCCTCATTTTTCTTCCTGGTGGTTCCAGTAGCATTTTCCTTCTTAATAGAAACATATAATGATCAATATGTTGACAAAATTTTAATTTAATAAATAATAATAACATAAATTGTTATACCTTTACTTTTCTCTTTAGATTTAACAAACAAGACCTCATATTGTGTCAAAATTTCTTGCATAATCTACATTTCAGTCCTTGATTTCTCTTATGCCTTTGTAACCAGCTTCTCTTTTTCTTTCTCTAGAAGGCCTTCTAGCTTTCCTTACAACTGTTGGAGGTAAGATATGATCCACATTAGTCAATTTTGTCCAACTTTCCTCACTTAGTACGGAGTGGATAATAGATCAATAAGTCCTTAAGTAAGCATCCTTGGTTAAAGTTGGGTCAATATAGTTCTCAATCCTCAATCTTCAATTTATAATACCCCTATAGGCATGCTCATAAGGAATCCCATTTATCTTCCATTCACCTCATGAACAAGTTCTGGTATTAAAATTAACCAAAATGGTTGTAGACAAATCTATAACCTCAAACTCTTCATTTTCAACATAAATGACATCCAAACCCCTACCCATCATTTGGTTATGATCTATCCTTTTTTGCACCATTGGTCAAATATTAGTAACCAAAGTCTCTGCCTTTCCCCTTCTTCTCGCAATCCTACTCATTAATTTTCTCCTCACTTCTTCAAATAAATGTATTATAAGTAGCTTCCTCACCTTATTCAACCAGTTGTTAAAGCTTTGAATCATGTTATTGGCAACATGATCTACCTTTGCCTCCTCATCGAAGGCATGCCTTACCCAATATATCTTTGAAATTTCATCCAAATATTTATGAGTTTCTTCATCAGGATCTTGAATCATGCAATCATTAAATTCAATTACCCTTGTTGCCTTGGATGCTACCCAAAAGAATGATATGAACTTAAGTCCAGGCCATCTACCTCTAAAGTTAGCATATATATGCCTTGCACAAAACGTAATATATGCATTTTGAAACACCTTTTTATCTACATTTATACACCTTTTTATCCTTTTTGACATAAAACATAAAGCTCTTAGATCTCCACCAATGTGTTTATTCAACAATGACAAAAACCACTTTCATGTTTTACCATTTTTTGTTTCAACCCAAGCTATTGCTATTAGGAATAAATTGTTATTAGCATCCAATGAGACAGTAGTAAGTAACATTCCACTATAAGAACCCTTCAAATGACATCCATTTATGCTTATGAATGGTCTACAACCAAGGAAAAACCCTTGTTTTTGAGCTGCAAAGCTAATAAAAAACCTTTTAAACATTCGACCTTTATATGACCCTTGTTTCTAACATTTTATAATTGCCATTGATCCTGAATTAGTTTGTAGCATAGCATTACAGTAACTTCTAATTTTCCTAAAACTTCCACTATGATCACCCATGGAATTATGACTAGCCTTCAATCTTGTCCTATATAATGTCAGATCATTCATTGAGATGCCCCATCTTCTGTTACACTCAGCCCTTAACACATCAATATGAAAACCAAGATTTGCATCTACAATACTTTGAAGTTTTGTTTCCAACTAATTTGATGTTGCTTCAGGTTGTTTGTCAACTTGTTGACAATTATGAGTGTTTCCCATTGTTTTTACCATAAAAGCCTTTTGATCAGTTTCTAGTGATGCATAAATTCTCCACTTACATTCAGCTGATTCACACCTAATGGTCCCTTTTACATTTACTAGCAATTCTTATTGGTTGAAAACCAACTTGGATTATTTATTATTTAACAATTCTCTAAAATGGTCAACTCCATTAAATGTGTCTCCCACTCGAAACTTTATAGAACCATCAGATTACCTTTTAAATTACTTAAGTTCATACATCCTACTAACATTTCTAGCAACCTTCTCCTGCTTCATCTTCAGAATTAGTGTCAATTAAATTATGGTAATCATTACCATCATATTCTTCCAAGCTATTCTCACTACCATCAAATTATTCATCAATTTCCTCTTCTTCTGATTGATCATTTGTGAAGTCTTGGTCCAACACCTCATCATTATCCTCAACATCAACATCAGGTTCATCTTCAACACTACTCTAATTGAATTGTTCAAACTCACCCCATTGACATTTTATTCTTCAATATTTTCCATGTCTCTCATGCCACCACTTCTCCTATCAAAATGCCTTAACCTTTGAGTTTCAAATATAGGGGTATGGTTAGGGTCAGTACCATTGGTAGGATTAGGCTCATTATTAAATATTGGTTTAATTTAGTCCATGAATGGGTCAAAATCCAAGTGTTCAAGGACAAAACTATCATCAAATGTTGTAGGTATAGTTTGATGAGTTTCAGTGTTTCTTTTTGGGATTTCAGGATGGTAATCATTGGAAAATAAATCAAATCCATTAATTTTAGCTTCAACTTGGATTGAATCATGTCGTGTTTCATTTGTTTCAGGTTCAGGTGGAGTTGGTGTGATTGGTGTTTCAAGTGTTTCTAGTTCAAGCGGTATTTGTTCATGTATTTCAGGTGGGGTCCTTGGTGCTTCATGAGACGTTTTAGGTTGGTTTTCCTCTTATGTTGCACTACCATCAACACAAGGGTTTATGTCAAGATAAGGCAAGGGTGGTTCCACAGCTAATGGTAACATGGTAACATACAAGCCAAGCCTCTTAATCCTCATTTCTCTATATAAATCCATCAAAGCCATAAGTTCCAAGTCAATTTTAATTTCCTTCATCTCTTTTACTTAGGGCCCATAGCTTTAATTTTTAATGGTTCCTTTATTAATTTCAACCTTAAACCCAATATACTTCGAAGAACATCATTGTAGCACTCAATTAGACTATATATATCACTCGGTATCATACCAAAACATCTACTGATCCCAAATAAGTGCAAATAAACTTTAGACCATTCCATTATAATTGACCTAGTAATGAACAGAAGGAAAAAAATCAGGACATACAGATGCATTCAAAATTTCATGTACTAGTTTATTTTTATAAAAAAAATCAATTTCAATCTAACCAAATATTCAATGCTATAGAATATTTTCTTGTTAATAACAAATACTTTCATATATTCATAATCCCTAAACAAAGCATAACTAGTCAAAGAAAGAAAAAAAATTAATATAAATATAACTTCAAATGAATGAAATTTCAAATTTTTACAATAAATATGTTATAATTGGTCTATTATTAAACAGCCCTATAAATAATATAATCTGATATTATTCGACATATATAGTCCATGAAGTAATAACAACATTGCAATAGATAGATTTAATAGTCATACATGGAATTCGTAACAACCAAAAATCGAAAGAAATGGTGGAAAATTTATAAGAAAGTTTAGGGTTTTAACAATATACCAGTTACGGGTATCATAAAACACCTCTTATCCAACTTTTAAACTCAACTTTTTTGCAACTGGAAGATGAAAAAAATAAACACTTTATCTCGAATGATCTCAATATCTTCTCCTTTTTTGTTATTATAAGGTTTATTTGTATTGGCAATTTTCGTGGACAAAATATTTAATTGTAATCTAGCATAAGTGTTCACTGTTCAATCAGATGATACATGATGATGGAGTCACCAAGCTTGCAATGCTCATATGAAAGGTAAAATATTCTCTCATGCATACATCCTCACACAATTGAGCACTACACTTAGTATGAGTAGAATTGTTGTGAAAGTTGGAATCCTTGTATGAGTAGAATTCTTGTGAAAGCAAAATCTTGATATGAATAGAATCCTTGTTTGAGTAGAATTGTTGTGAAAGTAGAGTCCTTGTTTGAGTAGAATTGTTGTGAAAGTAGAGTCTTTGTTTGAGTAGAATTGTTGTGAAAGCTAAATCCTGGTATGAGTAGAGTTGTACTCTATTATTAATCCTCTTTCAAGTCAAATTGGACTCTATATAAGCAACGCTTGTTTGTGCAAAATATAACCCACACCGAAATAATATTTTCTACAACTAATTGAGTTTTTAAAGAAAAATCTTATTCTCTTCATCTTTAAGCTTAGGCACTTTCTTATTTTAATTGTTCAAACATACTGTGTGGTTATGTTTGAATAATTCACGTGCCTAATTATTTTTCATGATATTTAGATTTGTATGATCGTTCTAGAGTTTACTAGCTGATTTGTTTTTTACATCGTATGCTATTGAATCTGCTAGTTAGGATTTTTCATTGTTGAATCTGCTCTAGGACACACTTTGCACTTGTGTTATTTGTGTTAACGTTTCAGGTACTGAGGTGACGTGTTCGGTATTTCGTGTGACTCGAAATTACCAAAGTTGACGGGTTCGATTGATCTTGTGGGACTCAAGTAGATCGGAACGTTGGTCCGGATCCAGACACCTAACTTGTGGAGGCTATGAAAGGAGCGACGGCTCGTAAGTAAATTACACAAAGGGGGATCTATCTGTGAAGGGTAGTTCTAGGACCTATGGTTGTAATTGAACATTGATTTTCATAGTGGATAGTTAGGTGGTCCGGTGGACCGGTGGTTTTCCTCTTAGGTCATTGGAGTGGCCTAGGTTATTTCCACCTAAAAATATGGTGTGTTATTTTTTATTCCACATTTTATCTTTACAAGCGATTGCATGTCTGGCCGTTGTGTTTATGTTATATGATTAATATCTGTTAAAATTGAAAATAACATATTCGTCCACTCTAGGTATATTTGATCCGTAACTAAAAACTTTCAATTGGTATCAGAGTGGGTCACTAGATAAACTAGTGTTGCCTAGGACCTTGTTATGGATCATTTGAGAGAGGGTTCTTCTACAACCCGTCCACCTTACTTTGATGGTTCTAATTATCCATATTGGAAAGCTCGTATGAGAGCCTTTTTACGTTCCTTAGATGAAAGTGTATGGAATTCTGTGCTTTATAGTTGGGAACCACCTACGGTTACCAAGGATAATGTAATCACACTTAAACCTAGGATGGATTGGACTACTCAAGATAAAATTGGTAGTGGTTGGAATCAAAAGGGTATCAATGCTATTTTTAGTGCTGTGTCGCCGGATGAATTCCGACGTATTTCTGATATTGAAACTGCTAAGGCTGCTTGGGACACTTTAGAGGTTGCCCATGAGGGCACGTCCCAAGTTAAACGAACAAAACTTCGCATGCTAGCTACTAAGTTTGAAAATCTTAGAATGGAGGAGGATGAAATGTTTTCTGAGTTTTATACTAATTTATGTGATATTGATAACTCTTCTTCAAATCTTGGAGATAAAATTGATGAACGCAAGTTAGTACGAAAAGTCTTATGCTCACTACCAGAACGCTTTCAAGCAAAGGTTACAGCAATAGAGGAAAGCAAAGACATTGACACCATCAAGATTGAAGAACTCATTGGTTCAATTCAAACATTTGAGATGAACCTTCGAACACCCAAAAGAAACATTGGTATTGCTCTCAAAACCACCAATGTTGATGATGGTGATAGTGATGATGTTATAGAAGATGAAGATCTACTCACCATAGCCAGAAAACTCAAGAAAATGTTCAACAGAAAGGATCTACAGATTAAAGAAAAATCAAGAGATCATAAGGGAAGAGAACTCATGCCAATGAGTTCAGAAGCTGAGTGTGCCAACAAGAAGAAGAAAACAGTAAAAGCTTTCAATGCTACCCTTAGTGACACAGAAAGTGATGAAGACCAAGCTAGTGGTTCAGAAAATGTTAACTCTAACTACGTAGCTTTTATAGCAACTGTTAGTGGATACTCCAGTGAGTCAGACCTTGACTCAGATGATGAGGGAAGTAAATCTATTCTTGCTAAATTTAATGCAAATAGTTTTGAAGAATTATTTATTGATTTAATTAACTGCAAGAAAGAAAAAGATAAGCTTCTCATAACTGTAACAAAGCTGAATGATCAAATCAATTCGCAAGACCTTAATTTGTCAGTTTTAGAAAAAGAAAAAGTTAAATTGTCTGAGCATGTTGACAAGTTGAGTTTGAGTCTTGCAGGTATCAAACAAGAAAATTCAAAACTTGTGCAGGAACTAGATGAATCAAAAGAAACTGTGAAGAGATTAACTATTGGAGCTGAACGACTAGACAAGATGTTGAGCATTGGTAAGTCTTTCGGTGATACACGTGGCCTTGGATTCTTAAATGAAAGCTGTATACCTTCCACTTCAAAAACTACATTTGTAAGGTCTTCTAACTCTACTTCTACTGCTACTAATTTTACACAAACACCTACTACAACTATAGTAACTAAAACTGTTAAGTTTGTGCCTGTTTGTCATCATTGTGGTAGAAAAGGCCATATTCGACGTAACTGTAGATTTTTGATGAATGCTCTTCGATCTAATAATTATCTTCATGCTTATAGCTATAGAACTCATAATTATCATCCTACTATGGATATGTTGAATTTGAATAGGAAAGATAAGTCTAAAAGTATGTTTTTAAAACCTAATGCAATTAAATCTCAACCCAAAAACATAGAGAAGTCAAAATTTATGAAAATTTGGGTTAGGAAAGATTGCATGTTTCCTGTCACTTGATCATTATTGCTAGCCCACCTAGGTACTTTTGTTTGAGTGCTTAAATGACCCTAGGTGAGGATTTTCATAGGTTTATTTTGTTTTTGTTGTTAGAATTTTTTTTAGATTGTTTAAAAAAAAAAAAACTACAAGGTATTGGATTCATATAATACTTATACTTATACAACCTTATCTTTTGTAGCTTATTTTGATTCTCATTGTATATTCAATGCTACAATTCAAATTCTACATACTCAGCCTCTGTTGTGGATAACGCAACAATCTTCTGTATCTGTGACATCCAACTAACAGCTGTAGTACCTACAGTGAATACATAACCAGTGGTGCTCCTTCGGTGATCTACTTCCCCTGCAAAGTCTGCATCTATGTATCCTTGTACTTTTAACTCTCCTTTAGCAAAGTACAAGCACTTCTCTATGGAACCTCATAGATACCTTAAGATCCACTTCACTGCTTCCCAGTGAGTCTTTCCTGGATTTGACATGAACCTGCTAACAGCTCCCACTACATGGCCAATGTCTGGTCTCGTACAGACCATTGCATACATCAAACTTCCAATGGCTGAGGCATAAGGAACCTTAGTCATGAAGCTTTTCTCTTCCTCTGTTTGAGGACATTGATCCTTGGATAGGTGAAAGTGACTAGCCAAGGGTGTGTTAACTGCCTTGGCATTGCTCATGTTAAATCTCTGCAAAACACATCTGATGTACTCCACTTGAGATAACTTCAAAGTTCCTCTTTGCTTATCTCTAGTGATCTGCATCCCAAGAATCTTCTTTGCTAATCTGAGGTCTTTCATGTCAAATTCTTTTGACAATTGTTTCTTCAACCTATTAATATCATCCATATCTGGTCCTGCTACTAACATGTCATCAACATAAAGTAGTAAAATGACATAACTTGACTCAAATATCTTAAAGTAGCAACAGTGATCAATGTTACACTTCTGGAAACCTTCCTTATGCATGAAGCCGTCGAACTTCTTGTACCACTGTCTTGGAGCTTGTTTCAATCCATACAAGATCTTCTTCAATTTGCAAACCATGTTTTCTTTGCCTATTTCTATGAAACCCTCTGGTTGATGCATATATATCTCTTCATTTAGGTCTCCGTGTAAAAATGCAGTCTTCACGTCTAACTGCTCGAGATGAAGATCTTCACTTGCAACAATGCTCAAGACTATTCGAATAGTATTGAGCTTCACAATAGGAGCAAAAATATCGGTGTAGTCAATTCCTTCCTTCTGTTGGAATCCTTTGACAACTAGCCGAGCTTTGTATCTCTTGGAACCATTATGCTCCTCTTTCACCCGGTACACCCATTTGTTGTGAAGGGCCTTCTTTCCTATTGGTAACTTTGCTAGTTCCCATGTTTGGTTTGAGAACAAAGACTTTATCTCATCTTTCATAGCAAACTCCCACTTGCTGGCATCTCCAGTCTAACATGCTTCATCATAGCATTCAGGTTCTCCTCCATCAGTCAGCAACAAATAGTTCATGTATCTCCTGTTAGGTACATAGGGCCTAGAAGACCTCCTAAGTACAGGAGCTAGAGTAGGAGGTTGAGCTATGTTGGACTGTTGTGCACTACTCTGTCCAACTAGTTCTTCTGATTGAGGACTCTCAACTATTTGTTTTTTCATAGAACTATCTGGGACATCATCCACATCCACATACATTGGCCCACTCTATTCAGAGTTGTTGGCACTTACAGTATGTCTGTCCTTATACATTACTCTTTCATTGAAGATCACATCTCTACTACGAATTATCTTTTTATTTTCGTCATCCCATATGCGGTAGCCAAACTCATCCTCACCATAGCCGATGAATGTGCATTTCTTTGACTTAGGATCAAGCTTATTCCTACCTTGATCACTAATATGCACATATGCTACACAACTGAAAACTTTTAGATGTGAGAGTTTTACCTCTTTTCTGCTCCATACCTCCTCTGGTATACTATTCTCCAATGGAATCGATGGCCCTCGATTGATCAAATAAGCAGCTGTGTTAACTGCTTCTGGCCAGAACTATTTTGGTAAGCCCGATTGCATGCGCATGCTTCTGGCTCTCTCAGTTAACGTACGATTCATACGTTTAGCTACACCATTGTGTTGAGGCATACCTGGCACGGTTCTCTCCATTCTGATCCCGTGCTCATAACAAAATGCCTTGAATTTGGTGTCTTCATATTCACCACCATTGTCAGTTTTGAGCTTTTTTATCTTCAAACCTGTCTCATTTTCAACCATAGCTTTCCACCTTCTGAAAGCCTCAAACACTTCGGACTTATGCTCCAAAAAATACACCCATACCTTCCTAGAGTGATCGTCGATAAAATTCACGAAGTAGTGTTTACCACCAATGGATGAGACAATTGTTGGTCCCCAAACATCAAAGTGAACAAGCTCTAACCTCTCTTTCTTTGGGGTTCGAGAACTTGTCTGAAAGATGACTCTCTTCTGCTTTCCAAATATGCAGTCTTCACACATATAAATTTCAACTACTGAAGACCTGGTAATCTCCCCTTTGAATGCATAATTTTGAGCCCTTTTTAACTCATATGACCGAGTCTCTGGTGCCACAAGTTGGGATTGTCATTGTCTACTGCAACTGTAATTGAACAACATGCTCCTGCTGTCATATAAAGAGTACCACTCTTCTTGCTACGTGCAATCGTCATTGCACCTTTTGAGATCTTCCAATCATCATCATGAAAGATTGTGGTATAGCCTTCAGTAGCCAACTGTCCTACTGAGATCAAGTTCTTTGTTAGATCGGGAATATGTCTAACATCCTTCAACTCCTATACAGACTCATTTAACTTAATCTTCACTACACCTTTACTAACAATATTACAAGGTTGGTCATCACCAAGGTATATCTTACCAAGGTTTCCGGACACATAGTCCTTGAAGAGTTCTTTTTGTGAAGTAGCATGGAACGATGCTCTTGAGTCTAACACCCAAGACTCTTGCTTGCTCTCCAAAGAGCATATCAATGCATCATCTCCACCTGAGGTGGAAGTAACATTTGCTTCTACCTTCGCCACATGACTTTTCGGTGCACTACTACACTGATTTTTGTAATGTCCAATCTTTCCGCAATTCCAACACTCAACAGTCCTAGAGTTATGAGAGTTGCTAGGATTTCTGGATTTAGACCTTCTATCCTTTGATCTACCACAATAGCTAGATCTATTGCGTCCATTTCCTCTAGTTCTTCCTCGAGACTCTGTATGCAAAACTGAAGAAGTGGATGCTTCACCCAACTCTCCCCGTCAGATTTCTTCACTAAGGACTAGATCCCGAACATCATCATATTTTAATTTATTACTACCTAAAGAGCTACTCACAGCTGTGACTGTAGCATTCCAACTATCTGGAAGAGATGATAAAAGAATTAAGGCTCGAACCTCCTCCTCAAAATCAATTTCCACTGAACTCAATTGTGTTGTGATTGTATTGAGTTCATTTAGATGTTGAGCCATCGATGCACCTTCTGTCATCCGCAAATTGAACAATCGCCTCATAAGATGTACCTTATTTGAGGCTGATGGCTTCTCATACATACTAGATAGAGCTGCCATAAGACCTGCCGTGGTCTTTTCCTTTGCTATGTTAAAAGCAACATTGCGTGATAACGTCAATCGAATGACTCCGAGGGCTTGCCTATTGAGAAGAGCCCATTCTTCGTCTTTCATTTCCTCTGGCTTTTCTCCCGAGAGAGGTTGATATAGTTTTTTCTGATACAAATAGTCTTTTATTTGCATTTTTCAAAATCCAAAGTCTGCACCGTCAAATTTTTCAAGTTTCACCTTTCCTTCATCTGCGGCCATTGCTCCCACTCAAATATGGTTGCTTTTAGATCGTAATATTTTAGTAAGGCTCTGATACCAATTGTTAAGAAAATGACAATTTTCTAAGTAACCAAATTATGAGAAGATGAAATAAATATAGATAAAATAACAAACAAATTTAACTATAATTATTTCAATATAGAAAAGGAACTTGAATCTCTTAATAAAAATATTACAAATTTGCTTTTCTTTTTCTTATTTTCTTCTCTCTCTCTCTCTTTCTTTTCTTTTTATTCTCTTCCTCTTTTTTCTCTCCTATTTCCTTCTTCACTTCACTTTTTTTTTTTCATCTCATCCCGAAGCCTTTTATAATAATTAGTTTACTATATTATAAACTTCCCACCTTAATTTGCATAGAGTGAAACTCTCATACGCTTTCCTATTTCATTTCCTTTTATTTCTATCATCCTCTCCACAAATGGAGGATGAATTTTTCTAATTTATTAACACAGAGATAATTGTTCAACATGAATTGTGGGTACACAAGGACTAGAGGTAATTAGCAAGGTAAAATGGAAACATTCAACTATATCTAATTATAGATTCTAGATTAGCTGTGAAAGATCATACTACAAATAATGGTTATATCAATGAAATACTCGATATTAGAGAACTGAGTAAATAACAGTTATATATATGTATTAATAGATCAACCCCAAGGGTTCTAGTGGAGTAATTCTGGGATTTATGAGATTGATATTTTAATAAAGGTGTTAATTAAATATCAAGTCTTGTTCAACTTGAACTAACAGTTTCATTGGTCCCTAACTCCACTCCGTAACAATGATCGGATGATGTTGTGTTTCGATGGATCAATAATTAATTATGAATTGGTTATTTGACTAAAATATGTTATAACATATGTTGACAGTTTGTGAGTGTCATAATGTGAAAATTAATAGGGAAGTTACCAAAAATAGTATCCCTAAAATTTATAGTAACAAAACTAACATTCCAATAATATTGAACATTCAATATTCAATTTGAACGTAAAATATTGAACATTCAATATTAAACGAGTCTAAATTATCGTCGTTTAATTCTAATTGGATGGATGTTAAAAAAAAAATGACATATTAGTCATTTTTTTAATTGTGAAAATATAAAAAGGTGTTAGTTTTGTTATTAGAAATTTTGAGGGGTGTTAGTTTTGTTATTCTCCCAAATTAATATAGATGGTAAAATGGTAACTATTGTGGAAAATTATTTTTCTAGTTGATTGAATAAATCAATGTTATTTAGTTGGACAAAATAATTATTTAATTGTTTAACAAGTGAGGCCATTTGGGTAATTTCCTTATTATAAATTATTTATAGAACAAATATATACATTTTTAATCTAATTATTTTTGGATTAAAATTGGACACACCAAAAGGGATTAGGAATCCTTATGTAGCATGGTTGGCAAGTGGGAGGGTGAGAATAAGATTCTTAATTACACAAGGTTGTTGCGTACACTATTGGAACCGAAGTGCATTAGTTACAATCAAATAATACTTGCTAAAATCACCCATTTATAATTCTTACCTAATATATATATATTAATTAAAAATGTGTGTCTTACACGTAAATTATTTTACTTATTTTAATTTTTTTATAATTTTTATAACATATTTAAAATAAATACGAAGTTAATTTTCTCATACTTTTAAATTAATTATGAAAGTAAGATAATATTTAGAGTCTTTATTAGATGTGATAATTATCATTTTCCTAGAATTCTTATTGAATGTGATCCTTATTTCATTATTATACTTAGAGTCCTTATTAAAATATATTTATATTCCTTATTAAAAAACTATTTAGAGTCATTATTAGATATAGTAATTATCATATAATTAGAACTCTTCTTAGATATGATTATTATTAGATAATATTTAAAGTCCTTATTTAAACGTAATTGTTGATATCAAAAGGGCAAATAATGTCATTAGATTAAAATATAAGGACAACTTTGTCCAAAAAAAATTAGGCATAATTCAAACTTTTATATATATACACAACCCTTGTTACATTTTACTTCATTTATATTTTCCTTTTTTAGTTTAATATTCTAATAAATAAAATACTATAAAAACCTAGCTAAAAATGAGTTATATTTTATATTTAAATAATTATTTGTTTATTTTGATGAATAATATACTAAAAATTAATAAATAAAAAATTCAACAAAATAATAAAATTACAATTACCACATATTTTTAACTTATTTTAGTTATGAAAATACATATAAATTAATAATAGAATCAACTCAATACAATTGAATGATTGATATATAAATTGTTTAAAATAACCAAAAGATGATTTCATAAATTTAATTCTTTAAGAACTTTGCATTTCATTAAACTAAAAATGAAAGAAGTTGATTTAGGGATTTGGTAATCTTCAAGTCCTCTAACTTTTTTAAAAATGTATATTTTAGTCTCTTTTCTTTTGACTTGTATATCATAGATCCTCTAACTTTTCAAAAAGTACACTTAAGTTGAATTTCTTTTTACCAAATAAATAATTAATTTTTTTTTGCACGTGCACTCACATGACTCTTTTTAAAGGTGTAAATTGGTCATTTTGTTGTTTTATAAAACAAAAAAATATAATAAAATTACTTTGACCTCTAAGATTAAAAAACAAAAAAATATAATAAAATTACTTTGACCTCTAAGATTAAAGCAATTTTGAAAAAATGAATTTAAAAAAAAATGATTTTGGGATAATTTAAAAAAAAAAAAAAAAAAAAAAATATATATATATATATATATATATATATATATATATATATATATATATATATGTTTTGGTATATGAGATAAAAATGATTTTGCAAAAAAAGTGATTTTGTGGTAAAAGTAATTTGAATGAAATTTTCGCAAACAAAATTGAGCAATTTTATTATATTTGATATTATAAATAAATGAATTATATAATATGTTAAATAATAAATTTTTAATCTTGATTATCAGTTAAGATTATTATAACTGATAAAACACTTAAAAAAATATAAATATATTAAAAGAAGAATTATAACTCTATTAAAATTATTAATTATCCATATATATTAAAATATATATATATATATATATACTGTTTGTAATTTAAACAAATTATTAAATAAAATTATCCAAAATTAATTGGTTGTGCACCCGTTCCTATTTAATAGTAACAGTATATATATATATATGATCATATCAATAATACTCTTAAAATTTGATATAATGTCACAAATATTCCTCAAGTTTCAAAAATGTCACAAATACCCTAAAACTTAACGGAAGTTAAAAATAATGGAAGAAAATAATAATTCTTATACATATCCAAAAATGATAAAAAATAACAGAAAATAAAGATAGAAACATATGATATTTCTCACAATAAATGATACTTAGCAAAAAATAATTTGAAGAAATTCAAAATTCAAAATTAAATCTTAAAAATGAAGATAGATTTAAAGAATTATCTTTCTCAAAAATACGAAAAATATTTGATATGAAAGATAGTTTATTATGGAATAAGTAATAAATAAATAGTATTACTATAACAAATGCAAAATGAAGATTTAACATACTATTAATTGACAAAGAAAGTATTATGAAAAAACTATCAAAAATTCTACAAAAAAAAAAAAAAAAGATTAGATATATTCATCTAGGCAGAATATAAATTATAATAAAAGCAAATTAATCGACACACTAACAAAACCAGCATTACTAGATAACAGAATAATAAACAAAAAATATGCTAAATTAGGAATTATGCATGAAAATTTAGGATATCAAAAATTAAAATTTACAACATACCCTAAATTTTCTATTAACATTAATGATAAAAATTTAAACCCAGTATTAAGTCTAGCTTAAGAATTTGAAGAGAAAATTTAATAAAAAAATGAAATCGCTTATTTTCAGTATATTACACAGTAAGATATTTATTAACTAATAGTCATAACAGTTCTATATATGATCAAAATGAGTTTATAAAAATAGAAAAAACATTCCAAACAATATGACAAAAAATAAAACCATAAATAATAACAAACTTTAACATACTAGAAAAATAAGGAAGAAATAATAATGTTTTAAGGATTAAGTTTACAGATGATCAAGCAAAGATTAATAAACCTGAATGGGAACAACAAAAAGAAATTAAAGAGATTAAAAATTTATTAATTTATGAAGTAACAAGAGAATGAAATAAAAGATGTTAAAATTTAAATTAGAAGAAATAAAATTAGAAGAAATAGTAATACAAATATATGGTACAACAAAAACCATAATTAAAGCCTTAGTTCTTTTAGTTGAAGAAATTAATACGACACATAAATCAAACACCAAATATTTTCAAAATATAAATGAAACACAGAAAGAAATTATTGAAGATGAACTAAAAAATAACAACTAGATATGCATAAGAAATTTATGGACTTAAGAAGAGATGTTAATAGTATACCAAGAACAACTTCAAGTTTTATTTCTGAAGAAAACACTCAAGAATGATAATAAGGAAGGGACTATTTCTTTAGAAAGGAAAGAGATTAAAATCTAAATAGAAAGTAAAATTTTTAAAAGAAAAGAGATTCAAATCTCTTAAGAAGAGGATAAAACCACAGAAGTAACCCAAAAGGAAGAGGGTAACTCCTAAAAAATGTTGTGGTCAAATACTGCAGATGAAAAGAACTCAAAGAAAAATATTACATTGTCTACAATGGCCAGATCCAAGAATATATAAGACATGGCCAAAAGCCAGGAAAACAATAATTAGATTTTTTGGAATAACACATAAAGTATTCATCAGCAGAAGGATGCTTTGCTAACTACATAACACTAAAGCTTTTCAAACTAAGTGATGTAGTGGCCAGTTTAAAAGGCTACCATGCTCAAGTACTTAGGAACCAGAGAATTGCAAAAAGCAAAATGATAACCCTAGGAAAAGTACCAAGACTAATAATCTTGATGGAAGCAAAGGATACATTTCTCGTCCTAGAAGAAGAGAAGGAAAAAGACGAAACATCACCCCAGACTAATGTTAAATTTCTATAATTTAGCTAGAAAATTAAGAAAGGAATAATTATAACTCGTGAAGTTTTTCACCACAGAAAATATTCATGTACTAGAAAACAAGAAAGTCATCCGTAATAGATTTAATATTATTGAAGGAGTATATCCCAAATTTATTTACCAATTATTTTATCGTGGATTAATTAAGAATACTTATCCAAGTAACAATTTAAGGTAATTAATATATTTTTCAAAAAATTTCAAGAAAGCAATCAAGAATTTCAAGAAAAGAGTCGAGGCAAATGATCGACCAATATTTTTTAAGATTCTTTAATTTAATTATAGATTGGAATAAAAGAAATTTAATGAGTACATATCATTTCATCAAAATAAGAATGACATCCTCAACATGAATAGTTGAACAACCCATGCTCTATAAGAAGAAAAGTTTAATTAAGAAACGTTAAACTCGTAACGAGTAGCAATGCTAATTCAAATTTACTATGAAACTAGAAAAATAAACACTTCTTCAGAAGTAAAAGTAAATTACTCTACTAGTAAAATCATAATAATTTTCCACAGTAACATGGGAATTAACTAGGAAGATATTGAAAAGTGATTAATTTTAAGGTGTTATTCAATTGCAATGAGTTAGATGCCACTCAAAGAACCAAATAATAATTTTTCCAAATGACAAAAAAACAGACCAAGGACTACAGATGTCTTTATTGCATCAAGAACAAAGATGGATTCATGTCTCCAGATTTTAAAACTAGTGTGTCGACAAATGATTATAAATAAAGTGTCAAACTTAAAAGAAACTATAAGGCTAAGATGTAAGTTTACACATATATTTATTTAATAGAAAAAACAAATATAAGACATAATCTTATCTTTACACATGTTGTTAAGAGAAAAAGATAAGATAACATTATCTTTTCACATGTTTTTAGATAACAATAATTGTTCTGATATCTATAAAAGAGCAAATATATTTCAGAAGGAGGCATCGAAAGTTAAAAACAAAAATCTCAAACCTTTCTCTATTTTCTTTGGTATCTCTATTTTCTTAGAAAAAATCATGCCTCAAAAAACTCTTATGGAATAAATTAGTAACGAAACAAGGGTTGTAATAATATTACTTTCTTAATAAATAAATAGTTCACTTTCTTCAAAACTTAGTATCTCTCTTTTATATTAAATAAAAGAATGGATCATATTTTTTGTTAAAGGTAGGCAGCCATTATTCTTGATATAAAAGGTGAGATTTTTAATAAGATAACTAAAGACGAGACTCAAGATATCAAAATGTGGAGGTAGACTCATTTTCACTAAGAACAGCGTATTATCAATTATAATTCTAGATTTCGTTTGTTAATTATAAAAATTTATTTGTGCTTAAAATATGATGATTGAAAATAGATATTATACAAAAAGAAAATTATGTCAAGACAAGTTTGAAAAGGAAAAATAGTTTTGAAATTAATTGCTTAAATATAAAAAAAAAAAAATTAAAATGCTGCATAAAATTTTGGTATCAGTGCCATGGAAGGAAAACACATAGGTGGATGAAAAACTTAACATCATCAACTATCAAGGGTATTCTTGATATTAAGCATAAAATTCAAGGACATTAGAGATATTTTTATAAAAGTTAAAAGCATTAGTAAATATATGTCAAAACTTAGGAGCATGAGTGAAATTTTCCTATTTATATAAGTAGCACCAACTTGAAAGAGTGAAAAATAGTTTGATTTTTTACATACACTCAGCAAACACTTTGTAAGATACTTTTGTGTAACAAAAATTCTATAATCACCCATTGACCACGCAAAAAAACAAGTATACGAGACATGTACCAAAGCGATAAGTATTTAAAGATAGAGTATCGAACTCACAGAAAAAATGTATAATTGATAGCAAAGTATCAAAGCGAATATTATTAGTACTATTTAGACAATAAAAGATAAATGCTAAAATTACAAAATTAAATACGACAAATAATTATATATGAGTGGCAAAATAACTCTACTTTAGTTACTAACTATTGGTTGGATTTATGAGTGGGCTTGAGGTATGCAAGCTCAATAATGAAGCTCTAACCATTTTGTTTTGATTTTCCCTTGGGCAAGATTGTGGTGTTGGAAGTTTTCAAATTTTGAAATTGGGTCTTCATGCCTTACTTAAGAGAAAGAGTGTTTGGAATCCAAAGAGTTACATTGATGACCTTGGCCCAACAACCATAAAACATTCAAGTGTTGTTTATGAAATACTATGTGTATTATCCACCTTGATGGATAATGTTGGTCTAATCAATAACCTTATATGACACTTCTTAGTAGGCAACTCAAGGAATTAAAATTTTATTTTTATGTTTCATATTTTATTTTTCTTTGTTTTATTGTTTCAAGTGAATAAAGCAAGAGAGATGACAATGGTGCTCACATGGACAAATTAAGTGTGAAGGCTATGACATCATTGAGGGAGTTTTTCTTTACCCTATTCATTTATCTTTACAATGTGCAATTCAAGTGTAGAGGAGGAAACTATGTTCTTTTATTTTGTTATTAGTCACCATTTTTTTTATTTTTTTTAGGATAGTTTAATAATAATTGGGTAGAAATTCATGAACTCATGGAATCTAAATGCATATATGTTTAATATGAAATCTATGAATCCAATAATAGAATTGGTTGTCATGACTAGGATAAGGAATGTAGCATGTTCTTAAGATATCTAAATGAATCTTGTGTATACTTGCTAGTTTTTTATTGGATTGATTCATTTTTATACATATGCCATAATTCATTTTGGTGTTTTTATTGGGAGAAAATTTGGTATGAATTATGCCATATGATGATATCTTCAATGTTTTAAAATTTATTTAATCATCTCTTGAAGCAAAATCATAAATAGTATTTATCTTCAAAAATGATTTGAGCCTTTATTTGAATCGATTGAGCCTTTCAAGCTAACTATATTTTATGTATTTATTCACCCATTTAAGCTTAAATAAATACCTTTCATATCTTGAAATCACATGTGAGCCTAATCAAAAATATATATTATATGTACCCTTGCACTCTTACCTTGTATAAAAATATAATCATATATTGTGCTATAGAGTAAAGTGAAGTGGGGTGTGTCATGTAAAAAAAATTCATAACACCAATATCCTTATGAAAAAAAAATAATAAATTCAAAAAAAAAAAAAAAGTTTGGGGATATTGTGTAGTTACAAAAAAAATGTGGAATAAAAAAATAAAATAAAATAAAAAGGTAAGGTGCACCAGAACATCAAGTTAAAAGTTAAAGTGTTTCTTATATGTTACATGATAACTAAAAAGCAAGCTAAGGTGTGGAATGAGCCTAAATGTCACTAGTTGTTTATCCCCACCTAAGCCTAACATTACACTCATACAAAACTCTTTTGATCTTTAGCTAAATGCATTATTTATATTATTAGAGAGTTGTGTTAAAAATAGACATAAGAAATGTGTTTTAAGACTTAATCTATATTGGTATGCTTATATAAGTTGATTTTTTAAGTGCCTTGAATGACATCATGTGTAGTACACGCATATGAATCACTTCATCAAAAATCTTGCATATACTTGTATTGATGGAAAGTTGATTGATGACATGTGAAACTCTTTATAATATGATTGCACAACCTTTAAAGGGAACAATTTTTATTAAATATGCATGTACTATATAATATGTGTTTAGAATATTTTACTCATATTGGTTAGTGATTTATTTTTCATTTTTTAGCTTTGGCTTTGCTTTAGAACAAGCAAAAAGTTAAGTTTGGGGGTGCGATAACTCAATAAAAATAGAATTATTTAGCCACTTCTAAACTTACTATTTGTCTTTTTTTGCACTTAAAATGGTTAACATGGCTTATTTATGTTCAATAGAGCCAATGTAGGTAAATGGTAGCAAATGGAGTTAAAACATACCAAAATGGAGGAAAAAAGTGTTAGGTCGCGACATGAAATTATTTGAGTTGTGGTGCGCATAGTCTTGAAAGTTTGGTCATAAACAAGGAGGTTAGGGCCGCGGCAGTGGCCATTTGGAGTCGCGGTGCCTCAAGATACCAAAAATCACCCGAGAGCCTCATGCTACATAGTTGTCTAGAATTGTCCGAGTAACTGAGCCACTATAGGCACTATCTTAGGTCGTGGTGCCCATTGATGTGAGCGTGCAATAAACCAGAATGCTAGTTTCCTACCAAACAAGTCTTCTATTTGGACCATGTTTCCTATGTTGACTATAATTGTTTGTAACCTACAACACTCAAGCCTATAAATACAACTCATAAGCAGCCAAAAAAAATGTGATTCAACACATTTCACCACTAACTTAAATATTTAAAGAAAGAGACAGTAGTTAAGAGAATGAGGCAAATAGAGAGTGTAAGTCATGTAAGTCCCTTTGCATCTTTGTTGGAGTTTCTGTGAGCAAAATACAGCGTCTGTTTATTTTTTCTTAATTTTTTTGTCTACCTCTATGTATGGTATTTTTCTTGTGATCAATATCACACATGTTAATGTAGATCTTAATATTATTGTATGTTTATATGATACACACACCACAAAGTGATTGAAAGCATATAGATTATAGTTTAAAATGTGTTTTTACTTGCATTTGTTTCCCTGAGTTAGTGGGGCCTTTATTTGGTGAAATTTTGCCTTGAAAAAACTTATATTTAGTGGTTCATCGAGGCCTCGTAGAGGTCTCATCGGTGGCTCCCCAAAGTAGTCGACGAAGGGTCTGCAAGTGTGCACAGGATAGATTTATAGTTTGTTGGACCTCGCAAGGGGTTTGTTGAGTTGGTCATCGAGGCCTTGTGGAGTGTGTAGAGAGTTGTCGATGAGGGGTCAACAAAGGTCTAAGAAGTTGAAAAGATCAGCTATAGATACCCTCATTCTTTCATCTTTGTCACCACTTCCACGTATCTTTCTTACATTGCAAATTTGGGGTAGCATATTTTTCAATCAAGTGAAAATTATTTTTGGTATGTTTGAAAAATCATTTATAATTCTCATATCACTCATACGTTGAGTGTTGTTCAGTATTAATGATTCAGATGTGATAATTCACTTGGAGATTTTTTTGAATTAATTTTTGAAAAAGGATATTCCGTATTTTCAATATATCGAGTGTTGTTTTTTTATTGAGATACGAGGTGGTGGTGAAGTTAGTTAATACTATGTTATCAAGTGAAGATTCTATAATAATAATACATCTAGTGTATTTTTGTATTGTTATTACTAGGTGGAGATTCTATATCAGTAATACATCGAGTATTTTTTCATATTGTTGATATGAGATATTTTATTCTAAAAGTCATATTTTGGGCAAACATCATATATTTTGTACACGTATACTGATTATAAGTAATTGTATCACACTTCATGGTGGTGTAACTTTGGAGGTGACCAGAATTCAATAAAGATCAAAGGAGCTACGGTGACAGCTGGTTATAGCAACCTAGGTAATTAGGACAGGTGGTCCTTGACTATTAAAGGTATTTGGCATCTTACCTTATCGAATTATATTAACTATTTATTTTCATTTAGTGAATTTGGGTGTTGAGTGGTTGCCTTAAACAACTTATTAATGTTACCACTTAGGATTGGAGCTTAAGTTGGTTTACCATATTATATCATTGTGTTTGTTTGATCTGCTACATGAATTAGTACAATCTAAGTATCTACGGTATATGTGACAACATATATTGTCTGTACTAAGATTGAAAAGCATTTACTGCTTTTACTTTATTGTGTGATATTTGCTATATCTTCTTACCTGTAAACTACTTGTCCTTTATTTACTCCCTTTCGCTGTTTGTACGAGAGGAGCTAGTCCTTAGGTGTTTGTATTATCTAGACTTGGTTGTTCACTAATTTTTGCTCACTTATAAAGGAATATTCAAGATTAATGATGTTAGAGTTTATTTCTACCATGATGATAGTTGGTAGAGATTAATTTTTCGAATGACATTAGGAAGATTGGTTATAACTTTCTCTTCTCTTTTGTATTTTTATATATTCTCTTGTCTATACTCATTATTTTTTGAAATTTTATTGAATATTTTACGACGCTAAATTTGCTGTTAGGATCCTCTTAAACACAATATTTTTATCTAATAATTTAGTTTGTTCTTCAATTCTATTGTGATTGCTTTTTCAATTATATTATTCAATCTGGGTTATTTACAAATAATTGTATAATTAATAATTATACTATAGAGGCAACTAGGTAGCTTTGAGAGAAGCATTTAATTGCTTGTTTTGATTGAATCGCATATATGATTTCTAGGCCGAGAGGTACGATTTTTGTGTATGTGATCTAAAATTGATGTTCTTAATAAATATTAGTGTAATCTCATTGACATGAGAGTGTGATTAAGTTGAGTTATTATATTGTGTGTAGTTTACTTGATAGAGAAATGCATGCATAGATTAGAATTATCTAATCATATAATTTGTTTAGCAATTGCTTGGGATGGTGCAGATTCCTAGTACTCTTTTGTACTTAATTTGTTAGTGTAGTTGTGTTAGATCCAGTAGTATAAATATTGAAGTTTTGTTACTTTAGTTATCTGTACTCATATATTTTCGTTAGCCTAAATATTGTAGTATAATTGTAGTTCACTACTCAAATACTTATTAATCATATATTTATGGATACGATAATTCTATTTTTAAATACTTATCACTAGTACAAGTCTCGTGCCCTTGCATTTTAGCATGGACATTGAGGCATCTCATTGATCAAGGCATCTCTCTCAAGTTCCACTGTTTAAAAAAGCATACAGTTCATTAGGATCGAATCAAGATCTATTTGGGATCGATTCATATACAGGGGATCGATTCCTTTCTTAAGGGGATCAATCCCTCTTCTTTAAAATGCACATAATTTTTTTTTATCTATATATCATAATTACTCAAAATAAAAACTTATGTAAATTATATGTGAAGGGGATCATTCTTACCTTAAAATTGAGAGTTTTTGATTGTCAATGATAAAACTTGAAAATGTTTGAATCAAATATGAGCCATGTTGCACTATTTTTAAAATCTAAATATTATATAAATTGTATTTGTTTATGAAATTATCAACTATTTATGTATTTTTCAACAATAAAAAGAGCACTGTTTTTTTTTTTTTTTTTTTTTTTTTTTAAGGACTAAATGCACCAATAAAAAACTAAAAATAAAAAAAAAAATTTAGCATCTAAACCTGTCACCCCCAGAATCAGCTGCCGGTCAGACTTGAATATTTGGTTTGGTTTGACTTTATTTCTTTACTAAATAATAGTCCACTAATCTTAGCAAAAACAAAATAATAATAATAATAATAATAGTCCACTGAAACACACAGTTAAAATAGAGATTATTGATCCAATCATCCAAACAAGAAAAAGATGATGTTGAACGTCTCACACAGAAGACTCACTGTAGCTTTTGTGGTTCTCTTTCACTTGACGATTCTTCATCTGCCACCTGTATCTGAAGCTTCATCAAAATGCGAAGCATGGCTCGTCCAATCAATCCCCACCGATATGCCCCGACTCCACCAAGTCTCTGGCGTCCTCTCAACTGGTAATTTGCTTTCATATTTCTTCTACTGTTTGGTTCCCGAGAAATTTCAGAGACTAATTAAAAGTTATAATTGGTCATCAAATTAAAAAAGCCGATGTTTTCCGATGGTTGGCTGATAACTCAACGACGAGCTTGGACATAATCGCTCAGTACTGGCAGCTAAAAGCAAATCCTGAAGATTCTCGATCAGGGGATTATGGATACTCCATTGATTATTTGAATAAATTTGGTGCTCAAGAAGGTTACAAGGTTTACAAGTCAATTGAGTGTGCTGCCGAAAGAAATATTAGTATCAGGTACTATTTCCAAATTTTCACTTACTAATTGGAAAACTCTGTTTATCTTGTAACGACGTGATGTAATATTATTAATAATTACTGTCATACCTAAGGAACAATTGTTATATTTATGATTGTGATATATACTCTAAATGTATGTTGTAGGTACCCTTTTAGGACATTGTGAGGCGTATTCGAGTGTGTAAGATGACCATTTTTCTAAATTTTTTTATGATTTATACCAAATTAGAGTGTTTATGTACTGATACTCGTGTCTAGGTCACATTGCTTGAATAAAAGTACTTCACAAAAAATAAAGAGCCAAAGTAACAACACTTAAATTTTTTTTTTTTTATACAATTCAAACTCACAGACCCATTACTAAAACTACAATCTAACCTTCAACATAGCCACATAGGCTTCATGAGATGGTTGAATTGCATAACATAGCTCTAAATTAAAATTGTGTGAAAATTGCTCTAAATACTACCTATTTTTTCTTCCTTCATATATGCAACTTTTTGTTCAGTTTTTGTAACATGTAAAATACCACCACACATCTAATGTAATGTGTACAACTAGTATAAAACTGTCAGATGTGAAAAATTTAATGGTAATGTTAAGATGTAGGCACAAAATCAATTAAACTAAATAAAATTGCAGGTTACTATCACACTCAGGAGTGTATCCAGACTATACAAAAGAACCTTCGGAGCTTGCTTCAGGAAGACCAAATGTGAAGAATGTGACTCTGTTACTCAATAACTGGTGGGGTTCAGGCATTGTCCATACAAAAGTGTGGATATCAGATCGTAAAGATGTATATATTGGATCCGCTAACAATGATTGGAAATCTCTTACCCAGGTACTTAGTTTTGATTTCAGTGGATTATTTTGTTACTTATTTTGTTTGAGAACAGAAATTAACCTTACTTTTGTTTTTGACTAGAACTATGTAATTGGAAAGATGTGCACAATCACTAGTGTTTAATTAATCACATGTTCACATGTCTTCAAGTTCAATTTTCTATTAGGAAACAAGCTTTACGTTTTTCTTACTAAATTAACCATAAATGATTAGCCAAAGAGGGTTCTTGATCTGATTAACATGTTATAGCTCCATGTATGACGACCTTGTAACAACCACTTTGGATAGAACTCACCCTTATAGAACTGACTTTTATGTTGAGGGTGCTCAAGTAGTTATTAACCTGCCAACTTATCCCATACTAAGTAATTTACAACTCAATTGGTCATGACAAACCTATAGATAAAGTAGGAAACATTGAAGGAATTGAGGGTGTATTTACTAACAAGGAAAGTGAACGAGTAAAAATGATTATTATATTCCCTTGTTTACTTCCTAAAACTATGATGGAAAAGGAATAAGGGTTGCCATGAATTTAGGAGTCATTCTCACTGATTGTTTCCATACTCTTTCTTAGTATGCATTCATCCCAATTCACAATATGCAATTACAAAACTCTATAATCTTAGTATTTTCTTTTATTTTAGATTAATCATTATTATAATGTATAATATTTTCACTCCAATTCTTCATAGTTCTTTATTAATGGGAATGAGTTTTACTCTCCATCTTCTCTAATCTGATTCATGTTCATTCCCATTCTTATTCATCCCCATTACGAACACACCTTGCTGAAGCTACATAGGATTCATACTCCAAATTTATGGAGAACGGGTGTCTTACTCCATCTTACTATGATGTGGGTCATTTTTAGTAAAATACAGTTTTAGTTGGAACAATTCAAAGTTGGAGTAGAGTACATTACTTCTCGCAAGCATAAGAAGGGTTTAGGGCTCAGAGGTTCTAAAGTTGGCTTCTCTTATTTGGACAGAACCATAAATATATATGACACTCTCCACACTTCATTCTTTTTTTTTTTCCATCTCGTTTCTTCATATTTTTATTTTATTTTATCGAAGACTGATTTATTATATCAGAATATGATGCATTCTCATAATTTGCCAACATTAATAGGTGAAAGAAGTTGGAATTTATCTTGTTGGTTGTCCAAGTATAGCAAAAAAAGTTGAAGTCTACTTTGACAACTTATGGAAGCTTGCATCTCTCAACTCTTCAGCTTACACAAAAAAAATATCTGATGACGAATGGCAAGTTGATAGAGTAGTTCCTTGCTGGTCTCATTTCCTTGACTCCATTGCGCAGTGTAGGTATGTTTGAAGCAACTTATTCATAAAATTTCCTTCTTTGTAAACAAATGTGGATATTGTACAAATGAGTCTCTGCATTTAGGGGGTGATGAAAATTTTCATCTTTTAGTCTAGTTGAAGTAACTGCACTGTCAATAACAAATATTATCAGAGATAGAGCGACCTAAGTAATATATGGATCATTGAAAACTGAACAGATCCATTGCAGGTCACCTCTTCCTCGAATTGTGAAAACTCCCCATATAACTGGGTATCCTATACTTTCAGACCCTTACATGTTTAAACTGCAAATTCAGACTCCCGGACGCAACTATTCAACTTTGCAGCCTCCATCCAGCTATCTATCCTTTGCTCCTCCTGAGGTATTGAGCATATATCCAACTATTTTTTGTTATATATTAGCGTGATGATGCCAATGTATTGTTCAATATGGTTTCTTAGAAGGGCTTGAGATGGCCATTGCATCCAATGTTTTTACACAATGTTTAATTTACTTCATATTTTAATAGATATAGAAATATTAATGTAATTTGATCCTGCATAAAATTTTATACTTTGTGTATTGGTCTCTCTAATTATTTTTTTCCTTTTGAGAATAGGTTATATACCTTGCAAAATGTATATTATGTGTAGAATTTAACCTAATATCTTAAATACCACACATCATTATTATTTCTTTCTTTTTATATTTTTTCTTTTATCAAAATAGTATGTCAATAATTTATCATAATTAGCTTTATGATAATACATAATGATATTCTAAAAAAATAAATAAATATTTGTGCTTATTTTAGAATTAGACAAAATAGTTTGGCCCCTCCAAGATTTTTAATCATGGTTTTGTCACTGAGCATATGCATCTTCATCAAACTTCTAGTAGGAAAGTTGAGTTGATACAAAAAGGGAACTACAACTTTACTCCATTACAAATTTATTGTTGTTTAGACTTGAGCTAGTTTAGTGGCTGCATGTAATATTTATTTTGTTAGCAAGAGATGAATTGGTATCATGCATAGTTCTATTCAAACAATAGAGAAACTTAAAGAACTCGTCTAAAAGGGTTAAGCACCTTACTAAATATTGATCAATTTGTGCATCAAGCTAGCTCTGATGATTACTTATAAGTTTACTGCCCTTTGTTGTCAAAAGCTGTCATTTGGCAAATTCCAAGCTGATGAACAGGGTTGGGTGGATACAATCAAATCTGTTGGTAATGGAGGGACTGTAATGATAAATACCATGGACTGGCTTGGTCAATCCCAATTCACCAAGGAAACAGTATATTGGTCAACCCTGTCCTCGGCTATATCAGAGGTAATCTCCAAGTGGTTAACATTATCATTTTATTTTTTATTTTGTATTTTGGGAACGATTTCTCCTTTGGGTCCTAAATAGATGTGTTTTCGGAGACTTGATGAAATTTGCCCCAAAATTATTGGTTTCGTTAATGTGCATGACGTATGTTAGGAATGTGCATATAAGATTTTACATTGCTTAAACTTGTGGGATTCTTGGGCTACTCCACTAGGTTAATCTTTTTGTGAATCTTCCAACAGAAGCATGAGTTTCATCTATATGAACTCAAGGGTTTTTGTAAGTTCATCTACATGAATTCAAGGTTCATTATGGGCTCCATTTGCATGAACCCAACGTTTGCTATGGACAGGAGTTGAACCACAATGTAAAAGCATAGAGATAATGTGGATGGGGAGCTAGATAGTGTAAAATGCGAAGATAACTTGTATCTTCGATTGAGGGGAGCTAAATTATGTGGCATATAGTTCGAGGGAGAGATTGTTTGAAATGTGAGAACAAACATCTACATTGCTTAAACTTGGAGTGATTCAAAGATTAATGAGGATTTGATCTACTTCATTTAATAGGTTAACCTTTTGTAATAGAACCATTTTGTGATGGAACCTTAAGTTCCTTACAATCTACAACAAATTCAAAGTGTTGAGTTTTCTATGGATTGTGCAATGTGTTCTACAACTAGATCTCATTACAATTATTATTTTACACCTTTTGCAAAAACATCCTTTTATGAATGGCAGGTTGTGTTCGGAAAAAATGCAAAAGTGAAGATAATAGTGGCATATTGGGCACATTTTATCAATAGCACAGACCAGTACCTGAAGTCTCTTCTCTATTCAAATGTACTTTGCTCTTCTTCCAAATACAACAATTGTTCTGGAAAAGTTGAGATAAAATACTATATGGTTCCAGGATTCAACATGACAGGACCTGCAATTAAGAATGGAACCAAAACTGGAAATATTTATCCTGGTTACACTCGAGTCAACCATGGAAAGTATGCAGTTACTGGTGTCCGAGCTCACATTGGTACAAGTAATCTTATATGGGACTACTTTTATACAACAGCTGGTGTGAGCTTTGGCACAAACAACCCTGCTATTGTTTCTCAGCTTCAAGAAATTTTCGAAGCCGACTGGAATTCTCCTTATGCCATCCCTGTTCAACAGTTGGAGGAAGGTCGAGTTTGTTCCAGCTGAGAATTGGATAGAAACAGGCAACTTTGGAGTTGTAACGTTGGGAAGCAATGACCTTAAAGCTAACATGTAAAACTGAACTAACTGTTTATTTGCCAATTTGTATTTTGCACGGTGAACATAAACTTGAAACTTAGCATGTAACATTATTCCAGTATTATTTGATTTTAACGAATAATATATATATATATATATATATATATTGCATGTGATGATCCTTTTCAGATTGCTTACATTCTGAGTAATGATAGGGATCACAATTTTAAAATTATATTATAAAATATTACTCGATCTAAACCATTAAATTAAGAGAGACGCATAAAATAAATAAAATAATGAAATCAAATGTTAAGATATAAAACATTACCTTAAAAGTTGTGTTACATAGTATTTTCTTTTCATTTTTTGACCCCATTTTTATTTAAAAAAAAAACATATTTTATTCTTATACATGCATTCAAAAGTACGAAAGCTGTTGAAGTTCTTAACAAGTTTAACGACGGACGGTTATCGAAGCATCAACAAATTATAATATGTATTCAAGTAAGTTTTATTTTTTAATATATGTTCACTTTTAAATATATATTGACTAGAGGGTAAAAGATTGAAGGTAGTATATGAAGCATTTTTGTAACAAGATAAATGTTGGGACATTTTTGTTACAAGTTCAATATATTAAAATAATTTTTGCTACGTCACGTGCCATTTATTTTTTTTTTAAAATGAAGCACGTGTTACACTTGAAATAAAATTTATGTGATATTTTTGTTTGTAGTGCTAAAAATGGTGCAATGAATTTTTGCACTATTTTTAAATAAAAATTTGAATGAAGATTTTGATACTCCTTCCATATTGTACTAGTATAAAAAAATGTGCTTTCCTCGTAAAATATTAAATGAAGTATATTTTATTAAAAAAAAAAAAAAGATTTCTATTACCATAATTTTTATACATTTGAAAGAGAAGATTCAATCAAGACTACACGAATAAAAATGTAAAATGCATAATTAAATGATACAAGTTACAACACTTATTCACTTGGAAAGTCCCAAAATTTTTGGTAAACTTCAAAAGATAAAATGAAGCAATATTGCATAGAAAATTAAAGACCCAAGACACATAAATATGGATAAAACTAATCGTCAAATTAAGAAATTCTTTAGATATATAGAAGCTTAAACAGTTGAGCTTGTTTCTCAACTGAAATTAAAAAAAAAAAAAAAATTCAATACAGTATTACTACTTCATTGAAAAAAGTTCAATGATGTAAAATATAAATTAACCAAACTAAAATATTATATATGATCTCAATTGCAAATATTTTATTCAAAATATTATCGTGAAATTTAAATTACAAGGAAAATGAAAGTCACGATTATGTTTGTTGATTAATGTACGTGTACTATTGTAATATCATTTTCAAAGAGCAAAGTCACTCCGCTATCATAGAAATGAAGAGAGTGAGCTTTATTTAATAAAAATAAGGTAAATTAACAATATTTGGTTGAAAATAGCTTGACACTCAACTGCATGTATCTCACTTGGGTAGTAAAAAGTTTGAGATTCAAATTTTAGTTACGAGTACGTGAGTAGTATAATTATTAAAAGAAAAAAAATATTTTACTCTTATTATATCATAATAAACCATTTATTATTTTAATAAAAATGAAAAGAAAACGTTAATTACTTTGAGTGTAACTCTTCAATATTAAAAATTAAGAGATTTTTCAATATAGTTTAATTTACCATCAAATTGCCATAAAGATAAGGTAAAATATTCATTCTCACTATCTTGTATTCATTCACGTATACATTTATAGATAACATTCAATTATAACTTAATACATTAAAAATAGTTGTTGCCAAATGCCATCGATCAATAAATTAAATGAGTTATTTGGCAACAATGATCGAGCATATAAATTTTCGTGTGGTTATATTTGCTTGGTGTCTGATTTAGAATTGAATATTACAATTATGTTCTGAGTGACATGCTTATTTAATCATCCAAACTTCGTGCAAAAAAGGTAATCTGTATATTAAAAAAATGTATCCTTAAAGATATACTAAAAAGCCTAAAACGAAGTACATAATAATAAAAAATAATGTAAGTATCAATGCTAAACTATTAAATAAAAGAAAATTGAATAAATGATATATACAGATATTTGGTCAATAATTTAAAGATATATATATTGATCTTATGCTTAAGCTTTAATGATAAGATAATATAAAAAGAAACTTAAATCGAAGCTCGAAACACAAATAAGTAGGATAAAAAGAATATTTCCAATAAGAACACACGAAATACCCTACGAAATTTTTGCAAAAAGGAAAAACCAGACTTTCTTTGTATAGCAGAACCAATGTCTGATCTTAAAACCATTCATGATCGCTTTTGGCAAAACTTGGGTTATACCTTCATCGGCTCAAATTCCACAACGGTTAGCAAACTTTGGCTCTTTGCAGCCACTGCAAGTGGCAGGTGATACAACAATTGTTATACAACACCAACAACATATAACGGTCACTTACACAGGAAATTCAAAAATCTTTCTTTTAACATTTATTTATGGTAAGGGAACATATGTTAGAAGAAGGGACCTCTGGGACTCACTAAGGACAATTTCAGATACTCAAGCCCCCTGGCTAGTGATAGGGGACTTTAATGCTGTTCTTGGATCCCATGAAACTACTGGCCTGACTCGTAGCAATACCTCTATCGAAGATTTTAGTGCTATGATCTCTTCTTGTAACTTAGTTGAAATTGACACTAAAGGGGCCTTTTACACTTACTGTAAAGGGGGACTATCTCAAATGCGATCAAGATTAGATCGTGGGTTGTGTTCAGAATCTTTTCTAGACTCTTGGTCTACGGTTTCCTGTTGTACCCTTCCTAGACACTGCTCAGATCACCATCCGCTTTTACTCACAACTTCTACGACATGGAATGGCGGTCCAAGACCGTTTAGGTTTCATGGTATGTGGCTCGAACACCCTAAATTTAAGGACTTAGTGCGTGCCACTTGGTCGGTGCCTATCCAGGCTAGCGCTATGGGTATTGTTATTGGCAAACTTAAGGCTCTCAAATTGGTTCTCAAGACATGGAACAAAACTTTCTTTGGTAATTTAAATCAAAATATTGCAACTGCAACAGATACACTGGCTGACATTCAACAGGATTATAATGATGATTCTTTCTCCGAAGAACTGTTGCAACTGGAGTCCCATGCTCACGCTGACTTAGATAGATTGTTGCGCCAGCAAGATATCTTTCTAAGAGAAAAGATCAGATTAAAATGGCTGAAAGGTGGCGATCGAAACACCACTTTTTTTCATTCACTACTTCGTCGTTTAAAAGCACAAAAACCTTTGACACACTTGGAAATTAACGGAGAAATAACTAATGATCCAGAGGTAATAGCAACTCATATTTTGAACTACTATGAAAAGCTTTTCTCAAGTCAGACAGGTGGAATGACAGATCTTACTCCCATAGAGTCAGTGGTGCCCTCACTGGTCACCTCTATGGATAATCAAAGTTTACGACGCATACCATCATCAGAAGACATACGAGCTATAATTTTTGAATTGGATCCAATGAGTGCCCCAGGACCAGATGGGTTTACTAGTAAATTTTTTCAGCAATGCTGGGATATTATTAGTACAGATATTGTACGAGCGGTACAAGATTATTTTAAAACAGGTCGGATACACCCGGGACTAAACTCCAATTTCTTAATTCTTATACCCAAGTACCAACAAGCAAGCTCTATTGATCAGTATAGGCCTATTGTTTTAGGCAATTTTATGTTCAAGTTAATAACAAAGATTATTGCTGGCAGATTAGGACATATTTGTGCTCGTATTCTATCTCAAAATCAATTTGGATTCATTCCAGGCAGAAACATTGGCGATTGCTTAGCGGGTGCTTCTGAATATTTTAACGCTATGCAGCTTTCCAGCCGACAAGGTAACATCGCTCTGAAAATTGACATTCACAAAGCTTTTGATACTATGCGTTGGGATTTTATTTTAAAAGTGATGAAATGCTTTGGTTTCGACAACATCTTTCTGGGCTGGATTCGAGATATATTTGCATCAGCGAGAATCTCAATTATGGTCAATGGTTCACCTAGGGGCTATTTTTCTTGTTCTAGAGGCGTCCGACAAGGAGATCCTTTGTCCCCATTATTATTCTGCATAGCTGAAGATTTCCTCAGCAGACAACTCCAAAAATTGGTTGATACGGGGCATTTACTCCCTATCTCTTCACCTAGAGGAACTCGTGCGCCAACACACTTTTTATATGCAGATGATCTTCTTATTTTTAGTCGGGCAAGTGAGACGAACATTCAAGTGCTAACTAAAGCTTTTTCCTTGTATAGTCGCCTTTCGGGTCAAATGGTAAATTTAGAAAAATCTTTTATCTACTTTGGTAAAGGTGTTACACTGAACAACATTTCATTACTTCGAAATTTATCTGGCATGCGTACTGGAAGATCATCCTTGTCGTACTTGGGCATCGATCTCTTCCAGGGGGCTCCGAAAAAGTGTTGGTTTCAAAGCCTAGCAGATAAAATTCGTGTGAAAATTGAGGCCTGGAATGGGTTGACTATTTCTTTGGCAGGACGGCGTTGCTTGATTTCTTCGATCATTCAGGGTACACTTCTCCACTCATTTCAGATATATAAATGGCCAAAAACAGTCCTTCAAGACCTAACAAAAATCATTCGCAATTTCTTTTGGTCGGGAAAGACCGATACAATCAAACATATACAAGTGGCTTGAAAAGACTGTTGCCGTCCAATAGATGAAGGAGGTCTTGGTTTGCGGGATATTCGTCTCCTAAATGAGGCCATGTTAGAAAAGTTCGCATGGAGGGTAATCACAGGTAACTCTAACACTCTGCTTTACTTACGTAGCAGATATCTAACAAAAAATGACTCTCCATGGAACTATTATATCTGCTCATCAGTCTGGCCTGGTTTGCGACCTCACTATTTAACCCTCTTGGAGGAGTCCAGGTGGATAATTGGAAGGAATTCTACAGTTAAGTTTTGGACAGACAATTGGTTAGGTATTCCACTAATTGACAGGACAGATAATCCACCAGTGGACTCTCCGATACATTCACTAGTGGGAGACTATATCCGGGAAGATTGTTGGAATTTGCCGCAATCCTTCAAAGACTCTTATCCAGATATTGCCTCAGAAATTCAGTCAACAGTTGTTGGCATTGGTTCGGACATCAGAGTTTGGACACAATCTTTTAAGGGAGATGTTACAACCAGTGAAGCTTATGATTCACTACGTGTGGTTGGGGAACGCAAGAGCTGGGGAAAGGCCATCTGGGCTCATTATATTCCCCCCTCACGATCTATTTTGCTTTGGCGTGCTATTCAGAATAAACTCCCAACGGATTGTCAATTAAAAAGGAGAGGACAATCGTTTCCTTCTCGTTGTTCGTTATGTGGATCAAAGGAGGAAACTCTGTCACATCTTTTTTTAAGTTTTCATTTTGCAAGTGCGCTTTGGGACTTCATATGCTTCTTCTTTGAAAAAAGACCATGTACAGACTCTTCGATCCTAAACCTATGGAAGACCGCAATGGCAATGGAATTTGGATCACAACTCGCCAATTTATGGAAAGCAGGAATTGTTTCAGTCATTTGGGTGATTTGGACTACTAGAAATGAGTATCGATTTAACAATAAGAGGACGACGCTGAGTTCGGCTTTTGCCACAATATGGCATTTTATCCGCAAAGCGAGTCTCTCAAACAGTGGTTGCATGCGAAATACTGTGGATGATCTACAGATACTTAAGCGGCTTCGAATAACAGGCATCCCAAGACGGGCTCCAAGGATTATAGAGGTTAATTGGAAGGCTCCACCCTCAGGATGGATAAAGGTCAATACAGATGGTGCAGCTTTTGGAGCACCAGGATTATCTAGTTGTGCAGGTGTTTTTCGAACTTCCAGATCATTTGTTAAGGGTTGTTTTTGTATTTTGCTTGGAGTATCATATGCTTTTGAAGCAGAACTAGCTGCAGCCATTTATGCGGTGAAGTATGCATACACATTTCGGTGGAGGAGTCTCTGGTTAGAATCAGACTCACGATATGTTGTTGCTCTCTTTCAGACTCGGTCTTCTTCGGTTCCTTGGAGATGGCATTCTGCTTGGACTGATTGTTTAGATAAAATTACACATATGGAGTTTCACTGCTCACATATTTATAGGGAGGAAAATGCTGCAGCTGATAGCTTAGCTTCTAGGGCTCCTAGTTTATGTACAACGACTTGGTAGTAGAATGCCCCACATTTCGCTAGCTCTTACATTTATTCAGATGCTAACAACAAACCTAATTACAGGTTTTGTTGAGAATTTTTATTTGTATGCTTCATTTTATTAATATTTAATAATATTAGTGGTCGAGTGGTTTAATGAAGAAGGTGCTAAGGAGGTGCCAACCTAGTTGGGATGTCCCGGTGCACCCACTGAAAACTGTTAGCCACAACCTTTTATATAAGTAGGATAAAAAGAAACTTAAATTCAACCTTGAAATACAAAATGAGAAATATAGACAACAAGCTTACAATATTAGTTAGAATAAAACAAAACATAAAAATACATACAAGGTTAATAGAGTGAAAGCATATTAATTAAGCAACATGCACAAATCATATTTTTTGTGGGATTGAGAGAAGGTATTTGAGCTTCATGAATATATATATATGTATATGATATGATATAATTAGAAGACAAAATTTATTACTAATTTTTTTACACCACCGGTTTTCAAATGTTAAGATTTAAGGCAATAAATTTATCTCATTTTCTCTCTCTTATTCTCTCTAAATTTCAACCTTTATAAATTTTGGAGTAATTATTAATTTCATGTGACATAAATGGGTGGGTGGTTTAGTATTTTTATAATAATGGGTATGTTGTGGGTTTGTGGCATAATTGCCTAAACAATAATTTTAGGAGTATTTTGGAGATTTTATTTTCAAGAGCCAAACTCATTCTTTTAGAGTAGAAAATACATATATCTATAATTCTGGAACAGTTTCATTTTTTTTTTTTGAAACATTTTAAATGCACAATGTATTTATTAATTAAGAAAAATATTGATTTTGCCTTTCATATTATTGTGACATTTTAGACGTGCTTGTCGCGTTTAGGCTGACTGTTCACATATTTATTAATATTTATTATTAGGGTAAACTAAGAAATATAATATTAAATTATCACAAAAGTTACAATCGTATCATTTAATTTTATCTTATTACAAAAATAGCACCGAACTAACACAAGTGTTAAAAAAATAACATATGTTTGCAATTTATTTGTAACATAATGTTATATTTGTAGCTCTATAATGTTTCAAAAATATTATCTATCTTATGGAGATTATGTTTTTGTAAGATTTATGTTAATTAAGTGCTATTTTAGTAACAATAGAAAATTAGATGTTATATTGTAACTTTCGTAATACATTAGTGGTATGTTTGCAATTTTCGTAGTATTTAGGTGGTATTTTTATTAGTTTATTCTTATTATTATGAGTTGAATAAGTGTGTTGCACATGTGCACTTGGCAATAACAAATATCATTTATCTTAGGCAAGAAAAATATGAGAAATTCATAAAATAATAAAAGTGACAGAAAATAAATAAAATTAGAAGCAAAATGCATAGCAAATCTATAAAATAAAAAAGAATCAAAAGAAAAAATAAAAATTAAAGCAATATGCATGAAAGAATAGTAAAAGAAATCCAAAATATTTAACTTTATAGAAGATTTAAAAAAATAATAAAGTTATAAGAGAAGAAGATTTAAGAAAATAATAAAGTTATATGAGAAGAAGATTTATGTTTTTTACATGAAGATGTAAATTTATGCAAAATCATTTATACAACAACTCCAAGCTCTTGGAGCCAATTTAAATTATTCTTTAGACTTCCCTTGGATGAAAATATGGTCTACTAAAGTACCAAATAGAGTCAAACTATTTGCATGTAAAGCAGTTCATAATATTTTACTAACTTATGGAAAGTTATTTCATAGGAAGATTCCTATTTTGCCTTTTTGCAGGTATTGGGATAGCATGTTTTTTTTTTATGTGAGAAGGCTCCCAAGGTGTGGGATGTGAACAACTTGCACTACAACAATAATTGAATTTAGGGACAATTAGGAATGGAAAAAATACGGCCAACCGTTCCTAAATGGGGGGTTTTTTGGGACAGTTGAGCAAAAAATTTCGTAAAAAGTTTTTGGGACGGTTAACGACGGTTATTAACCGTCCCTAAAATTTTTACCTTTCAGGACGATTAAAAAACCTCCCTAAAAGTGCTTTATATCACCAGCACACGACACTGAGACCAAAATATCCCAAAAAAAAACCTAACGCATAAATAGCCCACTGCACCGCGAGAGATCCTTCTAGTGTTCCACGGCCCAGACCACCCTTCCCACAATTGTCGCCTCCCTCTACTCTGTCGACCGTCACCCAGCCCTACCCTACCATAGTAGTCCCGCACGCTAGCTAGATTTTTTACTGATCCGCTCTTTAATGCAGCCCCTCTAACACCTCCTGCAGTGGTGGCTCAACCAGCAGCCTCTCCCTCACTGGTGCCCAGGCCCCCCTTCGTCAGCTGCCCCACTTCTAGAAAGAAATGGTACTTTCTTTGCATGACTCATAACATAGGAAGAGCGTTCTCGGGGGGTAGCTTTTTGAGGTGTTACGTGGATGGTGCTCGTATTTCTTCATAGCGATGTAGGTTGTTGGTCACCTCTATTATTTCTCTACCCTTGGATTTCATTTTGCTTATAAAACATTTATCCTCCCTGAATTTTCTTTTATTTCTTTAGAAATGCAAAAGTTAATGAATCATTTACAAGTTGTACAGTTGGCTCTAAGATTAATATGTCCCAGTATGAAGAAGATATTCCTCTTGATTCCATAAAGGATTCTTCTCCATTTAATGGTCAGATTGGTCTTGTTTATTTGTTCAAGGATGCCATTAATCCTGAGCAAATTCAAGGCACCTATTCCCTTGGACCAAGCTACATGTACTCATTTCTCGACAATGAGGTTGAACCTTCCAATAATAACTTGGTACCGAGTGGCATACTTGATGTTAAAGAAGGCCTTGCATCCAAACTTATTTTTGGTCTCAATGCACAGGTTCTTTATGCCTTACAAATATATTTAAACTTCTTTGGGCATTAACTATTAAACATTTTGAAAGTACTGTCCTGTATTCTAGTTGTTTCCAAAGCAGTTGATTTCTTGTTCCAGGCAAGGGATGGTAGGAAATTGCACAATGTTTCACCAATGTTGGATGGTGCAATTGATAGGAATTCCTTTGAAGCAACTGTGATGGTTGGCACACAATTATGTTCAAGGTGCTTACTGCAACAAATAATTTACCGTGTATGGGGTGTGTCAGTGTTTTTTCCCCTAATTGCTTGGTCTGATAGATATGAGAATAAAGAAAATGTAATATTTGAGCATAAGATGCTTATGCCTGTTGCAGGGGAGCAGGTGACTGCTGAAGTTGTTGAGCGTATAGCTTTTTTACTTGATGAGAATTTAGCTAATCAACAACAGATGCATCTTTTATCTGGATTTTCCATTCTGGGATTTTTGTTGCGATCAATTCCTTCTGAGCAACTCAATTTGGAAACACTGTCAGCTTTAAAACATCTTTTCAATTTATTGCAAATTGTGGTAAATGCCTTCAAATTTGAACATTTAAATGTTTGTTTTGTATTAAGGCCTCAGTTAAATATAACGTGAATAAAAATTATTTTTTATTGTATTCTTACCTCACAATAGAGGTATATATAGAAAATAAAATACAAGAGTCCTGAATAAACTAGAATCACATATTAAGAACCTAGAATTCTACTATAGATAGACACATATTAATTACAATATATTATACACTAATTACATGACTCACGCTATCACTCTCCCTCAAGTTGACGCATACATATCGACCATGCCCAACTTGCTTAATGAGTCATAAAATGCCTTCTTGGAAACTTCTTTGGTTAGCACATCTACAAGTTGCTTCTCAGTGGGAACAAAAGGGAAGCTAATGAGTTTGGTATCTAGCTTTTCTTTTATAAAATAACGATCAACCTCTACATGCTTAGTGCGATCATGTTGTCCTGAATTTTGTGATATGTCAATGGCTGCACGACTATAGCAATACAACTACATAGTATTTTTGAGTTCGAAACTCAAATCAAATAGCAACCTTTTTATCTATAGCAATTCGCAAACATCATGAGCCATACCTCTATACTTAGCCTCAACATTAGACTGCGCCACAACTTTCTACTTCTTACTTTTCCATGTAACCAAATTACCTACCACAAAGGTGAAGTAACCTGATGTTCGACCTTCTATCTATAATACTTCCTACCTAATCTACATCTGTGAAGCCATAAACTTCAAGAGGATTGTTGATTTTAGTGACCATTACTCCTCTCCCTGGAGCTAACTTCAAGTATCTTAAAATTCTCACAACTGCATCCATGTGACTCTCACTCGGGTTATGCATGAACTGACTTACCACACTTACTGCATATGCGACATCTGGTCTAGTATGTGCCAAATAAACTAGGCACTCAATCAACCTCTGATAGCGAACTTCATCAGTTGGTACTTGATCTGGATACTCTGCTAGACAATGATTTTGCTCAATAGGAGTGTCAATAGGTTTACAATCCAACATACCTGTTTCAGTTAGTAGGTCAAGAATGTACTTTCTCTGACATAGAAAAATTCTCTCACTCCCCCTAGCTACCTCAATTCCTAAGAACTACTTAAGTTCACCCAAATCCTTCATCTCGAACTCAAAAGCTAGCTGTCTTTGTAATTTATCCATCTCAACAGCATCATCTCCAGTAATTACCATATCATCAACATAAATAATTAGAGCTGTTACCTTTCCTTGTTGATGTTTGAGAAACAGCGTGTGGTCGAAATTACTCTATCTGTAACCAACCTTCTGCATAAACTGTGAAAACTTTCCAAACCAGGCTCGAGGGGATTGCTTGAGACTATACAAAGACTTCCTCAATTTGCATACAAAATTACTAGGAGAAGCAGCTACATATCCAAGTAGAAGACTCATGTACATCTCCTCGACTAACTCTCCATGAAGGAACGCATTATTGACATCAAACTGCCGAAGTGGCCAGTTTAAGCTTGCGACAAGCGAAAGCAGAACTCGAATAATATTCATTTTGGCAACCAGAGCAAAAGTCTCATCGTAGTCTACACTATACGTCTGAGTGAACCCTTTTGCTACAAGGCGGGCTTTATACTGATTCACAGATCCATCAGCATTATGTTTCACAATAAACACCCATCGACAACTAACTGCCTTCTTGCCTTGTGGTGGAGGCACAAGTTGCCAAGTATCGTTCTTCTGTAATGCCTCCATCTCTTCCACCATTTTGGGTCTCCCAATGCATCCTGTACTTTGTTTAGGTACTGATACAGTATATATTTGATTTACAAATGATTAATATGGCTTAGACAATCTTTTAGTGGATATGTAGTTGGCTACTGGATATTTTGATTTTGCATGGATATTTGGTTCATATCTTTTAGGTGGTTGACCTCGAGTAGACCTATTTGGTAACACATACTCTCCAACACTAGACTCAATGCTATTAGTATCAGTAGGTGTACATACCTTAGATGAGTAACCTTCAGTACCAAGGAGCTGTTGATTAAGGTTATAAGTGATGCCTGAGGGAACAACAATGACTTCATTTTCATTTTTCTTGAAGGACACTAGATGGAAGACAATTGATGAGATGGGTGGAAGCTTGTACAGCATCATCCCAAAGATATTTTGGCATATGAGTACTAAATAAGAGTGCACGAGCCATATCAAGTGAATGATGGTTTTTTCTTTCGGACACCCCATTTTGTTCTAGTGTTTATGGGCAAGTAGTTTGGTGAACAATCCCATGTATTTTAAAAAAATCTTGAAAAACATGATTAACATATTCTCCCCATTATCAGAACGTAGGACTCTAATGGTGCTATTGTATTGTGTTTGAACACGAGTACAAAAATTTTGAAAAGTTTGAAACAACTTCATCTTTGGTTCTAAGAATAGCAACCTATGACAATTTTGTAGTAATCAATAAACGATACAAAATACCTCATACCCGATTGGGCTCTCTACACGGTCTCCAAACATCAAAATGAATTAATTCAAAAGGAATAACACTTTTATTAGAAATACTAGGAAAATAAGTGATACAATAGGTCTTGGCCAAAACACATGTTTCACAATGTAAAACAGACTCACTACACCAATAAACAAAGTAGGCATAGATTTTTTTTATAAGACTAAAAGACGGATGCCCTAAGCGGTAATGCCATAACCAAATTTTACTTAGCTTGTCAGAACTCGAAGTCAATACGGTGCGGGACTGTGCTCTTGGTTTCTCCCCTACGTAGTTCTGATCCAGACGGAACAATCTGCCCTTCAGATACCCTCAACCAATTATTTCCCTAGTAAGAAGATCCTGAAAAATCACATACATAGGATAAAACATTACAGAACATTATACTCATTATTCAATTGTGAGATAGATATTAAGTGATGAGATAAGTCAGGCACATATAAAACATTATGGAGCTATAAAGTTGGAGTGATATGGACTGCCCCTTTCCTAAGACAAGGAAAATCCTCACTGTTAGCATTCGTAACATAAGACACTAGTGGGGAAGATAACTCAGTAAAATAAGATTTATCATAAGTCATATGATCAGACGCACCAAAATCAATAATCCAAGTATTAGACCCAACAAAGTGAGAAACGTTTAAGGCCATACCAATCTTTCCACAACTAGCTATTGAAGCTGTAGGGATACCTCCATATGTGGCATGATGATCCTATCCAATCACTCCATAGAAATCTGTTTCTTGTACTACTTGTACCGCAGCTGCTTTCACTTTAGGATAATAATTTTGCCTTTTAGGTCTCAGGTGCTGGTTCAGTTTCTAACAAGTCTCTCGAATATGCCCTGCTTCATTGCAATAAGAGCAATGAGGACGAGGGCGATTGGAAAAGCCTAGTAGACGTCCTTGCTGATGAAGTGGAATTGAACTCTATTGCTGAAGGAAATGTGCCTTTGATTCGGCTTGAATGGCTAGGCTAGATAATTCCACCTATGCCTGATTAAGACGTTCCTGCTGAGATTCATTCTTACGGATGTATGTAAAATTTGTGGTCAAGCTCGAAGGGTCTAGCATTCGGAGCAATTTGTCCTTGGCACTATTATGTTTCGTATCTAGTCCTCTTAAGAATGCATGAACTCGCTCAAGCTCCTTTTCTTTCTGATACCATATAAGGTCCTCCTGATTTTTAATTTTGTACAGACGTTTTTGATCAATTTCAGCCCATATATTCTTCAACTTGGTAAAAACATAGACATTAGTTGCCCATTCTGTTACATGCTCGCAGCTTTGCACATTAATTCGCGGACCTTTATAAAGTCAGATTCATTAGTGTAGAGGTCTCCCAAAGCCTTCCTTATAGCCTCAACTATGTCACACTCTTCCACCATCTGTAGTACATCATCGGTGATGGCTTTAAATATAATAGACATTAAGAGGTCATCATCATCTTCCCACTTAGTATAGGCCTCCACATCATCTTCACAAGGAGCCTTGATTGTTCCAGTCACATGTCCCATCTTGTGCATCCCGCAGAGATAAACAGACATAATCCTTTTCCCTGTTTGAAAGTTGGTACCATTGAGATTGGTACCACCAAAAGAGCCACCTTCTGAACTCTTGATAGAGACTTCAAATTTTGAAATTTTAGTTGTCTTAAAACTCTAATTTTCTCTTGAATCTCCCATTAAAACAGACAATAATAAGATGCAACAGAATAAAAAATCACTCTTTTTCTTTTTTTGACCGTTGACTGTTGACCGTTGACCATTGACCTTTGCTAACTGGGCTGGTGATGTGTTTGGGTTGGAATGGGCTGGTAAGGTTGAGACTATTTGGGCTAAGTGAGGAATGGGCTAGGGTTTGAGGAATGGGCTTGGGTTTGGGCTGGTAGGGTTGGAAATTGGCTAGGGTTTGAAGGAGATCTAGAAGATATAAGGGAGATCTAGAAGGTGGATTTGAACTGGAGACGAATTTGGAGCAGACAACGGCAGAGACTGGCTCAGAGACAGGTGGCAAAGTGATGCGAACCCCGCAACACGATTCCTATCGACCCAACTAGCTACGAGGCTAGAGAACCAAAAGGGGACGGTTCAAGACCCAACAACAATATTGGTAGGGATTTCTAAGCAAAACCACAGATTTTGGCTGCAGGAAACTCACCTCCACACTTGGATATTACGCACCACGCACGGAGAAGAGGTTGAACGCCACAAAGGGATGCAAATCCTTTGATAAGTTCTTGGTTTGCATTGAAGCAAAGAGCAACTTGGGCTCTCAATTTGTTTTCAAACAAATTTCTCATAAAATGATCAAAGATTACAAAAGAGCTGCACATATGGTCCTATTTATAGAGTACACATAAAACCTAAAAGAAAAGACAAGATCTGGGCCATTGGATTTGATCCAATGGTCAATATTACACATTTTACACTTGCGCCGCGGCGGGCAAATATTCATGCCGCGGCGAGGAGGCTCGAATTACAAAAGTAAAAGTAGGCGGGCTGCGGCGGAGTAAATTCCATGCCGCGGCGAGGAACCAAAGCATCCAACCCGAGAGGTCTGTGCCGCAGTGCCCAAAAGCCATGCCGCGGCGCGCATGTCCTTGATCCTCTGCGCGCACACCTGCCCACACTTGCGCGCATGCCTGTTCCGTCTGCGCGCTCGTATCCCAGCCTTCATGCCCAAAACAGAAACACTCGCGCCGCGGTGCACATATTTCATGCCGCGGCGGGCACCTCTGGCCAAAATTCCCAATCAAAACAGAAAGTTGTTCACCGCAGCGGGGGAATGTCATGCCGCAGCGCAGCTCAAAAACTCAGCAACTCCACAATTAGCTCGGCACTCCCATGTGTCGCATGTTGGTGCCCTTGCTCGTGTTGTGGTGCGCCTTTCTACGCCAATATTTCACCCCCTCTTCGGCCGGGTCCATGATACGTGTCGGGCCTTGTTGGTGGCGCGATCTGGTTCGTATCACAAAGACTGGCGTGGAGATAGGCGGCAGAGACTGGCGCAGAGTAGAGACTGGCGGTTGAGACTAGCACAGAGCAGAGACAAGCGGTTGAGACTGACACGGAGCAGAGACAGGCGCAGATACAGACAGACACACAATGGCACTGACAAGTGGTGGCGGCATTGACTGGTGGCAGCGACACTGACAAGGCAGCACTGATAGGAGACGAAGAAAAAATACAGTTCTTTTTTTAACCTTCGCTTTAATACCAAGTTAAATATTACGTGAATAAAAATTATTTCTTATTGTATTCTTACCTCACAATAGAGGTATGTATAGAAAATAAAATACAAGAGTACTGTATAAACTAGAATCATGTACAATCTAGAATTCTATTACAAATAGACACATATTAATTACAATATATTATAAACTAGTTACATGACTCACGCTAACAATATCAAAATCACACTTATTGGAGGCAAAGTAAGAAAAAAAAAATCTCAAAATTGTAATGTAAAGTCTATACAATCTGACCTTGGGACATTTTTCATTGCACTTTTGAAACCCATCTATTTAAAGCCCAAACTAGCTTGATTTATGGTTAAGCATTTTTCCTTCAATTGTTCATAGTAAATTCTCAACCATTTATGTGGTTTAGTTAACATAATTTCTTTTACCTCCAAGGTTGGCAGTATACTGAAATTTAAAATAAAAAAACATTTAGAGACAGTTACAAACCATCCCAAAAGATTGTTTTCAATTTTTTTGGGGATGGTTACTGGTATATTTTTAGGAACAGTTAATAACCGTCCCTAAAAATGTAAATTTAACCTTCCCAAAAGGCTTTTAGGGACGGTTGTTTAGGTTTTAAGGATGGTTATATTTTAAAAATCATTTTTTGTACTAGTGTTGGATATTAGAAAAGAAATCTCTTGTTATTTTCCATTTTCATATTGGGTGGATTTTCATATTTCTAAGCTTTCTAAATCGGAGTTAAATATTTTCTTCTGTATCCTATCGTCAATTTGGAAAGCTAGGAATAATTTGGTCCATAACAATTCTAAATTGACAGCAAAGGAAATTGCATCTCTAGCACGACACTCAGATTTATGTTCTTTTCCTCTTTGCTTTGAAACTCCCACTTGGAATTCTTTAGAGAATTGATGGTTAAAGATCAACACTGATGCTTCTTGGGATGAGTATTCTAAAGTCTCAGGTCTAGGGTTAATAGTTAGAGATCACAATGGCTCCTTTTGCTTTGCTTATACAATTCGTGTTGCCAATGTCAGTAGTCCATTAACTACTAAGCTACTAGCTCTTAAAGAAGAAGCTAGAATGGCCTTGGAACTTGATATTGATAATATAATATTGGCAAGTGATTCTTTATTGTAATTAGTAAACTAAAAACTGCCAACAACGATTCTTCTTAGGTGAGGCTGATCATTGGTGATGTGCAATGTTATTTGAACTTCATCGATCAGTTCAAAATCCAATTCAATGCTCGGAGTGCAAATTTGGTTGTAAATACACTAGCTGTATGGGAAAAGTACCATAGTTTATAACATTTTATTATTTTCAATTTAGGTCCTGAATTTATCAAGCAAGTTTATGAGATGGATTTCCTTCTTTGTAAGACTCTAAATGATGTTTGAATAATTGATTGTTTACATTTCCAAAAAAAAAATAAATAAATAAACAACTTCAAGCCCTTTGATATACAAATTATAGTATTCACAAATGTACGAATCATTTATAGTAAGCCATAAGCAAACCTCCAAGGTCGATCTCTTAAAGAATACAGTGGTTCTAAATAACCTTTTTACACTTCTCTAGAATCCTAAAAAAACTAAAATACTAAATTATTAGAGTCTTAAGACTATTAAAATACTAATTAATTATACTTCTAAAGTTATTAAAATACTAATTAGTTAGAATCCTAAAGATATTGAAATATTAACTAGTTAGAATCGTAAAATTACTAAAACTGTGAATAATTAGAATTGTAACAGAAATTGGACCTGAGAGTGAGATCAATGATGGAAAACAAACAAGACAAATCAATATTTTGAACTTAAACTAGCTCAAAAAGGTTGCTAACAATCAATGGAAGATACATGAGCGTTTAACTTAGTTGACCATGCTTGCATAGAAATAATATGGTGAATGAACATGAAAGAACTTATAAACAAAGATTACCAACTTTTCTTTTATTTATAAAAATTTCTATGAGTTGGATAATTTTTTTTAGCAATTAACTAACTAATATTCTATGAATTGGGTATATTAACTAGCAATCAAATTATACTTAAAAAAAATTGTCAAACAATCAAATACCATGACTAAGTCATTAAATTGAATCTTTGATCAAGCTTTTCACAATCTAGATAAGGTGGCGTTCCTAAAACTAAATTTTCAATTTATTTATGAACCCTAAATTAGCTCATGAAAATCAACAAATAAATATTTAAACAAACTCTTAATCAAAATGACAACTTTATTTATTTTATGCAATAAAATTGTTTACCATAATAGATCTAGCAAACATGGCAACTCAGGATAAACACCCATGATAAAATTGGTTGTACATGTTTAGATTCATATTCATAGACAAAGAGAATCTAACATACATTCTATGAGAGAAAGAAAAGGATAAAAAATCTAATAACAACAAGAAACCCAGATCTAAATACCACAAATGGTTTAGACAACGTTTCATTCCCCAAAAGCTTGATCTTCTATCTTTAATGGCTTTGTGTGTCCTTAGAATTGATTCTCCTTGCCTTTTAGAATGTGAAAAAGCTCAAAAAATCCTAATAAGTTTCGCAACAAATTGTAAATTGAATTTTGTGTAAGTTCGGAAAGCCAATGGGGTATTTATATGTGTAAGGGTTACATAAAATTCAGGCTCACAAAATTGTACGCATGCCACAACATACTTTTTTTTCTACCGCGGCACAAGGCTGAAAATACACACAATAATAAAAACAAAGACCGGTAACCGCTGCACACAAAAGTCCTTGCCGAGGCACAAATTGTTTTTTCAATCCTATACAAAAATCCAAGGGTTGTGTGCCGAGGCACACAAATTCTTTTGTTACGGCACACTTTGTTTGTTGTGTCTTTATATGTACCTCTTACATACAAGTTAGTTTCTAATGTAAGGCCTACATTCCTTGATCTTTGTTGCTCTTAAGTTGATATTTGAGTACTTCAATTATTCAATCTTCACATGTATGTATTATTTAACTCTTTTGAAGCTAAAAATACTTGAAATACAACAAAACATACCCGTAATTTCAAAATAATATATTTATGTAAATAATTAAATAAAAATGTTATAATTAAATCTATTTGTTGTAATTAAGTGCAACAAATCATGATATATTAGTGCTTTTCAAGCACTCATCACAACCCCCAACCAACTTCTTGCTAGTCTCTAGTATATGAAGCAATCTAAAAAACTAAAAGAGAAATAAATAAACTAAACTATACTAGCCTAAATCACTTTTGTAGATTTTCACCGTTGCATTTAGCGTATGCAATAAGCCTTTAAACCCTTAGGTGGCTCTAGTAGACGAGTTGTAGTCTTGTAAGGGTTCCTAGTAATGATACCCACAAACATCCTAAGACACTAAAAGTAAAAGAAAATGACTCAAAACATGCTCAAATCAATCATGCATATGTCTCAAAGATTGTTCATGATATATGAAATTGTTGAAAACCACTCAAGTTAAAAAATAGTCCAAACATTAGATCCATTTTTATAATTAACTCTTGAACAAACAATTAAACCATAAACTCCATTAGTTACAATATAAGATTGTGCCATGTATGACATTCATAGAATACATTTTAAATCTCAAGTTTGTGCAAGTAAGATAAGAGTGAGAACTGCAATCACAAACTCCATAGGTTATCTTTCAAATCCATCGTTACTAATATAGAAACCACAATTACCTTGAATCAAGAAGACTTAATTAAGCTTGTAATGTTAGGCTAAGGTGTGGGGCTACGATAGAACGGAAAAGTTATTCTCAAAAGGATAAGAGCGCTTAACATTTTTAGAGTAACACAACTATTTTAAGTTCTTCAATAACTCACAACGAATTCGTCCAACTTTTTCAAGCAGATATTTTCTTCTTTCCTCCTATTGTTTTAAGTTGATATAAGCAAGAGACATATAACTCCCCTCCAATTTAAATGTTCATGAAGAACTTGTGTTACATTGAAGTACTCTTATCATTAAGGATAGGAAAATGTATATTTTTTGCTCATAGAGGTAAGTTTTTATAGGTGTAAGCAAGAAAACTCCTAATGTTAAATTATATCATAATTAAGATAAAAAAGGGCGACCATGGATGAAATAACATGTGAGGGCTTGAAAAGTTCAAATGGTCAAAGAATAGCCTAAATCACTTTCTAAGTAATATGTAGTTTTATTATTTCCCCTCAATGGATTTTCAAGTAAGTTCTAGAGTTTGTTGAGACTTGAAATATATCATGAACATGCATATATTGCAACAATCCAGAATAGTGACACTAACCAAATAAATTGCCACATACCACAAAAGCCTCAAACTAGATGAATCTAACATTTTTACGTCTTTTTACTTAGGCGAGAATCAATGTTTGTCACATGTCAATGTCATTGTAATCATATTAATATCATAGACTTCAAAATTGATTCGAGTAGATTAAACATTATCCTAATAGAAATCAAGTAAAAATCCAACAAACAAGTACAAAAGTTAAAAATTAGTCCTAATTCATGCTCATGAAAATATTTTTTCTACCCCCAACCTAATTCATACATTTTTCTCAATGTACCAAAGAAGAAAAATGAAATTAAGTTAAATAGTGAAGAAGTTACTGATTATTTTTATAAAAGAATTCAAAATTATAAAATCAGTTATTTAACCATAAACCATTTTTTCATTGATCCCTTCTTTTGCTTCATTTTGTTTATGTTTTCTTATCTTTGGTGTTTTAAGAATGCTAAGCATAATCCTCCATACACCCTCACTTTCTTGATTGACATTTGCTTGTAAACTTTCTAAAAATGTATTTTTCTTTGAAAATAAAGTTCAATATTTTTAAAAAAATATTATATATGTCAATTTAGTAAGTGATAGAGTACAAGTATAAAAGGTAGTGTTGTTAGCATTCATTTAATTCCTTTTATTGATTATAATATACATGGCGTGGCTTGAACCTATCACTCGTGAATTGGAACGGAACACTTTTATTGATCTAGGTATAAAAGGTAACAAATGCAGATCCAAAGCTCCATTTCAAACCCCAAAAAAAAAAATTCAAAACCTCATCTTTATTCTTTCTCAGTTAACTGATTTCACACCAAACCTTCATAAGAATAGTTTAATGTTGTAGCAAATACTACAATGAAACCATTTTAGATGAAACTTAAATAAGAAACCAAACAATATTTTAATGCATACAAAGAGGGTGATTACCATAGGCCATCGATATCCTCATCACGAAACAGTACTGGTGTTGAAGTACCTTTTTGAATATCAAATAGTTCATCATTAAGTTCTGCTTCAAGCATTCCCATAATATCATTGTCATGTTCTTCTTGATCATTTGTTATTTGAAGTCGTTGATCTAGTGGTTTCAACTGAGGCAATACAACTTGTTCTACTGGTTGTTGTTGTTGTTGATCTATAGAGTCATTCATTATCAGATATGACCAATCTATTATGCTCCCAAATTCAGAACCATTCAAGTCATTGAAACTAAATTTTCCATTAAGGTCTTTCTGATCAGATTGTGGATGTGATTTGCTTAACAGATGATCGTATGGCTGCTCTTGTATCACAATTGATGTATTGGGAGGCACAGACATATCTTGTTTATTGGGAGTGTTTTGAAATTGGGTTTTAAGTTGTGGTTGGTATTGTGTTGTTGATGTGGAGTTAAGTTTTGGGAATTGATGATCATAATTAGCTCCTTGTTCTAAGTTAGAAATTGAAGCACCATTAACTGATGCAAAACCTGATTTTGAAGATTCTCTCATGTTAGTCTTCTCTATTGCATTTTGTTCTTTCTTCAATGAGAGCCTGTATTTCTGCAAGATCAATGTAAATTTAAATTAAAAGTTACAATTAATTAATTCGATTTCAACATGTTCGAACAAAATAACACATTGACTATATATATGATTCATGATTATTGTGATTCAAATCATAAGGATGCTTGAAAATCAATGTTAGTGATCAAGCAACAAAGGTTGGACTATGAACATTGCATGGTATCAAGTGTATAGAAAGAACAAAAAGAAAATAGTGCTACAAAGCTTGAAGGATCGATCCCCCACTACGGACAATTTCTAATTTTTCGAGAAAAACAGAAAAAAAAAAAAAAAAAAGACTTCTAAAGGCATAGACTTTGTACTAGAGAGCTTGGAATAGTTTAGCATTATTATAATTGTTCCAATGTGCTATATAAGCATCCTTAAGAACTCTTAAGGTTTATAAGATAGAGTGTATGCTCATTTGTGTCCGAGAGAAATACTAGAAAAAGGAGAAAATAGTTTCACCATTGTCGGTAAGAAAACTTCTTGAGAGGTCTCTTTAAGTTTTTTTTTTATTTTTTATTGTAGAGTGTTTCTTTTCAAGATTATTTAAGAAAGTGGAGTAGGCTCACCATATTGGTTGGGTTGAACCACTATAAATTATGTGTTCTTTCCTTTGCTATTATTTATTACCATAGCTTTTTATATTCATGTTCTAGGGCTTGTTGTGTGTAATTGTTGTTGGATTTGAATTTTCATTGGGTGTTTTACTTGGAAATTTCTATTATGTTTGGTTGTGTTCAATAATTACAATATTTAGAATATTCATTTTTCATAACAATTATAAATATAAATAAAAATTTGGGTTACTACACACCTTTTAGCTAGGATGGAACCCAAGTTATGGTTTTATTTTACTATAATTTGAGACTCAGGTTTGCCCTAGCTAGTAAGCATTATCTCTATAATAAGTTGAGACACCTTGCTCTCAAATTAATTGTTTATATGAAGCTTGCTCTTTGTTGGTTGACATGATAATGGGTCTAATTTGACCTGGTGATGATCATAATGAACTGATTTGTTGTTGAAAAGATCTAGTATTATCCGTTAATCAAATGGAATGGATCTAGTGTTGATCAAATGATCAATAGATATCCATAATCCGATTCGAATTGATTTTTTTTTTTTGTGCTCTTTAATTTTTTTTCTAAAATATTATTTAACGAGGTGTTAATTAAAAATTAAAAAAAAATAAGAAAAAAATATAGCAGGTTTGTAGGAAAACAATTACTTCATTTAATTAGTAAACTTTTGTACTAATGTTATAATCATATAAATCCTAAAATAAAAAAAAAAAATTATGATAAAAAAATAAGCATTATTAAGTTTTTCCTATCTAGAATTTTTAATTGAGCATAAGTTACACAATCATTCAATAAAAACAATGGGATTCTATTTATTTACAAACAAATATTACAATAAGATTTGAGTTAGTTACTCAAAAGTTATAAAAGAATAACATCGTTTGACTATAGAAAAAATAAGAGAAATATAAGAATAAATAAATAGTTATGAATATATCGATATTTATGACAAATGTGAAAGAGGGGTTGAGAAATTTTAAAAATGATTATTCACATATTGTATATTTTTTCAAATAAGTAGTAACAAAAATTAAGTGTTTTGAAATATGTGATATTTAAAAAGTTTTAAAATTATAATTTTAAAAAGATTTAGTTTTCGCCGTATACCTAAACTTTTCTTTGTTTCTAGCGTTGTTTTGACATAAGTGGGCTGAAAATCCCAAATAACTCAATACCAAAATCCATACCATGTTAAAAACTAGATTTTAAAGGGCAAAACAAACCAACATGAAACTGTGTTTGCCCTCGAGTATCCGAATTTTATCCATCATCTACTTCTATCTTAATGATCAATGAGATCTTATTCACATTATGGTACTTCTTTTATGCTAATATTCCTTAAATTACATTTTGACTTGTTCTCATGATCAATTCAATGTTAAACTATGACTACATTATAATAATTTGGGAAAATAACAAAACTAACACCCCCCAAAAATTATAATAACAAAACTAGCACCCCTGTGTTCAATTAAAATTGAACGACAATAATTTGGACTCGTTCAATATTGAACGTTCAATATTATCCGTTCAATTAGAATTGAATGACGATAATTAGACCTATTTAATATTGAACGTTCAATATTTTACGTTCAAATTGAATATTGAACGTTCAATATTAAACGTTCAATTCTAATTGAACACAAGGGGGTGCTAGTTTTGTTATTATAATTTTTAGGGGGTGCTATTTTTGGTAATTTCCCTAATAATTTTGTCATTTTTTATGAATGTTATCTTATTGGTATTTTCTAGATTTATAACTTGCGACCTGAAGAAATTAAATTGTCTTAAGACTCTTTAGAATGAAGTCATATACGACCTCAAGCCTTATCCCTGCCTCAAGCATAAAAAACACTTCAACACATAAAATCGTCTTTTAAAACCTATGTTTAGTTTTCCATACGTGACACTTCATTTTAAAACCTTAATTAGGCTTAAAAAAGAACACATTACCTGTAAATGGCTGGAAATGTTTTCCTTTCGAAGTCCAGGTACATTCATGTAATCAAGTATCTTCTTTGGATGAGCCTCTACAATATCAATACAAAAGAAAAATTAGTCTATATATAACTTGAATTAATAAAATCAAGAAATAAAAAATTAAAAACTCTTACTCTCAAGGCCTAAGACCCTAATAGCTTGAAGAAATCTATGATGAAGTTCATTAGTCCAAGTTAGCTTTTGTTTCTTTCCAAACGATGAATCATCAATATGATCTTCCTCATCTATATATCCATCATTAATTTTTCTTTTTAATTTTTTCTGATGATTTTCGTTCTCATCGTGATCATGATCATGATCACTTAACAATTGGTCGTCCATTTCCTCATGATTTGTTAGAATATTCTCCTGCATTATGAAGTCACTGAAAGTGCTACTAACTTCCTCTTCATGACTATCTATAAATACTTGTTTATTTTTCATAAAACCAAACTGCCAAAGGTGTTTAACATTGTCCATAGTGACTGGTTTGACAATGTAATATACAGCCCCTTTAAAAAGTCCACCTAACATTGCATTCTCATCATCATCATCAGACATAACTGCAAAATAGACCAAAGAGACAAATATTGAATTCATAAACAATGAATATTTTACATATTGAAGTAGTAGAAAAAATTAGTGTAACAATATTGATACAACTCAAATTGTTCTTGTCAAAACAGCTTTTTATCAATTACAATTTTATCCAAGTGGTAATAAAATGTAGTTATTATAGAAATATAATTGATAATTCATTCCTTTTGTTTTAACAATGACAAAAGTGATTATTACAATACATAACTCTACCCAAAAATTAATATAATAATACATTGCTACTTACTAACAACAGGCAACTTAGAAACTTGTCTCATTTTCTCCAAGAGTTCATATTTGTGCATGTCAGGCAAGCAAACCTCGGTCAGAACTAGGTCAAGATTGTCTTCCTTTTCGCTTGCAATACACAGTGCATCGACAGCTTTACTAGCAGTAATAACTGCAAGTGATTAAAGATAAGAACATGCCATTCAATAATTATATCTTTTGACCAATTTAATCCATTTTGTCCGGACTAAGTTGGACCAAAGTTGACAATGATCGATAATGACTATGATTTTTTATTTTTGATTGCATGATTAATTTTCTGATTTTGATTGTTTTGTAAAAATAATCTTGAATGTGCTTGGTAATAATTCTCCTCTGATTTTTGTATTATTCAATTATTCAACTGACTTTCACTTTTAAACCCTAAATAAAATATATGTTTTTTTATTATGAAAAATATGTGCACCACATATTTGAATATGCGATAAATATATATTTTTTACGTTACAAAAAAAAAAATTATATACACCGAGTGAAGGGGTTAAAATGAATTTAGCTTCATTTATGAGTGAGGTAATGCTAATTAACTAAACCTAACAAATTCTAGCTAGTGTTTTTTTTTTTTTTTTTTTTTTCTTTTGGAAAAAAAGAACTTTTTATATACTTGTTAATTATCCTAAATTTTGTAAGATATTCTTTAAAAAATTGAAAGAAAAAAAAAAAAATCGTTATCAAAGATATGTGATTAATAATCAATTGAAAAAAAATCAAAATCTTTGTAGAACATGGCTTAAATTGTCTTATAGGAAAGGTTTGGGATTAAGCTGATCGAATTTACAAAATTTATTAGAATTACAAATTATAGATATACGTTAAAAATGAAAAGATGAAAACCACCTATAAATTGTGGGAAAAAAAAAATCCAAAGACAACACACACGAAACCAAAACTAATATTACTTCAATGACCAAAAGAAAACAGAATTTTTAATAGAACAAAAGGGTGATACCCTTGACTAGATTTGCAACGAAGGGGAAAATAATAGAGAAAATAGCATTTTAGTCTAATTTGATCAAATAGGAGACTGAAGAAAGAAAAAAAATAGTAATTTTTTTAATTAATTTGTAGAATGATATATACAGGTATATAACCTTTATATCCAAATTTAGTGAGCATTTTCGACACGATTGTAAGAGTAGTAGAATCTCCATCAACAACCAAGACACTAACATCTTCAGGTAATTGCGTAGCATTATTATTATTATTATTATTCTCTGATCCATCAGATTTTGCCTTCTCAACATTCATGGCTTCACAAAGGAGACAAGTCAAGGATGATTAATTTTGCTAGTAAGAGTTCACAAAATCTAAAGAAAAGCATAGGCAAAGATAGTTTATATAATGCATATATATACTGAAAGAAAGTAATTTCGTTTTTTTTTTTTTAATACTTTATATGCTCAATTTAGTGAAGCAATTTTCTCTCTCTACTTTCCTTATAAATCTCAACCGTTGAAATAAGAGAGTGTAACGATTGAAATAAGAAAGTGTAAAAAATTGTGTAAAATGTTGTAACCATTGAATTTGTCCTCTATATATATATTTAATTTAATTTTTGTTTTAATATATACTTTTTTAGAGTTAATTAGGTTTTATGCCCTCAACGTATTTAATTTATTACAAATATGTCCACAACGTTTTTAAAATTATCAACATACCTGAAACGTATTTAAAATTATGAAATTTTTGGTAAAATATGTTAGAATTTACAACGTTATAGGCATATTTGTAACAAATATCCTATAATTTTAAACTTTATGTTATGAGTATGTTTGCAATTTTATAAAAATTATAGGCATGTTTATAACTATCACAATATGTTAGGAATATAAAACATAATTAATTCATTTTTGAAATAATATATTAGAGACTCACACTTATATTTTCACAGTTAGAACTAATATTGAGTGGTTTTGGTGCTAAGCAATTGCAAGTTCGGAACCACTGAAAAATTTATTATAAAAAAAGAAAATTTATAAATAGAAAAAAATGCAAAGGTAAATTATTTATTGGGAACTTATTTTAAATAACACATTAAAAATTTATAAAAATAAAAATATCATCTTAATAATATTAAACGGGTCCAATTAGTTGGAGTTTAACTTAAAAGGACAATCAGGATGAGATATTTGAGCTATGTTTTTTCTTTTATTAAAAATATGTAAAATATAAATAAGATGTGTTATTTTTATAATTACAAATTTTAATGATATTATAAATATTATTTTCCCAAACTTAATAGAAGATTTCCATATTATTTATTAAAAACTCACAAATTAAATAAGGTTGTTTTATAGCAATATTTACAATTTAATTTAAATTAACATTGTTTTACAATATATTTCGGTTGCTATTCATTTTATTGTTCACTTTTTCAAATTTTATTTCTATACGACAGAGATACACACATGTAACATGTTACAAGTTAATGCTGAATTTTTTTACAAGTGAAAATTCTAAACAACTATTTATTATCCTTTGACACGGTTAAATGAAAATTTAACACTCCCAAATTCTACTTTAAAAAATTCGCTTAGCTAACAACTTTCGTAAAGCAGGCCAAAACGGAATCATAAATGTAGTGGTTTTGGAATTATTTATTGCTGGAAAATAGAGAAACCACCTTATAAAACATTGGTCTATGTAGCCGGTTCTCAAGAATTACTATGTAATTGAAAGTCAACAGTAATTTTTAGCATGTAATTTATTCTCATGAAACTGACATTTCTAACATTATTTGGTGGTCAAGATAACTAATTACCTTTTTTTTTTTTTTTTTAATGAGGGTAATTAATGTCTTTCTATGTCGGGAAGATTTAATACTTGTGTCTGATTCATAGAAAAAAGTTGAATCTCTTTACTATATTATATATGATGTGTGATCGATGGTGATAGGTTCCAATGCTACCAAGATTATTAATAACATTTTGCTCTAATTTTTTTTTTCCTTTCATAATACCAAAATACTTTAATTAATAATAAGGAGAGATTCATATTAAAGATACTTTTTTATATTAATAAAAAATAATAATGTAAAAGAATTTATAACAAGTATAAGTATCTCTACTTATTGAATTAACTTTTTAGGATTGAAAAACTTATACATCTTATAAATTTTTACATGGTATCAAAACTTTAATTGATAAATAGGTTAAAGACCTTGAGCTTCACCTAAAAAAAAAAAATTGAATGAGTCTTGTGAGAGAAAAAAAAAACAAGTGATCCAAATAAAATAAAATATAATAAATATGTTAAAAATATAAAGTGATAATTTTTATAAGAAACAAACACCCACACTTTGAGATGTGTTAAAAGAATTGTTCTATATTGATAAAAAATAATTTATAACAAGTATAATTATCTGTACTCATTTTATTAACATTTTAAAATTAGAAGACTTATAATTTTTATATACTTTCACAATCCAAATGCAAATACAATGTATGAATGATACAAAAAATGATTATCAGTAGTAACAAAAATTAAGTTAGGAAGGCGGGCAATAACTGAACTAAGCGTAATAATTTAATCTTTAATATTTGGAAAAACCAATCTACCATACATTGATATCGCATTTAAAATATACTTGTATATTCAAAAAAAATAAAATCTCCTTAAATTAAGAATAAGTTTGAAAATTCTCATACCTAATTAGATGTCAATAAAACAAATTTAATTAAAATACATTTTGCTCTAATTTATCGTGCAATGTATCTTAGGAACGGTAGTTTTCCTTATGTGTTATATTAAATTATCAAAAAAAAAAAAATTTAAATATGCTAACATGAAACACAAACATCTTGCAACGGACTATCCGTAAAATATAGTGGGATGATGAACCATGTACGGCGACGTAAATAAAATTTGAGTCTATTAGAAATTTTTTTAGAAAAATTATTAAAAATAATACCTTTAAAATTTATAATAATAAAACTAGCACCTTAATAATATTTTATATTTAATTTAAATATGAAATATTGAACGAGTCTAAATTATCATCGTTCAATTCCAATAGAATAGGTGTTCAAAGAAAAATGACATATTAGTCATTTTTTTAATTGTAAAAATATAAATTTGAACACAAAGGGTGCTAGTTTTATTCTTTATAATTAAACTCAAATTTTATTTTTATTCAAAATTTATCAATTTTTTATTTCTTGATCGTTTTAATTGTGTATCATAATTAATAATATTTGTGATTTATTTTTCTTTTAAATTTGTTAAGTTGTTTGGTTTATATATATATTTAATTATTTATCTTGTAATTGATTTTTAAAATTTATTAAGTTGTTTGGTCTATATATCAATATCTATATATGTCCATATTGTAGTATTGTCTTCAATAATTTCAGATATTACATCATTTTGGGAAATCAACAAATTCTGAAAATTAATCTCATATACGACATCATAGTGATTGTTTGTTATATTATTTGAATCATCTAAGTATAATTAAGATTAAAATTCAACATTGATATGAAAACCAATATTATCTAATAATAGATTTTCTTAGTTTAGTAGTTCAATGTTGTGGTCATTAATAGAATTTAAACTAATTTATTATAAGATATTAGTAAATCTAATTTGGGAAAACAAAAAAAATAACACCCTCAAAACTTATAATAATAAAAATAGCACTCATTGTGTTCGAACTTATATTTTCACAATTAAAAAATTATTGATATATCATTTTCTTTGAACATCCCTTTAATTGGAATTGAATGACGGTAATTTAGACCCATTCAATATTGAACGTTCAATATTACACTTTTAAATTGAATATTTAATGTTATTGGGGTGCTAGTTTTGTTATTATAAATTTTAGAGGTGTTATTTTGGATAATTTGTCATCTAATTTTTATTTGTATATTATCCTTCTGCTAAATATATTACAATAATTTGATAATATTATATATAAATATATTGTAAATATATTTATAACTATAATAATAAATATATATTGAAGTTTATCGATATAAATATTTATTATTATTATTTCAAAAAATTGTAAATCTTGAATATTTTGTACTAAAATGATAGATATAAATGTCCTACAAATATATGTTAATATTTACCTTTATTTTAAATTAATAATTTATTTGTACTTATCTTTATTATATTTAATGAATGATACGTATATCACACATATATGATAACTATATTAATTAAGAAAAAAAAAGGTTGAAAATGACTTTGGAATGTAATGTCTGCTATATATTACTTAAATAATATTTATTTCGTGTTAATTATAAATTACACGAAAATTATTTAAATATAATTATCTCATAGATCTAAACTCATGTTTTTCTATTTATTGATAATATTTTTTTAGTATTGATATAATTTGCAATCACCTAATAAATTTTAATGGTATAATTTAATTATAATTTTTTATCTATATCTATTCATTTACGTTTATTAATTAAATACACATAAAATATGAGTTGATTTTCATGTTAAATTGATGTTATTATTGATTGTGAGATTTTAAATAGTAAATAAATTGACTAAAATCTCATTTTTGGTAACCTAAATAAACTTTTCAAGTGTGTGATTGCATGAATAGTAAAATCCAAGGAAGTTATGTCTATGAGGCTAGTTATTGAAAGTTTTTGTGTCACTAATCTTTCGTAGGAACGTTATTCTGTCTAGAAGAATGATTTTTAAGAAGGCCTGTCCTCACTATTCTTTCTTGGAAGCACCCTTAATGAATACTAATTATTTTGCTACCTTGCTGGTATGTATAAGAAAATAAAAGATTGAATTATTCTCTTGAAACTGTAAAATGTAATATGTTAAAGTTATGTATATGTCATTTATTGAGAGTGCACAGGTTACGATATTAATAAAAATATATATTTAAAGTGTAAAATGTAATATTTTAGAATTGCATCTATGTCATTAATTGAGAGATGCTAATAGAATATATGATAAAGTATATTCAGTTCTTCATATATGCTATTACACAATAACATTGAGAGCAAACTTGACATTATAAAAATATTTATATGCTATTTTATGAATAAAATATGCTATTAAAGTAGTAAAATAATATCATTTATATAAACAGTATATGTCCTACATATGACTATGAATATAAACGTTATTTGATATTGACATTGAAATAAATATAATCAAAGAAGAAAAATATATCTTGAAAGATTGCAAGTGATTAATTTGATATATAATAATGACTATCCAATCTTGATCATATAATATTTTTAAGTACTCAATACCATTAATCTTTTATTTGAATTTTTTTGGAGAAGAAAGGTTATTCAATCATATATTTTATTGAGAGCCAAAATAAATATATACATAGATCTCGTGTATACTTATATAGCAACATTGAGAGTAAAATTAGCAATAGTTATAGTAAAATTAATAACAGTTATGAATCCTTCATATGCTATTTTAACAAATAAAATTTGTTCATAAAATAGCAATAGAGAAACATGATGCACAAATTTTAATTGCTTGCAACCGCATGAGTCACCCATAGCAAGTGACAAGTTACTCTGAGGTCGGTCTCTCAAGAAATTGGTAGGTATTTAAAACGTTACTTATTTTCTTATTTAGCTGAACAAACAATCTTAAGCATTCTAACAATTGTCGGTTGGTAGAATGGTTTGTAAATTCGTAATTAATTCAACAACTAAAATAATTGCAAGTAAAAGAGATTGCAGCTAATGTGAGGATGATGGATGCATATTCTTAGTTCTCTATCCCTTAATGGAAATAACAAACTAATTAATTCAATTAAAAGTCAGGTTTATTGATTTTTTCACTAATCTTAAAAAATCCTAAATCAATGGCAATTTTTAGTATAATCAATTAATTAACTTTTTTAATCAAGATCGTTAATTAATCAATTGAAATTAGCTTAAGGAAATATTTTAATCACCTAATTTAACATAAATTAATGCAATCAAATTAAGTATTTATTCAAAATGCACAACCAAGTAAAGATAGTGTTTCAATGCCTAATTCTAACATATTTTTTTCAACTACAAATCAAAATTTGGCCCATTATTAATTCATAATAAAAAATATTAAAAATATGATCAAAAAATAAATCCAAAATTTATATATAATTAAATTACAAAATTGTTCTTCTAATAATTGGAAGCAAGACTAATATCTCATATACACAAATTAGCCAACCATAACCAAGTTAGTGTCAATCAATTTAGTTATGTGAGGCAAACTCAAAATCTAAGAGAAGGAAGAAATATAACAATAAAAATACCCCTATTAATCTCCTAGTTCCAAATCCTTGAAATTGGTTGGTCCCATTTCTCAAATCCTTGGAGTAGCTTCAACAATGGAGGGTCTTCTCTTAATTTTGGAGTGAGTTTAGGTGGAAAATCCTAACTGCTATAGTAGCTAAGGTTTGGAGATTCTTGACTACTCAAACTTTTTGTTTCAAAGAGTATAATGGGGTACTTATAGAGGGAGTTAAGGAGCACATGCATTTTTGGGATTTTGGGCATTTTTAGGGTGCGGGCTGCTGCATGTAAAAAGTGGCACCGCAGCGCGCATTGAAATTCTAGCACTTCATAAGGTTGGCGTTGCAGCACAAACTTTTCTTCACTACGGTGCATGTTAATTTGGTGTTCCAGTACAAAAGACCCGAGACTTCAATGCCGTAGCATACACATTTTCTTGCCACGACACACAACAAATTTGCATTCCAGTATATAAACTTGAGAGTGGCTTGCCACAGCACACTAAACTTCTTGCCGCGACATGCATTGTTGTAAGTGTCTTGTACATGCCGCTTACATAATGAATGGTATTCAACGTAAGACTTACATTCCTTAGCTCTTGTTACTCCATTTTGTCTCTCTGTGATCATTTAAGTCCATAATTCATTCCAAAATTATTTGAACCTACAAAACATAAAAATACCTCCAAAACAATATTATATCAAAATAAAACATAAAATAAATACTTAAAAACATAACAAAAAGTAAGTCAAAATTGTGTTCATCAAATACCCCAAACCCACATTTTGCTAGTCCTCTAGCAAAACTAAAATTAAACTATACTAACTTAAATCACTTCTGTGGATTATCATGATTACATTTAGCATATGCAACAAGCCTTTAAATCCCTAGGTTATCCTAATAGACGAGTTATAGTTTTGTAAGGGTTTCTAGTGATGATACCCACAAACATCCAACGAAAAGAAAAACAGGAAAGACAAATAAGAATATACAAACAAAAACTACAAACTCAAATCAACAAATTTTCTCATGGTTTAGTTTATTTTCAATTTATAATCGAGGCTCATACATAAGTTCATCCAATCATCTTAACACATTAAAGTTTATCGAGAAAATCAGTTTCACATCACAAGTGCATACTCCATTACTAAAAAAAATATCAATATTGATTCCTCCAAACCTAGTGTTAATAATCTGAATTCGCTTCAACTCTACTCCTCACAAGATTCACTCTAATATAACAATGATCATATGGGTTCAAACACTCAACAAAATATATGTGAATAAAAATTATGTAAAGAAATGAGATTCGCATATGATTAAACAAGAAAGGCTCAAAAATTGTATAACAATGATCTCATGAAATGAATCAAATGATATGATTTATAAAAAAATCACATTACTATTCTTATGCATCAATTAAAATCATCAAGCAAAAATTTCAAGTACATGCCATAAAATGAATGAAAATGCATTAACTTCAAAGAGATTTATTTCCTATTTTTCTTTTGGAATAACCATTTCACCACTTGAAGAGCTTTAGGGTTATAATATTTTTTTAGGAGTGGACCCATATACATCTGTATTTTGCGAATGAAATTTTTTTGGCTCTTTTTGTGTTGGCTTTAGAGATATCCATATCTCTTTTTTTTTTTTTTTTTTTTTCTTTTTTAAGTCAAGCATGAATAAGATAGGCATACACTTTAAATTTTACTTAAAATTTTTAATCTAAGCAATTTAATTAAATATATGATTCATCATTAGATGTTAAAAATCCTAACATTCAATACAAAAACTTATAGAGATCATCTAACATTTTGAAATAATAAGATAAGTGTTTAAAAAGTAGAATAATGATTATCTCTCAGAATGAAACACTATTGCCTCAATAATCATTTCACAAGGTAGTCTCCACTATTTGATTCTTAAACACAAGTTTTGGGCTCATCTCAAATTCAATATCAAAAGAATGAAGTATGAACTATGAACTATAAACCAAAATTAACTTTTACAACTAACCTTGAATATGTTCAAGAAATCAAACAAAACATGCATAAAGATTCAATTACTCACTTTAAATTAACAAAAAAGGGATGATAGTTTTGTATTAAAAAAAATTTATTGGACCTATTTGTACCGCCCAAGCGTAAACTCAACATTGTCATCAATGTTTTCAATTACGTACTTGTTCAGAAAGGCGTTTAAAAAGGAGCAAATAGAAAATTAACTAAACTAAAAGAAGAAGAAAAAGAAAAATATTACCTAAAATAGTGGGTTGCCTCCCACCAAGCGCCTTCTTTAACGTCTTAGTAAGACGTTCCTAATTCATTTATATCCACCATCATCAAAGATCTTGAAGTGTGTGATTTAAAATTTTCGAGCTAGTATTTCATTAAGCTTATCCTTCCATATTTGTAATAAGCTCATTTGAAGTACAGTACACACTCTTTTCTTGAAATGGTATAAAAAATAATTTGGGGATGAATAAATCAAAGGTGCCTTTTGTCACATAGAAGGTGAAGATGATTCCTCCTTGTTCTCCTTGACTTGACCTTCTTTGAGATTTGCATGCTTTCAATCTATATTTTCTATATCAAGTAGTAAATCATCAAAATTTTTAGGAAAATAAATTTCATAAATTTTTTTACCACTTTGAAGGATTGTATTATCTTTCATTTGCTTAATTTGATTAGGCAACTCTTCTTATTTTTAAATTTGTTCTGCTAGTTGCCCAACTAGCAATTCTATCTTTTCCACTGAAGCCTCTAAGAAATCCAACCGTTGATTATTTCTCTCTTGATTTTCTACACTAACTTGAATAAAAGTATTCAAGTTCTCGTCCAAGGTTGGTTTCCTAGGTTGATTGGGTGGATAGTATGGATTAAAATTTAAGCCTTGCATTGGGTATAGGTGGGTTAGTGTTTGCTTCTCATGAATAAGAAATAAATCCAAAAATCATATATAATTAAATTAGAAAATTGTTCTTTCAATCATGGGAAGCAATACTATTATTCTATATACACAAATTAGCCAACCATAACCAAATTGGTATCAATCAATTTAGTTATGTGAGGTAAACTCAAAATTTAAGATAAGGAAGAAATATAACAATAAAAATACTCCTATTGATCTCCTAGCTCAAAATCCTTGAAGTTAGTTGGTCCCCTTTCTCAAATTCTTAGAGTAGCTTCAACAATGGAGGGTCTTATCTTCATTTTGGAGTGACTTTGGGTGGAAAATGCCAGCTACTATAGCATCTAAGGTTTGGAAGTTCTTGGTTGGTCAAACTTTTTGTTTCAAAGAGTATAATGGGATATTTATAGGGAGAGTTAGGGAGCACACGCATTTTAGGATTTTTGGGCATTTTTAGTATGTGGGTTGCGGTATGAAAAAAGTGGCGTCGCAGTACAAATTTTTTTTTTTGCTACAGTGCACGTTGATTTGGTTTTCTAGTACAAAAGTCCCCGAGATTTTAACACTACAGCATACACATTTTCTTGCCATAGCACACAACAAATTTGCATTCCTAGTATAGAAACCCGAGAGTGGCCTACTGCGGCACACTAAACTTCTCTTCATGGCGAGCATTGTTGCATGTGCCCCTTAAATAATGAATGATATCCAATGTAAGACTTATATTCCTTAGCTCTTGTTACTCCATTTTCTCTCTCTTTAATCATTTATATTCACAATTCATTCCAAAATTATTTGAACCTAATGTGAAAATACCTTTAAAATAAAATTATATCAATATAAAATAAATACTTAAAAATATAACAAAAAGTATGTCAAAATAGTGTTCGTCAAAACACATAAATATATTTAAATATTATGTGCTTGTATAAATTATTAAGAAAAGAAAGACATTTTTATCATATCATTACTATAAGTGAATCTTATACAATGATCATGTATATCATTTAAGCTATTGTGTTAATGTTACCAATGTTGTAATTACGATCTTGTTGTATTATAAAAATTGAAAGCTCATATAGATAAATAAAACTTATTTTGGAGTTGTTGTTATGTAATGACGTATTTGAACTCCAATTTTATAATAGACCATAAGTTTTCACAAAAGCAGAACAAGAGAATGTTAATTAAGGTCTAATGTTTTATGAATATTATTCAGTATATATCCTCATTTTGATCTTGATAGATAACTTTTGATCTTGATAGATTATGAGGAATGAAGAAATATAAAGTGAGCTTGTAACTATTGCCTATCAATTAAAACGGTGAGCATTTATGTGTCTCAAATACAATACAATAATATTAATTTTTGTTGAATGATATATAAGTTAGCACAATTTCACATATAACTTGATAAAATGCTTTAAATAACTAAAATACCATGAATTATATTATATATAATTGTGCTCAAATTCCTCAAAGTTGAGGAGGAATCGAATATTTTAAATATATTTGACGATAGTGATATTTGAGACTACAATCAAAATATAATATATAAAATCATATATAGAAGCTTAACTTGCATTACAACAATAAATCCATTCAAGTACGGTTCTATTGTTTAAAAATTGAAAATAACTATAGCTAAATAACTTTAGATACGGTTGTGCGTGACTTTAGAAAAAATTAGTTTTAGTTACAGTTGTTAACCGTATCTAAAAGTCAATCAAAACACGGAATTTTTTTCGAAAACTTACAGAAACTTTTAGGTACAGTTAAGAACTGTACCTAAAAACAAGTAATTTAGGTACAGTCCTTAACTGTACTTAAAAGCCTTTAGGTATGGTTAACCATACCTAAATCTTTTATAAAAGATTTTAGGTACAATTGTTAAAAAGTTTTAGGTACTTGTAGGAATTTATGTATAGTTAATAATCGCAACTAAATGTTTTTAAACCTAAATCTTATTTAGAACAAAATAATTAGGGCTTCAAAAAATCTAAACTTTTTTGAGAAATTACCAAAAATAGCACCCCTAAAAATTATAATAACAAAACTAGCACCCCTTTGTGTTCAATTAGAATTGAACGTTTAATATTGAACGTTCAATATTCAATTTGAACGTAAAATATTGAACGTTCAATATTAAATAGATCTAATTATCGTTATTCAATTCTAATTGAACGGATAATATTGAACGTTCAATATTAAACGAGTCCAAATTATCGTCGTTCAATTTTAATTGAACACAGGGGTGCTAGTTTTGTTATTATAATTTTTGGGGGTGTTAGTTTTGTTATTTTCTCAACTTTTTTTCTCCTCTCTCCCACCCAAGCTCTTCGGAACCCACGCAAACCCCAGCGCCTTCACCACCAACCTCAACCCCCTCTCTCCGTTCACCTTCCAATGTCGTTGCCGTCAACCTTGTTCATCGTGTATCCACTAGTTTGAGTAGTCCTCGACCTTGCATTGCTGTCCATCATCACTGTTTCTCCTTTTTTCCAACAAGGTAGGTATGTGTTACACTTTTTATGGATTTGCTGTAAATGGTTCAGTTATGAGCATGAATAAAATACAAAATGTAAAAACACATAATGTTTACTCTTCTTCTTTTTTTATTAGCACTTAAATAAAGTAAATTTTTAAAAAAAATTGAAAACCCATTCAATATTTACCGCTCGTATGTGCTAGGGTATCAAAACCATCTCATAAACTTACCAACAGTAGACTGTTTGCGCCCGTTCACCAGAAGAAGCTTGTCGTAGCTAGAAAGCAGAACTGTCGACGCGTGCCATTTGCTCGAAGTCATCGCAATTCTGCCGAGGATGAGAGCGAGGTCTTGTTCTATCGCACGCCATTGTCATCTATTTCCAGGTTTGATAATACTAGCTTATTTTATTTTTTCGACACTTAAATAACTTCTTTTGTGAAATATGCAGATGCATTTGAGTAGAAGCATGTTGCTTGTGGGTCTTTAGAAGAAAGTGAAGGGGACATATTCAGAGTCCTGATTCGGCATTCAATGTTTGAAAATGGACAAAGTAAAGGCATTTGGGTGAGCTCTACAAAGTAATTGACGCTTCAGATGTTGTCCAGGTATATGTTTCTTTTATAGCTTACACAAATTAACTTTATTCATGCTATTTGTTTTGATCAACATAATGTTGATCTATTTGTTGCAGAAGTTTGATTAAAAAAATAAAAGAATTAAAAATCTGTTGCAAAAGTTTTGTCTGTTAAATGAATCTCTGACATTGTGACAGTTCATAGTTGTAAACATCTTCGTTTGGCTAATGTGGTATCTAAGGATGAAATTTATTCTGACAGTTTCATGTACATATTGTCCTAGCTTTTGGCCTGTAGGTAACTCACCTAGGCAGTATTTTTGAAGTAAGAGTGTTCTTATAAATATTGAATTTAGCGTATGAATGGGGCTTATAATGAATTTTTAACATTTTTGGGTACTCTTTTATGTGCCATCTATTTTGTTGCCTTGATAGTGTTGTCTCTCCCTCGCTTCTCTCTATGTTTTGTTGCTTTTGTCTTTTATTTGGATGCTAGGGACCCTTAAGGAACAAGATGCTACCATTTAGAGAGGCATTTGAAAAAGCATTGCAAATATAAGAACATGGTCCTTTTGTTAAACAAGGTTGGTTGTGTTTCTCAGTGTTGTTACATCTCCAAGTAATTTGGGATGTTTTATTTCCATTGTCACAAAAGAAGTGTTCTAATTTTTGTTAGTTTTTCATTATAAATTTCTTTGTGGGTACTTACTAAACATAATAGTATTATTCTAAAATCTGTATTTTACATTTCTATGAGTTGTGATAAGGTAGTTGAACTCTTTATTATATCTGCTATTGTGTTTTCTTAACTAAGTTACAAAATTCTTATTTAATTAATTCTACTGCAGATTGAGGATGTTCTTAGAATGCATCACCTTGTTGTAACTATGTTAGTGCAAATGATTATTTATCCATACTTGTGCAATTATACATTCATTGATTTATATGGTTAGGGACCCTGCAATTATCTTTATTGATGAAGTAGATGCTGTAGCCATTGCTAGGTTTGAGCTGTAATTGGAGCTGATAGAGAAGTTTAGTGTATTCTTATGGAACATCTTATTCAGGTATATTTTCATTGGTGTGGGGCAAATATTCCTTTAATTGATAAAAATAGTTTTTATGTATACCTTTCAAGCCTTACAAATTTTCTAAACTTTTTGCAGATGGATGGATTTGATCAGGCAGTGAATGTTAAGGTTATAGTGGCCAATAATTACTTCCAGTATCTTCTCTTCCTTTTTTACTTCTCTTGGAACTTTTGTGTAACATTCTGCAAATTGATAAATTTTTGGTCAAGTGGCATTAACTTGTGTATTTTAATATTTATTGATGTGATATAGGCAATATATTTTATAATTAAGTGACATATATACTTGTATTTTTTATTAATGAAATATATATATATATATATATATGAATTTCTAATCAAATTATGAAATGCATGTATGAGCAGGGATTATAAACAGGTTAAAAAAATACTATTTAAAAAAAAATTAACTTTTAGGTATAGTTGTTATCCGTATCTAAAAAAATATAAAACTATACATAATCGAACAATCGTACGTAAAAGAATATAAAACTATAAATAATCGTATCTAAATACTTTTAAGTATAGTTATTAATTGTACCTAAATAGTTTTAGGTATGGTTAGTAAATCGTACCTAAATTATTTTTAGGTATGGTTGTTATTTTTTAGATATGGTTGTTAGCCGTACCTAAATTATTTTAGGTACGGTTGTCAAACGTAGCTTAAAGTTTTTAGGTACGGTTACGAAGACTTTAAAAGTTCAATCTATGGTGACAATGGCTATTAGTACGGTTACGTGCAAAGATAACTGTATCTAAAACCTTTTAGATACAGTTAACAATTGTATCTAAAATCTTTTTTTCTTGTAGTGTTGAAAAGTTTTTCGAAAGATCAATTTTATGATTAATATTGCATGGATGGTGCATATGTTGGTCTAAAGTATAATGCTACAAATACATGACTATAAATTAATATTTGAAAAACTTCATTCGATTTATATCGCAAATATAATATAAATTTTGATTGATAAAAGTTTGAATAATTATCATGACTTAAATAAGTCATTAAGAATCAAAATTGGTTCAATATACAATAAAAAGTTAAATGTTTGTGGATTAAAGTATAAACATTTCTTTATTCAGTAAATATATGTGTTACATGTTCCTAAGGTAAAATTAATTCACTATATTTGACAAAAGTTGATAGTGAATCTCACACCTCTAAAAAATCATATATTATGAAAATAATATTGGTAGTCTTATTATAGAACATGATATATTTTGGGTTCAATTTAACCTAGAAATTTATTGTTAAAATTTCTTAATTATAACTTACATTAGTGGCAAAATAAAGTCGAGTTAATCTTATTACACCGACTCAATATATTGAGATGAACTCACTAATAAATTTAAAGACATGTGTTTTATGTTTCATTTATACCGAATATATTTGAGTCTTTGAAGGATAAGCAGATTTATTAAATAATTTTGATAAATAAAAATAGTTTTCACCATTAGTGGGAGAGAAAAAAATAATGGTATGAAATTATTTAAAATGTATCTATTTTATGGTTCAGAAAATTACTCGATGATAGAGTATTGTCGATACATTTAGATAATGAAAAATTTAGCTGTAAAATACTCGAGAAATTATTGAAGTCTCTATATGACAATGAAATGAAATATTAACAAACATTCATAATTTATCTAAAGCTTGCTAATTTTATTGATACAAAAATAATACTATTATTGTTGGAATAATAGAGTTAACACTCCAAGAAATGATATCGAAAAAGATTATAATAACTATTGACTCCTATAGAGTCTTAGGTACCTAATATAAAATGATATCATTTCAATGATGAGAGGAATAAAATATTAAAATATTAATATTGTATAATATATTTTCTTTCATATCTCTCTTTAATAAGCAAGAATCCTTAATAATATTAAAAATTATTAAATGTCGACAAATAAAAGTATTGGTCAAATACAAAATTTTATTTTAGGCACATATTCATTTACTTATGTGCAAACTAAAATAGATATAATATAAATACCTAAAATGTTAATTAGATATTTTTAAGGACTAGTTGTCCAGGTGCCTAAAATGTAAAATGTATTGACAATACATAAATTTATATAAAATATGACGAGGTTATGAGATACAAAATTTTACTCTTGTATGTATAAGATGACTTTAAAATGTGACTAGTACTCATATAACATTGTTAATATAAAGTTAATAATGTGAATAAATTAATAATATTTATTGCTTATAAAAACATTAATTTTAAATGCCATATATTGTTATGATAATTAATAGGCATGTACTATTAAAGCAATGTAAATGATTACATGAATTCTAATAGATATCTTCTGCATTCAAATTAGCATTAAAATTTAATATTTTCGCAAGTTATATGACTTTATTATTAATACAAAATATATTGATTTTTTTTATGTACTCCTAAAAATGAAAAAAATAAGTAATTATCTTAAAGAGAAATAAACTTGTATTGATTTACTTTTTATGGATAAAACATATGCAAATTATATATTCAGTTATTATTTGATTGCATGATATGAAAATTATCTCATATTCTTCATTTTATAGTCACTTGGCACCATTTAATAAGATAATTGATGCTCAATGTATTTATTAACATTGATGAATATTTTCAAAGCATATACAACTGTTAAATCTTACAGAAGAACAAAATGATAAGTTTTATTATAAATTAAATATATGAATTATCATCATTATTACAGTATGTTTTATAAGTGCAAGATTTTTAATTAATTTTGTAATGAATGAAAAATAAGTTATTTTGTAGAATAACATGTACTTTGCAAATTAATATTTAAATATAACATGTAATCAAAGTAAATACATTTGGCCTACAACTATGAAATATAAAGAAATTGTACTATATATGAAGTCAAGTGACTACCAAGTAGGCTCATCCACCATGAGTTATGACATTTTCGTCAATATTTGAGAAATTGTCATAGTGATGTTAAAATGTGTCAATTAAAATGACATCTCATGTTGAACCATTGTCATCATCAAGGGAAGCATATCTATATAAACGTTGTACTCTTTTTCCTTTCTATGATTTTGTCCCACTTGTCATCATCAAGGGAAGCATATCTATATACACGTTGTACTCTTTTTCCTTTCTATGATTTTGTCTCACTGGGTTTTCCTTTAAAGATTTTAATGAGACAACTTAAGCGTGTTGCATGAGAATAATGTACTATTTTTCCTTTGCTAGTTTTTTGTCCGATTGGGTTTTTCTAGCAAGTTTTTTAACAAGCCATATTCTCAATCATTTGACATCCAATGAGACTGTTATAATTTGGATATCAAATATTAAACATGATATATTATTTTATAGTTAGATTTATTTAAAATGAAGATTTATCTTTATTGTATAATAAATTTATATTTAATTAGATATTTAATATTATATCTTAGATTCAAAATTTATATTGTATCTTGTAAATCCTATAAATAGGACATTTAGCAATGTATTGTAAACATAACAATTAATAAAAATTATTTTTTCTATTTACTTTCTTTCTATTTTTATTCTCTTAATTTAGTTTTATAAGGCAAACTATTTATAAATAATTCAAACATAGGTTCAAATTATTTAATATTTTAAACATATCAATAAATGTTCTCAATATTTAATTAATAAACAATATAGATAAATGCATTGCCTAGTAAATAATAAAATCCTAGAGAGATAAATATTCAAAATTTAAATGGTATTTACTACAAAATTGAGCTATCGTGCTCGTTTTTAACAGGCGTAAATCCTGTTTTTAAAACAGGTGCCTTAGGGGGAGGCGCAAATGACAGGTGCAATTTTGTACATGTTCTACCAAAACAGGCGAAACAATTTACGCTTATTCTTACGAAAACAGGTGTATATAGTTGCGCCTGTTCCTTCAAAACAATGCTACACATAATTTGAGATGAACATAAGGAAAATACTTTCTACCATAATAATAGAATAACTAGTAAGAAAATAACTGTGCTACAAAGAACAGTTAAAGAAATTATTAACAAAATGGTAGACACTTACTATGTTAGCTTTTTGATATAGAACTTTACTCAGTCAAATTCGATGTTATATAAGCCAGTGAGGTTCTAGACTCTTAAGTAAAATTTATTTTTAACCAACATGTAATGTTTCGAAGTGATACAAGCACCCCATGAATAAAATAAGGTAACAATAATGATACCTATTTACGAGCTTTTGGAAGCTGTAATAGCCCATCGGCTTCAGAGAAATTCATGTACCACGTGCTTAAGAGATGTTCTATAAATTTTTTATGGCTTTTAGAATATGTGAATAAATAGTATTTGTTAGATATGGGTATTGATTAGCTTAGGTATAATTTAATAGTTGGGTATTTGGTTTTTATGATTTAGCATTGGCTAGATAGTTGCTTAAAGGAGATAAGTGAAAAGGCTATGAAGTGAAAGTGTAACAAGAGGATCTTAGAATAGAACTTGTATTGTGTTGCTTACTCAACTTGTATTAAATGATAGGTGGACATGTCTATTTATAGTTGATAGTAGATTATACACATTTTTACTTACTTGCTTTAATTAATAGTTCTAGAATTTCTACAAGATTTACTTGGACACCAAGACCATCTAGAATTATTCATTCAATCCTAACCATTGATTTTTTTACTTTCTCTCCAATCATTTCTGGACATCTCTAAAATATATTTTATTCTAAGATATTTGTAAAGCATTCTGGAGAAATTAACATCATTTTATAACACACCTCTTTGATGTTAATTTTGGTTACTCTAATCATCTTTTGTAGTAACTCGAACTTCACTTGAGGCAGTGCCTTAGTGAAAATTCCAGCTTTTTGATCCTTGTATTGTAGTATTTGAGCTTAATTTCTTTATTGGCTTATGCTTCTATAATAAAGGGATACTTTATACATGTGTTTGGTTCTGCTATGAAACACTAGATTCTTTGTCATTGCTATAGCTGACTTGCTATCATAATATATTTCTGTAGGTTCTTCTTATGATTCTCCCATCTCTTCAATAATTTGCTTTAACCATTTTTCTTGGCTTATAGTGAGAGCTGCTGTAATGTATTCTATTTTTGTCAATGATTGTGCAATGTTGTTTATTTCTTTGATGCCTAAGAGAAGATTTTTAAGTCCAATGTGAATGCAAAACCATATGTGATTTTCATGTCATTGACATATCTTATCCAATCACTTTCAGTGCATGCAACTAGCCTAGGACTTGACAATGGCTTCTAACCTATTCCGTAATTCTTCGTTCCATGTAAATACCTGTGTATCTGCCTTACTACTCTATAGTGAACTTGTGCAGGACATTGCATGAATCTTGATAGTGGGTGAAAGGCTTACATTATGTCTAGACTTGTTATGGTTAGGTACAGAAGACCTCCAATGAGACTTCGAAATTGTGAGCTATCTGCTTTTGGTGAGTCATTTTCTTTTCTTAAGGCTTTGCTATTATGAACAGAGTTGCAACAATTTTGTATCCACTCATTTTAAACTTCTTCATAAGACTCTCTGTATATTTCATCTATAAGATGAAAATCCTATCATCACTTTATCTCATTTCAATTCCAAGGAAGTAATGTATCAATCCCAAATCAATCATCATCATTTCCTCCTTGAACTCATTGATCATAGTTTCATTATCACCTTTGTAGATAAGATCATCCACATACAGAGAAATAATGAGAGTATTTGTACCTTGATTCGTAATGTACAACGTTGGCTCACTTTTGCTCCTCTTGAAGCCTTGTTATATAAAATAACTATCAATTCTACTATACCGGCTCTTGGAGCTTGCTTTAGTCCATATAATGCTTTCTTTAGCTTAAGGACTTTGTCTCCTTATCCTTGCACCATTTACCATTAAGGTTGCTCTATATATATCTCTTATTCAAGGAAGCCATTGAGAAAAGTAGATTTAACATCTAGTTGATGTATCCTCCCCTTCTTTTGAGCGACAAGTGCTATTAATGCTATAATAGTATCCAAGCATGCAACAGGAGCAAAGGTCTCGTTGTAGTTGACTCAAAAGTTTTGTGAGTATCCTTTAGCTATTAACCTCACCTTGTGTTTTTGAATTGATCCTTTAGAGTTAAGCTTAGTCTCTTTACCCACTTAACTCCAATGATCTCTTTTCCTTTGGATAAATCAACCAACTAACACGTTGCATTTTTCACTATCATCTTTGCTTCTTCTTCCATAGCTTTTATGCATACTTCTTGATGGAAGCTTCTTCAAAATTTTATGGCTCCAAAACGTCATGTTGCACATCTTATACATCTTTGATAAAGATCTTGTCCTTCTTAGTAATGACTTAGGAGATGATTCTTCTTGATCAACAGGTTCTTGTCTCCTTGGGACTTCTTCTCCTGCTTGAACATCTTGTGTGGCTACCTTATGAGAATATCAAAGTTTATGATTCTTTCAACTTCTTCTTTTTCCTAATCATACTTAGCATTTTCGTCAAACTCAATATCACGACTGATGATCATCTTCTTTGATTCCAGGATATAGATACAATATCCCTTAGATTGAGTGTTATCGCCCAAGAATATTCCTTTCTCTAACTTCTCATATGGTTTACTCCTTTATGCTTCTGGAACATAAGCATAACATATGCATCCAAAGACTTTTAGATGTTTCGCTGAAGGCTTTCATTGTTGATGAGTGCTTGAAAAGTACTAATATTTCATGATTTATTATGCTTAATTGTGAAAAATAGATTTGGTATAATGCGTTTATTTGATTATTTACATTAATCTATCAATTTGAAATCACGGGTATATTTTAGTATATTTCAAGTGTTTTTAGCGTCAAATGAGTTGAATAATGCAAACACGCAAAGGCAGAACACTTACGGCGCTCAGATCATAATTTAGGAGCAACAAGAGTCAAATTTTGTAAGCCTTACATAATGAGCCAACCAGTATGTAAGGGGTACTGTGAAGACACAAGGTGCAATACACACCGCGACGAGGAAAAATTGTGCCGCAGCGAGAGCCTCTCGGGTTTGGCCATTGTTTTCAGAATTATTTCTGTGTCGCGGTGGGAAAATGTGTGTGCCGCGGCGCTCATAGTCCTGGGACAGCCCAAGTTTTATGTAACCCTTACACATATAAATACCCATTTAAGTCTCCCTTTTACAACACTTCAATTTTGTGAATCAAAATGAGAGTCAATCAAAATTTTGGAGCTTTTCCACACTCAAAGAAGCAAAAAAATCAATTCTAAGGATTCAAGAAGCTATTGAAGATCGACGATCAAGCTTTTGGAGAAGAACGTCATCCAATCCAATTGTGGTATTTAGATCTAGGTTTCGTTTTGTTATAGAATTTCCCTTTCTTCTTCTTACTTCTATAAGATGTATGTTCAATTAAATTTATCTATGAATATTAATTTGAACATGAGTGGCTAATTTTATTATGGTGTTTAGTTTGTGTTGCTATGTTTGCTAGAATTGTTGTGGTAAATATTTTTATTGCTTTAAGATAAATAAAATTACCTTTTGATTAAGAGCATGTTTAGATGTTTAATTGTGAATTTTCATGGGCCAATTTGAGATTCATAATTAGATTGAAAAATATTAGAGTTTGGTTTTAGGAACATCACCTTGACTTTACTTTGAAAAACTTAATCAAAACTTCAAATTGATGACCTAGTCATGGCATTGCTTTGATTGACATATTTTTCCTTGTGCATAATTTGATTGTTATTTGGTATACCCGATCGTAGGCTATTGATTAGTTAATCCACAAAAAGAATTACCCGATCGTAGGAATTTTCATAATTAAAAGGAAAGCCGGTAATATTTGTTTATTAGAACGTTCATGTTAATTCACCATAACTTTTCGATACAAGCATGGTCAACCAAAGTAAATGTCCATACATCCTCCATTGATACTTAAAACCTTTTTGAGTTAATTTGAATTTGCATAATTGTTTTCTTTATTTGTTTAATACCATTGATCTTGCTTACAAATTCAACTTCATTTACAATTTTATTAGATTTAGGATTCTAATTATTTAGAGTTTTAGTGTTACTAGAATTTTATTTAGTTAGTGTTTTAGTTGATTTAGGACTCTAATTAGATTAAGAAAAGATTGTTTAAAACTATTACAATTCCTTGAGAGATCGACCTCGAAGATTTGCTTATCACTTGCTACAAGTGATTCGTACACTTGCGATTACTATAATTTGTACATTAGTTGGCTCCAAGTTTCAATAGGAGTCTTCTTTGGCACTACTTTGGTTAAGCACCTGTTAAGAATATACACTATTGTATATGAAGCTTCTGCCCATAAATTTTAGGAAGGCCTTTATCCATTAGCATTGTTCGGGCCATTTCCATCATTGTTATATTTTTCCATTTAGATATTCTGTTTTGTTGTGGCACGTATCCAACAGTGAGTTGATGTTCAACTCCTTTATCTTCACAAAATTTGTTGAATGCATTGGAGGTGTATTCTTTTCTACGATTACTTCTAATAGTCTTCAAGTGGTGACCACTTTGTTTCTCCACAAATTTCTTAAACTTTTTAAATATCTCGAAGACTTTTGATATTTCTCATATCATTTTAGTATAACCTAATAATAAAGAGAATGAAGTACTTGTTTCGGTTGTAAGATGGAGTGCGCATTGGGCCGCATACTCTATATGAATAAGCTTTAGTGGTTTCTTTGCCCTTTATGCCTTGCCTATGGAAAAAGGTTGGCGATGTTGTTTGCCATGTAGACAGCCTTCACAGATGCATTCTATCATTGGTAAGTTATGCATCATTCTTTTATAGTGCAGTGTCTTGAAGGCTTGGATGTTGAAGAGCCTAAGCCATGAGTCATCCACGTGTCCCTTCATGGCTACCTTGCTTGTGTTCCTTCATTGAATGGAGAAGCCTCAATTTTCTCTCATGTTTACTCTTGCTATCGACAAACTTTTATTCTTCTTGTTATAGATTGTGCATGGGTCTCCTACAAAGTGAAAAGAATATTCTCTTTCAATTATTTGACCCACACTCAACAAGTTTTGGTTTATGGAAGGGACTAATAGTACATCGTTTATATACTTTTTCCTTTTCCTTGTTTAGATAGTAATTGTGCCTCTTCCAGTGGCCTCAATGTATTCTCCATTTCCAATCTTGACTTTTGTTGTAGTTTTATCAAGATTACAGAAGATTCTTTCATCTTTAGTCATATGATTATTACAACTACCATCTAGATACCATATGTCTTTCTTCTCTTCATTGGAAGCTTGGCTAGCATAGAAAAGATGATTTTCACCATCCTTTTCTTCCATAGAGTTAGCTTACAAATTTGTTTTAAGTCTACAAGCTTTTTCTTCATACCCAATTTTCTTACAGTATTGGCATTGTGATTTATCTTTGAACCAATAGCCTTTCTCCAAGTAACATTTTCTTTTACAAATTCCACACAGAGAATAGGTCCCTTTGTTTGTTCCATATTTTTCTTTTCTACGTCTAGAATATTCTTGAAATTTTGTTCCACCTTATTTTGATTTTTGAGATCGCACATTAACTTTAGATTGAAGGCACTCTCAACGGAGTTCTCATCACGTCTACTTCGACATTTTTTTGTATGCTTTTATAGAGCCCATTAATTCAGTAGCCGTCATGGTTGGTATATCTTTTGTTTCCTCAATAGCTGTAACTATGGATTGTACTTTTTTGTACAATTTATGAGAATTTGTTACAACCTTCTTTTCGGATATGTTTTCACCATAGACTCTTAATTGATTTACTATTTCTTTTATTCTTGAATAGTAATCTTTTATGATCTCATTTTCTTTCATCTTAATATTTTCAAAATCTCTTCTCAAAGATTGTAGTTTGATGGCACATACCTTTTCATTTCCTTGAAACTCTTCTTGTATTGTGACCCAAGCTTCCATTGATGTAGCAGTAGCCATAATTGATGGAAATACATTGCCCGCCATAGCTTGTTGTAGAGCGAATAGGACTTGAGAATCCTTTTGCACTTTCTCCTTCAACTCTTTCTTTTGGGCTATTGTTAGAGTGGTAGATATCCCTCATTGACTATAGTCCACAAATCTTGAGAACGAAAATACTTCTTCATTTTAATAGGTCAAAAGTCATAATTTTTTCCATGAAAAATTGGCATGGGGTTAGTAGAGTGGGTGGTATTCTCAGCCCTTAGGTTTTATGGAAAGAGTAAATTTACACTCCATAGTGAATGAACAAAGATTTTATACCACTGATGCTTTTTAGAATATGTGAATGAATAATATTTGCTAGATATGGGTATTGATACACTTGCATAAAATTTAGAGTTGGGTATTTGGTTTTTATGACATAGTATTGACTAGATAGTTTCTTAAAGGAAGACAAGTAAAAATGCTATGAAATGAAGGTGTAACATGAGGATCTTAGAAGTGAACTTGTATTGTGTTGGTTACACTACTTGCATTACATAATGGGTGGCCATTTGTATTTATTCTTGAGCAAGTAGGTTTTGCATGTTTCCACCGACTTGCATTAATTAATAGTTTTAGAATTTTCTACAAGTTTTACTTGGATAGTAAGACTATCTAGAATTATTCATTAAATCATAGCATTGATTTTTACTCTCTTTCCAAGCATTTCTAGACATCTCTAATATATTTTATTTTAAGATATTTGTAGTATAGTCTAGAGAAATTAACATCATTTTATAATAGTCATCCCCTTAACATACTCATCCCCACACAACTCTATCAGTGCCTCTCTCGCAGTATTGCCCCTAAAAAACACTTTATACAACAAATCCAAAAATCTAAACATGTTCACATACTTCTCATCCCACTCTTTCAAATACCCATCAAATATTCAAGAGTCATCACATGCTGTATACATCATGTAACCAATATCACAAAAAAACATGAATGTGTAATTCAAAATCACAATCATTCAACCCAAGAATTCAAGATATGTATATTCCAATTTTCCCCATAATACCAAATCCCTTTATATCCAAACTTTATAAATCAAAAAGCCAAATGGCATAACCGACAACTTTTTTTGTTGTAAACGATCTTTTGCTTGCCTTTGTATGTCGCCCTAGAATCGACTGGCTTGCCCAATCTTGTCGTTGCAACACTCATCGGAGGAAGATCCATTCTAACTCATTCCACCTCCCCTGTTTGTTACTTGTGAGTTTAGTACATATTTTTTTCAGGCTCTAAATAGAGTTGAGTTTAGTCCATATTTTGTTATGTTACATTTATTTATTTATTATTTATCAAGTTTTTTTTGCTCAATTGGTAAGTACAACAAATGTGATTTGATTTAGAAGAAATCTTAGGGAGGCCTTTGACTATCTCAAACATGGAAATTTTCTTTAGAAACTTATATTTAACATGATCTAATTTTTGATGCCAAAGTTCTTCAATACTCAGATTTTCTCTATTGCAAAGTAGAGAGAAGGAATAAGATCCAAAACAGTAACAATTATCCTATAATCTGATTCCCTTGATAACAAAACTCCCTGTGCTGCCATACACAGGTTTTGTTTATGTTGATAAGGTTTGCTTTGAATCCATCCACAAGGAAGGCATACTTGAGCTCAAGAAACTCTAGAGCACTTATAGTGCCTTTTTGACAAATTTTGGCTTTAATACCAACATCAAAGGTAGTCAATCCTTCATTCACATTTTCGAGAATAGTAAATAAGGACTTCTCTTTGGTCATGTGCTTTGAACAACCACTGTCAAAGTGCCAAAAACTAGATGATTGAGCCTTCAATGCTATATGAACAACTTTACAGCTCAAGTTAAGAGAATCACTAAGATTAACCTAAGAAGACTTGAACTCTTCAAGAAGAATAGCAGATTGATTCTAATAAGCTAAAGCTTCACTTTTCAAACTGAAGAACTTATTGAGAAGTTCTTCGATGTAATCCACAGAACACTAGTTTGTACAAGAAGAATCAACATGGGAGGAGGAAAGAGAGTTAGAATTGGTGGAATTTGATCGAGGAGAAGAAGAATCACAATTGGCACTTGAAACTTGTGAAGCAACAGTAGTAATTGGAGTAGTTGTAACACAAACAAATTGAGTAGGAAAGAAAGAGGGAGTAACTTGATCAATTATAAATTCAAGACCTCTTATGTCACCATGAGTTTTTTCAAATTCTCAGCATCTCATCAAGACACTATGTTCCCAGAGTTAACTTATGAATTGTTTTTGAGGTTTCTTCAATCTTCTTTTTAATATTAAGTTGTTCAATATAGAGAGATTCAACCATCTTTGCTTTATCCAACAAGCAATACTTCAAAAGCTTGCCTTCATTATTTTAGCTGTAAATTTCTCCAAATATTTGCTAACATCGACATCTCGATTATGTAGAAGAAATTCAAGACAAGTTATTTCACTTTCAAGAATGAACATTTCATGCTCCAACTGAGCACTATTTTTGAACTTATCAGAAGAAGTATCGAGGATCATAGGAACTGAAAACCTTTTTTTTCTTCATGATGAATAGTCCATTCATGTTCATTGATACGAGTCACACACTTCTTGTTATCTCAAAGAAGAATTTGTAGAGACTTGATGTGATGTTCCAAATTAAGCTTTAAAGCTTTGGCCACTTTTTCACTTTCAAGAGTAGCATTTAACAAATGACTAGAAAGGTCCAAATGAATTTTGTCTTTTTCCTTAAGGCTATGGTCAATTTTAATAGTATTATTCTTAAGCTTCATATGATCATAAACAAACTGATCATAAGTCTCTTGTAAGTTATATCACAGTCACTAACAACATCAGCTGAGTAAGTAGAATTGGTAGAGCTCACTTCAGTATGAGAAGCCATCAACGTAGAACACATAGAAGTACCAACTTCTAAAACCATAGATCTTTCTTTAACCACACAATTTAAGTCACCATCATTCTTTTCTCTAAGTAGTTCCAAGCATCTTTGGAACTACGATAATTAGAAAGATGGTCAGCATCAAGGAAGGAACGATTCGTACAAGTCTTTACAATTCTTACCACTTATCCAGAGTTGTCTAGATTCCGATCATCAAAAGACTTGGGTTCAATAATGCCATCTTCAAGAGTTGGAGTAGGAAAATTCCATCCATTTTCAATCAAAAGACAAACTCATCATCATACGATCTCAAATAAGAACACATCTTAGATTTCCAGAAGGCAAGACATATACCATTAAACTGAGGAGGTCTACAGACCAAACCTATAACACCAAATGCCATTAGAGAAAAGATAAGTTTGTAAGGTTTATAATTATTGGCAATTTTCGTGAACAAATTACTGATTGTAATCTAGCATAAGCGTTCACCGTTTAATCAGATGATACATGATAATGGAGTCACCAAGCTTGCAATGTTCATATGACAGGTAAAACATTTTCTCATGCATACATCTTCACACAATTGACCACTACACTTTGTATGGATTGTAACGAAAAATAAACTGTGCACATGTTGGTCGATCGATCGAGATGATAGTTCGATTGATCGAGTGATCAATCGATCGAATGTAGATCGACTTTAATCTAGGTGCTCTCGGGTTGGACTGGATCGATCGAGTCATTAGTTGATCGATCAAGTCATGCATCGATCGAGAGGTCTCGGGTTGAATTTCTGCATTACTGTGAACAACTATATCGATCGAGTGAGGTTCTAGATCGATCGAGTATGCATAGAACGATCGAGACTAAGTATTCGATCGATCGAGTAGTTTTGAAATTCGCTCTGCCTCTCCTATTTACCAAATTGACCCCTTTTAAATGTTACAAGTGAAATACACTTTGATTAGAATTGTTGTGAAAACTAAATCCTTATATGAGTAAAGTTTTATTTTTTATTAATCATCTTTCAAGTCAAATTGGACTCTATATAAGCAATGCTCATTTGTGTAAAATATTCACCACACTGAAATAAGATTTTCTACATCTGATTGCGTTTTTTTAAAGAAAAATATTTTTCTCTTCATTTATCAAATTTAGGCACTCTCTTGTTTTAATTGTTCAAACATATTATGTGGTTATGTTTGAATAATTCATGTACCTAATTATTCTTCATGATATTTAGATTTGCATGATCATTTTAGAGTTTACTAGCTAATTTATTTTATAGGACACACTTTGCACTTGTGTTATTCGCGCTAACTTTTTAGGTACTATTGGTGAGTGTTCGGTATTTCGTGTGACTCAAAATTACCGAAGTTGATGGGTTCGATTGATCTTGTGTGACTCAAGTAGATCAGAATGTTGGTTCAGATCCAAACACCTTGCTGTTGGAGACTGTGAAAGGAGCGACAGCTCGTAAGTAAGTTACATAGGGGGCATTATCTGTAAAGGGTAGTTTAAGACCTTGCCTTGTAATTGAACATTAATTTTCATAGTGGATAGTTAGGTGGTCCGATGGACCGGTGGTTTTTCTCTTAGGTCATTGTTGTGGGCTAGGTTGTTTCCACCTAAAAATCTCGTGTGTTATTTCTTAATTTTGCATTTTATTTTTACACGTGATTGCATGTCTGGCCGCTGTGTTTAGGTTACGTAATTAAAATTTATTAAAATTAAAAATAACCTATTCACCCCCCTTCTAAGCTTATTTGATCCGTAATTAAAAACTCTCAATTGGTATCAGAGTGGGTCACTAAATAAACTTAGTGTTGTCTAGGACCTTGTTATGGATCATTTGAGAGAGGGTTCTTCTACAACCCGTCCACCTTACTTTGATGGGTCTAACTACCCATATTGGAAAGCTCGTATGAGAGCCTTTTTACGTTCCTTAAATGAAAGTGTATGGAATTCTGTGCTTTATGGTTGGGAGCCACCTAAGGTTACCAAGGATAATGTAGTCACACTTAAACCTAGGAAGGACTAGACTACTGAAGATAAAACTGGTAGTGGTTGGAATCAAAAGGGCATCAATGTTGTTTTTAGTATTGTATCGCTGGATGAATTCTGACGTATTTTTGATGTTGAAACTGCTAAGGCTGCTTGGGACACTTTAAAGGTTGCCCATGAGGGCACGTCCCAAGTTAAATGAACAAAACTTCACATGCTAGCTACAAAATTAGAAAACCTTAGGATGGAGGAAGATGAAACTTTTTCTGAATTTTATGCAAAATTATGTGATATTGCTAACTCATCTTCAAACCTTGGAGAGAAAATTGATGAACGCAGGTTAGTTTGTAAAGTCCTATGCTCCTTACCAAATCGCTTCCAAGTGAAAGTTATAGCAATTGAGGAAAGTAAAAACATTGACACCATCAAGATTGAGGAACTTGTTGGATCAATCCAAACCTTTGAGATGAATCTGCGAACACCCAAAAGGAACAAAGGAATGGCTTTCAAGACGACCAACAAAGATGATGATAACTGTGATGACTCCATGGATGATGAAGAATTTGTCTATTTGGCTAGAAAATTCAAAAAGATGTTCAACAGAAATTTTTTTCCAAATAAGAATCAATCTAGCCGTACCAGAGACTACAAGACAAAAGAACTTAAGCCCATGAGTTTTAATGGTAAGAAATCTAAACGCACTGGACCTCAATGTTTTGAATGCAATGGTATTGGTCACTTTACAGCTGAGTGCGCCAACAAGAAGAAGAAAATAGGTAAAGCTTTTAATGCTACTCTTAGTGATTCAGAAAGTGACTAGAACCAAGCTAGTGATTCAAATGATGGTAACACCAACTACCAAGCCTTTACTGCAACTATTGATGGATTTTCCAGTAAGTCTGACCCTAACTCAGACAATGAAGGAAGTAAATCTAACTCTATTCTTTCAAAGTTTAATGTAAGCAGTTTTGAGGAATTATTTTTTGATTTGATTATTTGCAAGAAAGAAAAAGATAAGCTTCTCATATCTGTGACAAAACTAAATGAGAAAATCAAATCACAAGACATTAATTTGTTAATTCTAGAAAAAGAGAAAGTTGAATTGTCTGAGCATGTTGATCAGTTGAGTTTAAGTCTTGCAGGTATCAAACAGGTAAATTCAAAGCTTGTGCAGGAATTAGAGCAATCAAAGGAAATTGTGAAAAAGCTGACAATTGGAGCTGAAAGATTAAATAAAGTCCTTGATCTCGGAAAGCCCTTTGGAGACAAGAGAGGATTAGGCTATGTGGATGAGCACTCCACTCCATCATCATCAAAAACAGAGTTTGTTAAATCATCTAATCTTCCCTCCTCACAAAATGTTCACATAACACAAGCATCTACTACTAGATTTGTTCCCACTTGTCATTACTGTGGTAGAAAGGGACATATTAGACCTAAGTGCAGAATACTATTGAATTCTAAGTGGAGTGATCATAACATGCATGAATCATACTATGGGAATTATAATTATGCTCACTTATATAGATCAAGAACTAAGCATATGGGAACACAGTTTAACTCTTCTAGGACATGTGAAGTAGATACATCTAGATCCCCTCCAATGAAACAAGCTAAAATTAAGAAGGGGTGGGTCAAGAAATCTGAAATACATTGTTTTGTAGCTCACATGGCATTTAAGACTAAGTCTACCACTGCATGGTACTTTGATAGTGGATGTTCTAGACACATGACAGGTGATTGTTCCCTATTTAAAACATTTGAAGAATATAATGAAAGAACAGTTACTTTTGGTGATGGAAAAAAATCCAGAATTATGGGAAAGGAACAATTCAGGTAAATGTCCTCATAAGAAACTTAAAGGAATTAATACAAGTAGGATACTTGAGTTGAATCATATTGACTTAATGGGTCCTATGAGAACTGAAAGTTTGGGTGGAAAGAAATATATCATTGTTACAGTTGATGATTATTCTCGTTTTACTTGGGTAAATTTTCTGAGGGAGAAATCTGATGCATTTGATGTCTTTAGTTCTTTTTGTCACAAAGTGCGGGTTGAAATAGGGAATCAAATAATCAACATTATGAGACTAAGGACTGATCATGGGAAGAAATTTGAAAATACAAAATTTGTTGAATTTTGTAAGGAGCATAGAATCAATCATGAATTTTCAACACCAATCACCCCTCAACAAAATGGTGTAGTTGAAAGAAAGAACAGAGTGATACAAGAAATGGCACGTGTCCTACTACATGCAAAGGAAATCTCAAAGAAGTTTTGGGTTGAAGCAGTAAGTACTGCATGCTATATCATGAATCATGTTTATCTACACCCAGGTATGAATAAAACTCCATATGAGATATGGAAAGGTAAGAAACCAAACTTAAAACATCTACATGTATTTGGTAGTAAATGTTATATTCTCAGGGACCGTGAACAATTAGGTAAATTTGATACTAGGAGTGATGAAGGTATATTTATTGGTTACTCTTTGACTAGTCGTGTCTTTAGAGTCTTTAACTTGAGAACTAACATAATGATGGAATCTATTAATGTGACTATTGATGATGCAGGTACTAGTACTCAACTAGAAAATCTACAGGATGAGGAATTGGATATCAATGTGCCTAGTGACCAACAAAAAGATGAAACTTCCAACACAGAGATAAAAGGCACCGAATTAAAAGATGAAGTTGTTTCAAATGATCTCATACAAAGACCAACACATACCTCCAAAAATCATCCTGTTGAAAACATTATTGGTGATCCAAATGCAAGCATGGTAACTAGGAGACGTCAGGTAAGTGAGATAACTTATCTTTGTTATATTTCACAAATAGAGCCTAAGAATGTAGATGATGCATTAAAAGATGAATATTGGATAAATGCTATGCAAGAAGAATTAGGGAAATTTACAAAAAATGATGTATGGACTTTAGTACCTAGACCACATAACAAAAACATTATAGGAACCAAATGGGTTTTCAAAAACAAATCTGATAAACATGATGTTGTAATTAGAAACAAAGCTAGGTTAGTTTCTCAAGGATACAAACAAATTCAAGGAATTGATTTTGATGAAACCTTTGCACCGGTAGCTAGGCTAGAATCAATTAGGATCTTACTTGCCATTGCTTGCTACATGAAATTTAAACTATATCAAATGGATGTAAAATCTACATTTCTAAATGGTTTTTTAAATGAAGAAGTCTATGTGGAACAACCTAAAGGCTTTATCGATCCAAATTTTTCCAAGCATGTTTATAAACTCAATAAGGCTCTCTATGGTCTAAAACAAGCTCCTAGAGCTTAGTACGAGGCTTACAACTTACCTCTTAGACAATGGTTTTGTACGAGGGGGAGTTGATAAAACTCTCTTCATTAAGAGTGCCAAGGAGGATATATTCATAGCACAAATATATGTGAATGATATAGTGTTTGGGTCAACATCCACATCACTTGTTGAAAACTTTGTACATGTCATGTCTTGTGAATTTGAAATGTCTATGATGGGTGAACTTATATATTTTCTTGGTTTGCAAATTAACGAAACAAATGAAGGCATTTTTATCTCTCAAACCAAGTATGCATGTAATCTGATTAAAAAATTTGGACTTGAGTCAAGTAAACATCTGAGAACTCCTATAAGTACAAGTGTCAAAATTTCAAAGGATGAATCAGGTAAAAGTGTTGACCAAACACTCTATAGGAGCATGATAGGGAGTTTATTATATCTCACCGCTAGTAGACCTGATATCAGTTATAGTGTGGGTGTATGTGCACGATATCAATCAAATTCTAAGGAATCACACATAGAACAGGTTAAAAGAATTATCAAGTATGTTTCTGGAACTAAAAATTTTGGAATCTAGTTTACAAATGACACAACTTGTGAGATTAGTGGATATGCAGATGCAGATTGGGTAGGAAGTCAAGATGAAAGAAAGAGCACCTTAGGTGGTTGCTTTTACATTGGAAATAACCTTGTATCCTGGCACAGCAAGAAACAAAATTCAATATCTTTATCTACTGCTGAGGTTGAATATATTGCAGCAGGTAGCTCATGCACACAGCTTCTATGGATGAAGAATATACTACATGAGTATAGTTTTAAATAAGGTACCATTCCTTTATACTGTGATAACACTAGTGCTATATGCATATCGAAGAATCTTGTACTACATTCCCGAACAAAACACATAGACATCAGACATCATTTCATTAGAGAACTTGTTGAGGAAAAGGTTTTAACACTTGAATTTATTTCCACTAAAAGACAATTAGTTGACATGTTCACTAAGGCTCTTGACACACAAAGATTTGAAACTCTTAGAAACGTCTTAAGAATCTGTCAAATAGAGTAGACATTTTTTACTTATTTAAAAAAAAAGGGAATAATAGATTCATATAATACTTACACACACAACCTCTTCTTATTTCATTCCTTTTTACTCTACTATTCCAACCTGTAAACACTTCTACATTATTCACTTATGATGATTATGTTCCATAAACTTATTCACACACTCACTGAACACAATGTATGTTATGCTTGAGATCTATGATAAACTAGGTGCTCTTGGGTTGGACTGGATCGATCGAGTCATGCGTTGATCGATCGATCGAAGGAGGTGTTCGATCAATCGAACATCGATCAAACATATATCGAGAGCTCTTGGGTTGAATTTTTGCATTACTGTGAATGACTAGATCGATTGAGTGAGGTTCTAGATCGATCGAGTATGCATAGATTGATCGAGACTAAGTATTCGATTGATCGAGTAGTTTTGAAATTTGCTCTGCCTCTCCTATTTACCAAATTAACCCCTTTTAAATGTTACAAGTGAAATACACTTTGATTAGAATTGTTGTGAAAACCAAATCCTTATATGAGTAGAGTTGTCTTTTTTATTAATCATCTTTCAAGGCAAATTGGACTCTATATAAGCAACGCTCGTTTGTGCAAAATATTCACCACACTGAAATGAGATTTTCTACATCTGATTGCGTTTTTTTAAAGAAAAATCTTCTTCTCTTCATCTATCAATTTTAGGTACTTTCTTGTTTTAATTGTTCAAACATATTGTGTGGTTATGTTTGAATAATTCATGTGCCTAATTGTTCTTCATGATATTTAGATTTGCATGATTGTTCTAGACTTTACTAGCTGATTTATTTTCTTACATCGTATGCTATTGAATCTGCTCTAGGACACACTTTGTACTTGTGTTATTCGTGCTAACTTTTCAGGTACTATTGGTGACGTGTTCGGTATTTCGTGTGACTCAAAATTACCAAAGTTGACTTGTTCAATTGATCTTGTGTGACTCAAGTAGATCGGAACGTTGGTCCAGATCCAGACACCTTGATGTTGGAGACTATGAAAGGAGCGACCGCTCATAAGTAAGTTACATAGGGGGCATTATCTGTAAAGGATAGTTTAAGACCTTGCCTTGTAATTGAACATTAATTTTTATAGTGGATAGTTAGGTGGTCTGGTGGACCGATGGTTTTTCTCTTAGGTCATTGTTGTGGCCTAGGTTGTTTCCACCTAAAAATCTTGTGTGTTATTTCTTAATTCTGCATTTTATTTTTACACGTGATTGCATGTTTGGCCGCTATGTTTAGGTTACGTAATTAAAATTTATTAAAATTAAAAATAATCTATTCACCCCCCCTCTAGGCTTATTTGATCCGTATTAAAAACTCTCAAAGTTAAACACAAGGGAGAAAGGAGGTAAGGAAAAAAAAAAAGGGAATGGTTAAGCCTAAAAGGGTGTATCACTCTAATACTAATTGAAATAGTATGAGATTTAGTGCACAACTATGGCAAGAAGATATTGACTTCTTATTACTCACCCAACTATTGCAAATAGCATAAACATGTAAACTAAAAAATATAAAGCAGTACAAGAAAAAGCAAAATAAATTCAACAAGCAATAGCAAGAAAGTAGTAAATAAAACATCGAAACCCACTTTGGCTCTTTGCCTAAGTGATAATATCCACGGATTGCTTATAGCAACTGCTCGACAGCACAAAATTCACAAAAAATAAAAGTAGTATACAACTTAATAAAAGTATAAACGAAAAATACCTCTACAAGGTGGGACACCTGCTCTAACTTTCCTAGCCACCCTAGCCTGATATCTCCACATCATGATGAGAATAATAGACTGCTGCAAGTCCTGAGTAGTCCAATCAAGATATCAACGACGAAACAACTCAAGGAAGCCTTGAATGGACTCAGTCAAGAATTGAATCATGATAAAAAAGTGCCAAGAAAGGAGCAGAGGGCATGGAGGGAACCAATCAATAAGGCAAAAACTGAATTGTAGGCAAGAGTAGTTGCGCTATGACTAAGGGTATTCAACTCCATGACCCACGCATTTTGACAAACTCATACAGGAGCACTAGTGTTGTGGCCTATAGTTTTCATTGCCACGGTTCGCACATTTTAGATTTTGGATAGGAGCACTAGCATCCCAACTTAGGGTACATTCAATGTCTACACCTTTTCAACATATCATCCAATTTGATTACGATCTCGAACTGAGCATTGTCTTGACTGCCATGGCTTGAGTACTCGAATTTATTCCCCATTTCTGACTGAGGCACCTACTTCCCAACTTGCGTGCTTTTTTTGTGCAATTCCTGACTGTTAGATTAAAATCAAGGGTGAAGATTCATTTGCTTTTAGGGCTTTATTGTAACCTATAAATACTTTATGTAGACATAGTTGTTTTTTGAAGTTTGACATTAATACATTTTGATTCTTAAATCAAATTTGAGAGCTTGAATGCTTCATGTTCCTCTTCAAACCAACTTATCAAGTAACTTAGCAAACCTTGTGGTGTTTATATCATGTTTCATCTTCGTGAGTAATATCCACGGTGTTACAGTGTGTGCTAAAATTTGAGTATTAATTTTCTAAGAATCGATTTCAATTTCTTGTCGAGTTTTAGGCCGTGTATTTTATAGTTTTCAAAATATATCGCATTTGTGGGTTACAAAGTCTGTGTTTTTGGGTTCATATCATTTGGTATTAGAGCCCTAAGTCATAAATTTTAGATTTCTATCAATTTATTTTCTTTCTTTCATCTTTGTGTTATTGCATTTAATTTCCTAAAATAAAAAAAATTATGTGTTGTCCAAAAATTATAGTTTTCATACTGCAATTTTTAGTTTGTTTCTTGTTTCATTATTTTCTTTGTATTTTTTGTGCAATTGTTTGGAAAAATATTCTCTGTATACTTCAATTTTCTAGAGTAAATTCATTTCTAGATTTTTGTTTCGTAAAGTCTGTGATGGTACTGTTATTTTTCTGTTTTGCTCATTTCTAGAATTTTTTTCGTGTAGTTTCGTATCATAAATTTTGTAAAATCTGTATCAAAAAATTTGTGACAATTCTTAATTTTACTATGTTATTTATGAATCGTAAATTTCTCAAAATTCATATCAAATTTTATGTATTAAATTTCTCTTAGTTTCTTAGCAAAATTAATTAAGAAGAAGAAGAAGAAGAAGAAGAAGAAGAAGAAAAGACCGAATATAAAAAAAAAAAAAAAAAAAGGTATATTCTAGTAACTTTTAAAAATTTTAAATTCCAAGAATTCTACCTTGTTATTACTAAAGTATCGTTCTTGTCTTTGAATTATCCTTGTTCCAAAATTCATGTCTTTTATAGTGTTAGGATTTCTAAAACACTTTGAGTTAGGTTCCATTTGTGCTTTGACTCTTTAGATATTATGAACTACCTTTGTTGATAGAGAATTCTACAATTGTTTGGAATTCCTGAACGGTTTGATTTTCGTAGGAGCTAAGAGCACTTGAGTGATCAACACGAGAGGTAATCAAGTGAATTTAATTTTTTTACTACTAATAGCTTGTTTGTGTTAGTGTTACAAAATTTCCAACATGAATAGTCTCGAAGAGAGACCGGATGCGACATTCATGATGAGGGCTTTACAAAAATCAATTAAAAGGATGAATGCCGTTATCTTGGACATGAATGATAGGATGGAGAGGCAAGAAGCCACCATCAACTTATAACAATGAGCATCACAAGGCATTTCACAAGTTAGGGGGCCCAATAGGCAAGCCTATGTACAAGATGAGCCTAAAGATGATAATTGTGAGGAAGATTTTGAGGAAGAAGAAGGAAGGGTACCTAATGGAGGAAGAAATGAGAATAGAGGAGGCATGTGGAGACCATCAACTAGGCCATATGATGGAGTTGATAGAACTTTGGAAAGCATAAAAATGAATATCCTAATGTTCCAAGGAAAGAATGATTCGGAATTATACTTGGAGTGAGAGAAGAAAGTAGAGCACATCTTTGAGTACCATAACTATGCTGAAGAGAAAAAGGTTAAACTTGCTATCATTGATTTTACTGATTATGCATTGAATTGGTGGGATCAATTAGTGATTTGTAGGAGAAGGAACCATGAAAGGCCAATTGATAATTGGGAAGACATGAATGCTATTATGAGAAATATGCTTATTCCTAGCTATTACTATAAAGAACTCTATCGAAAATTGCAAAGGCTTAATCAAGGGTTTAGGTGGGTACATGAGTACTACAAGGAGATGGAAGTGGCCATGATAAGAGCTAATGTAGACGAGGATCGAGAAGCTACAATGACTTGATTTTTGAGCGCGTAAATCAAGATATTGCCAACATTGTGAGACTTCATCATTATGTAGAGTTGGAAGACATGATCCATAAGAGACAACAAAGAAAAAGGACTAATTGGTCATTACCACCAAAGACAAGTCCTACTACGTCAAAATCGAATCCTATTACATCTTGGATCTCTAGTTTGAAAAAGGAAAAAGGGTCTAGTTTCAAGCCAAGGTTTGAACCATACAAAGCCAAAAAGGTGGAGGCTAGTAAGGATAAAGGTAAAATCGATACCCCCAACTTGTAATTATGATATTAAATGTTTTCCTTGTCTTGGTAGGGGTCATATTGCATCTCAATGTCCAAACAAGAGGGAAATGATCACACATGCAAATGGGGAGGTGAGAACAGATGATGAGAGTGGAGATGAAGAGATGCCACCATTAGAGGATGCTAGTGATGAGAGAATAGGTCCCATGGATGGTGAGGCACTTGTGAAAGAGTCCCAACTAGGTAAACAATCAAGTCTAGGTGATATAGATACTTAAGGACTGGCCCCTCTCTTACAAGCAGATGAAAGCAAATAACAAATAACAAGTAATTTACAAAACGACATATATAAAAGATAACATGCAATAACATAAAGCAATAAATGATTTCCAATCTAAACATAGACTATATATGTTGTCACATTTACTGAGGATACTCAGATTATATTAACTGATGCAACATAGCATACAAACATAGCAATGTAACGTGGTAAATTTACTTAGGCTTCAATCCTGAGTGGTAACATCCATAAGTTACTTAAAGCAACCACTATGCAACCAAATTCACTAAATGAAAAATTAATAGTTAATACAAACTCGATAAGGTAAGACATCAAATACCTTTATCAGTTAAGGACCATTTGTCCTAACTATCTAGGCTGCTATGACCAGATGTCACCACAACTTCTTGGATTCTCATTGGATCCGGCTCACCTTTAGAGCCACACCTCCATGCAGTGTGATACAAATACCTGTAATCAGTATATGTGTACAAATAATATGCAGTTTTTCCAAAATATGATTTTAGAGTAAAACCCCTTGTATTAACAATACGAAAACAAACTCAACTTATGTTGATACGAAAAATCCTTATAATAAAAATACATAAATACACTTGATGTATTGTTATTACGGAAACTCCATTTAATAATAAGTTTTAATAAAACTCTATCACTACCTCGTAGTTCAGCACAGAAAAACCTCAATTTATTGAAACTACACCTTTTAAAAATATTTAAACTCCAATATATTATAATCTCCTAATCACCAATGTGGAACCACACTCAAGGTATCGATGATAAGGGAAAAAATTTCTTACACACCAAAAATATTTTTTTGTTTAAAAAATACACAAAATCAAATATGCAGTATAAGAAAATATGTGGGAGTGGTGAGAAAGAGGATAAGAGAGTATGTAGAAAGGTGTAATTAATAAGAGAGAGGAGGGGGTATTTATAGCCAATTTTTCAACTTCTAGGACCCTCATCGACCCTTCATCAACATCTCATCGCATACACCCACGAGGCATCACTGACTACCTCAGTGAACCCCCGCTAGATATCACGAGGTCTAACAAGTCACAATACCACCTTGTGCATACTAGTGGACCCTTCGCTAACCACCACGGGAAGCCACCGAAAGAACCCTACGAGCCACTAAAAATAAGTTTTTTTAAGGCAAAACTTCACCAAATAAAAGCCATAAACACCCAACAGCTTAGGGTACACATGCAAGTAAAAACACATTTTAACATGCAATAAATATGTTCTCAACCACCCTATGGTGTGTGTATCATACAAACATACAATAGTATTAAGATCTACGTGAGTGTATACGATACTAATCACAAACAAAGCACCGTACATAGAGGTGGACAAAACACTAAGTAAAATAAACAAACTCCATGTTTTGCACACAAGAACGTCAACAAAGACAAAAGGAAGTTACAGGACTTTCAATATCTCCTTTTGGCTTTTCGTGGCAAAACATTGCACAACCTATACAAGGAAAACATCAAAATAGACATAAACAGGTTATGCAACATACAAACTTTTTCCACTTCTATATGAGGAAAAGAAGGCAAAAGAACACCTCTATATAAGGGAGAGAAGACATACATTATGTAATAATCCTATACACTCATGTAACATATGCAGAGAGGAAAATAAAGCATAAATAAAAGAAACAGAAGTAAGCACACAGCAAATAAATTCAAATTTTATTAAAATTTCAAGAATTTATTACAACATCTTAGAAAAAGAAATAAAATACAAAGAAATCAAGATTCTTCTCTCACTTCATCTTTATTAGGGTCAAACTGAGAATAGATTTCGAACTCTCTACGATTAGGAGAGTGGGAAGAAGGTTGCATAAGGTTGGGCAACTTAGCACTAAAGGTAGCAAGCTAATCAAACATCTAAGCAAAGAAATCAGAAGACTGAGGTAGCTGAATGTTTGAATCTCTGAGTAGAACACCAGTGCTCACACCAATTGAGTGAATCTGAGAATGGTCCACCCTACTAATAAGCTGAATAGAAGGTCAAGAACCTAAGGACCTGGATAACCATGTCGAGTCTACTAGTGACGCTCAATTCTACTCACCCTATCATTAATGGTCATTAGCATCTGTCTATAGAGTTTTCATTCCTGACGCTCTTTAGAGAGATCTTCAAGAACCTTGTCCAAAAATTGAGACAATCGTCCACCTTTGCATATAGAGAGACAAACTCAGCAAATTGAGGAGGAGGAACAATAAAGAAGTAGGAGTAAAATGAGAGGCACTCTGAGATGAAGAAGAAGAAGAAAGGACAAAGTTCCTAGAAGAATGGCGTGCTTCCTAAATTTGTCTAAAAGAAAGGGGAGTATGACCACACAAAGAGTTGTTAATTCCATCGCCAAAGATAGATAGACCGCAGTGAGTAATTAATGAAGGATAATGAAAAGTATAAGAAGAATAAGAGAAAGAATGAAAAATGATGGTCTTAAAGATCATACCAGCAAGCATCAAGAATGGTACAAAGAAAATGTCCCCTGACATTAGCACAAAAGAGACCTGAGTGCAAGGAAAGACGCAAGCATAAACAAACAAGTTATAAAAGCAAGCATACAGGAAAGGAATTGTTAAGAGAAATAATACCTCCTAAAAAAGGAATGTCAAGCACAGTAAGTCTGGCAGCCATGACAGACTTATCATTAGAAAAATTAGAAGCGATAAGATTGTTATATTCCAAAGGAAGAACGGGAAAAGAGGAATTTTTCACGTTCGAGAGAGACAAGAGGTCTAAGACATAATCTCTATAAAATGTGACCTCACGTCCCCTTAAAGAAAAAAAAATAGAAAAGCAACGGGTGTGATGAGCACGTATCGCAGAAATAAAACTCTGCGATAAAAGTAAGGTTGCAGGAGTAAGCAAGTGGACAAGAGAGAGCCAAAACAAAAGTATCCAAACCTTTCCTAGATAGCAGGAAACTCCACAATGAACACAACATGCTCACAAACCCAAGATGGAGACTTCTTAGGTTGGTAAGCAGGACCACTGGGTGAAGAAGAAGAACCAGCTTCATCTTGAACAACACAAGATCTTTTCATTTGACAAGACATTTTGAGAAAAAGAGAGGTAAAAGTGTTTAAAGGTAAATTAGAAAGTAGTAGGTAAAAGTATTTGAAGGTAGGAAGTATTTAAAACTTTATGTGGTTTGAAACAAATGAGAAAAAGGGGTTTATAAAGGGAATTTGTACACCTCGTTAACCCCTCGCAGACCCTTCGTAGAGGGCGTTGACAAGGTACTACCTCAGCGAAGCCCTAGCGAACGGTTAGCGAAGGTGCTCGGTAATCAACCCTAAAGAGTGAGAAGAGAAAAAAAAATCTTTAAAAATTGAAAAAATCAAAAAAAAATTATTTAACAACATTAAAATAAAGAAATAAGATTAAAAAAAATAAAAATAAAAACATAAAGAAAGGAGAAGTAACGCATACACAAGAAGGAGACAGAAAAGACTGAGAAAAATTCCCAACAAACTGACTCACACTTGAAAATTGTGTGATCAAACTGCATCTCTCTGTTTGAAAAAGAAGTGATGAGGGGCACCAGGAGCCAAATGTAATCTCTGGTTCATATGGGCATGTGGAGTATGAACCACTTGAGAGTTCTTTATTTTAAAAATTCTCAAATGACCCATCGAGCGGTCAAACAAGCAACTAGGAAGGCTTTTAAAAGTTTTTCCCTTTCTTCACTATGTCGAAGGTGCACAATCACCCAAAAACAAAATGCTCATATGAACTACAGTAGGTACATCATAAGAAGTCAGAATGAGAAGAGCGAGAGGGAGATCTCCTGGTACTACTCGGAACATATATCGAACATTGATTATTTAGATGGCCAACAGTGCCATAAGAACGAGAATGAGAACATGAAGGAGAATGGGAGAAACTGGGTCTTTGTCTCTAAGGACTAACAGGAGGAGGAAAGGGAGTGGTAGAAGTGCCTACATTGAGTCTTATATGGGGGTGAGAACTCAACTTCTCACGGTGAGGTATGATATGCCCACACTCACCACAGTGGTGACAAGAGGGGATGAAGCGTGTAGGTAGTTGCAAAAGACAATCATCGACACGACGAGAAGAAGAAGCAAGAGGTGAAATGTTCACCTTGCTAGAAAAGACTAGCTGGAATGATACATGTGACTTACCTTTTGCAACAACTTTACCTTTACCTTTTGCAGCAACAGTCTTGTAACGAGGATCTTCTACTATAGGTTTGATGAAGAAAGGAGCAGTAGTAAGTGCAGTAGTAGTAGAAGTTGTAAACTTAACGAAGAAACAAGTAGAAGCAGCATTAGAAGGAGAAGAAGTTGAAAAACCAACATAAACAAAACCCAATCCATGTCTATCACTAGGTGCCATGATGCGAACAAGAATCTCATGAAGCTTCTGAGTACCCGTTTGAAGTTTCTTAATAGTGGCCTTGGAGTGTTTCAACTCCTTCTCAAGGTCAGATTGCTTTGCACTCAAAGCAATGATCAGGCCATCCTTTTCTTTAATGGATGCCTCAAGAAATCTGGTAGAACTGCTCAGATTTTTAACTTTATCCTGAAGAGCTAACAGTTCCTCATTCTTTTTAGATAAGGCATGAGCAAAGTATGCCTTTTCACTTTTCAAGATCTCGACCTTCACTCCTAAAAGTAAGATTCTTTGAACTTTCACTTCAATAGATCTGGACTAATTATCCACTGATCTGCAACACTTTGAAGATTTTTCAAAAATTGTTCTGGAATCTCATCCTTGACTTGTTTGACTCAGCTTCAACAACCATGTAATTAAACCATTTTTGCATAATCTCACATTTTTTAGTGAGATCATCCTTTTCAAGTAAGTGAGTGGGCTACTTCTGGTCAACCCAACAATGTAAGGTGGTGGACCCACTTAGGCTCAAATCCTAAGTGGTAACATTCACATTGCTTAAGGAAACCACTCAACAGCCATCTTCACTAAATGAAAAATAAACAATTAACACATGCTCGATAAGGTAAGATTCCAAATACCTTTATTAGTTAGGGACCACTTATCTTAACTGCCTACGCTACTATCACCAGATGTCACCATAGCTATTTTGATCCTTACTGAATCCAACTCACCTCCAGCACTGCACCACCATGCAATGTGATGCAAATACTTGCAATTAGTATGTGTGTACAAATAATACGCAATTTACCCAAAATATAGTTTTAGAGTAAAACACCTCATATTAATAATATGAAAACACACTCAAAGTATGTTGATACAAAAAATCATCCTCATAATAACAATACAAAAATACACTCGATATATTGTTATTAAAACAACTTCGTTTAATAATAAGTTTTAACAAAACTTTGTCACCACCTTGTACACTACAACAATATATACATTCAGGGACGATTCTTTTTAAAAAAAAACCGGTGAACCATCCCTAAAAGTGGGATTTTGGGACGGTTGGGCGTAATTTTTCGTAAATGACATTTAGGGACGGTTATTAACCGTCCCCAAAAGTTTTACCTTTCGGGACGGTTAATAACCGTCCCTAAATGTATTTATAAACCACCAGTCCCTCGCGTTATTTCGTCTCTGATATTCGAAAACCCTAAGTAATCAGCCCCCCCCCAGCGCCTAGCCTCCAGCCACGCGCCCCCACGACGCAAGTCGTGAACCTCCCAGCCGTCGCCGTCCTCCCTCATCCGTGACTCCAGTGTTGGCCGGCGGTATCTGCAGCAACGCGTACGACGATCATTGCCAACAACTGCTCCTCCGTTGCTGCTCGCTTCCAGCTTCTGCCGTCTGCCCCCAGCGAAGACGAAGCACTAACCTCGAATGTCTTCTTCAATGGCTCATCAACTGCAACATTCAAACAAACCAAGGGGAAAACGCAACAAATTTTTGCATCGCCATTCGCAAATTAGATGTTTCTCGTTTAACGCCTTGGTTGAAGCAGAGCTCAAGCGTGAGTATTTGTAGTTGCAAGCATGTATTTGGTCGTTCTCATGTAGGTAAATGGACTTCTTTATTTACACAAATAGGTATTCTTATGGACATAAACAATGTAAATGGTTAAATAAGTTTTAGTTTCAGATGTGCTGCCTATTCTTTTTGAGGAGGCTCCATTTTCAGCAAGATTGAAATATTCCTTGGATAACTCACGTGTAAGTTCCTCTGTGTATTGCTATTTTCTTTGTTAAGCAAGATTGAAATGTTTTTATTCTTTTTTGTTGTTTACTTTGTGGATTCTATGGCTCTGTTTTGAATTTGATGCCCATCAACCCTTTATTTTATAGATATCTACCTAGTGAAAGACATCTTCTTGTTCTTCAAAAACTCAATACTTCAGCACCACCAGATCACTTCGCTTTTGTTATCTTTCATGATTGTCCAATGTGCTACATTAGATCATAACATGACCAAATAATTGCTGCTTTTAGATTTTCTTCAGCACCTTTAGCAAGATGCAAGAATGAAAAGGTACAATATTTTCCTAAATTGGCCCTTTTCTTCTTTTCCTCTTTAACATTTTTGTTCTTTTGTTTATTGATTTAATGCTAACTGCAGATTTTGATTCTTTGTTTAGGAAATGTGGGTAGGTTGTGCACTTTTCTTTTGGTATCATTGTACCATTTGTGTGTTGTTATATTTGACATACAAGCTATATAATTTGTTATGTTCTGATATAGTCAATTAGAAATGCTAATCAGTGGGGACACTTTTAAATGCGTAAGGAAACTTTTATTGAACAGATTCTGTAGAGCTACTGACAATAAATCGAGCATTAATGGAGATTGTTGGAAATTATTTCACAATGAATCCTTATGTGCACATGCAGTCCAGGTTTATATTAAGGTGCCAAAATCATTAGCCTCCTCCAGTTAATAATCTGTTATTTGTTGTTGTTTGATTAATGAAGCTTAAGCTTCAAGTTTAGATAACACAAATGCAGGGGAAACTAGCTTGAAAGTTATACTTAGCTTGAGTTTTTTATTTAATTTTGGTAACCATGCAATTTGGAATTAACTTTTCTCAATGTTTTCCTGGAGATTTTTAGTTAATTAATTATTCTTTTTCTATTATTGACCAAAAAAAAATTATTCTTTTTCTATGGTTGTCTTTATATTTTAGTTCTTATAATAAGTACCTTCACTATGTTAATCTTGAAATTTATACCTGTTTGAAAATTTTAAGATTAATTTTATACCTGTTTGAAAATCTTGAAAATGTTGCTTGCCAAGCCAATGGTGATGGATGTCTATCATGATTACATACTGGTCACCTACCGCCCATTTGATGTACATATGTTTCATGTGCAGTTATCTGGTGAATTGACACCTACTAGTATGCCAGACTTGGAGGTAAATGAATGATTTCCACCTCTTTAAGATTAAGATCAAACTAATACAACTCTGGAGTAGTTCATATATATGATTTTAATGGTACTCTCAATGAGAGTGCATTAATAATATTGAATTCATACATTTTTAAGTGATTAAGTTACAAACAGCTTTCTACAGTAAGAGAACTTTCAATTATGACTGCAAAGAGCCATCCTGCAGCAATGCGTTTCAATTCCTAATTTTAATTCAAATTTTTTGAAAATAGTTTTTCCAAAAATTTCCCAACAATGTCTTTGTTTTACTTGCATGTAAAATTTTAACACCCGAACTTTAAGATTACTTCAAGAAAGTATAGAAACATCAAGAAATTTTTAAAGAATGCAGCAATTGGTTGAACCTTATGAATTTGTAATGAAGTTCTAGCTTGCTACTAAAGAGAATGATTTTCTCGCTTCAAGCAATGTAAGTATATGCCTAACTCTTGCCTCAAAGTTATAGAGTTTTCAAATAAACTCAAAATATTTGGAGAAGAGGGGTGCTGCCAAGAGGGGAGTGTTTGTGTCTAAAATCAAGTTTTATTCTATTTCTTTGATATATATATTTTGGAGAGTACAAGTGTCCTTAGTGAAAGCATGCATAGCCACCATTTGGCGACATTAATCCATGCAACCGAGATTCCTCTTCTCTTTTTTTTTTTTTTTTTTTAATTTATTTATTTATTTTTATTTTATTATTATTAGTAAATGACTAAAATGCCGGAGAGCATTTATGTCTTAAAATCAAGTTTTATTCTATTTCTTTGTTATATATATTTTTTAGAGCGTACAATTATCCTTGGTGAAAGCATGGATAGCCACTAGGCAGTAGGCACTAGCCAAAATGGTGGCCTTGGCCACCTTAATCCATGCAGTTGAGATTTCTCTCATCTTTTTTTTTAATTAATATTATTATTAGTAAACGACTAAAATGCTCTTGCCCACAATTTGAAGAATTTGCTTGAAAAATAAGGGTATTTTGATATTTTCACCCAATTAACAGAAATTTTTCCAAAAAAATCTATAAAATTAAATAAGTTATCAGAAAAAGTTATAAATTATTTACAAATTAAATTTGTAAATTTAAAATAGTTATTTTTGCTAGATATGAAATAACACAATTTTAATAATTTTATAGTTTAAAAATATTTATTTTTGCTAGTTATGGAATAACATATTGAGTTATTTTGGGTTACTTGTGGCCAGTCAGAGGAGAAAACGAATCTCATTGAGGAGGTTTCATGGTTGGATTATGGGCACAGAGGGATGCAAGTAATGCTTGTTGGGGATTGTGGTAGCATACTTGTAAATTTCGTGACTTTTTATGTACTTCATAATCATTGATCATCTCAACTTTATGCTCTGTAATTAATAACTATTTATTAGTACTTAACTAGCTATGTCTATTATATGTTTAGTTTAATATATATCTTAGAGACATATATTAAGAATGATTCAAATTATTTTGTAACTAATCACTAATTATATTGTAATAATTAATTAGTAATGATACTTAAACAGTAATATTATTATTTTGTGATTTTGAATATATATATTATTTCAGCATTTTACAGGTAATTATTTATATAAGATTAGCATAATATTGAAATAAAAAAAAAAAAAAACCATTTAGGGACGGTTAATAACCGTCCCCAAAAAGTTTAAGTGAAATTATTTAGGGACGGTTACTGGGACACTTTTAGGGACGGTTATTAACTGTCCCTAAAAGTGTCCCAGTAACCGTCCCTAAATAATTTTAGGGACGGTTGTTGGACTTTTAGGGACGGTTACATTTTACTTTTAGGGACGGTTAATAACCGTCCCTAAAAGTGTGACTTTTTTGGACGCCCGCATACGGGACGGTTACGACCCGAAACGGAACCGTCCCTAAATGTCTTTAGGGACGGTTAATAACCGTCCCTAAATCTCTTTTTTGTAGTAGTGGTAGTTCAACACAGAAAAATACTCGATGTGTTGAAGCTACAAAATTAACTTTTAAAAGTATTTAAAATTCAATATATTATCACCTCCTAATCGTCAATACGAAACCACACTCAATGTATTGATGATAAGGGAAAAAATTTCTTATACACCAAAAATATTTTCACTTGTTTGAAAAATACGCAATACCAAAATATACAGTTTAAGAAAATATGTGGAAGTGGTTTGATAAAGGATAAGAGAGTATATAGAAAGGTGTAATTAATAAGAGAGAGGAGGGGGTATTTATAGCTAATTTTTTAGCTTGTAAGACCTTCGTTAACCCCTCACCGACACCTCACCTCACCTCGTACCCTCACGAGGTTTCGTTGACCACCTCATCGAACCCCCCGTGAGATATCAATAAGGTCTAATGAGTCACAGTACCACCCTGTGCACACTCATGAACCCTTCACCAACTACCTCAGTGAGCCAACTACGAGACCCCTACGAGCCACTAAAAATAAGTTTTTTCAAGGAAAAACTTCACCAAATAAAAAGCCATAAACACCCACTAACTTAGGGAAACACATGCAATTAAAAATAAATTTTAACATGTAATAAATATGCTCTCAACCACCCCATCGTGTGTGTATCATACAAATATATAATAGTATTAAGATCTATGTGAGTGTGTGCGATACTTATCACAAGTAAAGCACCGTACATAGAGATAGACAAAACAATAAGTAAAATAAATAGACTCTGTATTTTGCACACAGGAATGCCAACAAAGACACAAATGGACTTACAGGACTTACAGCTTGTAATAAGGAGATCCTTAAGTGTTTAAATCAAAGAAGATGTCATGGAACAACAAAGAGAAAATATCTTTCATACTAGATGTCATGTGAGCAACAAAGTATGTAATGTCGATACTGATAGGGAAAGTTGCACTAATGTAGCTAGTATTACCCTAGTTGAGAAGTTAGGGTTGCCTACGATTAAACATCCTCGACATTATAAGTTGCAATGGTCGAATGATAGTAGATAAATAACAGCTAATAGGTAAGTATTAGTTTTGTTCTCCATTGGAAGGTACAAAGATGAAGTGATGTGTGATGTGGTTCCAATGCAAGCTGGGTATATCTTGTTTGGTAGGCTATGGCCATATCATAGAAAGTTACACATGATGGGTATAGGAACAAGTACTCTTTTGTAAAGGACGGAAGAAACATTACACTTGTACCTCTTACTCTTGAAGAAGTTTTGATGACCAATTGAAAATGACAAAGGAAAAAAGAAAAAAGGGGAAAACTGAAAGAAGGAGAGAAAAGCGAGACAAAAGAAAAGAGGGAAATAGAAAAATACAAAGAAAGAGAGAACAATGTGAGCTTTTATGCTACAGCAAGTGAGGTTCATTGAGCCATTTTGGCAAAATGGACAATACTTGTATTTTTGTACAAGAAGGCTAATTTTTCTACTAATGATCATAACCCTTCTTTGCCTAGTGCTACTGTTTCTTTGTTGCCAAAATTTGAATAAGTGTTTTTTATTACAAGAATTTTTTGTATTTTTTTACTGTTAGATTAAAATCAAGGGTGAAGATTCATTTGCTTTTAGTGATTTATTGTAACCTATAAATATTTTATGCAGTCACAACTGTCTTTTAAACTTTGACATTAATAAATTTTGATTCTTAAATCAAATTTGAGAGCTTGAATGCTCCACGTTTCTCTTCAAACCAACTTATCAAGGTACTTAGAAAACCTTGTAGCGTTTTCTATCATTTTTTATCTTGGTGAGTAATATACACGGTGTTAAGGTGTGTGCTAAAATTTGAGTATAAATTTTCTAGGAATTGATTTTAATTTCATGTCACGTCTTAGGCCTTGTCTCTTGTAGTTCTCAAAGCATATCACATTTGTGGGTTACAAGGTCTATGTTCTCAAACCATATCTAGCGACAACACCTTGGCAAGGAAACAATGCCTGAACCTTTGGTGACCGCATCAGCAAACCTGTAAAAAAAACTTGTATTTTAATTTAAAAACTATACCAAATGATTTTTCACAAATACCCGCAATCGATCAAACCACATGTAATAAAAAACACAACTAAAACATGCAAACTACATGCTCCCAACTAAACCAATGGTGCATCATGCCAACATATAAAGTGTTAAGATTTATGTAAGTTTGTGTAATATTGAACAGACAGAAATTGACCATACATAGAGAATGACATATACTAAGTAAAATAAATCGACTTCGTATTTTGCACACTGAAATGCCAACAAAAACAAAAAGAACAAGATTTACAATTATGATGATAAATAATGAGATTTTACCTTGTCAATAACCAATTGATTCATTACTTCTACAAATAAATTTTTCAATCTCTTCAATTTTTTGCAATATAATTAGCTTTCATTTTGATTGAGACATCTATGACAAAATAAAACAAGAAAGAAAAAAATAAATGAAAAATAAAGTTGTTACCACACAACGTGAAACCAATACATCAATCAAAGAAACATAAATCGATACAAAACAAAATTGAGTGCATATCCTGTAATATATATATATATATATATTTTAGTTTTTTTTTTTTTTTTGAAAACGAGTATTATTTTATTAGTTATAAGAACCATTACACAACTTTAAATCCAAAATAATCTCTTGAATTAAAAAAATCTGGACAAACATAGATTGAATAAAATTTTGTTGAATGAATCTTTGACCATGAAGCCAAAAGATATGCTACTTGATTAAGGAATCTGGCACAATGTTGCAACTTTGAAATTGGGCAATAATCCATTTATCGCTTTACATCTTGAACAATAATTCCTATTTGTGATATAACTGGTGGTAAATTATAAATTGTTTGCACTACTGCAATACGATCACTTTCAAGCACAAGATTTGAGTATCCCTTCTCAACAACCCATTTTGCACCTTCATTTAAGGCCAAAAGTTAAGCAACCTCAACACTTGGAACATTCTTCAAGTTCACTGTTTTAGCAGCCAAAAACTCTCCATTAATGGATCTAGCCACCACACCCAACCCGGATACCCACAATTCCACATCCCAACTTGCATCAACATTGGTCTTACAATAACCCAAATGTGGGGTTTGCCATATAAACGAGTTAACCTAGATAGGATTAAAACATTACAAGTAAATAAATTTCTCATAAAACTAGCTGTAGAAATTACTTCCTGGATTGTCAAATCCTTTTATGCACGCACAAAAATATTCTAAAATTTCCATACGGACCATTGCAAGCATAAAATTCCATTACTTAAGATTTATTGAAGCTTCATTAATAAAAATCCATCCAATTAATCCAAAGAGTATCTGCTGCCACATTTAAGTGAATTTTTAATTTAGAAGCTTGCCAAACCCCCGAAGCTTTATCACATAAAACCAGAGAGTGTAACCCAATTTCCAAACCCATGTTGCATCTTCTGCACGTAGGATTCACTTGCATTTTTCTCTTTTGAAGATTCATATAGCAAGGAAGAATATCATAAGTTACCCTCCATGCAAAGCACTTCACCTTATTATGAATTTATGCACTCCAAATCTTCATCTAAGGAAAACCATGTCGTGAATTTAATTGATCATCTACACCTGATGAACCTGCATTCAAAAGCAATTTTGATTTTATAATAAGATTATATGCACTTCGAACAATAAAATTACCATTTTTCTCAAATGCCCAACAAAGTTCATCACTGGGCCTTCTATCACTAAGAGGATGGATAAAATTTCCTCCGCCTCTAAAGGAATAAAGAAATCCTTCATTATTTATGAATTCAAGACATAGTATTCAGATTTATTAGATCAGCAACATTAATAAAATTTGAATTAACATTTGGAGTTACTAATTTAAAGCCAGAAGTCTGTAGCCAAGGGTCAGACCCAATTTTAAGGTTTGACCCATTACCTTCTCTCCACTATAACCCTTTTTCCAAGGTTTGTCTAGCAGCAACAATACTTTTTCAAGTAAAAGATGAGGATTTTTTAACATTGCAACTCAAAAAAGAAGTATTAGGAAAATACTTAGCTTTCGAAACCTTTGCAAATAGCGAATTAGGGAATTTTAATATCCGCCATCCTTGTTTTGCAAAAAATGCTAAATTGAAGCTTTCTAAATCTTTAAACCATCCTTCCCAAAGCTTTCGGCAAACAAATTTTATTCCAATAAATCCAACTAATTCCTTTTTTCTCCCCACTACTCCACTAAAAGTCTTCACAAAAACCTTTAGGGAGTTTAAAAATATTCATAGCATAAAGAGGAATAGCTTGGCCTACTGTTTTTAATTAAAATTTCTTTACCATCTCAGGACAATAATTTTTCTTTCCAACCATTGGTTTTCTTCCACAGCCTTTCCCTTAAAAGATTAAAGGCTCTATTTTTTTTTCAACCTACAAAAGTAGATAAGCCAAGATATTTCTCAAAACAAGCTTTAATTGGGATAGAAAGTAGAAGAAATTGCAAGCTCTTGTAAGCTGAAAGAAAATAGAGAGATCAAAACAGATCAGAGTGTGCGTAACTATATTCTCATTCAATTAATGAAATTAGTTACAACTGAGATATTTATAGATAATTCAATTACTATCTGACCAATAAGGTTATGACACATGTACACTTTAATTCTTTCTAACTATACTATGTACAGTTTGTACTCTCCCTCAAACTTAAGGTGGTTGAAACACCAAAGTTTACTTCTTAACTCCATAAATCTTTGTCGAGATAATGGCTTTGTTAAAAGATCAACAAGTTGATCATGTGAGGGACAAAATTCTACCAGCAATTGTTTCGTCAATACTTGTTCACGAATTAAATGAATGTCTATCTCAATCTGCTTTGATCTTTGATGCATGACAGGATTCTGACTCAATTACTTAGCACTTATGTTGTCACAAAATAGCATAGGTACTTGTCTGAGCTTAATACTTAATTCTAATAGCAAGGACTATATCCACTTCATCTGAGAAGATAAAGCAGCAAGAGCTCTATACTCAAATTCTATAGAGGATCTTGAGACCACCTTCTTCTTGGAGGATGACCATGATACAAGACTATCTCCTAAGAAAATATAGTATGCTCCTACACTTCTTCTGTCATCTGGACAAGCTACCCAATCTGCATCTGAGTATCCAACAAGATCCAAGGAAGCTGATTTCATAACATGTAACCCCAGAGTACAAGTCCCATGTAAATAACGAATCATTCTCTTAAGTGCCTGCATTTGTAAGAGCTGAAAGGAATTGACATAATCTATTAACAAAAAATGCTAGCTCAGGCCTTGTAATGCAGCAATACTGTTGTGCCCTTACAAGACTTCTATACTGAGTAACAGTTTGCTGATCAAGAGGTATTCCATCATGTTTGGACAATACTCCCCTTGAGAACATGGGTGTGGCACTAGGTTTACATGGAGACAACCGTTCTTGATCAACAAGTCCTGAAATATACTTCTGTTGGTTAAGAAAACATAGTGTGCTTAACCTCAATGCCCAAGAAATAGTGTAAGACCCCTAAGTCTTTGAGAGGAAGGACACCATTGAGCTTAGCAATAAACTGTTGTAAAAGAGAAGAGTTATTACCAGTAAGCACTATGTCATCTACATACACAAGAATAACTACAATGTCTACACCATTGTGCTAAAAGAACAAACTGGTATTAGTGAGAGCATTAGTAAAATCCCACGACAAAAGACACGAGTTATGCTTGTGATACCAGGCACGTGGTGCCTACTTAAGACCATACAAAGATTTCTTGAGCTTACACACATAGTTAGAGTGAGAAATTTCCTCAAAATCAGGTGGTTGAGCCATGTAAACAGTGTCCTCCAAATCCCCAATAAGGAAGGCATTGTTCATGTTAAGTTGCTTCAATTCCCAGCCAAAATGGACAGCAAGTGTGACCACCACACATATGGTTGTGGCTTTAACCACAGGACTAAAGGTTTCACTGTAGTCCAAACCATGGGTTTGAAGATACCCTTGTGCAACCAAACGAGACTTCCTCTTGTCAATAAGCTCGTTTGCTAGAGTCTTCGTTTTATGTAGCCAATGACTTTGTCATTGAGAGGTCGAGGAACTAATTCCCATGTCTTACTTCTCAACATGGCATTGTACTCAGCAAACATGGAATCTTTCCACTCAGAATAATCAATGGCCACTCGCCAAGACTGAGGTTCCCAAGGCATATAAGAGGATACAATGCCAACCTTAGGCACAACAGAGGATACAGTGCTGTTGGAAATAGTGTAGAACTTAGGCTTAAAAATGCCAACCTTACCACAAGTTTTCATAGGATGTGCATTGACAATGCAAGGTGCAGTAGGTAATTGTGCAAATGGTGAAGAAATAGGAGAACAAGACAACTCAGGAGAAGATCTAGAAGACACTGAAGATGCAGAAGTAGAAGGATTGAGGACAGGAAAAACACACTGAAAAGGTGAGTGTTGGGAACTGTGCTCAATAGGAGAAAAATTACTAGGAGCAGGCACTAAACTAGTAGAGTTAGTGGGAACAATAGCAGAGGAAAAAGGACTCTGACAATCAATAGGTGGCACAGATACATTAGAAGGGACAAAAGAAGAAGTAGAGAGAGTCATAAAAGGAAAAATGAGCTCGGCAAACACAACATGGCTACTAGTGTGGATTTTGCCAGTGTGGCGCTCAAAACACAAATATCCACGCTGATGTGGAGCATAGCCAAGAAACACACACCCCATAGATTTAACATCAAGTTTATTTTGTCTATAGGCACGCAAGCAAGGGTAGCACAAGCTACCAAAGACTTTTAAAAACATATAGTCAGGTACTTTGTTATATAACAAAGAATAAGGTGATAGAAAATGAAGAACTTTAGAGGGTATGCAATTCAACACAAACACTGCAGTATGAAAAGCATAGAACCATAAGTGTTTAGGAACATGAGCATGATTTAAGAGTGTGAGGCCTATGTCCACAATCCTTCTATGTCTACTTTCCACCATACCATTCTGTTTAGATGTACGTGGACAAGTTTTCCTAAACAAGATGCCTCACTGTTCTAAGACAGAAGCTAAAGGTTTGAATTCACCTGCACCATCTCCTTCAACTACTTTGATATAAGTGTCATATTGACAATTAATCATGCATTTAAACTTGAGGAAAATTGAGGTTGCTTGACTTTTAGAAGACAAGAAATATATCTATTAGAAACGAGTAAAATCATCTACAATAAGTAAAAAATATTTGTCTCCATTATTAGAAAGAATAGGGAAAGGTCCCCATATATCTATAAACAAGAGTTCAAAGGGTGACAAAGCAATGACATGATTACAACAAGAAAAGGGCTACTTGTGAGATTTTGAAACCTCACAAGAGTCACATACAGAATTAAGAGAGGACTTTACTATATTGATTTGATGCATAGCTAAAGTTTTTTGAACAATAGAGTCTGAGACATGTGCAAGACGATCATGCCAGACAGAACTTGTTGCAAGAGCAGCAAAGGGAACACTGTTGATAGTATCACCAACACCAAGAAGCTTGTAAAGGCCTTTATCAAGTGGTCCTTGAAGGAGGACTCTCTTCGTGATATTTTCCTTTACAGAAAAGAAATGAGAGTGAAACTCAATGAAGACATTATTATCTTGACAAAGTTGGTGAATAAAAATAAGATTTTTAGTGATATGAGGTGTGTGCAACACTTGAGACAAGAGAAGAGGCTAATGAAGAGTATTAGGAGAAGAGGAACCAAAGTGAAAAATTGGTAGAGAAGCACCATTACCTACAAGCATCCCATCATTGCCAACAAAAGGTATTGGATTACCTAAGTTTGATGCATCATTTGTCAAGTGATGAGTTGCACCTATATCCAAGTTCCAAGAACTATCAGATCCTCCATTACCCGATGTTATATAAGCAAACGGTAAGGACTTATTTTGAGGCTGGGAGGTAGTGCTTCCTGAAAGTAAATTCTTCAATTTATAGTTGGTAGATGCTATGTGTCCATTTGTACCACAAAACTGACACTGCACTCCTCTCTCACGACCTCTACCTTGTCCTCTTCCTCTTCCTCTATGATATGCACCTTGATCTCTTTCTTGATTAGGTTGGAGTGTCTTTCCACTACTAGATGCACTAGTGACATACATAGCTTCAATTTTGGCAAGGTTAACCTAATATACCTATTGTTCCTCATCTTTGTCTTCTTGTTGAAGTCTATGCTCATAGACAAGCAACCTACTATGAAATTCTACAACAGTATAAGTTAGCTTGATCTGTGATGTTACACACAAAAGAATTGTACCTTTGATTCAATCCTGTTACTACATGAAGAATAACATCCTTTGAAGGAATAGATTCACCTATAGCACTCGAGCTATGTGCTATGTTTTTTTTATCTTCATTAGGTACTCATCAACTATCAAGTTTTCTTTCTTTACAGTTTGTAGTTGTAATTTTATTTCCATCACTCGTGATTGAGCAGATGAAGAGAAGACTTTCTCGAATGTCTTCCAAAGGTCATGTGCTTTGGTGGATCCAGTTAGATAACCTAAGACTTCAGTAGACACTGAGCCATAGATCCAGCTCCTAATGATTCCATTAGTGTGTTTCCAGATTGAGTACTCTGGTGTAGGAAGAGTCGTACCAGATTGATACTTCTGAGGAACTTGAATAGATCCATCAATATTCTCTTCCACACCATATGCAACAATCACACACTGTAATTGTTCTTTCCATATCAAGTAATTAGATCGGTCTAACTTGATAGGAAAATTTAGTGCAATAGGAGGGAGGGAAGGTACTTGCAGAACCACTTTCACCTACAGAACCCTTTCCAAAGTTTTTAGAAGCAGACATCGATGAATGCTAGTTGATCAGTGAGCAAATTGCACAAGATCACAGAGATTGAAAATCAGAGAAACTAATTGCACGCGAGAATTGAATGAGAATAGTAGAAAGAACTTTTATCAATGGCTAACCCTAGCTCTGATACCATGCAAGCTCTTATGATCTGAAAGAGAATAGAGAGATCAAAACATATCAGAGTGTGTGTAACTATATTCTCATTCAATTAATGAAGTTAGTTACAACTGAGATATTTATAGATAATTCAACTATTGTCTAACCAATAAGGTTATGACACATGTACACTTTAATTCTTTCTAACTATACTATGTATAGTTTGTAGAAATATCATTCATTAAGCCAATGTCCATATTTGGGGAAAAAAATCACAGCAGATTTTTCTCTATTAACTTTCTGGCCAGATAAGGACTCATAGAGCAACATAATATTTTTTTACGTTGCAAGCATAAGAAATGGTAGCTTCTATAAAGAGAAGATTATCATATGCAAATAACGAATGGGATCCACTATTTTCTGCCTTCATAAGCATTGAACACAAGCCTTTGGCACAAATCAAGAGTAAAATTCGTGATAGAGGATCCCCTTACTGAATACCTCTGGAAGGTTTAAAATTTATTGTGGGGGATCTATTAACAAGGATTACAAACTGAGTAATTTGAACACATTTCATAATTTTATCTATCCATCTAATATCAAAGCCCCATCTCCTCATCACAACTTCAAGATAAGACCACTCTACTCGATCATAGGTCTTAACCATGTCAAGTTTTAAGGCCATAAAACTAGTTTTAGATTTTTTCCTTTTCTTCATAGTATGAAGAATTTTAGGTGCAACCAAAATATTGTCTGTAATTAGTCTACCAGAAATGAAAGCACTTTGTGTTTCACTGATTACATCACACAAAACACCTTTCAGCCTATTTGTAAGACACCTAGAAATAATTTTATAAATAACATTACAAAGGCGGATAGGTCAAAATTGGGTCAAATGGATTTTTAACTTTTGAGATCAATGTAATATGGGTAAAATTGATTCTTTCATTAAACACACCTAAGTTTAGAAAATTCAAAAAACAATCATACACATCATGACCCACTATATGCTAATGTTTTTGATAGAAAATAGTGCACATGCCATCAGGGCTTGGTGATTTTAGGGTATGCATCTGAAAAAGAGCCTTCCTTCACACCATTCTCAGTAAAAGGTTGCAATTCCCAGTAATGAAATTTGCTTCAACACTTGGAAATAATTTTGGGTAAGTTGTTTCATACCCACTTCATTAGAGACCTCACGACCTTGGTTATTAAAAAGGGAAGAAATAATATTTTTTTCTTTTTTCGCTTAGAAGCTCTAGCATTGGAAAAGTGGGAATTTCGTCCTCCTTCCTTCAACCAAGTTGTCTTAGCTCTTTGTGACTAATAAAGTTCTTCACATTCAAGCAAAAAAGCCAACTCCTTTTCAAGTTGAAATTTTTTTGTGAAAATCTTAGAGGAAGGAAATCTAGCTCGTAAAGTGCCAAGATCCTCTTTTAGTTGTCAAATCTGTTAGCGTGAGTTGTATAATTAGTGTATAATATATTGTAATTAATGTGTGTCTATCTGTAATGAAACTCTAGGTTGTACATGATTCTATATTATTCAAGACTCTTGTGATTTATATATGCCTCTATTATGAGGTAAGAATTAATAAGAAATATATTTCATTTACATTATATTCAACTTGGTAACAGAGCGAAGGTTCAAAAAGGGACAATATCTTTTTTCTTTGTCTCCTGTCAGCACTGCCGTCATCACCTATTAATGCTGCCACCATCACCTGTCAGCACCACTGGGCATTGCTTTGTCTCTCCCGCCCCGGTCCCACTCTTGTCCCGCACTGTCCTGTGCCTGTCTAGGGCCGTCTCTCCTGCGCAGTCTCTCCCACAGCTATCCCACGCCTGTCCTCCACCAGTTCATATCTACCTCCAATAGTTCAGCCGCCGTCTACCTCCACCAGTTCAGATCTGCCTCCATATCTAAACCCTAGCCCATTCCTCTTAGCCCTAAGCCCATAGCCCACTAAAATTCCAAAAAAAAAGGCCCACAGACCAGTCCTAAGCCTAGTCAGTGGTCAACAGTCAACGGTCAAAAGAAAAAGAAAAAAAAGGAGAGAAAGAAGTGACATTTTATTCCGCATATTATTATTGTGCATTTCAATGAGAGATTCAAGAGAAAATCAAAGTTCTAAGACAACTGAAATTCCAAAATTTGAAGTCTCTGTCAAGAGTTCAGAAGGTGGCTCTTATACCAACTTTCGAACATGTAAAAGGGTTATGTCCATTTATTTTCATAGGATGCACAAGATGGGACATGTGACTGGAACAATTAAGGCTCCTCGTGAAGATAATGTGGAGGCTTATACTAAGTGGGAAGGTGATGATGGCCTCGTGATGTCTATTCTATTTAGAGCCATCATTGATGATGTACTACATATAATGGAAGAGTGTGACACAGTTGAGGCTTTATGGAAGACTTTGGGAGACCTCTACACTAATGATCTGACTTTATACAGGTCCATAAATTAATGTGCAAAGTTGTCAGCATGCAACAGAATGGGCAACCAGTGTGTATATTTTTACCAAGTTGAAGAATATATGGGCTGAAATTGATTTGAAATGTCCGTGCAAAATTAAAAATCAAGAGGACCTTATATGGTACAAGAAATAAAAAGAGCTTGGGTGAGTTCATGCATTCTTAAGAGGTCTTGATACGAAGCATAATAGTGCCAAGGGCAAATTGCTCCGAATGCCAGACCCTCCGAGCTTGACCACAGCTTTTACATACATCCATAAGGATGAATCTTGGCAAGAAAGTCTAAATCAGGGATAGGTTGAATTATCTAGTCTAGCCATTCAAGTCAAAACAAAAGCACATTTCCCCCAATAGCAGAGTTTAGTTCTACTTCACCAGCAAGAACCTCCACTAGGTTTTGCCAACCACCTTTATCCTCAATGCTCTTATTGCAATGAAGCAGGGCATATCCGAGAGACTTGTTGGAAACAGAACCTACACTTGAGACCTAAAAGCAAAATTATCATCCTAAAGCGAAAGCAGCTGCGGTGCAAGTAGTCCAAGAACTAGATTTCTATAGGGTGACTAGACAAGACATCATGTGACATGTAGAGGTACCCCTATAGCTTCAATAGCTGGTCTTGGTAAGATTGATATGGCCTTAAACATTTTCAATTTGCTAGGTCTAATACTTAGATTATTGATTCTGGTGCATCTGATCATATGACTTATGATAAATCTTATTTTACTGAGTTATCTTCCCCACTAGTGTTACGAATGCTAATGATGAGGCCTTTCCTGTCTTAGGGAAGGGGTCAATTTGTATTACTCTAACTTTACAACTCCATAATGTTTTATATGTGCCTAACTTATCTCATCACTTAATATTTGTGCCACAGTTAAATACTGAATCTTAATGTTCTGTAACATGTTATCCTATGTATATGATTTTTCAGGATCTTCTTACCAGGAAAATAATTGGTCAAGGGAATCTGAGAGGTAGATTGTTCTGTCTGGATTAGAACTATGCAGGGGAGAAACCAAGAGCACAGACCCATACTACATTCACTTCGAGTTCTGACAAGCTAAGTGAAATTTGGTTGTGGCATCGCCGCTTAAGGCATCCATCTTTTAGTCTTATGAAAAAATCTATGCTTACTTTGTTTATTGGTGTTAGTGAGTCTGTTTTACATTATGAGACATGTGTTTTGGCCAAAAGTCATTGTATTACATTATTCTCTTAGTATTTCTAATAAAAGTGTTATTCCTTTTGAATTAATTCATTCTGATGTTTGGGGATCGTCTAGAGAGCTCACTATATCGGATATGAGGTATTTTGTGTCATTTATTGATGATTGTACAAGATTGTCGTGGCTTTTCCTCTTCTTAGAAGCAAAGATGAAGTTTTTTTAGCTTTTCAAACTTTTCATACCCTTGTTCAAACACAATACAATAACATCATTAGAATCTTACGTTTTGACAATGGGGGAGAATATGTTAATCGTGTTTTTCAAGATTTTTTTAAAACACATGGGATTGTTTACCAAATTACTTGCCCTCAAACACCATAACAAAATTGGGTATCTAAAAGAAAAAATCGTCATTTACTTAATATAGCTCGTGTACTCCTATTTAGTGCTCATATGCCAAACTATCTTTGGGGTGATGCTGTATAAGCTTCCACCCATCTCATAAATCGTCTCCCATTTAGTGTCCTTCATGGACAAATCCCATTCGAGATTCTCCTATCTCATGTATCCTTGTCATTATTCCATAATCTTCCTGCCCGTGTATTTAGTTGTGTTGCTTTTGTACATGTTCCTAAAAATTAGAGGTCTAAGTTAGATGCCCGGGCAATTAAGTGTGTGTTTGTTGGTTATGGAGGTTCTCAGAAAGTGTACAAGTGCTTCCATTCACCGACTAAAAAGTATTATGTCACTATGGATGTTATCTTCTTTGAGAACATGAGTTATTTTTCCTCACTTGATACTTCTTGTAGGGGGAGAATTCATATTTTAAAGAACTATATCATGGTAAGGGGGAGGAATTAGAAGAATCACTCACTAATATTTCGATGGGTCCAGTTAAGATTCTTAACCCATTGAATCCAGTTGTTGAAGAAGTAAATGCTTTAAGTATCCAAGCACCAGTTCTGCTCACTAAAAATGAAAATGAAGACACTGCTATTCCCTCAAGCATCACTTATACCTTTGATCAACAGCTCCCTAGTACTGAAGGTCACTCATCTAAGGTATGTACATCTACTGATACTAATAGCATTGAGTCTAGTGTTGGACAGTATATGTTACCAAATAGGTCTACTTGGGGTCAACCAGCCAAAAGATATGAACCAAATATCCATGCAAAATCAAAATATCTAGTAGCTAGTCATGTCCACTAAAAGATTGTCTAAGCTATATGAATCATTTGTAAATCAAATATCTACTGTATCAATTCCTAACAAAGTGTAGGATGTGTTGGAAGACCCAAAATGGAGAAAGGAAATGAAAGAAGAGATGGAGGCATTACAGAAGAACAATACTTGGCAACTTGTGCCTCCACCACAAGGCAAGAAGGCAATTGGCTGTCGATGGGTGTTTATTGTGAAACATAATGCTGATGGATCTATGAATCAGTATAAAGCCTGCCTTGAAGCAATGGGTTCACTCAGACGTATGGTGTAGATTGCGCTGAGACTTTTGCTTTAGTTGCCAAAATGAATACTATTCTGGTTCTATTTTTTCTTACTGCACACTTAAATTGGCCATTTCGGCAATTTGATGTCAAGAATGCATTCCTTCATGGAGAGTTAGTCGAGGAGGTGTACATGAGTCTTCCACTAGGGTATGTAGCTGCTTCTCCTAGTAATTTTGTATGCAAATTGAGGAAGTCTTTGTAGGGTCTCAAGCAATCCCCTTGAGCCTGGTTTGGAAGGTTTTCACAGTTCATGCAGAAGGTTGGTTACAGACAGAGTAATTCAGACCACATACTGTTTCTCAAACATCAACAAGGAAAAATAACATATCTAATTATTTATGTTGATGATATGGTAATGATTGGAGATGATACTGTTGAGATGGATAAATTACAGAGACAACTAGCCTTTGAGTTCGAGATGAAGGATTTGGGTGAACTGAGTACTTCTTAGGGATTGAGGTAACTAGGGGGAGCAAAGAAATTTTTCTATGTGAGAGAAAGTACATTCTTGACCTACTAACTGAGACAGGTATGTTGGATTGCAAACCTATTGACACTACTATTGAACAAAACCATTGTCTAGCAGAGTATCCAGATCAAGAACCAATTGATCAAGCTCGCTATCAAAGGTTGGTTGGGCACCTAATTTATTTGGCACAAACTAGACTAGATATTGCATATGCAGTAAGTGTGGTGAGTCAGTTCATGCATAACTCGAGTGAGAGTCATATGGATGTAGTTGTGAGAATTTTAGGGTACTTGAAGTCAAATCCAAGGAGAAGAGTAATGTTCTCTAAACACAATAATCCTCTTAAAGTTTGTGGCTTCACAGATGCAGATTGGATAGAAAATATTATAGATAGAAAGTCGACATCGGGTTACTTCACCTTTGTGGGAGGTAGTTTGGTTACATAGAAAAGTAAAAAGCAGAAAGTTGTGGTGCAATCTAGTATTGAGACTGAGTATAGAGGTTTGGCTCATGGGGTTTGTGAATTACTATGGATAAGAAGTTTGCTACTTGATTTGGGTTTTGGACTCAAAAGTACTATGCAGTTGTCTCGCGACAATCAGGTAGTCATTGATATATCACAAAATCTAGTATAACATGATCGTACTAAGCATGTAGAGGTTGATCGTCTTTTATAAAAGAGAAGCTAGATGCCAAACTCATTAGCTTCTCTTTTGTTCCCACTGAGAAGCAACTTGCAGATGTGCTCATCAAAGGAGTTTTCAAGAAGGCATTTTATGACTCACTAAGCAAGTTGGGCATGGTCGATATGTATGCGCCAACTTGAGAGGGAGTATTAGCATGAGTCGTGTAATTAGTGTATAATATATTGTAATTAATATGTGTCTATCTGTAATAAAACTTTAGGTTGTTCAGAATTCTAGTTTATTTAGGAATTTTGTAATTTATATATGCCTCTATTGTGAGGTAAGAATTAATAAGAAATATATTTCATTTACATTCTATTCAACTATTTTTTGGTAGACTGTGGAAATTCCTTTTGTTCCAAGAGCTTAACTCTGTTTTGCAATTTCTAACTTTTTCCAATATAGATCTATTCGAACCCAATCCCAAATCATTCCAAGCATAGTTAATAAGTATTATTTATCTATTTTAAATAGATTCTTTGAAAACTAATATTGTTTTTTATGTCAATAGCAAAACGGTTGTGTTTTAATGAAGATTAAATTACATTTTTAACATTTAAGAAATCTAAGTTGGGCATGGTTGATACGTATGCGCCAACTTGAGAGGAAGTATTAGCGTGAGTCGTGTAATTAGTGTATCATATATTGTAATTAATATGTGTCTATCTGTAATAAAACTCTAGGTTGTACAGAATTGTAATTTATTCAGGAATTTTGTAATTTATATATGCCTCTATTGTGAGGTAAGAATTAATAAGAAATATATTTCATTTATATTCTATTCAACTATTTTTTGGTAGACTGTGGAAATTCCTTTTGTTCCAAGAGCTTAACTCTATTTTGCAATTTCTAACTTTTTCCAATATAGATCTATTCGAACCCAATCCCAAATCATTCCAAGCATAGTTAATAAGTATTATTTATCTGTTTTAAAATAGATTCTTTGAAAACTAATATTGTTTTTTATGTCAATAGCAAAACGGTTGTGTTTTAATGAAGATTAAATCACATTTTTAACATTTAAGAAATCTAAGTTTAAAATTTGTATGTTTTTTACACACAATAAAAACATAAGAAGCCTTATACAAACATGTTATCTTAAAAAATGACAGAAATTATAGAAACACAGGAAATAATAAAAGTATAAATATAAGATATATTAAAATGTGTTTCACAAGAAATGATATTTAGCATAAAGAAATTTGAAGAAATACAAAACATAAAATTAAATATTAAAGAAGATGATAGATTTAAAGAATCATCATTCTCAATTATAAGAAAAATATTTCCCATAAAAGATATAGTTTATTATGGAATAAGTAACAAAGAAATAAGTATTATCATACAAGATGCAAGAGTAAGATTTAATTGAAAATTAAACAATTATGGATAAACTATTAAAAATTTCACAAAAAGATAAAATAAAAAAAAATTGAATATATTCATTTATAAGAAATACCAAGTTTAATAAAAGCACATTTTAAGGAAGAAATATATACACCCATAAAACTAACATTATTAGATAATATATAATAAATAGAAAAGATGATCCATAGAAATTTAGGCTATCAAAAATTAAAATTTATATGATACCCTAAATTTGATGTTAATATTCATAATAAAAACTTAAACCAAGTGTTAAGTCTTGCTTATGAATTTAAAAGAAAAAATTTGATGAAAGAAGAAAATCACCCATTTTTGGTACATTATATAGTAGGATATTTATTGACTAATATTCATAACAGTTCAATGTACGAACAAAATTAATTTATAGAAATAGAAAAAATATTTCTAAAAATAGGACAAATAATAAAACAAAAAATAATAATAAATTTCAAAATACCATAAGCATAGAATTTAGATGTTAAAAAACAAAAACCTCTTATACAAGGAATAAGTAATGTTCTAAGAATAAAACTCACCTCACCAATGATTGAGCAAAGATTAATAAACCTCAATGAAAATAAGAAGAAGAAGTTAAAGAATTAAAACAAAAAATTAAAAATTTATTAATTCATGAGATAATAGGAGATTAAAAGATGCTAAAATTTAAATTACAAAAAATAGAACTAGAAAGAAATGAGAATATAAATGGCAGTATAAAAAACATAATGAAATCTTTAATTCTTTTAGTGGAAGATGTAAATACAACATGCGAATCAAATACCAAATATCTACAAAATCTAAATGAAGTACAAAAAGATATCCTTGAAGAAATAAAAGAACATAGTTATATAAAAAACTACAATTAGATATGCACAAAGAATTTTCATAATTAAGAAAAGACATTAATAATATACCAAAAGAAAATGATTACAATTGGACCCATTAAAAAGATTAAAATAAGAACCTCCTAGAAGATATGATGTATTAATACCGAAGAATAATAAAAGAAAATTTCAGAAAAATTCAAAGATAAAAGAAAAGATATAATCCCGATTTAATGGAATATATGAAAGAATTACAATAATAATTTATGAATCCTAAAAAATAAGGATATAAGAAAACTAATCACTTTATTAACTTTAACAAATGAAGAATTAGAAAAATATTATGAAGAAAAAATATGTACAAATAAAGAAAATGATGATATAACAATAATTAGTGAAATTGAATTTGAACAAGAAAATATAAGACCTATAATCCATATGGAACCAATATTATCAACCCTACAAAGAGGAGAAACATCTGACCCATACAGAGAAGAAATGAATAGATAGAGAACAGAGGAATCTAAATCTTTTAATAGGAGAAGGCAATGACCTAAATGGAAGAAGGATTATACTGGGCTACTAGAAGTAGTATTTACTACAATAATAAACCCATTCAAGAACGGTTCAAGTATTAAAAAAATTGAAAACAATTATATCTAAATAGCTTTGGATAAGATTGGCTGCATTTTTAAAAAAAATTAGTTTTACGTACTGTTGTTAACCGTACTTAAAAGTAAACGAAAACACAGAACATTATTCAAAAATTTACAGAAACTTTTAGGTACGGTTATAAAACATTAGATTTAGGTACGGTTAACAACCGTACCTAAAAGTCTATAGCTATAGTTAACAATCGTACTAACAACCGTACCAAGAAGTCTATAGCTACGATTAACAACCGTACCTAAAAGTCTGTAGCTAATATTAACAACCATACCTAAATCTTAAGCAAAAGGTTTTCAGGTATACGATTGTTAATCGTACCTGAAAGTCATTTAGACAAATAATTAGGGGTCCACAAAATCTTTGTATCGTTTTTTTCTCGCCCACCCGAGTGAAAATGAAAGTAAGCCTTCCCAGCACTGTTGCCCACCATACCCACACAACCCAGAGCTGCCAATACCCTCCGTCAATCTCGTTCGTAGCCTGCACCGAGATGTGTTGAACCAGATTCTAAAAAAAGACCAAAGATGGGCCAAGTAGTTTGCATGCTCAAGTTTGAGGAATGTCCAATATCTAGAGAGGTTTTTTTGAAATATTGGTTTATATTTTTTGGTTGGGTTTGGTTTTTATTTTATTTTATAGGATTTTAGTTTAATCGTCGATTTCATGGATGTTTATTTTGATTTTACTTTTATGTGCAGTATCTAAAAGTTAAGGAGCTGAGTTGAGGAATGGCGACTATGAGGTCGAGCTTGCCATCGAGGCTGCACCAACTTCTGTCTGCTAATGGCGCTTTAGGTCCTTTCAAATTGGATTCTGAAGCAGTGAGTGGTTTTTCTATTTATTTATATAAATATAGACATATACGTCTGTATCTATTATTCTACATGCTTTTATAAATATGTATCTTGGTTATTGTATTGATTAGGATTCTAGGGAACTTGGTTCTATTTGTGAACCGGTAAGAGTTTCGTTTTTTAGTTTGACCTCATTTATTGGGTTTGCTGACTCTTGTAGTAGTCACTATGTACTTTTGTGTTTTGTGTTTTTATGTTTGGTGAAATTTATGTAGCTGCGGATTTTCACTCTGATTATGCGCCAATAGGTTTTTACTGATTTGGAATTAGAAAATAGCTTGCACAAGCTGCCAGTCTTAATGGTTATGCATGTTGCTTCGATCAAATTGATCAAAAAAAAAACGTCCTGGTTTAGTAACAGTCATTTTATTTACGCCTAATCATCACATCATGTACATCGTATACAGACATGATTTACATGATGGCTTACCATTAAAATGAAAGCCTGGCTCAGTTTTATATTAGAGCTTGGGTGCCTGCCCTCTTTGGTATTGTGGTGGATTCTCAAATAAGTCATTTCTTATAACCTTTGAGAAGCTAGTGGGGAGGATTTTTTTTTGGTGTCCAATATCTAGAGAGGTTTGTTTCTTATGTCATGTTCATATTTCTGATGGATTCCACTTGTGGTTTATGTTTCAAACTTTTGGATTGTGATTTTGCTGCTTCTGCATTCATTTCTGAATCTGGTTGCTTAGTCCTCAGTGCAAATGTCATGTTTAACTGGCCAATGTTTAGATCTTTCAACGAGAAGGGCTTATTACTAGCTAGATATTCATGCTGAACTCTTTAGAATGGATTAGCTATTTAAAAAATGAGATACAGTTGGGTTGTCATAACAAAATTGTTCACTACTTTCAGGATTGAAGACATCATAGAACTCGAGCTGGTAGCACGGAGATTGAGTCTCAGAGGGAGTACTCGGATACTGATAAGAGTGAGCATCCAGGTTTAAGATCAGAGAGCAAAGGTTACTAAAGAACATCTGACAGCATATAAGGCAGCTCAAATTCTTGGAATTTTTTTTAAACTCTAGTTTCTTTGGCTTGTTTGTCTGAGCTGATATGAATAGTAGTGTTGTTGGTTGGTTGGTTGGTTTGAGTTTAGGATGGTAGAGAGAAATTATATGAATCTCTTTGTTCATATTTTTTTCATTGTTTGTTGTAGATAGAGAGAGAATTTCTTGTGTACAGAAGAGTTGTTACCTATCTCAACCTTTTTCTGATTAATATGCCATTTTTAAGAATGATTTATCATATTTTGAAAGAATATAACTAAGTATGATTAGATGTGACATGTACTATCTGAGATTTGTTTCAATGTTTTATTCCTTTATTAATTTTAATTAATTTTGCCTATCTGTTAACCATTTAGTCATATTCATGCTGTTCAATACAATGTACAGTCCTCCTAAACTTTGGTAGAAGATTAGTCATCTCCATTTCAATAGACTTTCTCTAATTGCTCTGTTACTTTAAAGCTTACTTATCTGCAATGTGATGTTTAGTTCTTTGCATACCTCTCTTCTTTTAGTGCAAAAGCCTTCTAGTTAAGGCAATTTTACTATAACATTTAGTTTACTGGATAATACTACTGAAAAGGAAGCTAGGTAAGTGAACTGAATTACATGCTCTAGTAATAAAATTTTAGGTCAAACGCTTATAATATGTATATAATTAATATTTTAATATTACTGATGTAATTAAGTGACATATATGCTTGTGTTTTTTATTAATAAAATATATATCATTGTATGTATGTGTGTGTGTATATATATGAATTTCTAATCAAATTCTGAAATGAGCATGTATATATAGTCTCAAATGAGCAGGGCATATAAACAGGTCAAAAAAATTAGAACAGAAAAATAATATTTAAAAAAAAATTAAACTTTTAGATACGGTTGTTAACCATACCTAAAAGTTATAAAAGTAAACAATAACCGTACCTAAAAGGTTTTAGGTACAGTTATTAACCGTATCTAAAAGGTTTTAGGTACAATTGTTAACTGTACCTAAATAGTTTTAGGTACCTAAAACGTTTTAACTTTTAGGTACGATTACTAAAACTTTTAGATACAGTTACTAAAACTTTTGGGTACGATTGTTAATCGTACAAAAAAGATTTTAGGTACGGTTAATAATCATACCTAAAAGATGAACCTATGGCGACAGTGACTATTGGTATGGTTACATGTTCAAAGATAACTGTACCTAAATCCCTTTTTTCTTGTAGTGTATTCCACTAGAATTTAAGCCTCATTAAAACTAAAAATATGATATTTTAGACCTAGATTGTATAAAAGATATGAAGAAAGCTTTAGATGAATGGGCTAGTAGAAAGAATGTAATTATACAAATTTCTACAACCTCACAAACAAACCCCTCAACTTATAGAATATTATTAGCTCATAAAATGACAAAAAATATAAAAATTGGTTTGTAAATTTAGCAAAACAACAACACTTATTAATGCAAGAAAATGCAACTACAGGAAGATAATATTTGAACATTGTAGTAAATGACATAGATAAAAAAAATTCATTGGAGAAGACAAAAGAAAGAATATTACTAAATTTAGTGAAAATGAAATAAATGAAACTAAATGGCATTTGATAAACATGAAAATATGTAATATGTGTTACATATATTCTTTTGTATGTGAGTACAAAATGTATTATCATAAGCTACAACCTTTTAAGCAAAAAACTTATAAGGAAATATTTTTTTCAAAAATTACCTGCAATATTGCATAAAATTATGATAAAATGATTGAATAAACGGAATAGAAAAACAATACTTGATACAATAGGAGGAAGAATAAAAAGTCTTAAAAGTTTGACGGTATTAAAATGCCAAGAAAGAAAAGAATTTAAACAAGAGAAAATGATAAAATCTGTTGTGATTTAAAAGATTTTAAAATGTCAAGAAAATGTGGATGTAACATAAAATCTTACAATAAATATAAAAAGCATAAAAAATTTAAAAAAAATTAGATATATAAATTTAGAAAACAAAATTTTTAAAAATATAAAGAATATATAATAAAAAACCTTATAAGAAAATATATTTTAGAAGAAGAAAATACAATATACCAAAAAAGAAAAACTATTGCCAATCAGGAAAAAAAAATGTAGATGTTGAATATATAATGAATGACATTATATAAATAAATGCTCTAATAGACTTCAACATAAGAAAGAATTTAAAAAAATTTCCTCAAAAAACAAAATTCTTAAAAGAAGAATTTAAGATAAAATTAGAACCAATAAAAGAATATGATATATACGATACACACAATATCTATCTATTAGAAGAAACTGAAGATAACAGATTAAAAAATATCATATTTTAGTTTTGATTTTGATTTTGATACTGATTGATGGATGAATTATTAAGTATAAAAAACTCAAACAGTACGTATGTCAAAGATAGGATTGAAATTTAAGGAATATAAAAATTGTCATTTACATGCATATATTGACATAGGTGCAAGTATGTGTATAGTAAGTAAATATGTATTTTCAGAAAAATTTTGAAAATTAGCTCCAAAAGAATTAATAGTAAAAATAGCAAATAATACTACCATAAATCTACATAAAGTCTTAAAAGATATAAATATATTAATAGCAAAAAAAAATCTTTCAAGTTCCTACAATATATCAACAAAAAATAGGAGTTTATATCTTATTAAAAAATAACTTCCTAAACTTATATCAAGTATTATCAACCATTTACTCAATATTTAGATAAAATTAATTTGAAAACTTTAAATTGAGAAACGATTTTTGTGTCAAAAATAAGAAAAATCTTAACATTTTCATCACTAACTTTTAGTCACAACATAAAAAGCGAAAACATGGTAATGATATAACATCAGAAAAACAAAAAATAGAAATTATTTTCTTAGAAATAGAGCTTAACCAAAACCCTTTTTTAAATGAAATACAAGGAGGTAAAGCCTTAGCAGAAATTAGAAAATTATTAAGAAAAGTATGCTCAAAAAATCCATTAGACGCAAATATTAATAAATCTAATGAAATAGCAAGCATAAAATTAAAATATCCCTCAAAAGTTATAAGAGTAAAACTAATTATTTATATTTCAAATGATCGAAAAAAATTTAAAAATAAATCCAAAAATTTTTGAAATTAAAAGTAATCATTCCAAATAATTCACCATCATTTAAGCCAACTTTTAGTAGGAAAAAAAAGCTAAAAAATAAAGAGGAAATAAAATAATGGTCATAAATTTTAAATCCTTAAACAAAGAAACAATAGATGATGGATATTTTATTCCTAAAAAGGAAAAATTATTATCATTAATAAAAGGAAATAAATATTTTTAAGTTTTGGATTGCAAGAGCAAATTTGGGAAAATAAAAGTTGATAAAGAATCTCAAAAAATTAACAATATTTAGTTGACTACAAGAAAAATTCCAATGGACAGCTATTTTTCAACGATACATGGATAATATATTTAAGAAATTTCATAATTTTTAATGTGTCTATATAGACAATATATTAGTATTTACCAATGATATACAAAGACATATAATAAGAATAGTCTTATCAGAAAATAAAGCAAGAATTGTTCAAGAAAAAATAAAATATTTAGGACTTGAGATAAAAAAAAATGGCAAACATCATTTACAGCCTCATATCTTAAATAATATACAAAAAAAAAAAATTTAGTATTATAAAAGATAAAAAGGATGCTTGATGTATGCTGAAGCATACATAAAAAAATTAGTAGAAATGAAAAGACCATTATAAATAAAGCTTAAAAATGACTATATATGGATTTGGACTGAAGAATATACTAAATATATGGATAAGGTAAAATCACAAGTTAAAAACTTGTCCTCCTTCCATCTAGGACCAGATGATCAAATGATCATGGAAACATATACTTTTCATGAATATTGGAGAGCAGTACTAAAAGTAAGAGTAAATAATAAAGATGTATCTTTGGAAATTTACTTCAGGATCATATCAAGACCCTACATTAAATTATCATAATAATGAAAACGAATATTTAGCAGTTAAGAAAACAATAAAGGAACTTTTTATTTATGTTATTAGAACAAACAATAAAAATTTTAGACATTTTTGAAGAACTAACATAACAAGTGATTACAAGCAAGAAAGACTTATCATATGGCAACAATGGTTTAACCATTATAAGTTTTATGTAGAATATTTATTAGGAACTAAAAATAGCTTCGCAGATGTATTGAATAAAGAATTGACACTTCTAACTACATTTTTTGTTAAATTCAGAAATGGAACAGATTGAGATTAAAATCAATATAAAAGAAAAGGAGATAAAAATCATTCAAAAACAGCTCAAACTCTTATACCTCAAGAAATCTCTTAAGGAGATATGAAATAAACAAGAAGAAATTAATTGTTCAAAACAATTCTTAGAATTAAAAAATTCTAAAGAATCTTCATAAAAAATCCAAAAATATAGAACGTAAAATTTTTGAGAAAAAAATAGAAGAACCTAACAGTTCAAAAAAAAATTTAAACCTCTAAAATAAAACAAGAAAAGCTCATTTGGGCTAATAAAGCAGAGAAAGAAGAACAGAAAAAAGACTTATGTGGTCTACAATGGCTCAAAATCAAGAATTTACAACAAATGGTTAGAAGTAAGTAAAGTTATTTTTGGATTCAGTGAAGTAACTCACAAAACTTTCAACAATAAAATAGAAGCAAAAGGAAGTTATGCTAATTCAAAACACCAAAGTTAATAACTCTAGAGGAAATTATAAAAAATTACGTCTACCAATTTTATTCAGAGAAGCTTCCTCCAGAAATACATAAAAAATTAAAGAAGAGAAAGATCAATACAGGAATCTCAGTAAAACACAATGATTCGGTCTCTACAATTTAGTTAGAAAATTTACCTAAGAATATATAGAAGATATGAGATTCTATACTATAGAAAAAGAATATCTCTCAAGTAGTAAATTTAATATTCTTGAAGAAGTTGATCCAATTATTGTATACAAAGCTTACCATGCAAGCTTAATTGAAAACCTCTATCCAAGGATTTATTTAAGCGAAATAAATTATTTTCCTGAAAATTTTAAGAAAGCTATCAAGAATTTCAGAAAAAAAATATTAGAGTAGGAGATAAGCCTGTTTATCTTATATTTTTCAGTTTATTAATAAGCTAGAATGAAGAAGGTTTTATTAGTCCCTATCATTAAGTTAGGAATTTCCAACACCAATAGAGAAGTTTCCAAGCCAAGGGTGCTATTAGAAAAAGAATTCAACTTTGATGAAATCTGTATATTTAAATGACAAATGTTAGAGACAAATTTACTATGAAATCAGGAAAATTGATAATTATACTGAAATCAAAGTAAATTATTTAACTAATAAAGTCATCATTATCTCCCATAGTAATATGACTCTCATTGAAGAATATGGTGAAAAAAAATTAGCAAATTTTAATAGCAACGACCTAACAATTTGTCAAGAAACAATTTTTTTTTTTCTTCTATGCCAAGAAGATCACTAAGGATCACAAATGCATTTTTTGCATCAAGGATCGAGAAGAAGAAGAAACGTTATCATCTGCATTTTCAAAATTGTCAACAGAAAACAAAGAAGAAAAACAAAAAAGGAGAACCATCGGTGGAAAACTATAAAGAAAAAAAAAAGATGTAGAACCCACGTCTTTAGTCGGCAGCACATGCCAACAAAATGTAATGGCCAAAATTAAAGGAGAAAAATAGTAAAAGCAGACAAATAGTGACCCTTTATTGGCTTTAAGGTTGTAATAATTATTATATTATGAATAAAATAAATTGAAGTCACTCTTTTCTTACTCCTTTGTAAATCCAATTTTAGACACCATAATATGTACGGATGGAAGGACTTGTCCATTACCAGGTGAGAATTAAGGATTGAAGCAAGCTAAGGCATACCAGATGTAATAAAAGAAGATGAACAGAGGAAGGGAAGATCGTGGTAAACCCATTAAATTCAAGTATGATAATTATAAACCTAAGCTAATTAAGGATCTTGAATAATTTAATATTTGTTCATCTTATTTACAAATTAATAAATAAAAAGATAGACATGAAAAAATTTGTATAAACAAAAGAAAAATGAAATAAAATAAAACCATGATTAAAATAAAAAACTTTGAAAGAAAATATTTAGAATTTCTAGAACAATATTTTGATAACTAAAGTTATGAAACATGTTTAGAAAATTTTAATAGATTTGACTCTTTTAGATTATTATATAGATTATATTTTCAGCATTTTATATATAATAGACCATCCTGTAGGAAAAATTTTAAAGAATTATTTTACACAGAAATTTTTTCAAGTAAACAAAGAAGAATTGGATAACCTAATTTTTGGATTTTATCTATTCAAAGAACAAATAAGAATATAAGTTAACTAAAGCTTAAAATTTAAAAATTCAGCTCAAGATTAGTATCAGTGCCATAAACATATTTGATAAGAGTGCTATAAATAATGTTTAAAATTAAGTATAACCAACATAATTCAAAAAGATAAGTAAATTATTTAAAATATTACAAGAAATAAACATATCACAGAGTTGTATGTAACATGTTACATACAACAACAGATATATATGTAATGTGTTACATACAAGATAGAATTGTATATAATATTTTACATACAACAGTAGAGATATATGTAACATGTTACATCAATGGCAGAGGTCAATATAATTTGGTCAGGCATTTGTTTATACACATGGTGAGCACTTGGCAGTAAAAAGAGATGAAGATATTGAGTTTTAAAAATATTATCCAAGAAAGCTAAATACATTTTTAAAGAACTAAAAAGTTGTTCAAAAATAACAAACAGATTAGCAAAATTTAATAATAATCTAAATGAATTGAGACAGATTTTCTTATATTTGCACGACCAATAAATCATTTCAAATTACCAGCTAATAACCCAAGAGAATAACAAAATGAAGCTCTTAGTTTATATGTAACAAAAGAGAGAGATGATTGATGGAGAATGGAGAATGGAGAACCGAAGAGAGTTGGACAGTAGACCATGCAGACTATTGGGCTAGGTTAATGGTAGCAATGGAGCTTATTGTCTTGACTGGCTTCATTGGTGAGAAATGAAAATTGATATAAAATATGACAAATACAATTAGGGGTATAAAAGTAAAATGAATGCTTCGAAACAAAATCACATAGTGACTTTAGTAAAATTGAACTCAAATAGCATTTTGCTGCTATTTTTAGTCATTAAATCCCAAATGGTCTAAATGCTTGGATTCTTCATGAGTAACATGGAAAAAAAAGGAAAAAAGTCTAATCCAAGAGGCAGAAGTTGTTGCTCTATCCAAACGCAGTCCAGTCAAATCAGAGTTTGACCTTTATTCCAAAATGTGAACCTTGGCCCATGAAAGCCCAAGTTAAATAAATTAGCCTCATTAAGAGCAGTGAATTACTTAAATAGCAAAGATTTGAATAAAAAAGCTTTTTGAACTTAAATAGCACGTTTTGGACTTTAAACGGTGAGTTTCATTTATATAATATATATGATTTTTACCAAAATATCCCTTTTATTTAAGTATTCGTAAAAAACTCGCCATCTCCGTGTTTCCTTCGAAGCTTATGGACTTGTACATTCACATTTTGTATGTACAGGTTACATACATATTTATTTTGTATGTAACCTGTACATTCACATTTTGTATGTACAGGTCATGTGAATGTACAGGTTACATACAAATTTATTTTGTATGTAACCTGTACATACAAATTTATTTTGTATGTAACCTGTACATACAAATTTATATGTACCCTGTACATATAAATTGTATGTAACATGTACATACAAATTTGTATGTAACCTGTACATTCACATTTTGTATGTACAGGTCATGTGAATGTACAGGTTACATACAAATTTATTTTGTATGTAACCTGTACATACAAATTTATATGTAACCTGTACATATAAATTGTATGTAACATGTACATACAAATTTGTATGTAACCTGTACATTCACATTTTGTATGTAACCTGTACATTCACATTTTGTATGTAACCTGTTCAAAACAACAATAACATACAAACAATACAATGCATTTTATGTGAATGTACAAGTTACATACAAAATAAATTTGTATGTAACCTGTACATTTACATTTTGCAGGAAAAATAGTTCGTATGTACAGGTAACCTGTACATATAAAATGTGAATGTACAGGTTACATACAAAATAAATGTGTATGTAACCTATACATACAAAATGTGAATGTACATAAGCTGTTCTTCTTCTTCTTCCAGTGGGTTCATGTGAATGTACAGGTTACATATAAAATAAATTTGTATGTAACCTGTACATTCACATGACTTCATCTTCATCTTCATCTGCTCCACTTTTTCCTACAAATATCAAACAACAAAAAGCTTCAAATTACACTAAAAAACAGCGATAAATAAAGAAATCACAATTAATTTATATTAAAATTTAAACTTATAGGATTTCATACAAATCAGGAACATAGAAGAAGCGAAGAAGAAGAAGAAGAAGAAGAAGAAGAAGAAGAAGAAGAAGAAGCAGCAAAGAAGAAGAAGAAGCAGCGAAGAAGAAGAAAAGCAGCGAAGAAATCTTCATCTTCAATTCAGGAACACAGAAGAAGCGAAGAAGAAGAAGAAGAAGCGAAGAAGAAGAGGAAGAAGCGAAGCTGAGGGGATAATAGTAAAACTCTTATGGCCAAAACTCTGTCGTTTAGCTATTTTGGTTAAAAAGCCAATAACCCACAAAATGAGTCTATTCTGAGTAATTAATACCATTAAGAGCGCCTCTAAAGTCCCTCATTTTCATTGGGCTCTGTCTCCTTCCCCTTCATATTCAAAACTACCAAAAATTTCATTAAAATCCCTCATGCATAACTAGGGTATAGGAAATAATTTGGCTAAATCCTTCAATTTTTGCCAAGCCAATTTTTTAAGTGAAACATCATGTTCTCCATAGAAACCTGTGAATCTCCATTCAGGACTGTTATCACAAGGAAAAACTAAAGCATCAATGTAATTAGAAGAAAAACTTTGCACACATGGTTTAAAATTTTTATTCCAAAGAAGAGCCAGTCCTCCTTTTCTACCTACACAATCGACCACAAAAGTATCATATGAAAAATGAGAAAAATTCAAATTATTAAACTCAAAGAGACAAAGTTTTGTTTCACACAAGAAGATAATATTTGGATGAAGAGTGCTTATAACACTCTTAAGAGCGTTTACTGCATGGTTTCCGGTGGGGTTGGGAAATCGATCTCTCAAAACCAAAGTTATTTTTAAACAACTCAGCTCCATAGGTGGTTTCCAATTTTTGTTTTTTCTCATAATGTGCAGACAACTCAACTGGAGAATTCAGACTAGCTAACATTTTTCTCAAATCCTGTAATATATTTGGCAACCATAAAACATGCAAGTGTACAATAAATATGTATAAGGAGAATAGGAGTGGTCATTGGAACTTGCAATTATGTTTAAAACTATTTAGTAGTTAACTTCTTATAGGGTTATGTTCAATTTTATAGTTAAAGTTTTATTTTTAACATCCTTTTATGCAGTTTACATATTTTTTTTCTATAACGCAAAATTTATGTTTTTTACATGTTTAAAAATCTTATATGTATTTTTCTTATAACATAAAAAATATAGTTTTTTTAAGGGACTAAAAGTGAAACATGTGAATTATAAAAACTAAGGAGCTAGAAAACGTATTTTTGTATGGTTTTGCAGTGCAAAGAGAGGACTAGTAGCGTCCAAAGTTGCTTCTTATGTTTAAAATAATTGTAAAGATAGCTACAACTACACTTGTTATTGATACAATAAAAATATATAAATTGTCTATCTTAATCCTATATTTGATTACACTTTAGTACCACTAAATATTATGTTAGGTAAAGTTGTCATTAATAAAGAATTATTATCGCAATAAAAATTTAAATATGTCTAAAAGAATTGTTCCAAACTTTTCTTTGCCCTGTGTCTAAAAAAAACTATTAATTTGTAACATTATAAATATACTTTTGGTATTTCTTTCATATAAACAATTAAATGGAAGTTCTAATTTGTAAAACATATAAATAACGATAATTACCATCATTATAATAGAGATAATTGTTGACATTTAACATTCACTATAAAACGCTAAATTAAGACGGCCTTTCCAACCAATCTATTACCAAAGAAAAAGAAAATAGGTTACAAAAATATTTCTTTTTCATGATTAAAAATATTTATGGCTATATTCAATATATAAAAAAAAATTGTTGTTATTAATTAATCTATTAATTAATTAAATTGTTTATGTGAAATTCTTTTAAAAGTTTAATAAATGTCATAATTGCTACAATTGTAATATATTCAAAATATATAAATGATATAATTAGGAAAAGTTAATGTTTTTTAAACACCGGTAATAGATAAATCACAGAATAGTATATTTGTAATATTACAAAAAAAAAAAGAAAAAGATTAGCGGTAAGTTTGCAAGGGGAAAAAATAGTGGTAACTATAAAAAAGGGTAATAGTTTAGAGGTTAAAAATAACATTTATCTTTTATTTTTAAAAATTTTTCTACCTAAGCAATAATTGATAAATAAAGAGACCAGTGTATATACTACTAATAAATGATAAATAATTAGATAAAAAAAATTCTATTTTTTAAGCAATTTTACTTCCTACTTTAACAATTGTTGCCCACATGTATGGTTGGTGGTATACTAAAATTGGTACAAGAGATTTTGACCCTCATTTTTCCCTATCATGAACCTGATACTAATTAACAAACCAATTAAAGAATTCCTAATATAAAGTCAACTTGATTAAATGATAAAATGTATAGTTCTACTTCTAGATGATAACATGGATATCACTACTGGCCAAGTTGATGGGTTCATGTGCTGCCCACGTCTTACAAGTCTCTTCTTTACCTTTTTAAGTAGTTCGTTCAATGAACTCATTACATAGGCCTTAACTCTTGAGTCTGTCTGGGCATTTAATTAATTACCATGGCACTTGCATCTTCTGATTCTCTCCCTTTTTCAATTAACTTCTTCCAAAATAAGGAAGAAATCAATTACCACAAAGTTGATAAACTTATCAATTCAAACCCCATAAGAGTACAAGAATTACAATGCTGTGAAGAAGATCCTAAACTAGTGTTGGTCAACAATGAAAGCCCACAAAAGGAAAAGCAGATTTCTATTGATCCAATTTCATTTTCATCAATTAGTCCTCAACTTGAAGAAGCCAAATCTCCCAAAACCAAACCACTTGAACTCCCACCTCTTCTGCCTCCTTCAAAATCGAAGTTTGTAAGTTTCAGTCTCCCAAACTCAGCCAACACATCCCCTAAGTTTGCCTTTTCTGCACTACTTAATAAGCAATGGATAAATGAAAGACAAGCATCTCCTGATCGTCATATGATCACTACGCCAAAAGAAATTCAATTAAGAAAAAGCAAGTCGTGTAATGAAGGCAGAGCAAGCGGACTATCAGATGATTTGGATCCTTATTGGTTGATGCAGCAGGAATCAAATACCACTAAACATGACCAAATTAAGTATGATGATCAGAATGTGAATTTGAGTATTGGAATGAACAAACCTAAGCAAAAGAATAGCAGTGATAGCTTTTTGAGAAGAAAAGAATATCGTGAGAATGATGATGGGTTTAAATGTGGAGCTTTATGTTTGTTCTTGCCAGGATTTGGGAAGGGCAAAATAATCAAAGCAGCAAGAAGAAAAGAGCAAATAGAAGCTCCACGTGAGACTGAGAGGGTGATATCAAGAACAGTGTCTTTGGAGAAATTTGAGTGTGGATCATGGGCCTCATCGGCAATAGTAAATGATAACGAAAATGGAGAGTCTATGAGTTTATACTTTGATCTGCCATTGGAGTTGATAAAAAATGGAGTTAATGATGCACATTCACCAGTTACTGCAGCATTTGTTTTTGATAAGGATCATGTAAAAGGAGTTCATAAGAATAACTCAATACCAAGGAAATCACATGATCAATCTGTATCTCGTCAAGTTCGATTTTCGACATCTTCTTCAAAATCATACCCGTCTTCCCCTAATTCCTGCATTACTCCTCGCTTACGCAAGGCTAGGGAGGAATTTAATGCTTTCTTAGAAGCACAGAGTGCATAAATTGATATTGCCTCAAGGCTCATCTTTGGGTTTACTTTTCCATCTTTCTTTTTTTTTTTTTCCACTAGAGTCAAAATTAATGTCATCTCCTACCTTAGGTTACTCTTATTTTTGGCAGTTAAATTGTAAAATTGCTAAAGACATTATGTTTAAATTAAATGATCAAATAAGTATGTCCTTCTAGAGAGCTATCCTCTCTCTGGAGCATTTTCTAACTTTGTGCTACTCTCTTCCTCTCTCGAATTTTCTTTCATCTCTTCTATCGATCCCTCTCATTCATCTCATCTCATCTCCTTCCTACACTTTGTCCCTTGTATTTGCTCTTGCTTGATTTTATGTTCCCTTCATTGTTATGAAGTTTAAAGCCTTACATTGTGAAGTAATGTATTTCTTATTTGCTAACTGTTATGTTAATTTTTGTATGTAATTGGTCGATGGATGATATAGTTGTGACTTGTCATGCAAATTCATGGAGGGCACTCGGGCACCAATGTGGGAGATTGGGTGCCAAAGGTTGGGCTTGTTGGCAACACATGAGAAAAGAGAAAATGGAGACTTTTGTCACCAAGATTATGGCCAGGTGCTCGAGTGCCAAAGGGGGCTATAGAGCACCACCGCCTAGATCAATCCCCTTTTGAGCTCATTTAAGTAACGAAAATTGCATAAAATTAGATCCCTAGGAATTGGAATGGAGCACGAGTTCCCTATGAGGCAATTAGGTGCCCTGCATAGATTACTCCTAAACATGTGGCATTTTTCATGTAAAATGACAAGTACGGTATTTTTAGATGCATTTGGGAGCTCGAATATGTCTGGGTAATATTTTAATACAACTAAGAGAGTATATATACTTGTTTAATGAAAGTGCACTCAATTAAAGAGAGGAAAGCTTGAACAATACCGTTGTTCAATGTGAGAGAGCTTTGCGTTGCTTCTTTGAGGGCTTTTCTTATTGTTAGCGATTATGTTTAAGTCTATTTCTCCATTAATGTACTTGCAATCTCATATTGATGCTAGTGGAACTCAATTCCTTTGAAGCATGAAGAAATGGATCAAGGCTCACTACATTCATTAGGTTGAAATAACCTAAAATATTGGTGTGTTAATTTATTACTTATTGATGTCTATGTTTTAGGGCTAGGATGTGCTATTTGGTGCTTTCTTGCTCTTATCTTGATTGTTCGGTATTCCAATTTTATAATATATATTATTCATTCACAACGAGCGGTATCAAAGCAACAAATCATAGATTTTGGTTAGGTAATGTTAGACAAGTAAAACACTAGCAAATATGACACTCTTTGATTGGTTTACGTCATTTTTAAATAGACAAATGGGTATAATTAGTGCACGATCAATGCACAATCAAGAAAGGTTTGAATTCAAAAGAAGAGAATTTGTGGTAATTGTCCTTTCAATTAAATAAAATGAATATATTAATGATTTGATATCTCTAGATATGAACGATCATTAATATATTGATTAATATCAAATAACATATTATTTATATATTATTCATTTTTATTTATTATTATGAATGAAGGAAAAATTATTATATTGCTCCTGATCCAAGCCTATAACTGGCCGCTCAATACAAGTTTTAAGGTATCCTTTTCTAGCTACAATCTCATATCCTCTCTGACTTTCTTCAATTAAATCCTTTGAAAATTGACTTAAGCATTAGCCTGGATACAACCCTTTCGATGTTCTTACCTCTGATTATTTGCTAGTGCATTTTAGGATCGACATGGTAAGAGCATGGCGAAGACAAAAATTGACTTCAAAATATGGTGCTGTCTTTGAGAAATAAATTTGGTGTTCTTAACCATTTTGAGCTAACAAACAACCTAGGAACATTCATCGTGTTCTTTGCGTTCTTCATCCATTTCTCTAAAAAGACATGCTCGATCATTCAAAATGTCTAATGAGTTCCCAACATATTTCTGATGATGTTTCACTTCCACACAAGCTGATAACCTAGCCTCCATCCAAGACCAGCCATCCACCCACTACATACTTCAAAAGAATGGGAACACCTAGAAGGGGCCAAGTTGTCCTGAATTTGTATCGCAATTACTAGCCACCTAGATCACTAATAGATAACAAGCCTCATCTGAAGTACCCTTGAAGCACTTGAGTAGGAATTGGATCCTAGGTTGAGGCACGCCCTAATAACCAAGCAAGTTGAGGGAACTAGACTTCTCACCCTATAAGAGAAAAAATCACATCTAGACCTACTGCATACAACCATCTAGGCAAATCAGTCAAGTAGACTAGCAAGGCAAGAGGAGCAACCTAGTAAACTAGCTTGATATACTAAATATCGAATGGCATTGAGCTTATGCTACTTTATAAAGCAAATATAGTAGTGTGTAGGCACGTGTAGTATAAACCAAAATTTCCTAGCTTGCCTTAAGAGAAAAACCAAGGCTAGATGACTAGCGCAATTAAGTAAGAACTGCCATGCCAACAACGTCCTTGATGTTGAGGAAGATGTTCATAGTTACACTTGTTAGGCAAATATCGATCCAGGAGAGTAGAAATCCACATATGGAGGAAGATTAGACCTTAGCAAGATAGATCTCACCTCAGAGGGCTATGCTTTTCATAATGCCACATCCAAGCTTATGCTTTCTAGAACGCCGCCTTCTAGGCCGTGCAGTCTAAGATGCTATCATATAGGCCACACTAGATTTAATGAATTGCTACCTTTAAGGTTGCTAGAAAAGCTTCCTTTTAAGTAACACTACCTGGCTTTCCATCCTCCAAACTGTGGATCCAAGTCATCGGCATCCATGCCACATCTCATGACCGTGGATCTAGATCTCACTTAAGGATCATGGATCCAGGCCACACTTGATGGGAAAGATATGCTACTTTTCAAGCTGCGACTTCTAGAATCATCAGCCCTAGAAAGAGATGTCCATGTTGCTGTCGTCCAGGCTATGCCGACCTAAAAGCAAACTCCTTGGTGTGACAAAAACATGTGAGCAACATTTCATCCAAAATAGAGATGGTAGAATAATTGAAGGGTGAAGCACTTCCTAAGAGGTTATCCATCCCTAAATTTCTCCAAGTTAACCATGATTAATTGTGAAGGTCTAAAAGAGTGGTTGCCTGATCCTTCAACAAACCACATATTGATTAGAAGATATACAACAAATAACTACCTATTGATTAGAAGATATGAAACAAATAACTTAGCTTCATCTTTCCAATAAATAAAAGGAATGCTTAACCAATGGTAGAGCATCTTGGATCAAGAAATACTCATCCTAAAAGCATGATCAAACATTACCTATAGAGCACAATAACTTGTTGTTCTTGGCATCGAAAGTTCTAGAGAACTAAGAGTACTCTTATACTCATTGACATCCAGACACCCTCAAGCAGGGTAGAACTTCACATAGAAGTCCCAAACGCTTGCAATGTTCAACATCTCAAGAAGTATTATCGATGGAGCCATAATTATGTTAGCCTTTCTTTTTTCAATTAAATAAAGTGTTAGGTGAGGCCTTTCCTTGTTACATCAACACTAACACAGAGACTCACTTGAAGAGCCAAATAAAAAAAAAAATAAAGGAATGAGACAATACAATAAATTCGTATAATTGCCTCGATATTTTCACATCTACTTTGTAATTTGCATTCCTTGATATTTGGCTTCTGGAGAAATAATCCTAAGGCCCAAAGAGGGTTCTCATGAAATAGAATATTGTGTGAGAAGAACTAGCTTCGTACTAAATATACCATCATGATCTAGGAGTGAAAACACTTCTTCTTTGAATTCAGTGGCCACATTAGGTTGGGGTCGGGCCACTAGTTAGTTTTGAGTTTGGATGTAAGTAACTAATGTTAAAATAGCGAACAAACTAGTTTAGATTCACGAACTACTTAGAGCCAAAACTTGAAGAATGAGTGGCCAACGAAAAGTTTGAAGGCCAAATTTAGAATGTTTCTTGCAATAAGGAGCAAAGTTATTCCTCCTTTATATTCACAAACATCTAAGATCTATAACTTTGAACTAGACGCTCTGTGTCATATAGCACTACACATAAGTAGGAAAAGAGTAAGGCTACCTACCTAGAAGCCAGTGACATTTGAATCTCTCTTGAGAATAGTACAATATTCTACCTAGAATCTAGTGGCAGTCAATTTTTTCCAAGAAAAAAGGAGGCCACCTAACAAGAACTATGTGATGATAATATGTTAACGAACTAAGGTGCGTTTTTCCACCTATCCTATACGGAAGATAAGTGGGCATTTAAGTTACCTTGACATCACTAGAACGATAGTCTAGGATCCGAACAATAATAACTTAAATCTTATGGGAAAATGAAGTGTGTATTTAAGTTATTTCGGAACCCACAACGACAATAACCTAAAATCCATATGACTTGAGTCATGTGGAGAAAGGAGGTGTGTATAAACCCCCTTGGTGCCCATAATGATGGTAGTCATCAGGATCTAGGTGGTGACACTTCAAAAATTCCTCATGGAAAGGAGTGAGGCAAAGCCTTGTTCTTACCCAGCTACGATAGCTTGGAATTCAGATGATTTGAGTATTATGGGAAAAAGAAGTATGTATTCAAGCTACTTCGACACCCATAACGATAACAATTGAGAGAATCCAGAAAGTGATACTTTGGGATGTCACTGTGGAGAGAAGTGGAGCACTGACTCCTTCATACTCAGTAACCTGCCCTTCAAATACCATACTAATTGATATCAAGTCTTAATGGACTGAATCTTATGTAGAAAATAAAGGACCCTTGATAAATACAATTTCGACCTATATTTTGTTACGTTTTTAAGCATTCATTTTATGTTTTATTTTATTATTTTATCCAAAATAAATATATTTTGATCATTTTTAAGTTTATAATTATTTGGGAAGAATTTACAATTTTTTGGAATTTTTCTGGAATATTTATGAATTTAATTAAATTTGTGGATGTATATAGAAATAAATGTGGATGTATTTAGAAATATGGATTCATACAGAAGGGAGCCAGGATCCAATTAGAAAGCCCAATCAAAGTTAGATTCCATGTCAGCATCCACATCATCATCCACGTGGAAGACAGCTCAGTAAACGTGTGCCAGACGTGTGCCGTACGTGTGCCAAGCGTGCGCCAGACAATGCGGCGCGATGTTCGCCAATCATAATTCGCCACGTGTCGTTTGTCTCCTCCGTTGTCGGCCACTGACGGCGCCGCACCTTTCACCGAATCACAGATCGACACGTGGCAATCTCGACTGTGCAACCAGCGCCGTCCAGCGAATCACACGATGCCATGTGTTTTTTTGTCGTTTTCCCGCAGATGACCGACGAATCACGGCCCGACGCGTGGCGCACTGAGCTCCTTTTAACCGGTCATGTCTCCTCTTTTCGCAGTTGACCGGTCATGTCTCCTCTTTTTGCAGTTGACCGTCCAACCACAGCGCGACACGTGTTACCTTGTTGTAGGTTTTGTCCCCCACTTTCCCTATATATACGAGCTGAATTAGAGATGAAGGAGAGAGTTTTGGATCCATTTTTTTACGCGTTTTTCGTTTCTTCTTTTTGAGAGAATTTTCTCTCTTTTGTTTTTATTTGTTTCTTTTTATTTTTAGATAGCTTTTTATTTTTACAGTATAATTTTACGATATTTTAGAGAGAGAAATATTACATTATTGTATAATATTTCGAGCTTTTGGAGATGGAACATCAACCAATTCAAGAGTTTGGATATTTGTTTTATTATTAATATTTTTGTCTCTAATTTAGTAATATTATTACTGTAAATTTTATGCCTTTAGTAATTAAATTTACGATAGTAAATTTAATTATGTTTGGCTAAATTTTTATATGAAATTTTAGTTATGTTACCATGATTATTTTAGATTAATAAATTAATTATTATATAAAAGTTTGATATTATTTCATGTTCATTTTTCTTCATAGCTTTAATTATGAATAGGAGATGGATCAAATCACTATTTTTAGTTAAAGTAAATATCTGTGAATTAGTTTGTTAGAAACATCATCTGCATCTAATTTTGCCCTCTTGAACATGAATCTAAATTAATTACATGATCATTGTGTTAGTTTAGATGGTTACATAATTTCTCTGCACTCATTCCAATTATTTAATTAATTATCTGGATCAAAGAAATTGATTTTTTAATTGTAAGTGAAAGTTGCCATGATCATTGAAATTTTCTAGCTTTAGAAGAAAAATCAATAATATCAACTTATGAGCAATTATTAAATTTAATTAATAATCTAAAATATGATTGGTAATCAAGCTAAAATTTCCATTATTTATCTCATCTTTTTAATTAACGTTTTTTATTTATTTTTAATTGTTTGATTAACTAACTATTTTATCACCATCCATTTGCTTATTTTTGTTTATTTTGTATATTATTACTCTTGGAAATAACTAAAGAATTTTAAAATCACTGCAACTCCGCAAGAGATCGACCTCGGAAGTTTACTTATCATTTGACTATAAGTGATTCGTACACTTGCGAGTACTATAATTTGCACATCAACCCTCCATTTTTTAGAACCTATAATAATGTTGGTTCAAGATCTAGAATATTGTACTTTTCTAAGGAGAGGAGTGAGGATCTACCTTCTCATGCCTAGCAACTTCCCATCAGAACCTTAAAACTTATGTTGAGATCACCTAGACAACACAAATTCTTAGTAAGAGAATTGAAGGCCAGAACCTTTACAAGTTGGCATCTAGAGATACTTATTGCTTGCCACACTTAAAAATATTGCCAAGAAAGTGGCTAAATAGAGCATAACCATTTGAGCTAACGACCCAACACTTGGGCAAATCAACAAGGAAATTCAAAAAACTTTCAAGACTTTGAAGCACACCACCTAACACTAAGAATAATTTTTCTAGAAAATGAAAATGGAAGTCAAAAAAATGAAGGTGAATGAAAAAAAGGGGAATAGGAAGATGATGAAGACCAAGAAAGTGCCCAATCGAAACTAATCATTGCATCAACAGAATGGGACTACTAGCCATAAGGCCATCTAGGAAGCGAGCGATAGGTTACCGTCTGCTAATTTTGTGATCGACCAACTCCTAGCCGACCAGGAACCTATACACCACTCCGCTACCGATTGATCCCATTGTGGTCTAACTAGTCTTTGTGCGCCATCCTGAACCTTTCCTTTGGACCCCATCTTCATCATCACTTGCCCCGCCTGATGCTTTATGGAACTTTTATGGGTCTGCACCGTGAGGAAGTTGAGATCATTTTGGGTAGTTGATGCTGTCTCATTATTGGGTCACCACTTGAACCTCCATGGAATCCGTGAAATGTTTTGTTGTTTTTTGGAGGAGTCGCTTTTTGAATCTTCAAAAATTCCATGAAACTTTTAAGTGTTTCCTAAAGGATTCCAAAACCATCAACAAACATTGGTTGAATGATCCTGGATCAAGTCTCTAAACTATCCATGTGTGCTAAATGTTAGCTTGCTACAACACAGTGTTGGCCAAGAAAAACTACAGAGTGTTCTCTTTCAACAATTCCAAAATAAAGGAAAAGTAAAAATTTTGCAACTAAACTTTGGATCAAAAAGTGCCAAAAGAATGAAGAAAAAATGTTGGATTCTTATTATTAATAAAATAATAATGCTTTTGGAGTTACATGAAATAAAAATCAAAGGGACAACATATTGATAAAAAATATGATAAGTAAAAGCCAGTGGAAAATAAAAAAGTTTATATCTTATGAAGCTCACCCTCAGTAGCATCTTTTGATATGGCAACAGATATTCGTACTGCTTCCTAGATCTCACCAATGTCCTGGGGCTCCATGGTATCTTCAACCACAATCAAAACCTAGGGCACCACCCCAGTTGGTACTTCTCTTCCCTTCAACTTTCGGGCCATCATCCTAGGCACTATACTCTACTGCAACCTCTGAAAAGTCTGGAAAGATGTCTGAAGTGGGAGACCAGTTGGGGATATACCTCTTTGATTCTCCTCTTGACATACTCAAAACAATGGGCCCTAGCAATGCTTGTGTTAACTTAAAAATCATCTGAGTCTAGATATTCATTCACAGCATTCTCAGTCGCCTAGTTTGGCAAACAATTTTTAGTTCTAACACTTTGACTACTTCCAAGTCATCTCTTCCTAAAGTTGTCTTCTTGTAGTCTCAGAAATATCTAGAGACCTCTTAGTAGCCTCTTGAAGTAATCAAGGCTCTCTCCAAAGCATCTACAATTCACCTCTTCTCCTTTAAGGCATGGTTCAAAAATTTTGTGGCACAGTGTCCTTTTGCTATGGCTTGATGAGAAATTGCCACCAAAGGTTGAAAAAAGCTAAGGCCTAATTAAAGTATTCTTTGGCAACTATTTTGAATCTTCTTGACTTCTCCTCCAGACTACAAAAATGGCCACTTGGTGGTTTAGATTCACTAGCACCTAGAGAAGAAGTGGGCGATGGTATGCAAGGAGGACTTGAATGTGGATCAACTTCTTCCATGAGAATGTCCTCAGTTGGATGCGGGATTTGGACTACATTGGGTGATGCCAATGCCAAAGCCACCTCAGCTTGGTGATTCACAACCTAGCATGCTCTTTTCCTTCCTAGTACGTGTTTTGCTTCGATCAGGTTCCTAGAGCTTGCTACCTAAGTGCCCAGATACGAATTGAAATGTAATGGTAATTGGGCTCTTTTGGGAAGTAATATGATGAGAAGACATATATACAAAGCCAAGAAATAACATATGAACCAAAAGAAGAGCAACTAATTACAATTGAAAACCTGGGTAACTAAAGCATTTAGCTTTGGGAAGAGTTCCGACAAGGGTTTTAGGAATAGATGAGAAAGGATGCAGTCCTTAGTAAGCTGCTTTGTCAACAATATTCAACCTCTCGCAGTGGAGATCTTTAGGAGCAAGTGTAAATAGCTTCTCAATTGAAATCTATCTGATCCCAGGAGAGCTTGGCACATTTCCAATGAACTTCAAAAGAGAAACATAAAAGTGTTAGCAGAAAAGAAACATAAAACTTTATCATGAAAATGTAATAAGGACACATGTGAGTGGCTCACTACAAGGAACAAAATGAGTTGGTGTGGGGTTGAGTTCAGGACAAGCTATATCGTAAGCTTTGGTTGATATAAACCAAGGCGGGCTCCAACCATTGTTAGACTTAGGCAAATCCTCGATAAGCTTATATTACTAAATGGTCTAACATATAACTAATCTCGTCCTACAGTTTACAAATGATACAGATCTCAAAATTCCTCAAATATAATATCTCTACCATTTTTGTTCCACAAAATGTAGCAAGACGACAAGACTTTGCAGAAGTTAGGAAGAAACTGTCCAGAAGAGGGTCCCACTTGTAAGGTTTATTTGTATTGGCAATTTTCGTGGACAAAATGTTTAATTGTAATCTAGCATAAGTGTTCACCGTTCAATCAAATGATACATGATGATGGAATCACCAAGCTTGCAATGCTCATATGAAAGGTAAAATATTCTCTCATGCATACATCCTCACACAATTGAGCACTACACTTAATATGAATAGAATTGTTGTGAAAGTAGAGTCCTTGTTTAAGTAGAATTGTTGTGAAAGCAAAATCCTAACATGAGTAGAATTGTTGTGAAAGCAAAATTCTAGTATGAATAGAATTCTTGTGAAAGTAGAATCCTTATATGAGTAGAATTGTTGTTAATAGAATTGATTTGAAAGAAGAGTCCTTGTTTGAGTAGAATTGTTGTGAAAGCAAAATCCTAACATGAGTAGAATTGTTGTCAAAGCTAAATCCTGATATGAGTAGAGTTGTACTCTATTATTAATTCTCTTTCAAGTCAAACTGGACTCTATATAAGCAACACTTGTTTGTGCAAAACATTCAACCCACACCGAAATAATATTTTCTACATCTGTTAAAGCTTTCAACGAAAAATCTTATTCTCTTCATCTATTAATCTTAGGCACTTTCTTGTTTTTAATTGTTCAAACATATTGTGTGGTTATGTTTGAATAATTCACGTGCCTAATTGTCTTTCATGATATTTAGAATTGCATAATAGTTCTAGAGTTTACTAGCTGATTTGTTTTTACATCATATGCTGTTGAATCTGCTAGTTAGGATTTTTCATTGTTTGAATCCGCTTTAGGACACACTTTGCACTTGTGCTATTTGTGCTAACGTTTCAGGTGACGTGCTCGGTATTTCGTGTGACTCGAAATTACCGAAGTTGACGGGTTCGATTGATCTTGTGGGACTCAAGTAGATCAGAACGTTGGTCCGGATCCAAACACCTAGCTTGTGGAGGCTATGAAAGGAGCGGCAGCTCGTAAGTAAATTACAGAAAGGGGGATCTATCTGTGAAGGGTAGTTCTAGGACCTATGTTTGTAATTGAACATTGATTTTCATAGTGGATAGTTAGGTGGTCCGATGGACCGGTGGTTTTCCTCTTAGGTCATTGGAGTGGCCTAGGTTGTTTTCACCTAAAAATATTGTGTGTTATTTTTTATTCCGCATTTTATATTTACACGCGATTGCATGTCTGGCCGTTGTGATTAGGTTACATAATTAATATTTGTTAAAATTGAAAATAACCTATTCACTCCCATCTAGGTATATTTGATCCGTAACTAAAAACTTTCAATTGGTATCAGAGCGGGTCACTAGATAAACTTAGTGTTGCCTAGGACCTTGTTATGGATCATTTGAGAGAGGGTTCTTCTACAATCCGTGCACCTTACTTTGATGGGTCTAACTACCCATGTTGGAAAGCTCGTATGAGAGCCTTTTTACGTTCCTTAGATGAAAGTGTATGGAATTTTGTGCTTTATGGTTGGGAACCACCTACGGTTACCAAGGATAATGTAGTCACACTTAAACCTAGGATGGATTGGACTACTCAAGATAAAATTGGTAGTGGTTGGAATCAAAAGGGTATCAATGCTATTTTTAGTGCTGTGTCGCCGGATGAATTCCGACGTATTTCTGATATTGAAACTGCTAAGGTTGCTTGAGACACTTTAGAGGTTGCCCATGAGGGCACGTCCCAAGTTAAACGAACAAAACTTCGCATGCTAGCTACTAAGTTTGAAAATCTTAGAATGGAGGAGGATGAAATGTTTTCTGAGTTTTATGCTAATTTATGTGATATTGCTAACTCTTCTTCAAATCTTGGAGATAAAATTGATGAACGCAGGTTAGTTCGAAAAGTCTTATGCTCACTATCAGAACGCTTTCAAGCAAAGGTTATAGTAATAGAGGAAAGCAAAGACATTGACACCATCAAGATTGAAGAACTCGTTGGTTCAATTCAAACATTTGAGATGAACCTTCGAACACCCAAAAGGAACATTGGTATTGCTCTCAAAACCACCAATGCTGATGATGGTGATAGTGATGATGTTATAGAAGATGAAGATCTACTCACCCTAGCCAGAAAACTCAAGAAAATGTTCAACAGAAAGGATCTACAGATTAAAGAAAAATCAAGAGATCGTAAGGGAAGAGAACTAGTGCCAATGAGTTCAGAAGGTAAGAAAACTAAACCCAATGGACCTAAATGTTTTGAATGCAATGGTTTTGGTCATTATGCAGCTGAGTGTGCCAACAAGAAGAAGAAAATAGGAAAAACTTTCAATGCTACCCTTAGTGACACAGAAAGTGATGAAGACCAAGCTAGTGGTTCAGAAAATGTTAACTCTAACTACGTAACTTTTATAGCAATTGTTGGTGGATACTCCAGTGAGTCAGACCTTGACTCAGATGCTGAGGGAAGTAAATCTATTCTTGCTAAATTTAATGCAAACAGTTTTGAAGAATTATTTATTGATTTAATTAACTGCAAGAAAGAAAAAGATAAGCTTCTCATAACTGTAACAAAGCTGAATGATCAAATCAATTCGCAAGACCTTAATTTGTCAGTTTTAGAAAAAGAAAAAGTTGAATTGTCTGAGCATGTTGACAAGTTGAGTTTGAGTCTTGCAGGTATCAAACAGGAAAATTCAAAGCTTGTGCAGGAACTAGATGAATCAAAGAAACTGTAAAGAGATTAACTATTGGAGCTGAACGACTAGACAAGATGTTGAGCATTGGTAAGTCTTTCGGTGATACACGTGGCCTTGGATTCTTAGATGAAAGTTGTACACCTTCCACTTCAAAAACTACATTTGTAAGGTCTTCTAACTCTACTTCTACTGCTACTAATTTTACACAAACACCCACTACAACTGTAGTAACTAAAACTGTTAAGTTTGTGCCTGTTTGTCATCATTGTGGTAGAAAAGGCCATATTCGACCTAACTGTAGATTTTTTATGAATGCTCTTCAATCTAATAATTATCTTCATGCTTATAGCTATAGAACTCATAATTATCATCCTATCATGCATATGTTGAATTTGAATAGGAAAGATGAGTTTAAGAGTATGTTTTTAAAACCTAATGCAATTAAATCTCAACCCAAAATCATAGAGAAGTCAAAATTCATGAAAATTTGGGTTATGAAAGATTGCATGTTTCCTGTCACTTGATCATTATTGCTAGCCCACCTAGGTACTTTTGTTTGAGTGCTTAAATGACACTAGTTGAGTATTTTCATAGGTTTATCTTGTTTTGTTGTTAGAATTATTTTTAAGATTGTTAAAAAAAAAAAAAAAAAAAACTACAAGGTATTGGATTCATATAATACTTATACTTATACAACCTTATCTTTTGTAGCTTATTTTGATTCTCATTGTATATTCAATGCTACAATTCAAAATTCTGCACATATTTACATTATTCCCATGTAGTGACACTATTGATTGAACTTATTCACACACTCACTGAACACTCATGTATGTCATCAATGAAATTTATGATTAATTTTGAAAGACTCTAAGACTTGAGCTAATCTTGACTGCGAAATTATATTGAGTTCTTTTTTTTATCTTTTAAAATATTTCAACTTAGGGAGACAACTAGTATTGAGAGGGCTACCTACTATGATGTGTGCAGCTACCGTAGTGAGCGGAGAGAGCTACCTCATAACTAGTGTGAAAGTCATCATATTAGATTTATTGCTCGTACATGTTTAAAAAAGAATATAAATAATTAAGAAATTTCATTTGACATATACAAAAAGAAAGAGCAAAAAAGTTTTTTTAAAAAATAAGAAATCTCCTTTTGATAGACATATTTTATTATGTAAGAATGAAGACTCAATTATAATTTAGCATGATAGATGAAATTATTTTCTTTTGAGTCTCTTATAATTGGTTATAAATGAATTTATTAAAATGCAAGTGGAGTTCACATTGTATACTACTTTAAGTGAATGTCAATATGTCATTATATGTGTTAGTGTGCTTGTGTGACCTATTTATTTTACTTACTAATACAATGAATGATCAAAATTTAAGCAAAAATAATTTTTCAATTGGTTGTATGTTTATTCGTCTTAAATGTGTTTATTGCTTTGTGGTAAAAAAAAAAATAAAAAAAAAAAAAATAAAAAAAAAATAATATTTTTTGTTTTCTTTTAAATTTGTTTTACGTCTAGAGAGTCATAGAACTTAGGGGGAGTCATTATATACATATTTCATTATTCTTCTTTTGACTTATGCAATTCCTCCTACATGCTTTGGACATATACATGTGTGAACATATGCATTTTTAGCCCACTAAGATAATTGTTAAACTTTGGGGAGAGTGATCCATATCATCTTAACTGTTTCATGATTTGTCAATTTTGTATGTCAAAAAGGGGGAGAAAGATTCATGTTGCTATGGAGATTGGATTTAGGGGGAGATATTGGATTGATATTGGATTCATTAATTGTACACATACACTACATTTCATTCGCACCTTTATGTACACTGAACTAATAAACAATGAGGCTTTCAAGCCAAATTTGTATGCTATTTGTTTGTCTAATTTTAGTGGACTGAGCGTATCAAGTATCAAGCGAAGATGGTCCACCAGATCATAGATAGTTCCACTGATGTAATTGATGTAATGATATTTTAGCTATGAGCGCTATGTAGTAAGAGAGTGGTTTTGTCACACGAAAATGCCAAAGGGGGAGATTGTAAGGTTTATTTGTATTGGCAATTTTCGTGGACAAAATGTTTAATTGTAATCTAGCATAAGTGTTCACCGTTCAATCAAATGATACATGATGATGGAATCACCAAGCTTGCAATGCTCATATGAAAGGTAAAATATTCTCTCATGCATACATCCTCACACAATTGAGCACTACACTTAATATGAATAGAATTGTTGTGAAAGTAGAGTCCTTGTTTAAGTAGAATTGTTGTGAAAGCAAAATCCTAACATGAGTACAATTGTTGTGAAAGCAAAATTCTAGTATGAATAGAATTCTTGTGAAAGTAGAATCCTTATATGAGTAGAATTGTTGTTAATAGAATTGATGTGAAAGAAGAGTCCTTGTTTGAGTAGAATTGTTGTGAAAGCAAAATCCTAACATGAGTAGAATTGTTGTCAAAGCTAAATCCTGATATGAGTAGAGTTGTACTCTATTATTAATTCTCTTTCAAGTCAAACTGGACTCTATATAAGCAACACTTGTTTGTGCAAAACATTCAACCCACACCGAAATAATATTTTCTACATCTGTTAAAGCTTTCAACGAAAAATCTTATTCTCTTCATCTATTAATCTTAGGCACTTTCTTGTTTTTAATTGTTCAAACATATTGTGTGGTTATGTTTGAATAATTCACGTGCCTAATTGTCTTTCATGATATTTAGAATTGCATAATAGTTCTAGAGTGCTGATTTGTTTTTACATCATATGCTGTTGAATCTGCTAGTTAGGATTTTTCATTGTTTGAATCCGCTTTAGGACACACTTTGCACTTGTGCTATTTGTGCTAACGTTTCAGGTGACGTGCTCGGTATTTCGTGTGACTCGAAATTACCGAAGTTGACGGGTTCGATTGATCTTGTGGGACTCAAGTAGATCGGAACGTTGGTCCGGATCCAAACACCTAGCTTGTGGAGGCTATGAAAGGAGCGGCGGCTCGTAAGTAAATTACAGAAAGGGGGATCTATCTGTGAAGGGTAGTTCTAGGACCTATGTTTGTAATTGAACATTGATTTTCATAGTGGATAGTTAGGTGGTCCGATGGACCGGTGGTTTTCCTCTTAGGTCATTGGAGTGGCCTAGGTTGTTTCCACCTAAAAATATCGTGTGTTATTTTTTATTCCGCATTTATATTTACACGCGATTGCATGTCTGGCCGTTGTGATTAGGCTACATAATTAATATTTGTTAAAATTGAAAATAACCTATTCACTCTCCTCTAGGTATATTTGATCCGTAACTAAAAACTTTCACCACTGAACAAAAAAATAACTCTCTTATCAATGGTGAGAATGGGAGCCTAAGTCTAGTAAACAATTAATTAACAAAAAATAGTGATCCTGCTAGGAGGGGTTACATGGATTTATATTGCCATCGGGAAGAAGGATTTTAACATTATCGTAAATTTCAAACATTTAAGTCTAGCAAACAATTTATTAACAAAAATAGTGATCCTGCAAGGAGGGGTTACATGGATTCATCTTGCCATTGGGAAGAAGGATTTTAATATTATCATAAATTTCAAACATTTAGGTTATGTTTGGTTGAAGGGAATAAGACATGTAATGTAGTGAGTTTTACTCATTACATTGTTTGCTTTTCAAAAAATGGGTATTGTAATGTAATGGTATTACGTTACATTCGGTAAAAGTGATTACAAAACTGAATGTCATGAAAACTGATTACATATTGTTTTGGAATGAACAGTAAATTTTTTTTTTCTAAATGTTCGCGCGAACCAGAGCAGCCAGAGCGTCCGTCCGTCCGTCGCGTCCCGTCCCTGACGCCGCCAGTCGTCCAGCTCGTCCTCCATCCAACGGCCAGCCATCGCGAACCAACGGCCAGCCCAGCCCTCGCGAACCAGCGCCCAGCCATCGCGAATCGCGTCGCCTCCTCCAGCAGCTCGCGTCGTCCGGCCAGCCCTCGCGTCGCCCAGCCCAGCCCTCGCGTCGCCCAGCCCTCGCGCCGCCCAGCCCAGCCCTCGCGACGCCAGCCCGAACCAGCGCCCAGCCCCCTCGCGACCCCAGCCTCCTCGCGATTGTTTTTTTTTTTTTAATTATATTTTTTATACCGAATTGTATTTTTTTTTTAAATTGTATTATTTTTTATTAATTATTGATAAAAAATTGTATTTTTTCTGAATGTAATTTTTTTAAATGTAATTTTTTTTAAATTGTATTTTTTTAAATGTAATTTTTTTTAAATATAATTGTTTTTAAATTGTATTTTTTATTAATTATTGTTATAAAATTGTATTTTTCTGAATGTAATTTTTTTAAATGTAATTTTTTTTAAATTGTATTTTTTATTAATTGTATTTTTTGTATTAATTGTTGTTATGAAATTGTATTATTTCTGAAATTTTATTTTTTAATATTGTATTTTTAAAATAATTATATAATTTTTTTTTCTATTCCATTATATTACAGTTGTCAAACCAAACACTGTAATACTGATTCCTTTTTTGATTACAGTGACTAAACCAAACACTGTAATCGTAATACTGATTCCTTTACATTACATTCCATTACGATTACGATTACGATTACATTCCAGCAAACCAAACGCAATGTTATCTCATACTATCCACCACAAGTTTGTTTAGAATCGACATTGAGAAGAAGATTCAAGTGGGAGACTTGGGCCAACAGTGATGCCAGTACCACTACTACTAGATAGGGGATCACCGGCCAAAAATTGGTCATACAAGCCTACCTAGACAGGCGATAGAGACTGGTCAGATCGCTAGTCACCTAGACCAACCTCTTGGTCCACTTGGTTGTTTGGATGGCTTGGTCGACTGGTTGGCACAGTTTGGTTAGTTGATCAAATCACGTGGTTAGTCAGTTGGAGCAGACGCCTAGTTGGCTAGTTCGGTGATGAGCTAGTCAACTAGTTCTCTTAGTTGGGTAGAAATTTGATTAGGTTGGAGCTTGACTGGGTTAGAGTCTTGTTGGTCGGTTGGGCTAGTCCACCTTTGTGGCCTTGCGAACGAGTCATGCAGCTTGTTAACCTAGGAAATTAACATATACAAATTTTAAATACTCTTATACATTATACAAGTGAGGTTGTATCAGATAAGAAGTTATGCATTTTGCTAATTAATGTGAAGTTTATGACTATTGAGAATTATCAAGTCATAACAATGGCTAAATAATGATACCTCATAAACGCCCGGCTTTATTAGTAAAAGATCACAACTTCCAGTGATTAACTGCCAGACAAGACCCCTTAAGTAATCAGGAATCCCTTTTCTTATGCGCCTTTTAACAACATGAGGTTTTCTCCTTAGGTAATGCTTACAATCACTGCCTCCTATTCCAATCATCTTTCTCCATTTTCTTATTCTTCGTTCCTCCCTGAAAAACATGGCAAATAATAATTATGCCTCTTGGTACGGCGACAATCATATTCCTTCATGCCAAATGAGCCAGAGATCATTGGAACAAAGCTTACTTTTCATATTCATTGGCCAACATGCTCTTTGTTAGAACCAGTTCGTCCTTTGCAAACCCAAACCTGTCCAATGGCCTAGGTGGAGGAATTTGACCAGGCTCCAAAACATCTATTCCTTTCCTTTCAAATCCGCTGTGTGAGAAAGTCTCTAGCATGCCAGAAGGTAAATCCGACAAACTTGTAATATTTTTCGTGGTGGCCATATTTTGAATCAAAAGCCCACATGAGAAAGCTAAGGAAGCAGCGAAAAGAAATGATTGCACAATGGGAGCTCGCGGACGGATGGGATAGCATTGGCTGGAGGAAGCTTGCAGCCTGTGGGACCTGGCAAGAGCTGACCGGAGCGGCGACTGGAGGGGAGCTGGCTGATGGCTGGGCGCAGGCTGTTAGGGTTCGCCTGGGATGGAATATGGGATAATTGGGATTAATCTACATAATTAAATTTATAAATTATATATATATATATTAAAAATAATTTTAATTACCGGTTCGGTTCGATTCGGTTTGGTTTAAAAATTTCAAAAACTGGACCGAACCGTTAGTCTAACAGTTTGAGAAATAAAAAACGGATCGGACCGTTTCATTTATAAAACCGTTCGGTTCGTTTCATTTGGTTTGGTTTATCGGTTTTGTTCGATTTGGTCTGATTTTTGGACACCCCTACGTTCAAGTAATAAAGTGTACAAAAGTACAAATGTCGAACCTGATAGGAGTTATGTAACTTGCAATTGATCACCAAACAAAAATATTATGTTGTACCCAAGATCAGATAATAATGCGGAAGCGATAAAATAATAATAACGAGCACCCACAAAATATAAGAAAAATAATCAACACAAAGGACACAAAGATTTAAGTGGTTCGGTAGTCAATGCGACTACCTAATCCACTGCTGAGGCCGGCACCGAAATATTCCACTATACTTGTCAAAGAGGAGTACAATAAGATTTGCCAATAGTTAATTGGCCAAATCACTCAAATATCCAAATACCCAATTACACCCAAATTAATCTCTCTCACAAAAACAATAAATAAATCTGTCTTGCCAATTTAGCAACAACAGATAAATTAAAGAGAAACAGTAACTATAAATCTGTTACCAAATAAATAGAGAGAGATAACTTATATTCTTAATTGGATTTATCAAATGTATCTTCTCTTGATTGCCTTTATGTTTGCTTCAATACAAAACTGCCACTGGAGTTCTGCTGTTGCCGCCTCTGTTCTGCCTCTGCCGCTGGAGCTTCTTTCTGTTCTTTTTTCTATTCGGCTGGTGTTGTTGTTCTCTTATTAATATATATAATCATAATAACCTAATGGGCCTTATTTAATTATAAGCCCAAGCCCAAGCCTTTTTGGTACATTAATTCAACAATCTCCACCTTGGACCAAAAACTCGTACCAAGTTTTCAAACGTCGAGCCTCCACTGTCATCACCTCAAGGTACCTCTCAATAGGTACCAAAAACAACATTCTATTTATGGGTAGGAATGCTCCACCCTCTTCAAGGTTCTCAACAAGAACTAATATGGATCAAGTCCAAGCAATGCTCAAACTTATCCCTTGGCACTGACTTTGTCAACATATCAGCTGCATTCTCTTTTGTATGAACTTTTGACAGCTTGATCAACCCTTGATTTATCCATTCTCTAATCTTGTGATACCTCACACTAATGTGTTTAGTCCTCGCATGAAAAACTTGATTCTTAGCTAAATGAATAGCACTCTGACTGTCACATAGAAGAGGTACACTCTCTTGTTTGAAACCAAGCTGTTCCAACAAACCCATAAGCCATATGCCTTCTTTTGCTACCTCAGTCATAGCCATATATTCGGCCTCTGTCGTAGACAAAACAACTGTATCCTGCAAATTTGACTTCCAACTTATACAGCCACCACCAAAAGTAAAGACATAACCTGTCATCGACCTTCTGGTATCAAGATCACCCGCATAGTCAGAATCCACATAACTCATGGCAACATTAGAAGCACCATTTTTATCAAACATGATGCCACAATCACATGTGCCTGCCAAATATCTGAAAATCCATTTAACAGCATTCCAATGCTCTTTACCTGGATTTGCCATATATCTACTCACAACACTTACTGCTTGAGAAATATCAGGTCTAGTGCAAATCATCAAATACATTACACATCCAACTGCACTGGCATAAGGCACCTGAGCCATGTACTCTACCTCATCCTCTGTACTAGGACATAAACTCGTGGACAATCTGAAATGTGCTGCAAGGGGTGTGCTCACAGGCTTAGCATTCATCATGCTAAACTTATGCAGGATCTTCTCCATGTAACCTTTTTGGGACAACCAAAGTTTTCCAGCTTTCCTGTCACGACTGATCTCAATTCCAAGGATCTTTCTGGCAACACCAAGATCCTTCATCTCAAATTCGCTTTTAAGCAAATTCTTTAAATCATTGATCTTTTCCTTACTTTGAGCGGCAATTAACATATCATCAACATATAAAGTAAGCAATATCAATGTTCTATCATCACAGATCTTAAAGTAAACACAACAATCATACTCACAACGACAATAACCATGAGAAACAATGAAGGAGTCAAACCGTTTATACCATTGGCGAGGTGATTGCTTCAGCCCATACAATGACTTCTGTAGTCTACAGACATAGTCTTCTTTACCTGATTCAATGAACCCTTCTGGCTGTTGCATGTAAATCTCCTCATCCAAATCTCCATGGAGAAAGGCAGTTTTGACATCTAACTGCTCCAATTCTAGGTCATATAAATTGACCATGGCAAAAACAACTCTGATGGAAGTGTGCTTCACAACAGGTGAAAATATCTCATTATAATCAACTCCTTCTTTCTGTGAGTATCCTTTTGCTACCAATCGACTCTTATACTGCTTCAGTTCTTTTATTCGATAAACCCATTTGCAACCAATAGCTTTCTTTCCCTTAGGCAGTGGAACCAACTCCCAAGTCTTGTTCTTGTGTAATGACTTCATTTCTTCATTCATTGAAGCCTTCCAATTCTCACTGTCTTTTCTGCTCATAGCATCTTGGAAAGAATTAGGGTCATCACTACAAGTGAACAAAGCAAATGAAACTGTGTCGTCTTCAAACCCAAGTCTCTGTGGTGCCCTACGAATGCGTGGCTCTCTATGAGTAGCAATACTATACTGGTTTGATTACTGCTCTTCATCCTGAGCCTGTGGTTGCTCTTAATCCTGGACCTGTGGTTGCTGCTGAACATCTCTAATGACCGGTTGATAAACCTTGTCCTGTGAGTTTTTAAATGCAAACTCCACCTCCTTTGGAGCTTTATCCTTCTCACCAGAACTTTCTGACATAGGCTCTACCGTCACACTTTTCAGCATAGACTTCTCGTCAAAAAACACATCTCTGCTAATAACCAACTTCTTAGCTTCTGGATCAAACAACCTGTAACCTTTGACACCTTTCTGGTAGCCAAGAAAAATGCACTTCTTGGATCTGGCATCTAACTTTGATCTCTCGTCACTCTGTATATGAACAAAAGCAGGACAACCAAAAACCTTTAGTATAGAATAATCAACAGGTTTAGAGTACCATACCTCTTCAGGAATTTTGAAATCGATGGAAGAATGAGGACTTCGATTAATAAGGAAAACAGCAGTGCTCACAGTCTCTGCCCAAAAATTCTTTGGCAAACTTGCTTGCAATCTCATACACCTTGCTCTCTCTGCAATGGTTCTGTTCATCCTCTCAGCAACTCCATTTTGCTGAGGAGTCTTCCTTACTGTATAATGTCGAATAATACCAGCTTGCTTGCAGAACTCTCTGAATGCCTTGTGCTTGTACTCTGTACCGTTATCAGTTCTCAAAATCTTTATCTTTCTGCCGGACTGGTTCTCTACCTTTGCCTTCCATTCCTTAAAGATATCAAATACCTGAGTTTTACTTCTCATAAAATAGACCCAAACTTTTCTGGAGTAGTCATCGATGAAAGTAACATAATAGTAAGCTCCACTTTGAGAAGCAATAGTCACGGGTCCCCAAACATCAGAATGGACATAGTCCAAAATACCAGAACAAGAGTGAGTTGCTGCCTTAAAACTAACTCTTTTCTGCTTACCATAAATACAATGTTCACATAAATCAAGCTTGCAGGTCTTCACACCTTTCAGTAAGTTCCTCTTATGGAGTTCCAACATATTCTTCTCACCCAAGTGTCCAAGCCTCATATGCCAAAGCATAGTATCATCAAAAGTAGGATCTTCAGAAATTAAAGCAGCTCCACCTACAACAGTATTTCCAATCATCTTGTAGAGATTGCCAAATTTCTTACCCTTAATTACTATTAAAGCTCCTTTAGACACCTTGAGCACACCATCTTTTGTAGAATACGAATATCCCATCTCATCTAACCCACCAAGAGAAACCAGATTCTTTTTCAGGTCAGGGATATGTCTTACACCTGTTAAGGTTCTCACAACACCAACCTTTATGGTTCCTATTCCAACAACTTCACATTTTGCATTGTTGCCCATATACACACAATTACCACTCTTAGGAGTATAAGTATCAAACCAATTTCTATGTGGGCACATATGATAGGAACAACCAGAATCAAGAATCCATGAATTGGCAAGGGAATCAATACCTGATGAGACAGATAGCAAATCATCATCTTTGTCTTCACTTTTATCCTCTGCAACACTAGCTGAATTAGTGGGTTGTGTCTGGTTCTTTCTATCCTCCAGTTCCTTGGCTAAAATTCTGCAATATTTTCTAATGTGACCTTTTTTGTGACAATAATGGCACTCCATGTCTCTATTAAACTGTCTAGGTCTTGAGCTTGATCTTCCTCTACCTTTATCATAATTTCTGTCTTTAGACTTGCTTCTTCCACGCCTATAGCTGTGATTGTTACCATCTTTCTTAGTAACGACGAGACCATCTGCTTGTGATTGCTCACCATCAACTTTCTTCTTCTTGTGGTAAGAAAACAAAGCTTCCTTCACACTCTTGAAAACAATGGTCTCTTTTCCATATAATAAGGTTGTAATCAAATGATCATAAGATAATGGCAGAGAACACAATAACAACATACTTTTATCTTCATCATCAAATGTTACCCCTAACTGAGCAAGTTCAGAAATTAACCTATTGAAGGTATTCATGTGTGTCAACAAGTTTGTATTCTCAGACATACAAAGAGTGTACAACTCTTTCTTCAAAAATAATTTATTTGTCATATTTTTGGCCATATAAAGCTGCTCTAAAGTTTTCCATAAATCATAAGCAGTTTTCTGATCAAAAACATTATGAACTACCTCATCTGAGAGTCCCTGACGAATTGCACTTGCTGCCTTTTGATCAAGCTCATCCCATACTTCATCTTTCATATCAGCGGGCTGTTTATCTTTGCCTTGTAATGGCTTTGCAACTCCCTGTTGAATCAAAACATCTTTCATACGCATTTGCCATAGCGAGAAATCATTATCTCCATTAAATCTTTCAACCTTTGTGGATGACTCTGTGCTCGTCATCTTTAACCAAGCTCTGATACCACTTGTTGTACCCAAGATCAGATAATAATGCGGAAGCGATAAAATAATAATAACGAGCACCCACAAAATATAAGAAAAATAATCAACACAAAGGACACAAAGATTTAAGTGGTTCGGTAGTCAATGCGACTACCTAATCCACTGTTGAGGCCGGCACCGAAATATTCCACTATACTTGTCAAAGAGGAGTACAATAAGATTTGCCAACAGTTAATTGGCCAAATCACTCAAATATCCAAATACCCAATTACACCCAAATTAATCTCTCTCACAAAAACAATAAATAAATCTGTCTTGCCAATTTAGCAACAACAGATAAATTAAAGAGAAACAGTAACTATAAATCTGTTACCAAATAAATAGAGAGAGATAACTTATATTCTTAATTGGATTTATCAAATGGATCTTCTCTTGACTACCTTTATGTTTGCTTCAATACAAAACTGCCGCTGGAGTTCTGCTGTTGCCGCCTCTGTTCTGCCTCTGCCGCTGGAGCTTCTTTCTGTTCTTTTTTCTATTCGGTTGGTGTTGTTGTTCTCTTATTAATATATATAATCATAATAACCTAATGGGCCTTATTTAATTATAAGCCCAAGCCTAAGCCTTTTTGGTACATTAATTCAACATATTACTATTGCATTTGAACAATCAAAAGATAGTAAAATAGTAAAATAATGAAAATTAATACCTAAAATCACAAACTGACGGTAGCAAAGATATATGAGAGAAGAAACATAGAAATCTTTAATCTCCCAATTTTCTAACATATGAGTCACTAAAATTTTCCCCAAGCAATTACCAACTAATTATATGATTAATTGACTCTAAACTAACATGCATTTCTCTCTCAAGTAAAATATACGTAATATAGTAACTAACCTAATCACATTCTCATGTCAATTAGATTGCATTATTATCAACCACATACATAAGAGTTGTACCTCTAAGTCTAGAACCCATATATGATTCGATCAAAACAAACAATTAAATATTGTTCTCAAAGCTATGTAATTGCCTCTATGGTATAACTATTGGCCAAACAATTAATTGAAAAAAATTAGATTAAATAGTATAATTGAAATAGTAATCACAATGGGATAATTAAAAGATCATTACATGTAAAAAATTGGGTTAATAAATCTCCTAGATTAAATAAATTAGCTGGTCATGTTCATTATTACAAAATTCAGAAAATTCATGGAAAAATACAGCAAGAATGAATCAAGCAAGTAGAAAAAGAAAGATACAATCAATCTCTTTAATTAATAAGCAATGTCCTCTTCAATCTTCTCTAGAATTGAGTCTTCTCTACTTGTGTTCTTGAATTTCTTCTCATAATTCTCTCTACTTTGACAGCTGTAAAATTATGTGAATGACTAATTGTATTTTTCTCTTGAAAATTAAGCTTAATTAGGTTAGGAATGAAACCCTTGGATCAAATCCTAAAAGATCCATTGGAATCAGCAAGTAGAATGGTTCTGATGTGGCACTTTGTGTCTAGAACAACAACTTGTGTTGTGGCCTGGCATCCCTTAATTGGAAATGTACCCGTGCTTCAGTATGAAAACATGCATGCCGCGGCCACAGGCTATCAAATTGAATTTTAAATGTGTTGCACTGCAACATCAAAATTCCCTTTCCACGATCTAAAGCTCTTGCATCTCCACACTTGTCCAGACGCACCGCGGCATGACTTAGTTCCAGTCATGGCCCTTAGCTCCCTATTTTCAATGTGTTTCCAATTATTTACATGCGCCAAGGCACAAATACTTCCTCGTCGTGGCACAAAATAATTTTTGTCTATTTTGGCTCATTTTTTATCGATTTGCCATTGTTCCATCTATATTGACATAAGCAAACATAAATTAAGCATTTTTATGATATTAAGTACGAAATAAAACAAATAATTAGTTTATAAATGACCAAATAATCCTACTAAGTAGAGTTATTAGAGTCCCTCCTGGTAGAATCTCCCTCATACGATCCACCCTTCCCGAACTTCGGTCACCATGCTTTGAATTTTGGGATTTTACCAAAAATAACACACCTAAAACTTATAGTAACAAAACTAATACCTCTAATAATATTGAACGTTCAATTTGAACGAGTCTAAATTGTCGTCGTTCAATTATAATTGAATAGATGTTAAAAAAAAATGACATATTCATTATTATTTTTAATTGTGAAAATATAAGATTGAACACAATTGATGGTAATTTTGTTATTATAAGTTTTAAAGGTGCTAGTTTTGTTGTTTTTCCTTGAATTTTTTGCATCCTTGTCTTGCATCATAGACGTCTCTGGAGTTTTATCACGGGACCTACTGTTGTGTTTGTGGTTCTGGCAAGAAAATTTTGAATTTCCTATTTGAAAAATCATCAAACTTACTGCAATGAGACATGACACCAAGAGTCTTATAAATTACAGATGAAGTTGGGCACATTATTCACACAATTTTCTTGGTCTACATGCGTAGGCTCCAAAAAACAAAAATAATTGAAAAGATTAAGTTTTATCAACTTGCTAAAAGCTTTGTTTGAGCAGAGGTTGTTGTCAAGATTTTCATGTAAGAGCTCCAAATCTTGACCGTAGAAAATAAGGAGGAACGAAACTAGAGAAGGCTGGACCTATTTATGGAAGAGAAGATTTAATCTTAGCCACCCATCCATTCATGATCCAAGGGTCAAGAAAAAAAAGAGATCAAGTAGAATCTGATCAGATATCTATCAAATTTGGGCATTAAATTCACAGGTTTGCGTTGACTTTTTCATCTATGTTTGATTGGCTATAACTTTCCAAACAAGAGTATGATTGAATCACTTAAATAGCCATTGGAAAAAGAACCTAAAGATTGAGATTTACAATGAAAAAGGAAATAATAGATGCAATTTTTAGTTAAGATGTCCCCAACATAAATATATTTGCATTTTCGTGCATAGGTGAGGAAGCTAGACCACTTAGACCACGAGAAGTAGCGAAGGTGGCCTAGGGAGCTTGTGCTAGAAATGTAAAGTCACCAACACATGTGGTAGCCTTTAATTGATACACATCACCTTGAATTGTGAAAGAGGTAGAGTTAGTGCATGATCAATGCAAAATCAGCAAAGGTTTGAATTCAAAATTAGAGAATTTATGGTAATTATCCTTTAAATTAAATAAATGAATATATTAATGATTTGATATCTCCAAATATGAGAGATCATTAACATATTGATTAATATTAAAATAATATATTATTCATTTATTATTTATTATTATGAATCAAGACAATATTACATACTCTTATCCAAGCCTATAACTAGGTCCTTCCATTCATCTTTCAAGATATGCTTTTCTAGGCACAATCTCATATTCTCTTTGAATTTCGTCAGTTAATCCTTTGATAGCTAACTTACACTCCTCGATATTGTTCCTTCTAATCATTTTCTAGTGCAATTTTAGGATCGACATGGAAAGAGCACGATAAAGACAAAAAATGGCTTCAATAGGTCGTATTGTGTGTTAAGAATTCCATGGTGGTTGCATGTGAATATTTGGTTGTTTTGCAAAGTTAAGACATGTTGTAAAAGATACCTTTGACAGTAAATATGAGCAAAATGGATAGGGAGAAGTGAGAGGGTACCGGAGATTTTCACATGTGGAAGAGTAAAATGAAGAATGTGTAGTTCAACACAAGATGGCACAAACTTTAGAGGATACTTCAAAGTACCTAAATAGATTTATGTATTATCAAAAGAAGGATTTGTTGTTGATGGCCTATACCTCGATAATTTATTTGCATTTCCATGATAATCTTATACGAGAGATTAATTATGATGCCACATGTAATGAAAAATCAAGATGCTCGGGTAATAGCATTGTGACACATGACACATTGCTTTTGTTATTTTTAGAAATTATTCGAAATTAACTATACTAAAATCTTAAGCTACTGAGAGATGGCTAACAATGTTTTTATACATTTATCACTCTCAATAGCTCTACCACGATGTAGGCCAAAAACTTAAAATTTAACAATTGAGATTATTAGAGTTTGAACACAGTACCTTCAGCTTTGATGTCAGTTTTTGGAAACCAACTCATAAATTATTTAATCTTTTATACATCTAAATAGTATCCAAATTGAAATTAAGTGAATCTTTAAAATAACTAAAAATCTTATAGTGCACATTTTCAAAATTTAGGGACTAAAAAGCATCTTTTTGAAAGCAAATTGACCTATGGAGCTCTCTTCCCCTATATTTACTCTGATCTTTTTAATATTATTTTACAATTGTCCTACAACACTCAATAGTTTCCAATTATTTTATTTAACACTACCTGTTGGGATATTTGTGGCTCAGTGGAGTGTTGGACAGATTGAGAATAATGAATAATAAATTTACAGGAGTAATTAAAATGACACAAAATATTTAACGTGAAAAAACCCACTCAATGTGAGAGGGAAACAACCACAGGGCAACTCCGAATAACTTCCACTATATCAAAAATGGGTACAACAATTCTCTCAAGTTTATGCCCAAACTTGAGGTATTACAATATTACACTCACAAAGTGTATCTCTCATACTCACAAATGTGTAGTAAATCTCTCACTATTTTATCTCTGCATATATTCATCACTCTCTACAGGAACACCCACTTTTATCTCACAGCTTAAATTTTACTGTGGTATTTTCTGAGCTGATTTTATTATCAGCTCTTCTCTATAAATCTCAGTAGTGAATTCTGAGATTTTTTTTTTTAGGTGAGCGCTTCTCTATTTATAGAGAGGAATTTACAGCAATGAGATCATTACTTACCTTATTCATTTTCCTTCTTCAATATTAGTTGCACCATCCATCGCAATTTTCTTCTTCTTCTTTTGCTTCTTCAAAGTCAGACTTTGCTGCACCATCTACAACAAACTTGCAGCCTTCTTCTTCATATGCTTCTTTTTTCTTCTTTTGCTTATTTAAAGAAGTATGCGCATGAGGCAGACTCCATCAAATCTCCCCCTCTGCTTCATGAAGGGAAGAATCACATGTTAGCTCCATCATTTAGAGTTCATTCCAGCTATTTTGGAACATAGCTCAAGTTTTTGTTTAGGAACAATCTTTGTCAGCATATCAGCAGCATTCTTGTCTGTATGAATCTTCTTCACTTGAATTAGCTTCTTTTCAAGTGCTTGGCGTATCCAATGATACCTTATATCAACATGCTTTGTGCGAGAATGATATGTGGCATTTTTGCTTAAATCAATAACACTCTGGCTATCACAGTTAACCACATACTCATCTTGCTTCAAACCCAATTCTTGGAGAAAAACCTTCATCCACAATAACTCTTTCCCAGCTTCTATGACTGCAATATATTCAGCCTCTGTTATGGATCATGCAATACATTTTTGTAGTTTGGACTGCCAAGATACGGCTCCCCCTGCAAAAGTAAACAGATATGCAGATGTAGACTTTTTACCATCAAGGTCACCTGCCATATCTGCATCTGTATATCCTTCCAAGATTGGTTTTCCTTTTCCAAAGCTTAAGCACAACTTTGATGTACCCCTTAAATATCTGAAGATCCACTTCACTGCTTCCCAATGCTCTTTGCCAGAATTTGACATAAATTTGCTCACAACTCCTACTGCATGAGCAATATCTGGTCTAGTACAGACCATAGCATACATAAGACTGCCAACAGCTGAAGAATATGGAATGGCTTCCATCTTCATCTTTTCTTCCTCAAAAGATGGACATGATTTCTTGGTGAGTTTAAATTGACTACCAAGGGGCAAACTAACTAGCTTCGCTTCTTTCATGTTGAATCTTTCAAGAATCCGTTCAATATATCTCTCCTGTGACATCCATAATCTCATGGATCTCCTGTCACGAATTATTTCCATACCCAAGATTTGTTTGGTTGGACCTAAGTCTTTCATGTCAAAGACTTTTGATAATTCCTTCTTCAGCTTGTTGATCACTTCAGTATCTTGACTGACTATCAACATGTCATCCACATATAGCAGCAAGATAACAAATTTTCCACCAGGTAAATGTTTGATGTAGACAAATGAGTCTGCATTTTTTCTTTGAAACTCATTTCTTACCATGAATGAGTCGAACTTCTTGTACCATTGAGTGGGGCCTGCTTCAATCCATACAGGCTTTTCTTCAACTTGTAGACTAGGTGCTCCTTTCTTTTGACTTCAAATCCTTCTAGTTGCTGCATGTAGATGACTTCTTCTAGATCTCCGTGAAGAAATGTAGTCTTCACATCCATTTGTTCAATCTCGAGATCTAGGCTAGCTGCTAAACCCAAAATTACTCTAATTGAGGACATCTTTACAACTGGAGAGAATATTTCATCAAAGTCAATGCATTTCTTTTGTCCAAATCCTTTGACAACCAAGCGGGCTTTGTATTTGACTTGGTTGGTGATGCCATCCTCTTTCAATTTGTATATCCACTTGTTTCTTAGAGCTTTTCTGCCTTTTGGAAGCTCTACTAACTCATAAGTTTGGTTCTTATGGAGGGAATTCATCTCTTCCTCCATTGCTTTTTATCTTCCTTATGAGTTTCAACTTCTTGGAAGCTTTCCGGCTCCCCCTTTTCAGTAATTCAGATATACTCATTAGGTGGATATCATTTGGATGGTTGCATGACTCTGTTTGACCTCCTCAAATGTCGTCTATCATTCTCCAATTCTCTTCTGTGCTTCCCCTGATTATTATCCTCTTGTGCTGGCATATCTTCTTCAGCACCTTCATCTTCTTCTGCTAGTAAATCTTCCTCGGCATCATCTTCTTCCGGTATCAACTCTGTACCGTCACTTGTATCTTGCACTTCTTCTCCATTGTCCTGTTCTATTGGAGAAGGAAAGGGAGGAAGATCAACAACAGCTTTTTTTGTTTGTTGCTCTTCTTGTTGATCTATTGTTTGGCCTTCTTGAAAGACCACATCTTTGCTTCTTAGAACCTTCTCTGTTTCAGGATCCCAAAATTTGTAGCCAAATTCTTCATCTCCATAACCAATGAAGATACATTTAATGGCTTTATCATCCAGCTTCAACCTATGTTCCTTTGATACGTGCACAAAAGCTTTGCACCCAAATACCTTCAAATGAGAGTAGGAAACATCTTTTTCCGTCCAAACCCTCTCTGGAATATCAAAACTCAAAAGAACTGAGGGAGTTCTGTTGATGAGATAATAAGCAGTTTGAACAACTGCTCCCCAAAATTCTTTTGGTAGCTTTGCTGCTTGTAACATGCATCGCACTCTTTCTACAATTGTGCAATTCATCCTTTCAGCTACACCGTTGTGCTGTGGGATACCAGTTACTGTCTTCTCATGCTGAATACCATGTTTAGAACAATAATTTCTAAACTCATGGGAAATATATTCACCTCTGTTATCTGTTTGAAGGCACTTCAGTTGCTTTCCCGTTACTCTTTCCACCATTGTATGAAACTGTTGAAAATTACAAACACTTGGTCTTTTGTCTTCAACAGGTATACCCATACTTTTCTCGAAGCATCATCAATAAAGGTTAGAAAATACTTGGCTCCTCCAAGTGATGTAACCTCAATGGGACCACAAACATCAGAATACACTCGTTCTAGTAGTGTTGACATTTTTACAGAGGAACTACTAAAAGAAACTCTATGCTGTTTTCCAAATAAGCAGTAATCACAAGGATCAAGAGAGCTACCTTTGACAAAGGGAATAAGTTTCTTCTTTGCCAGAATCTGCAGTCCTTTTTCACTCATGTGGCCCATTCTTTTATGCCACAAACTTGGTGAAGAATTGACTGCCACATTCAACTCATTATTACAAACCATCCCATGGGTTTTGTACAGCATGTAACAAGCTTCTCCTCTTGCAATAACCAAGGATCCCTTAGAGAGTTTCCTCTTTCCATTACCAAAATGGTTCTGAAAGCCTTCTTTGTCAAATGCATTGACAGACATCAAATTGAGGCATAAATTAGGAACATGTCTCACATCTTTCAATGTTAATTGGATCCCAACATTTGTCTTGATACAAATGTCTCCAATTCTCACTATGTTTGGACATGTGGTATTTCCCATTTTCACAGTACCAAAGTCTCCTGCTTTGTATGTAAAGAACAACTCTTTATGGGGCGTAACGTGATAAGATATACCAGTATCAACGACCCATTCAATCATGTTATCACCAACATGTAGACATTCATCAACAATTATCGCAACATCTTCATTTTCTCTTGTTGCTACTACTGCTGTTGTATGTTTGTCATCTTTTATTTGACCTCCTTCCTGCAGCCGTTTCCATACTCGAAAATTTCTCTTTATGTGGCCAGGCTTGCCATAATAGAAGCAATTATTATCTCTTTCTCTTGACTTTGACCTTTCTTTGGACTTGTCTGTCTGACTCCTCCATCCTTTATTTTTTCTTCTCCCTCTGTTCTTCATAACAAGGGCTTGCGACTCACTATCTTTTGTCTTATTTTTACTGTAAGATAAAAGTACTCCGGAAATTTCTTCAAAGACTAATTTATTTTTTCCATACATGAGAGTCATCTTAAGATGGTGGTACGACGAAGGTAGGGACACCAATAGTAAAATTACTTTTTCTTCTTCTGACAAGCTTATATCAAAATTCTAAAGTTGGGAAATCATACCGTTAAATGTACTCAAGTGTTGCATGAATTCACTATTTTTTGGCATCCGTAGTTGATATAAATCTGCCCATATCATGAATTTGTTTGACAAATTCTTTGTCATGTATAGGCTCTCCAACTTGTTCCAGATATCTAAGGCAGTTTTGCATCCCTTCACATTAATGTTCTGAAGAACATTATCAGAAATATTAAGACGAATTGTACTGGCGCCAATCTCATCTATCTCGTCCCAATCTTCATTTTTCATTGCTTCTGGCTTTTTGGCTTTACCCAGTAAAGTCTTATGAACCTTTTACTGAATGAGAACATCGTTCATTCTACTCTACCAAAGGGTAAAATTGTTGTTGCCGGTAAACTTCTCAATCTTTGTTTTACCACCAGACATTTTTGTTTGTTGTGAACCAACCTTACTTACACTTAAATTTTGCAAAAATTACCGTTGCAAAATAGTGTCACGTGAATAATATCCTTAAATAGTACCTTTTGAATAGTACCTGTGAATAGTATTTGTGAATAGTACACAATAAATAGTACTCATGAATAGTACTTATTCAACTGCCGGCAGGTATGAATACTACTTTCACCATTCAACTTTACTATTCAAAAAATTGAATAGCAATTTCACTATTTGCAATAATCACCTTTTGCTCTGATACCAGTTGTTGGTATATTTGTGGTGCAGCGGAGTGTTGGACAGATTGAGAATAATGAATAATAAATTTGTAGGAGTAATTAAAATGACACAAAATATTTAACGTGAAAAAACTCACTCAATGTGAGAGGGAAACAACTACGGGGCAACTCCAAATAACTTCCACTATATCAAAAATGGGTACAACAATTCTCTCAAGTTTATGCCCAAACTTGAGATATTACAATATTATACTCACAAAGTGTACCTCTTACACTCACAAATGTGTGATAAATCTCTCACTATTTTATCTCTGCATATATTCATCACTCTCTACAGGAACACCCACTTTTATCTCACAACTTAAATTTTACTGTGGTATTTTCTGAGCTGATTTTCTTATCAGCTCTTCTCTCTAAATCTCAGTAGTGAATTCTGAGATTTCTTTCTTTTTTTTTTTTAGGTGAGCGCTTCTCTATTTATAGAGAGGCATTTACAGCAATGCGATAATTGCTTACCTCATTCATTTTCCTTCTTCAATATTAGCTGCACCGTCCATCGCAATTTTTTTCTTCTTCTTTTGCTTCTTCAAAGTCAGACTTTGCTGCACCATCTACAACAAACTTGTAGCCTTCTTCTTCACATGCTTCTTTTTTCTTCTTTTGCTTATTCAAAGAAGTAGATCTGCGCATGAGGCAGACTCCATCACTACCTGATGAGTGCTCGAAAAGCACTAATATTTCGTGATTAATTATGCTTGATTGATTGATATATAGATTTATTATGACTATTATTTCGATTATTTTCATAAATCTATCCATTCGGAGTCACGGGTATATTTTAGTGCATTTCAGGTGTTTTTAGCGTCAAATGATTCAAATGATGAAAACACGCGAAGACGGAACACCTACGGCGCTCGGATCACGAGTCACGGGCAAAACGAGTCAAATATGTAAGCCGTACATGTCAAGCCAGCACATATGTAAGGGGGTAAGCATGAAGAGCAGGAAAGCAATGCGCGCCGCGGCGAAGAAATTATGCGCCGCGGCGAGGGTCTCGACAATACATGTAAAGCCATGTACATTCCATGTACACTGTTACATGCAAGGCGCGCCGCGGCGAGGAAATCATATGCCGCGGCGAGGGGCTCTCGGGTTGCATGCTAGGAATCCAAAAACATTGCGCGCCGCGGCGAGTAAAAGTTATGCCGCGGCGGGGAGCTCTCGGGTTTTTACATAATTTCCAGAATTTGTGTTGCACCGCGGCGGGGAAAATGTATGCCGCGGCGCGCCTATTCCTATGGCACATAGGATTCTTGTAAACCCTTTGATGAGTGCTCGAAAAGCACTAATATTTCGTGATTAATTGTGCGTAATTGATTGATATATAGATTTATTATGATTATTATTTCGATTATTTTCATAAATCTATCCATTCGGAGTCACGGGTATATTTTAGTGCATTTTAGGTGTTTTTAGCGTCAAATGAGTCAAATGATGAAATCACGTAAAGACGGGACACCTACGGCGCTCGGATCACAAGTTACGGGCTAATCAAGACAAAATATGTAAGCCTTACATATAGTGCCATCACATATGTAAGGGGGGACGTGAAAAGAAGGAAATCATCGCGCGCCGCGGCGGAAGAATCGCATGCCGCGGCGTGAGGCTCTCGGGTTGAATTCTGGAAAACAATGAAGCATCGTGCGCCGCGGCGGGAGAATTGCATGCCGCGGCGGGGAGCTCTCGGGTTTTTGCATATTTTTCAGAAATTGTGTTGCGCCGCGGCGGGGAAAATGCATGCCGCGGCGCGCCTATTCCTATGGCACATAGGATTCGTGTAAACCCTTACATCTATAAAAAACCCCCTTAGAGTCCTCCTTACATACAACTCGATACAACTCGAAAGAACTTGACCAATTCATACACAACTCTTCCTCTTCTCAATTTTGCGACCCAAACACGACATTCAATCAGCTTTGAGAGCGTTGCCACACTATAACGAAGCGAGAGATACAATTCTAAGGATTCAAGGAAGCCAACGACGATCGAAGATAAAGCTTACGGAGGAGTACGTCAACCGATCCATAAGCGGTATTTAGATTTAGGTTTTCCTTGTTGTTATAGAATTAATTTATCTTCTCCATTTGTTAAAGTGTATGATCATATTTTATTTGTCTATGAATAACAATATGAACATGAGCGGCTAGTTTCATTATGGATGTTTAGTTTGTGTTGCCATGTTTGCTGGGATTGTGTATGGTGTATTTAATTGATTTATGAATGAATTACTTTTTGATTAAGAGCATGTTTAAATGTTTGATTATGAATAATCATGGGCCAATTTGGTGTTCGTAGTTAGACTGAAAAATCCGAGATTTTAGTTAGAGGAACGTCACCTTAACTCTTTTCCGAAACACTTAATCAAAGCTTCAAGTTAGTGACTTAGTCATAGCATTAATTTGATTGGCATAATTTCCTTGCGCATAATTTGATAGCTAGTTAATTTACCCCGGCCAAAGGCGGTTAATTAGTTAATCAACAAAGAAACCTACCCCGGCCAAAAGGAGTTTCGTAATTAAAAGGAAAGCCGGTAGTTTAATTCATATAGGACGTTCATGCATATCACCATACCTTTTCGATGCAAACATGGTTAACCAAGCTAAACGTCCATACATCCTCTATTGATATTTGATTTGATTGAATCGATTGTCTGATTGCCATCTTGATTTCGTGTGATTTTCTTACGATTGTTCCCGTTACCAAAACCAAACAAACTCTTTTTACAGTTTTATTAGCATTAGGATTCTAGTTACTTAGAGTTTTAGTTTCACTAGAACTCTATTTAATTAGTGTTTTATTTTCATTAGAACTCTATTTTGATTAAAACGTTAGTTATTTAAGACCATTGTAATTCCTTGAGAGACCGACCTTGGAAGTTGCTTATCACTTTACTACGAGTGATTCGTACACTTGCGAGTACACATTTTAACACATCAAGTTTTTGGCGCCGTTGCCGGGGAATTGGCGTTTTAGATAATTTTCTTTTTAACTTTTTAGAGTTTCTGATTTATTTATTTATTTATTTTTTTTTATTTATTTATTTTATTTATTTATTTATTTTATTTATTTCTTTATTTTATTTATTTTTATTCGAAAAATCCAAAAAAATCAAAAAATAAAAAATCAAAAAATAGTGCTTAATTTCCAATTTCACTGCTACCTTGATCTTTGTTTGCTCTTTATTTGTGCATGCAGGGTAGGAGATCACTTAACAAGGAACTCTCTCCTTACATTGACAACATTCATAGAGTCAAACACCGATCAAAGAAACTGGACAATCAATTTCAAGAGGACGAAGTCCAACAACAATTACAAGCAGCAATGGGTGAAAACGTAGCTAGGCAAATGATGAACAAAGAGTTTGCAAGACCGATCATTGGGACCGCCACATCATGCATTCAACTTACAGAGGCGGCTAGGAATTATGAATTGAAAAATATTCATTATTCCATGCTTCCCTCCTTTTACGGTATCCCTAATGAAGATCCTTTAAATTTTATGCGTGAACTATATGCTACTGTGCAAACTTTTCCATTGCAGGGACTTAGTGAAGATCAACTACGCATGAGGTGTTTTCCATACACTCTCAAGGATAGAGCTAAGTCTTGGCTAATGACGTTAGCACCCGGTTCTTTGGTCACATGGGACGATGTTTACAATAAATTCATGGGTAAGTTCTATTCCCATCAAAAGACATCTGATCTAAGAACAAAAATTGCTACTTTTTCGCAGATGGACGGAGAACCCTTCCACGAGGCTTGGGACAGATTCAAATTGCTGTTGATACAATGTCCACATCACCACTTCCCGTTGCAGTTACAGAATCAGTTTTTCTACGACGGATTGACGCTACAATGTCAATTCACAGTTGACAACGCTGCAGGAGGAGCTATGGGTGAGAAAACAGCGGATGAAACTTATGAGTTATTCGAGATGTTGGAAGCCAACTCCCAACAAAAGAGCGCTAGAGGAAGACGAGCTGGAGTCCACGAATTAGGCTCCAACAATGAAATGGCCATGCAACTTGCTGAATTGACGAAACAAGTGCAACTTCTCACAACCTCCAATATTAATCAAATGCCAAAACACGAGGTATGTGGAGTTTGTGGTTCATATGGACATGGTGCTAATGTTTGTTCTTTTGCAGGTGATCCTTACACAGGTACTACTGAAGAGGCGAATTTAATGCAAGGGTACCAACCTAGACCTAGGAACGACCCTTATTCAAATACCTACAACCCTGGATGGAGGAATCACCCTAATTTTGGATGGAAACAAAACAATAGCCAACTATTTGTCCAAGATCAAACACAAGGCCAAAACGTAAACCGACAATTTCCACCAAATAAACCAACCGTAGAGGAAACCCTAAACAATTTTATACAATCTTGTAGTGGTAGGATGGACTCTATGGAAGCATCAATCAAAAGAGTGGAAATGCAAGTGGGGCAGCTAGCGGAACAAATGTACAAACAAGAGACGGGAAAGCTACCTAGTCAACCTGAACAAGCAAAGGCGATCACAGTTTTTCAAAATGATGAGGAGGTACTTAATAATTTACCTGATAATTTACCTGATAATTCTAATGTTTTGTTGTCTAGTACAGGTAACTTTGAAGGTGAAGATTCAACTCTCAAAGGAGATGATGAGCTTAATACCAAACCAAATGAACTTCCCAAGAAAGAAACATCCAACATTTTTCGATTGCACAAGTCAATGGATCCATACCGACCACCAATACCACCAATAAACCAGTTTGAGGAGACAAATCAGGATGAGCAATACTCTGACACTCTTGCTTTATTTTCTGGAATTAACTGTAATTTACCTCTTTTGGATATTATAAAGAACAGTTCAACTTATGATCCAATTTGCAGGAACTTTATCATCAAGAAGAATAGAAGCAAAGAGAATGAGATGTCAAAAATTGGTAGTCCAATAATCCAACCGCACTTACCTCTCAAAATGAAAGATCCAGGTAGTTTCCACATTAACATCACTATGGGAGATAAGAGGGTATTCGAGGCTATGCTAGACTTAGGAGCAGGTATAAACCTAATGCCATATTCAGTATACTTGCAACTAGGATTAGGAAAGCTTAAAGAAACAAGGATGACCCTTCAACTTGCAAACGGTTCGATTCAATACCCAAAGGGAATAGTGGAAAATTTATTGGTACAGGTGGACAAGTTTATTGTACCAGTGGACTTTGTGGTGCTTGAGATGGACAGAAACTTTCTTCAGGACAAGGAACATACAATTATTCTTGGTAGACCTTTCATGGCCACAACCAAGACAACTATTGAGGTCCATAATAGGAAGTTAACAATGACGGTTTGTGGAGAAACTGTAAAATTTGGAACTTTTCAACCTTCTCCTATTTCTTCTAACATTGAATTGCAGGATAGCAAAAGTAACAGAATTGAGGTTCGAAACATTGAATGGAGAGGGAAGGACAAGCAGATAAATTTAAGTCGGGATGATGCCTACAAAGAACGCATTAAGCATTCTAATTACAAAAACCCAACTTGGAGGACTAAAGCTCATTTCAAGAAAGATAAGGGAGGAAATAAGCAGTACAATTACATATTTAACCCTCCTTGACACGAGATCAGTCACGTCTTGCTAAGACGTTAAACTAAGCCCTTAATGGGAGGCACCCATTCGGTATCATATCTCTTTCGTTGTCTTTATTTCTTTTATTTCTTTTTCATTTATTTTCTTTCATTTTTCATTTTACTTTTGATTGTTTAACTTAGTTTGATGTTTTTGTGTCTTCAATTGCCTTAGTTATAATTAAAAATTGGGTTTGAATGTGAATTGTGTGCATACACTTTGAGGTTCAATATATGTTCATACATTCTTCATGAGAGAAGCGAGGAACAGTGAACCAGAGCATAGCGAGTAACGACACAATCTCATACGAAAGGGGGGTAACTTCTCACACTTTTTTTCTTATTTCTTTTGTTCTTCTTTTTCAACATTGAGGACAATGCAGAAATTAGGTTGGGGGTGGGGAAGAATATTCCATGAGCATGAAATATGACCAATTTTTAATTTTTCACTTTGTCACTTGAATTGTTTTTAGTTAGTGTTGTGTCTACTTGATTCAATCCGGAAATCTATGATATTAACATGATTGTAATGACGATGACATATGAGAGATGTTAGATTTTTACCTAAGCAACGAAGCACATAAATGTTGGATTCATCTAATTTGAGAATTTTGTGGTACTTGTGGTAGTTTGCATGGTTAGTTTAACTATTCTGATTTGTGGAATGTATGCATGTTCATGATATGTTTTAAGTCTCAACAATCTCTAGAACTCATTTGAAAACACGTTGAAGCGAAATAATAGAAACAAATGCCACTTAGAAAATGATTTAGGCCATCTTTGGACCGTTTGAACTTTTCATGCTTTCCCGAAAAATTTTATCATTAGCACACCCTTGAACTCAACATTGACATACATTGAACTACCCTTAGTGATAAGAGTACTTAATGTAATATTTGATTTTTCATGAGCAATTATGTTGTGTTTATATCTTGCTTCATCATAAAAAAAAAAAAAAAAAAAAAAAAAAAAAAAAAGAGATTGATGATGATCAAAATAATAAGCAAGAATAAAGAAGAAAATCAAGCAAAAGATCCAAAGGACATTTGAAGTTAAGGGAGGATGAAAAGAACACTTGGTGGAAAAAGTTGAAAATATGCTTGTGAAATAAAAAGTACTCTTATCATATGAAAACATCATTTTTGTACTTTCATTATCACATACCTAGCCACAACTTTACAAGCTTAATGAAGTCCTATTGATTCTAGGTAGTTTAGTTTCTATATTAGTGGAGATGAGTTTGAAAAATGAGCATATGGAGTTTATAAGTGCAAAAATTCACTTTCATATTTTACTTGCACATTTATGAGACATTGAAATGTAATCTATGAATATCATGCATGACACGGTCAGATAGTATAACTAACGGGTTTGTGGTTTGATTGGTTGTTCAAAATTCGATTACCATGATGAGTTTGATGTTTGGACTGTTTTTGAGCTTAGGTGATGTTTAACTATTTCATGTACCATTCGTTGTTAACAATTTTTGAGACGTATGCATGAATTGATTCAAGTATTATTAGAGTCTTTATTAGTTTTGAGTCTTTATTTGTGTCAGTTACGATGTTTGTGGGTATCATCACTGGAAACCCTCACGAGACTATAACTCGTCCACTAGGGCCACCTAGGGGTTTAAAGGCTTGTTGCATACGCTAAATGCAACCGTGACAATCTACGGAAGTGATTTAGGTTAGGTTAGTTTATTTTCTTTGTTTTGATTTTAGTTTTTAGATCGCTTCACTTGCTAGAGACTAGCAAGAAGCTGGTTGGGGGTTGTGATGAGTGCTCGAAAAGCACTAATATTTCGTGATTAATTGTGCGTAATTGATTGATATATAGATTTATTATGATTATTATTTCGATTATTTTCATAAATCTATCCATTCGGAGTCACGGGTATATTTTAGTGCATTTCAGGTGTTTTTAGCGTCAAATGAGTCAAATGATGAAATCACGTAAAGACGGGACACCTACGGCGCTCGGATCACAAGTTACGGGCTAATCAAGACAAAATATGTAAGCCTTACATATAGTGCCATCACATATGTAAGGGGGGACGTGAAAAGAAGGAAATCATCGCGCGCCGCGGCGGAAGAATTGCATGCCGCGGCGTGAGGCTCTCGGGTTGAATTCTGGAAAACAATGAAGCATCGCGCGCCGCGGCGGGAGAATTGCATGCCGCGGCGGGGAGCTCTCGGGTTTTTGCATATTTTTCAGAAATTGTGTTGCGCCGCGGCGGGGAAAATGCATGCCGCGGCGCGCCTATTCCTATGGCACATAGGATTCGTGTAAACCCTTACATCTATAAAAACCCCCCTTAGAGTCCCCCTTACATACAACTCGATACAACTCGAAAGAACTTGACCAATTCATACACAACTCTTCCTCTTCTCAATTTTGCGACCCAAACACGACATTCAATCAGCTTTGAGAGCGTTGCCACACTATAACGAAGCGAGAGATACAATTCTAAGGATTCAAGGAAGCCAACGACGATCGAAGATAAAGCTTACGGAGGAGTACGTCAACCGATCCATAAGCGGTATTTAGATTTAGGTTTTCCTTGTTGTTATAGAATTAATTTATCTTCTCCATTTGTTAAAGTGTATGATCATATTTTATTTGTCTATGAATAACAATATGAACATGAGCGGCTAGTTTCATTATGGATGTTTAGTTTGTGTTGCCATGTTTGCTGGGATTGTGTATGGTGTATTTAATTGATTTATGAATGAATTACTTTTTGATTAAGAGCATGTTTAAATGTTTGATTATGAATAATCATGGGCCAATTTGGTGTTCGTAGTTAGACTGAAAAATCCGAGATTTTAGTTAGAGGAACGTCACCTTAACTCTTTTCCGAAACACTTAATCAAAGCTTCAAGTTAGTGACTTAGTCATAGCATTAATTTGATTGGCATAATTTCCTTGCGCATAATTTGATAGCTAGTTAATTTACCCCGGCCAAAGGCGGTTAATTAGTTAATCAACAAAGAAACCTACCCCGGCCAAAAGGAGTTTCGTAATTAAAAGGAAAGACGGTAGTTTAATTCATATAGGACGTTCATGCATATCACCATACCTTTTCGATGCAAACATGGTTAACCAAGCTAAACGTCCATACATCCTCTATTGATATTTGATTTGATTGAATCGATTGTCTGATTGCCATCTTGATTTCGTGTGATTTTCTTACGATTGTTCCCGTTACCAAAACCAAACAAACTCTTTTTACAGTTTTATTAGCATTAGGATTCTAGTTACTTAGAGTTTTAGTTTCACTAGAACTCTATTTAATTAGTGTTTTATTTTCATTAGAACTCTATTTTGATTAAAACGTTAGTTATTTAAGACCACTGCAATTCCTTGAGAGACCGACCTTGGAAGTTGCTTATCACTTTACTACGAGTGATTCGTACACTTGCGAGTACACATTTTAACACATCACCCTTACATCTATAAAAACCCCCTTAGAGTCCCCCTTACAGAGAACTCGAATTGATACACAACTCTTACACTTTACAATTTTGCAACCAAACAAGAGATTCAATCAACTTTGGGAGTTTTGCTACACAAAAACAAAGCAAGAGAAACCATTCTAAGGATCCAAGAAGCCGTCGACAATCGAAGATAAAGCTTACGGAGAAGTACGTCAACCAATCCATAAGCGGTATTTAGATCTAGGTTTTCTTTGGTGTTGTAGAATTCTATTTTTCTTCTTCTTTTGTTGGAGTGTATGTTCATATTTTATTTGTCTATGAATATTAATATGAACATGTCTGGCTAGTTTTATTATGGATGTTTAGTTTGTGTTGCCATGTTTGCTAGAACTGTGTATGGTGTATTCTATTGATTTAATATAAACGAATTACTTTTTGATTAAGATCATGTTTAGATATTTGATTATGAATAATCATGGGCCCATTTGATGTTCGTAGTTAGATTGAAAAATCTGAGAATTTAGTTATAGGAACGTCACCTTAACTTTATTCCGAAACACTTAATCGAAGCTTCAAGTTAGTGACTTAGTCATAGCATTAATTTGATTGGCATGTTTTCCTTGCGCATAATTTGATTACTATTCGATTTACCCCCGTCAAAGGCAATTAATTAGTTAATCAATAAAGAGACCTACCCCCGCCAAAAGGAGTCTCGTAATTAAAAGGAAAGCCGGTAGTTTAGTTTATATAGGACGTTCATGTTATCTCACCATACCTTTTCGATGCAAGCATGGTCAACCAAGCTAAACGTCCATACATTCTCCATTGATCTTCAAATATATCTGAATTGATTGTTTAATTGCGATTTTGTTTTCGTTTAATTGCTCGTACTTTGTTCCCGTTACAAATCAAACACCTTTTTACAGTTTTACTAGCTTTAGGATTCTAGTTACTTAGAGTTTTAGTTTTACTAGAACTCTATTTAATTAGTCTTTTATTTTCATTAGAACTCTATTTAGATTAAAAAGTTAGTTATTTAGAACCACTGCAATTCCTTGAGAGACCGACCTTGGAAGTTGCTTATCACTTTACTACGAGTGATTCGTACACTTGCGAGTACACATTTTAACACATCAAGTTTTTGGCGCCGTTGCCGGGGAATTGGCGTTTTAAATAATTTTCTTTTTAACTTTTTAGAGTTTTTGATTTATTTTTGTTTGTTTATTTATTGTATTTATTTTAGTTATTTTTTTTTATTCTAAAAATACAAAAAAAAAAAAAAAAAAACAAAAACAAAAAATCAAAAAATCAAAAAAATAGTGTTTTTACTTGCTTAATCTGTGGTGCTTTGATTTCTCTGTTGTTTTTGTTAGTTTTTGAAAGGTACCGTTCATAGACAACATCAACAAATTTTAAAATGCACCTAATCTGGCTGGATACTGAAATCCATGAGCCAATACAAAGCCTTTTGAAGAGCTGCATGATATGACAGATATGGAGGTATGTAGCATTTGTGGTTTATATGGGCATTATGCTAATGTTTGCACTTTTGCAGGTGATTACTATGCATCCACTAATTCAAACTTTGATCGTAATGAGGGATGTCACCCACCTTGGAATGATCCTTATTTTAGTACCTATAATCCTGAGTGGGAAAATCACCGTAATTCTTCATGGCAAGCAAACTTTACCCCACCTTATGCCCAATACAACATGCAAAGCTCAAATTTTCAATCATATGACCCACCTTATGCCCAATACAACATGCAAAGCTCTAATTTTCAACCATATGACCCACCTTATGCACAATACCAAATGCAAAGCTCAAGTTTTCCTACATATCCATCTAGGGCCACCTTGGAAGAGAGCTTAAATTCTTTCATACAAGGAAGTAAAGTTTCTAATCAACCTAGGAAGCCAACCTTAGAGGAAACCTTGAATATTTTCATACAATCTACTAGTGAAAGGATGGAGTCTATAGAGGCATCAATAAACAGAATAGAAATGCAAGTTGGGCAATTAGCGGAACAAATTCAAAAACAAGAAGAGTTGCCCACTCAAATTGAGCAAGTGAAGGATGACATAATCCTTCAAAGTGGTAACAATTTTGAAAATTTTTATTTTCCTGAGACTTTTGATGATTTACAACTTTGTGTAGAAAATACAAGTAGGGAGCAAGCAATTCTCAAAGAATGTCAAGCCGAAGAATATCAAATTCTACAAACTTCTATGGAGAACAAGGAGGAATTATCTTCACCTCCCATGCCACACAAGGCACTTAAGACATGCACATACCCAAATTCTTTTCCATACCATTTTCACAAAAAAGTGTGTGCTATGCTTCTTAGGAAACAATTACCGAGATGGAAGGACAAGCTTAATGACATACTAGCTCGAAAAATTAATATCATACACTTCAAAATCTTTGATGACGGTGGATAGGAACGAGAGAAGCCACGTCTTGCTAAGACATTAAACTAAGCCCCTAATGGGAGGCACCCATTCGGTATCGTATCTCTTTCGTTGTCTTTATTTCTTTTATTTCTTTTTCATTTATTTTCTTTTATTTTCCTTTATTTTTATTTTTATTTTATTTATTTTGGATTGTTTAACTTTGTTTGATGTTTTTGTGTCTTCAATTGCCTTAGTTATAATTAAAAATTGGGTTTGAATGTGAATTGTGTGCATACACTTTGAGGTTCAATATATGTTCATACATTCTTCATGAGAGAAGCGAGGAACAGTGAACCGGAGCATAGCGAGTAACGACACAATTTCATACGAAAGGGGGGTAACTTCTTACACTTTTTCTTAATTTCTTTTGTTCTTCTTTTTACATTGAGGACAATGCAGAAAATAGGTTGGGGGTGGGAAGAATATTCCATGAACATGAAATATGACCAATTTTAAATTTTTAACTTTGTCACTTGAATTGTTTTTAGTTAGTGTCGTGTCTACTTGATTCAATCCGGAAATCTATGATATTAACATAATTGTAATGACGATGACATATGAGAGATGTTAGATTTTTACCTAAGCAACGAAGCACATAAATGTTGGATTCATCTAATTTGAGAATTTTGTGGTACATGTGGTATGTATGCATGGTTAGTTTAACTATTCTGATTTGTGGAAAGTATGCATGTTCATGATATGTTTTAAGTCTCAACAATCTCTAGAACTCATTTGAAAACACGTTGAAGCGAAATAATAGAAACAAATGCCACTTAGAAAATGATTTAGGCCATCTTTGGACCGTTTGAACTTTTCATGCTTTCCCGAAATATTTTATCAATAGCACACCCTTGGACTCAACATTGACATACATTAAACTACCCTTAGCGATAAGAGTACTTAGTGTAATATTTGATTTTCATGAGCAATTATGTTGTGTAAATGTAAATCTTGCTTTTCGATCAAAAAAAAAAAAAAAAAAAAAAAAAATTGATGATGATCGAAATAATAAGCAAGAATAAAGAAGAAAATCAAGCAAAAGATCCAAAGGACATTTGAAGTTAAGGGAGGATGAAAAGAACACTTGGTGGAAAAAGTTGAAAATATGCTTGTGAAATAAAAAGTACTCTTATCATATGAAAACATCATTTTTGTACTTTCATTATCACATACCTAGCCACAACTTTACAAGCTTAATGAAGTCCTATTGATTCTAGGTAGTTTAGTTTCTATATTAGTGGAGATGAGTTTGAAAAATGAGCATATGGAGTTTGTAAGTGCAAAAATTCACATTCATATTTTACTTGCACATTTATGAGATATTAAAATGTAATCTATGAATATCATGCATGACACGGTCAGATAGTATAACTAACGGGTTTGTGGTGTGATTGGTTGTTCAAAATTCGATTACCATGATGAGTTTGATGTTTGGACTGTTTTTGAGCTTAGGTGATGTTTAACTATTTCATGTATCATTCATTGTTAACAATTTTTGAGACGTATGCATGGATTGATTCAAGTATTGTTAGAGTCTTTATTAGTTTTGAGTCTTTATTTGTGTCAGTTACGATGTTTGCGGGTATCATCACTGGAAACCCTCACGAGACTATAACTCGTCCACTAGGGCCACCTAGGGGTTTAAAGGCTTGTTGCATACGCTAAATGCAACCGTGACAATCTACGGAAGTGATTTAGGTTAGGTTAGTTTATTTCATTTGTTTTTAATTTTATTTTAGGTCGCTTCACTTGCTAGAGACTAGCAAGAAGCTGGTTGGGGGTTGTGATGAGTGCTCGAAAAGCACTAATATTTCGTGATTAATTATGCTTGATTGATTGATATATAGATTTATTATGACTATTATTTCGATTATTTTCATAAATCTATCCATTCGGAGTCACGGGTATATTTTAGTGCATTTCAGGTGTTTTTAGCGTCAAATGATTCAAATGATGAAAACACGCGAAGACGGAACACCTACGGCACTCGGATCACGAGTCACGGGCAAAACGAGTCAAATATGTAAGCCGTACATGTCAAGCCAGCACATATGTAAGGGGGTAAGCATGAAGAGCAGGAAAGCAATGCGCGCCGCGGCGAAGAAATTATGCGCCGCGGCGAGGGTCTCGACAATACATGTAAAGCCATGTACATTCCATGTACACTGTTACATGCAAGGCGCGCCGTGGCGAGGAAATCATATGCCGCGGCGAGGGGCTCTCGGGTTGCATGCTAGGAATCCAAAAACATTGCGCGCCGCGGCGAGTAAAAGTTATGCCGCGGCGGGGAGCTCTCGGGTTTTTACATAATTTCCAGAATTTGTGTTGCGCCGCGGCGGGGAAAATGTATGCCGCGGCGCGCCTATTCCTATGGCACATAGGATTCTTGTAAACCCTTACATCTATAAAAACCCCCTTAGAGTCCCCCTTACAGAGAACTCGAATTGATACACAACTCTTACACTTTACAATTTTGCAACCAAACAAGAGATTCAATCAACTTTGGGAGTTTTGCTACACAAAAACAAAGCAAGAGAAACCATTCTAAGGATCCAAGAAGCCGTCGACAATCGAAGATAAAGCTTACGGAGAAGTACGTCAACCAATCCATAAGCGGTATTTAGATCTAGGTTTTCTTTGGTGTTGTAGAATTCTATTTTTCTTCTTCTTTTGTTGGAGTGTATGTTCATATTTTATTTGTCTATGAATATTAATATGAACATGTCTGGCTAGTTTTATTATGGATGTTTAGTTTGTGTTGCCATGTTTGCTAGAACTGTGTATGGTGTATTCTATTGATTTAATATAAACGAATTACTTTTTGATTAAGATCATGTTTAGATATTTGATTATGAATAATCATGGGCCCATTTGATGTTCGTAGTTAGATTGAAAAATCTGAGAATTTAGTTATAGGAACGTCACCTTAACTTTATTCCGAAACACTTAATCGAAGCTTCAAGTTAGTGACTTAGTCATAGCATTAATTTGATTGGCATGTTTTCCTTGCGCATAATTTGATTACTATTCGATTTACCCCCGTCAAAGGCAATTAATTAGTTAATCAATAAAGAGACCTACCCCCGCCAAAAGGAGTCTCGTAATTAAAAGGAAAGCCGGTAGTTTAGTTTATATAGGACGTTCATGTTATCTCACCATACCTTTTCGATGCAAGCATGGTCAACCAAGCTAAACGTCCATACATTCTCCATTGATCTTCAAATATATCTGAATTGATTGTTTAATTGCGATTTTGTTTTCGTTTAATTGCTCGTACTTTGTTCCCGTTACAAATCAAACACCTTTTTACAGTTTTACTAGCTTTAGGATTCTAGTTACTTAGAGTTTTAGTTTTACTAGAACTCTATTTAATTAGTCTTTTATTTTCATTAGAACTCTATTTAGATTAAAAAGTTAGTTATTTAGAACCACTGCAATTCCTTGAGAGACCGACCTTGGAAGTTGCTTATCACTTTACTACGAGTGATTCGTACACTTGCGAGTACACATTTTAACACATCACTACCCACCACCTCATCCAAACCCAACATATGTTCAAGAAAAGGTGTTGAAAACTAGAGTATGCGTAGGCATTTGTTCAAAATAAATAGTCAATTTGAACATATATTCAAAATAAATAGTTCTAAACAAGGTAGAGCACAAACCTTTGTTCAAAATAGCGTATTCAAAATAGTATTTCAATACTAGTGCATGGATTGGTCAAAGTAGTAGTTCAAAGTGGGAAGCAATTTTGAACTTGTAATCAAAATATCATGTTAAAAACTAGGGATCACATAAAATGTGCATTCTAAATATAGAATAATTATATTTTATTATCCCGACTTATACGTTGTTTTACTAATCAGTTGAGAAGTTCCTTTGCTCTATTTTCAAATTCAAATTACATTTATAATAGCATTGATGGTAATATGTCTTGGCAATTTAGGGTACAATCCCAACACAAACCCAAATCATTCCAACCCAATACACATAACACAAACAAACACAACCTCGTGCGAGAGTTGGACTAAAATAGGGGATATATGAATAGAAGCTACAGTTGGACAAAAATAGCATGATTTTAGTCTAATACGAACCGTTTTGCAGTATAACTAAAGTTTGCATTTACAAACTTACCCTTAGTAGCTTATTCTGGATTTAGGAGAGAACAGTTACGGTTTCTTCTTCTTCTATTTCCTACTTTAATTAAAATTTAGTTTCAAAAATTAAAAATTGTATTTCTCTGGTTTGTGATTTCTTGCATCTGCTATACAGAACCCTTAAGAACGAAACTCACTCCTAGGGAAAAAAAACTTGTTAGTTAATGTTTATATTTTTGGAAGCTGTACGAAAATTAATTTACATTTTTGGAAGTCGTACGGAACATTACGTAAGTTTCTGGAAAGGTTACATAATTGAGAAAACGATGATGAACAGTTCCGTCAATCATCTCCTGCGACTGATCTGCGTATGTATTCCAGCATCTTCGTCACATTCCGACGTCCACCACTTGATAGTTAATGTTTATATTTTTGAAAGCAGTACGGAAATTAATTTACATTTTTGGAAGTCGTACATAACATTATGTAAATTTCTGGAAAAGTTACAGAATTGAGAAAACGATGATGAACAGTGGGAGATCGTTGAGAGCGAGAGACTGAATTTTATCAGGACTAAACTTCATGGAATAATATACAAGGGCAACATTGTAAATATACGCTTCCTAAACGGTGACGTTAATCGAGAATTGGAAAGAATGATATTAGTGTCATTCGGCTTCTATTATGCGTCTTTAATTCACCTCGTGCACAACATGCACAAATTACCACCCTTCAAAGGTGCGTGAAATATAATTGTAAAACTTGTATTGAATAGCAAGATTATTTAATTTATATAAGGTGTTTGAAAATGGAGGGTACATAATAAATTTAAGCACATGTACAAAATTTAGAACACCTGTTTTCAAAATATGGTATTAAAAATTATCAAATTCAGATAGTAGAATATTTTGAAAATGAACATTTTTTTATAACAATAACAAAATATATATTTATGAAACGTTGCGTTAAAAGAAAATTAGAAACATAGAAAAGTTTAGAGTTTAAATACTTGTGTGAGTTGTGTTGTAAAAAGGAAAAATAAATCTACCTCTAAAATTTATAATAACAAAAATAGTAGCCCAATAAAATTGAACAATGTTTAACATTAAACGGGTCTAAATTATTAAAATTCAATTTGAACATTGTCAAATTGGACGAATGTTAAAAAAAATGATGTAACAATCATTTTTTTTAATTGTAAAAATATATGATTTGAATATAAGGGTGCTATTTATGTTATTAAAATTTTGATAATTGTTATTTTTATTAATTTAATTAAAAAAAATTATATATATAATAAACTACCCACGTTATATATATATATATATATATATATATATATAATAAACTACCCACGTTATATACACGACTTTACGAGTAACTAGCTAGGCGAGAAGTTATGAATCATCTCACATGGATACTTTGTATGGTTACTATTTTAAGTTGAACCTGTTACGTGGTTTAGCTTCCAAGAGATATGCAAGACATGAGAGATATCATTTCCCTAAAATAATGTGTTGTAAAGTTGCTATTAATGAGATAAAGTATAATGACATTAGTAACTTTTTTCTAAGTCACAAAAATTCCCTTATTTTTTATTAATAATAACACACTCATCCAATCAAATGATTCTTGAAAAAGAATAATAATGTTGTCACCTAAATTAGAAAAAAATTTCGTAAAGATATTAATAACTTATTTAACCATATAATTTGAAATATGTAACAACAAACTTTATCGGTTACAACTACAAAACTAACCACAAATTTATATATACAGGCATATCTAAATTTGAATTACAAAGCATTTTAGTTTGTATCTAGCAGACGAAAAGAGGCAATCTTAAACAGGTATTTTAAAAGCCTGAAAGATCTCATGGCAATTGATCAAGTTCAGCTTTGCCATCAAATTGACAATTAAAAACCCATTTAACAAACTTATGTGCTAAAATATTACAATCTCTTGGAATCAAACTAATAGAAATCATAGAAAATTTATCTAAACTTGCATAGATTGAAGGATGTCAGCAGATTTTAGATTTATGGTTTGATGTCCCTAGCCTGTTAAGAAAGCATCTATCAACATTTTTGCATCCCCTTCAAAATAAGCATGAAGGAAAGGAAAAACTTCAACTACTTCAGGGGATTTTGAATTCATACTTTGAGCCCAACCATATCAAATTTCCCTGCATGATCCATAATAACAAAATCTGCCGAAACTCTACCATTCATCCAGGCTGCATCAAAATTAAGTTTTATACCTCCCACATGTGGTATTTGCCAAGTCACAGCAACTGGAACCAACTCTCCCTTCAAACGTAATCGTGTTAATTTACACTTCTGACCTTTTTTTAAAGATAACGGAAATATTTTGGGAAATAAGCTACATTAGACCCCTTTTATTAATCTTATTCTGGACTAACCCCCTATTACTAAACTTCCAAATATACCCCTTTACTCATTATATCCACCTTTTGTCCACTTTTATATATATAATATATATATATATATATATCATTTTTTCTAATTATTTAATATAATTGAAATTTGAAAGTAAAGATTCGAACTTCTTGAAAAAAATGTTTAGTTTTTATTCATTGTACTAATAGAAAATTAACTTATTTAATCTTCACAGATATAACTAATTATTGTATAATCGATCCTAAAGCTATAACACATAAATTAATTATTTATAAAGATATATAAGATTTTAAGTTCATCTTAGATTTAGTATTGTGTTGATATTATACATGTGCTGCTCTATGAAATTCTGGATGAAATGGAAATTGAATTAGAAAATTTAGTGAAGATTTATTATACGTCATACATGTGGTGCTCTATCGCTATTATAAGACGGATTACATCATTCTACTTGTTGAATTAAAAGAGAAAATACTCGATTAAATGGAAAATATAAGTACCGTACACGTGAAAAATATTATCTTATGCATAAATGACATATGTCCAACTCGGCTCCGGCGAGTGGGGTCGCCGGCCGGTCAAAATTTGATCAGTTGTACGACTGTCCAACTGAGCTCCGGCAAGTGGACATATGTGTCCTCTAAAATATACTCCTCTGGTTTTCAGTTGGACACATGTCCAACTCTGTTGAGGTGAGTTGGACATACGTCCAACTGAGGGGTTATTCTGGGCAGTCTAGTTAGACATGTGTCCAACTCGGCTCTGGCGAGTGGGGTCGCCGGTCGATCAAAATTTCATCAGTTGGACAGTCGTCCAACTGAGCTCCGGCGAGTGGACATATGTGTCCTCTAAAATATACTCCTCTGGTTTTCAGTTGGACACATGTCCAACTCTGTTGAGGTGAGTTGGACAGTCGTCCAACTGAGGGGTTATTAAGGGCATTTTTGTCATAATATGTAAAAAAATCAAGTGGAGGGGGTCATATCAGATTTTTAATAAATAGGGGGTCATGACAGCATATAACCCAAATATTTTTAGGAATTCAGCATCATCGCATCCCTCTTCGAAGAACTCGAAAGTGCTACTTTTGTTTTCTTTTTCACCATTTATGGTGGTAAATTCTACAGAAGTCTATCTATAGCTACTATCTGATGAGGAAGGGAAAAAAGAAGAAGGTCAAAAACCTTAATAGATCTAAAATATCAGGGGCGTCTCGTATTTTAGACCAATGAAGTGGTCATCTTAGACCTCCGAACAAATAAAGGCCTTATTTTTATGTAATACATATTTTATATTTCAAAAATTTATTTTATTAAAAAATTTAAAAATTAATTTTAATAAATATTATGTATATAATTCAATATATATTATTTTACATATTATTAACACATAATTAAAAAAAAACCTTTTTTACTTAGATAATACAAAAAAAAAAAAAAAAATTATAGACATTTTTAAATTTCTTAATAATTTTGACTTTTTTATTAAAGATTGTGCAATGCATTGGATTCAAATTAAGTGTTCCATTATTTTTTTAATTTTTTCAATTTAAAAATTTAATTAATGATGATAAAATTAAATATATATTTGTTACTTGTTTGATATACTCGTATATTATATATATTTAAAATAAATTATTAAAAATAAAATAATATATTTATATTTAAAGTTATTTTAATTATTATTTTTTAAAAGTTAATGCCTTATTTTTATACTTTGTCTTTGGCCATAAAAGTTGTTTAGCTTCCCCTATAATATATAGGTAAGTATCATATTTCAATATTAAGAGGAAGGGGGTAAAACAAGAACGGTATTCTATATTTTTCTTTTAGGTAAAGGTAAAAAAAACTAAAAAAAAGCTACTTGGTTTAGAGGTAAGCTAGACATGGTGTTTTGGGTTTTAGGTTAGATTGTTATCACACTACTACAAAATAAACAATAGAAGGCATTTAAAAAAATTCTTTTTAAAATAATAGAAAGCATTTCTTCATGCGCCTTATATGCTAATTTTGCTAAAAAGTTATGCTTGTTAAAGGCATTGATTCTCTCTATTCAAGTGCTCTCTTTATTTTTAGTAAGTGCATTTTTTGATTTGAATGTCATGTATGTCATGTATCAAGTTTATAGGACGTTTAAAATGCCTTCTTTATTGTTTTATAGAGCGTTTAAAATGCCTTCTATAATATTTCATCATTTAGAAGGTATTTCAAACGCCTTCATTTTCTTGTAATATAGCACTTAAAATGTCCTAGTAATTAATTTAGATGACATTTTAATAGCTCTCTATTTATAGTACATTTTTTATTCTCTACTAGTTAAAGAAAACATTTTAATCATTCTATAATATTAATTATATTTAAAAACAAAATATAAAATATATGAAACGAAAATAACTCGCTTTGATTCACAAATATTCAAATATAGTACCTAATATACAATGCTTAAATTTATTAAATTAAAATAAATTCAAAAGTGAATTTTTTTGATAGCAAAGATATATATAAGTAATTGTAATTAACAAAATTACATTTAATTGTAAAGTATATATATAAACAAAAATCTACCTACATATCAAATGAAACTAACTTGAAGCACATTTAAAAAAAATAATTATTTAATTAAGATCCAAATTCTTCAAATTCAAATATTATCTTGCAACCAAAAATAACAAATAAGATCAACTCATTAATGAAATATATAAAATAAAAATAACTCATGAATTCAAAGATTTGAACAGATGCAAATGAGAATTGAAGTGAAAGAAAGATGAAAATCATATACCTTCTAATAATTATGACCGTCTTCATAGGTTGAGTGAAAATCATAGACATAATGACACAAACTTTGCCGTAATTCATTCAATTCATTTTGTAAGTACCTATTTTTTTGGAAAACTGTAAATTTTTTTTATAAAATTAACCATTAATATACTGACATAAAAGTACAAAATATTTATATGTGTGTATATGCGCGTGCAATTACAAGGTAATATTTGTACAAAAAAAGTACAAAAATATCACACAATAATGACAAAACAATAATCAAGAAACCAATATTTCATACTTGATAAATAATCTCCTGAATGCAGCAAGTCAAGATTAACACAACTAAAATGAAAGATATGCCATACATCTCACAAAACAAAGAATCAACATATGGGAATTTGACTTTTGTTCCCTAACTTTACAGCAACTAAACAGACCAATTCAAGTGAAAACACTGAAAAAATCTCATAGCTTTGTTATACTATTTGCTGTCACACTGTGTGACACACTACCAAGGCTTTAGAATTAGGCAACACTACAAAAAAAAAAATGCTATAATTTTGAAAATAAAATATTAGCTGAATGCCATTATTTTTGTAAACACCAAGCCTTCGAGTTATATATTTTCTCATAAACAACATGGTATAGTAACCACATTTATATCCATCCGATTGCACCGGACACTAAAATTCACATAAATAAATAAGAGGGTCAATTGATCAAGTGAAAAATATATTACATATAAGTATGCACCTTATACATGAATTTGCACAAAAAAAATAGTGTTATAATTAAGAATAACGTTTGAGATATATATACACAATGCAAACTTTTATGGTTATCCAATTTGGTTCATTACAAATACTTCGTTCATTTTTGGAATTCCATAATTGCAAAGCCCTATATATATTCCACAAAAGTAAAATATTATTATACCATGACACTTGTAAAATTTCAAGAAATGGATGATATATAAAAATAGATGGAGTTCATATACCTCAAAACCACGTCCTTTAATTCGCTATCTGGTTTACCACCAAAAATAGAATCCATATATTCAATCTCCAACCGAAATGGGTCTATAACTATAAGCATCCAATGGTTACTACAAGCAATATATGTAAAATATTGTTAGTAGTGAAATAATTATTCATTTTTAATGAGAAAATATTAAGGTCTTACAAAAATATATTATTATTACTTTCTCCAATACGGAGCAATAAGTTGCATCCCATGACTAATGTGACCAAACCTTTCTACAAGTTTTTTAATTCTTGAACTTTTGTCATGCATATCATCAACCAACAATTTCGAATCCATGAACACAAAATATTTTTCAATATTAATTTGTTGGGCTTTCATTTCTTCCCATATTAACCTATTAAAAATAATACAATTAGTAATATAATTAAATTTAATTAATTTACTTCTTAAATTTTATTTTCAAATTTATCTTATGTAAATTGATATTTGTGGAACTCCTACCCATTCAAAATTGCATACTTGCAATATTTCTTCCAATTTTAATGAAATAAGCCATTGATGTCTATAGAGTACCACATCATAAGGGATATCGCGGGTGAAGTTTAACCTAATAGAGTCCATGTGATCTAAAGCCCAAGCTAGTAGCATTAGATGATTTTGGAGTACTGCGTGTGGCCTTGACCATTGATGATGATTCAGCTGAACTTTCTTTCTTTTTCTTTGAAGTATTTTTCGAAATCACATGTGTAGATTCATCAACTTTTCTCTTTGGACTTATACTTTGTGAACCCACCCATCTTCATTATTTGCATTTATATGATGTAACACATAATATATAATTAGCACTTCAAAAAAATTTAATACAAAAAATGAAACATTTAATTTAAGTTATTAACATTACCTCATCTTTCCTAAAAACTAGATCCTTTGGCCACTTAACAAAATTTCCAGTTGCATCACCAACAAATTGGGTTTCATCATTTGGTGGAAATGGTAAGCACACTCCTCCTTTAATTGGCACCTCTAAACTAACACGATAATTAGATTCACCTATTATTTCACCGTGTATCTTCTCATATGAAGTTCACTCAGGAAAGTAATGACCCTCAGCAACAATATTAGTTCGGTCACCCACAGCTAAAATACACTTCATTTCCTATATCATCAATAGAAAAGTATTATAAAATTATTTAAAAACACATGTATATAAAATATCCATTATTGATGTATTTAACGTCACCTTTCCTAAGCCTTGTGATGGAGCTGGGTAATTGGGTGGTACTATGACATGTTGGAGAGCATTCTGGCATAAAATAGTCTCCCTATCTAGCACGCCAAAATAAGTGATGTCGTCTTCATTCTCATTGACATTAGAAATGTTAGCAACATAAGATTCATTATGAAATTCTTTCTCTACAAGAAGTACATCTCCAAAAGTAATCCCTCTACTCCCCTATGCTTGTTTCATTAGCTCTATATCTGCAATAAGTTTGGCTACTGTTGCTTTCAAAATGTCAACTTCTTCCTATATCTTTGATTTATAAGAGCCATTACTCATTTCTGGCTTCTGGCGCCCAAAAACATTTGTAATTGTCTTAACTTTACCTTCACCACGCACTTGACCCATTCTCTCTTCAGTTCTTAAAACCTTTGAAAGAATGTCATCTCTGCCTTTACTAACAATTTCTCCAACCTCCTATTTTTGACTTAGATGAACCTTTAAATAAAAATAATATCATAAGTGGAATATGTTATAATCATAAATATACCATAGCAAAAAAGAAAGAAATGAAACAATATACTCACAATTTTATCAATAACTTTTTTTGTTTCTTCATTTAAACACACTCCTTTTTTCTTAGGAATGTGTGTCACCATCCAACATTCATGATGCTCCACTTCAGCACCATTCCCTTTCTTCTTCTTATATCATGTCAAGTATTGTAATTCTTAATATATTAGAAGCATATATATAAAAAAAATAGAAGGCACTTCTTAATACCAATTTAGCAATAAATGTATGTAAATATAAAGAACTGACCAAAATTCGTCTTGTGTTAGCATAGCCTGTTCGACCTGTAAGATAAGTGTAAATGTTTTTCTTAGCTAACGCTTGCATCTCTTTCCGCTCTTTCCTAGCCTTTTCCATGATTTTTAAGTTAACAAACGCCTCCCATTTAGCATTAGAAATGTATTTGTATTTCTTTGAACGCTCATACAACTATTCTGGACAATTCATGTTTGGAGAAATGAAACTGTTCACCAACCTACTCTTAAAGTTTCACCACTTTTTATCCACATCAGACATAATATTACGCTTCTCAATATTTGGGTCAATAACAAAAGATTTCTGTAATACATGACATAGGCATTAATAAGATATATGAAATATAAAACTTAAAATATAAAGAGTACTACTAATTAATAGCATTTAATATATTAAAACCTGCAAGTCTTCCAAAATTTTATCTTTGTCTTCGTTTCCCACCTCAGGCCATGTACTTATTGTTATATCAACCTTGGACATTACTAGCATTCTAACTGCACTCATGAATTTTGCTCTAGTTTTGCCTACAGGCACACCATCTTCATCTACTTTTACCACTGTCTTTGCATTGTCCTCTAAGTCAAAATCAAGGAATAACAGCCAATTTTGTTACCCCTCTTCCCTCACCCTTCTTTCCATCTCCCTTTGTTATTTTTTTCTTTAAGTTTGAGTCACTATTCTCATGGTTGGAGTTAAAAGTACAATCCATCTACATAAGATCAAACAAAAATCATTAGAACAAAAAAAAAAATTTTAACATCTAATTATTATTTAAATTGAATAATAAACATGACTTAATATTATATAAATTGAAACAACTAAGAATATTATACTAAACATAACATCTAATTATTTGCAATCCAAGTGACTTAACTATCAGATTTAACATAAGATGATTCATCATCCTCCTCTTCAATGTCGTCATAATCATTATTTTCATAATCTTGTAAAAAATCACCTAACTCGTCATCATCGACACCTAAATCGTGTTTCTTACAAGGAGGAGTAACAACTATTGACCATCTCTCGTCTTGGGGGTCATTCACGTAAAATATTTGCTTCGCTTGAGAAACCAAAATAAAACAATCAGATTTGTATCCAATTCTATTAAGGTTAACTAATGTAAAACCTAGCTCTTTATCTTTGTCGATGCCAACCTTTTGAATATTTTCCACCCAATCACATTTAAAGACACACTCTTTAAATACATGATAATTCAATTCCAAAATCTCTTGAATAACTCCATAGTATGTCATATCTCCATAAATGAGTTTCTTATCTTCTGTACTAGCAAATTGCATCACCTTTGCAACAAGAGAAACCCCACTATTTTGAGTTACTCGATTATCATCAATTTCTTTGTGTGAAATTGAAATCCATTAATTACATACCCATTGTATTTGGCTACATCCAATTTTGGTAACATACCCATTGTATTAAATGCCCTCTATTACTTTTAAAAGCATTTTATTCATTTTAAATGCTATCAATTATATACCTTCCAAAATAAAGAAATGCCTCCTATTGATAAAATTGTAGTAGTGTCAAGGAAATTCTCCACCCAATGATGTATGTATTGTTGAGATTCATTTTGAAATAGAAAAGTAAATAAAATGTTAATATGGTAGAGATCATTCCCAATATGGTAGAAATCATTGTATTTAATTAATATCCTTTTATGTCGTTTTATTTCTATTATAAATTCATGTAATCTGTACAAAAAAATTGAGTGAAATATTCGAACCAAATATTACATTCTTCTTTTCTACAGGTATCAGAGCCGATTAAGCTTCTGTAAATCCAAAAAAAAAATCAGAAAAATCATCCAACAAATCCCACCACCCAGATTTGTCCACCACCAAAAACTACCAAACACCGTCTTCCACCACGCAAATTCGTCCACCACCCAGATTCGTCCACCACCCAGGCAAGTTGATTTTGGTGCTATTGATCATATGACATTTGATGTTCGACAAGTCTCAACCCTTAACCCACCCTCCCAAAATTGTGTCTCTACGGCCAATGGTAATACCACCTCGGTTATTAGGGAAGGGTCCTCACATCTTACTAATACTTTACATCTTGATTTTGTGTTAGTTGTTCCCTCTTTAAATTATAACCTTTTGTCCGTCTCTCAAATCACTACTACCTTATCTTGTATTATTTTTTTTGGCCTGATTATTGTGTGTTCAAGGACATTCAAACTAGACAAACAATTGATTTTGGTGTTAAGAAAGGAAATTTGTATTACTTGGACTTGGAGTCAAAAACTTCTAGCAAATTACAACAAGCTTTTGCAATAGGCAACACTAGTTCACCAAAGAATATCACTGAGATCTGGCTTTGGCATCTACGTTTGGGACATGCCTCATTTCGTTATTTAAAAAGGTTGTTTCTCAGCTTATTTACAAATTTAGATATTTCTATTTTCAAATTTGATGTGTGTGAAGTTGCAAAACATCATCGTACTTTATTTCCTTTAATTTTACAAAAAAGTTTGGTTCTTTTTATGGTTATTCACTTTGATGTTTGGGGACCATCCAAAGTTCCCACATTGAGGGGGTCCCATTGGTTTGTTACTTTTATAGATGATTGTACTCGAATGACTTTGTTATGCTTGATGAAATCCAAATTAGAGGTTACGTTGTTGTTTAAGAAGTTTTATAAAACCATTTGTACAGTTCAATGCTCGTATACAAGTGTTATGTAGTGATAATCGTGGGGAATACCACAGTTCTGAACTTCGGCAATTTCTGGACTCTCATGGCTCAATTCATCAAACCACTTGTCCAAATACACCTCAACAGAATGGTGTGGCCGAATGTAAGAATAAACACTTGTTGGAAGTTGTTCATGCTTCCCTACTCAAGGCTCACATGCCCTTATGCTACTGGGGTGAAGCTCTTCTCTCAATTGCCTATCTCATCAATCGTGTTCCATCAAGTTCTACTAACAACAAAACACCCTTACAAACATTTACAGAAGTTGTAGTTGCTCCAACAATCTCAAACCTACCCCCTTATGTCTTCGGATGTGTTGCCTATGTTCATCTTCCCAAACACCAATGTAGTAAGTTACCGTGTCGAGCCTTGAAGTGTGTCTTTGTCGAATATGCAATTCATCAAAAAGGATACAAATGTTATCATCCCCCTACTAAACGAATGTTTATTACTATTGATGTTGTCTTTCATGAAGATACTATGTATTTCTCTAAGTTTTACTTTAGGGGGAGTTTCTTGATGAAATTCAGACTCTTTTATACAACTTTGAGGAAGATGTGGTGGAAGTATCTGATCCAAATGTAGGTGATTTGAATCCAAGTGGTCAAAACTTCAATGTGAATGGTGATACCCTACACAATGACATAATAAAAATAGAAGTGAATGAGATGGAATCTAGTAATCAAAACTTAGATCTAAGTGGGAATGAATACCTAGAAGGCCAGGAAACTTCTAAAAGCCAGGAAACTTTTGAAAGCCAAGAAACTTCTGAAATCGAACCTAAGTCTTTCATAATTGATGCACCAAACCAATTGTTGTTTGAGAATATTCCTTGTACAATGCCTGAGTCATCTAAGAGATAGTTACCACAATGTCTTACCAGAGGAATTCCAAAACCTACATATGAACCTCAATTGTCTAGTAAAGTAAGATATCCTATGAACCATTATATGTCTACACATCGTTTGTCAAAATTAAATCAGTCATTTGTCAATCAATTATCTATTATATCTATACCTAATAATGTGCAGGAAGCATTAAATGATCCAAGATGGAAAGCTGCTGAAAGTTTTTAATCACGGATCAAATATACCTAGAGGGGGGTGAATAGGTTATTTTCAATTTTAACAGATATTAAATATTTATCCTAATCACAACGGCCAGACATGCAATCGCGTGTAAAGATAAATGCGGAATAAAAATAACACACGATATTTTTAGGTGGAAACAACCTAGGCCACTCCAATGACCTAAGAGGAAAACCACCGGTCCACCGGACCACCTAACTATCCACTATGAAAATCAATGTTCAATTACAACCATAGAGTCCTAGAACTACCCTTCACAGATAGATCCCCCTTTCTGTAATTTACTTACGAGCCGTCGCTCGTTTCACAGCCTCCAATAGCTAGATGTCTGGATCTAGACCAACGTTGCGATCTACTTGAGTCACACAAGATCAATCAAACCCGTCACCTTCGGTAATTTCGAGTCACACGAAATACCGAACACGTCACCTGAAACGTTAGCACAATAACACAAGTGCAAAGTGTGTCCTAGAGCGAATTCAAACAATGAACAATCCTAACTAGAAGATTCAACAACATATGATGTAAAAACCAAATCAGCTAGCAAAATCTAGAACAATCATATAAAGCTCAATATCATGAAAAGCAATTAGGCATATGAATTATTCAAACATAACCACAAAATATGTTTGAACAATTAAAAGATGAAAACGCCTAAGTATGATAGATGAAGAGAAGAAGTTAAAAGCACAATTCGGATGTCGAAAATATTACTTCAATGTGGTTGATAATATGCACAAAACAGCCCTCACTTATATAGAGTCCAATCTTAGCTTAAAAAGGATTTGCAATGGACTATAACTCTACACTAATCAGGATTTACCAATTACCGCAATTATCCTCAAACAAGAATTTTGTTCTTAACATTAAATGGGGTCAATTAGGTAAAAGTAACATAAGGGTCGAATTAAAAAGGAGTTTTAGAACAATTAGAAAACTGGCTCGATCGATCGACCAGATGTATCGATCAATCTATCTCAACCCGAGAGCACTTAGATCGATGTCGTCCCACACTCGATTGATCGCACATGCCTCGATCGATCGAAGACCTTATTCGATCGATCGATCGATTAACGTATGACTCGATCGATCGATCAATTTTCTCGATCGATCTAGTTCAACCCGAGAGCACCTAGATCGATGTTGTTCCACACTCGATCGATCGATCACTCGATCGATCGAACTATATACTCGATTGATCGACAAACATGTACACAATATATTTTTTGTTACGATCCATACTAAATGTCGTGCTCAATTATGTGAAGATGTATGCATGATAGAATATTTTACCTGTAATATGGGCATTGCAAGCTTGGTGACTCCATCATCATGTATCGTCAGATTAAACGGTGATCTCTTACTCTAGATTACAATCAAACATTTTGTCCACGAAAATTGCCAATACAAAATAAACCTTACAATCTCCCCCTTTGGCATTTTCGTGTGACAAAACCACTCTCTCACTACATAACGCTCATAGTTAAAATATCATTACATCAATTACATATGGACTGTCTATGATCTGGTGGACCATCTTCGCTTGATACTTGATACGCTCGGTTCACTGTAATTAGAGAAACAAATAGCACACAAATTTGGCTTGAAAGCCTTATAGCTTATTAGTTCAGTGTACATAAAGGTGCGAATGAAATGTAGTGTATGTGCAACATGAATCTTTCTCCCCTACAACTAATAAATGCAACATCTCCCCCTAAATCCAATCTCCATAGCAACATGAATCTTTCTCCCCCTTTTTGGCATACGAAATTGACAAATCATGAAACAGTTAAGATGATATGGATCACTCTCCCCAAAGTTTAACAATTATCTTAGTGGGCTAAAAATGCAAATGATCACACATGTATATATCCAAAGCATGTAGGAGGAATTGCATAAGTCAAAAGAATAATAATGAAATATGTATGCAATGACTCCCCCTAAGTTCTATGACTCTCTAGATGAAAAACAAACAAAAAATATTTTAAATTTTTTTTTTTTTTAACCACACAAGGCAATAAGCTCATTTAAGACGTATAAGCATACAACCAATTAAGAAAAATATTTTTGCTTAAATTTTGATCAATCATTGTATTAGCAAAATAAAATAAATAGCTCACACAATTACACTAACACATATAATGGCATATTGACATTCATTTAAGGTAGTATACAATGTGAACTCCACTTGTATTTCAATAGATTTATTTACAACCAATTAAAAGAGACTCAAAAGAAAATAATTTCATCTATCATGCTAAATTATAATTGAGTCTTCATTCTTACATAATAAAATATGTCTATTAAAAGGAGATTTCTTTAAACCTTTTTGCTCTTTCTTTTTGTACATGCTAAATAGAATTTCATAATTTTATTTACTATTTTTTTTTAAACATGCACGAGCAATAAATATAATATGATGACTTTCACACTACTTATGAGGTAGCCCTCTCCGTTCACTACGATAGCTTCACACTTCATAGTAGGTAGCCCTCTCAATACTAGTTATCTCCCAAAGATGAAACATTTTAAAAGCTAAGAAATAGAACTCAATATAATTTCGCATTCAAGATTAGCTCAAGTCTTAGAGTCTTTCAAAATTAATCATAAATTTCATCGATGACATACATGAGTGCTCAGTAGGTGTGTGCATAAGTTCAGTCAATAGTGTCATCACATGTGAAAAATGCAAGTGTGTGTACAATTTTGAATTGTTGCATTACATATACAATGAGAATCAAAATAAGCCACAAAAGACAAGGTTGTATAAGTATAAGCATTTTTTGAATCCAATACCTTGTAGCACTTTTTTTTTAAATAATAACAAAAAAAATCTAATGACAAAGACAAAATAAACATATGAAAATACTCACCTATGGTCATTTAAGCACTCAAACAAAAGTACCTAGGTGGTCTACCAATAGTGATCAATTGACAGGAAACATGCAATCTTTCCTAACCCAAATTTTCATGAATTTTGATTTCTCTATGTTTTTGGGTTGAGACTTAATTGCATTAGGTTTTGAAAGCATACTTTTAGACTCATCTTTCCTATTCAAATTCAACATATGCATGGTAGGATGATAATTATGAGTTCTATACCTATAAGCATGAAGATTATCATTAAATCGAAGAGCATTCATCAAAAATCTACACTTAGGTCGAATATGGCCTTTTCTACCACAATGATGACAAACAGGGACAAACTTAACAGTTTTAGCTACTACAGTTTTAGTGGGTGTTTGTGCAAAATTTGTAGCAGTAGAGGTAAAGTTAGAAGACCTTACAAATGTAGTTTTTGAAGTGGAAGGTGTACAGTTTTCATCTAAGAATCCAAGTCCACGTGTATCACCAAAAGGTTTACCGATGCTCAACATCTTGTCTAGTCGTTCAGCTCCAATTGTTAATCTCTTCACTGTTTCATTTGATTGCTCCAATTCCTGCACAAGCTTTGAATTTTCCTGTTTGATACCTGCAAGACTCAAACTCAACTTGTCAATATGTTCAGACAATTCAATTTTTTCTTTCTCTAAAACTGACAAATTAAGATCTTGAGAATTGATTCGTTCATTCAGCTTTGTTACAGTTATGAGTAGTTTATCTTTTTCTTTCTTGCATTTAATTAAATCAATAAATAATTCTTCAAAACTATTTGCATTAAATTTAGCAAGAATATGTCTACTTCCCTCATCATCTGAGTCAAGGTCAGACTCACTAGAGTATTCATCAACAGTTGCTGTAAAAGCTACGTAGTTAGAGTCAACTTTTTCTGAACCATTAGCTTGGTCTTCATCACTTTCTGTGTCACTAAGGGTAGCATTGAAAGCTTTTCCTGTTTTCTTCTTCTTGTTGGCACACTCAGCTGCATAATGACCAAAACCATTGCATTCAAAACATTTAGGTCCATTGGGTTTAGTTTTCTTACCTTCTGAACTCATTGGCACGAGTTCTCTTCCCTTACGATATCTTGATTTTTCTTTAATCTGTAGATCCTTTCTGTTGAACATTTTCTTGAGTTTTCTAGCTAGAGTGAGTAGATCTTCATCTTCTATATCATCATCACTATCACCATCATAATCATTGGTAGTTTTAAGAGCAATACCAATGTTCCTTTTGGGTGTTCGAAGATTCATCTCAAATGTTTGAATTGAACCAACGAGTTCTTCAATCTTGATGGTGTCAATGTCTTTGCTTTCCTCTATTGCTGTAACCTTTGCTTGAAAGCGTTCTAGTAGTGAGCATAAGACTTTTCGAACTAACCTGCGTTCATCAATTTTATCTCCAAGATTTGAAGAAGAGTTAGCAATATCACATAAATTAGCATAAAACTCAGAAAACGTTTCATCCTCCTCCATTCTAAGATTTTCAAACTTAGTAGCTAGCATGCGAAGTTTTGTTCGTTTAACTTGGGACGTGCCCTCATGGGCAACCTCTAAAGTGTCCCAAGCAGCCTTAGCAGTTTCAATATCAGAAATACGTCGGAATTCATCCGGCGATACAGCACTAAAGATAGCATTGATGCCCTTTTGATTCCAACCACTACCAATTTTATCTTGAGGAGTCCAATCAATCCTAGGTTTAAGTGTGACTACATTATCCTTGGTAACCATAGGTAGTTCCCAACCATAAAGCACAGAATTCCATGCACTTTCATCTAAGGAACGTAAAAAGGCTCTCATACGAGCTTTCCAATATGGGTAGTTAGACCCATCAAAGTAAGGTGGACGGGTTGTAGAAGAACCCTCTCTCAAATGATCCATAATAAGGTCCTAGGCAATACTAAGTATATCTAGTGACCCGCTCTGATACCAATTGAAAGTTTTTAATCACGGATCAAATATACCTGGAGGGGGGTGAATAGGTTATTTTCAATTTTAACAGATATTAAATATTTATCCTAATCACAACGGCCAGACATGCAATCGCGTGTAAAGATAAATGCGGAATAAAAATAACACACGATATTTTTAGGTGGAAACAACCTAGGCCACTCCAATGACCTAAGAGGAAAACCACCGGTCCACCTAACTATCCACTATGAAAATCAATGTTCAATTACAACCATAGAGTCCTAGAACTACCCTTCACAGATAGATCCCCCTTTCTGTAATTTACTTACGAGCCGTCGCTCCTTTCACAGCCTCCAATAGCTAGATGTCTGGATCCGAACCAACGTTCCGATCTACTTGAGTCACACAAGATCAATCGAACCCGTCACCTTCGGTAATTTTGAGTCACACGAAATACCGAACACGTCACCTGAAACATTAGCACAATAACACAAGTGCAAAGTGTGTCCTAGAGCGGATTCAAACAATGAACAATCCTAACTAGCAGATTCAACAGCATATGATGTAAAATCCAAATCAGCTAGCAAAATCTAGAACAATCATATAAAGCTCAATATAATGAAAAGCAATTAGGCATATGAATTATTCAAACATAACCACAAAATATGTTTGAACAATTAAAAGATGAAAATGCCTAAGTATGATAGATGAAGAGAAGAAGTTAAAAGCACAATTCGGATGTCGAAAATATTACTTCAATGTGGTTGATAATATGCACAAAACAGCCCTCACTAATATAGAGTCCAATCTTAGCTTAAAAAGGATTTGCAATGGACTATAACTCTACACTAATCAGGATTTACCAATTACCGCAATTATCCTCAAACAAGAATTTTGTTCTTAACATTAAATGGGGTCAATTAGGTAAAAGTAACATAAGGGTCGAATTAAAAAGGAGTTTTAGAACAATTAGAAAACTGGCTCGATCGATCTAACGACTGGCTCGATCGATCGACCAGATGTATCGATCGATCTATCTCAACCCGAGAGCACTTAGATCAATGTCGTCCCACACTCGATTGATCGCACATGCCTCGATCGATCGAAGACCTTATTCGATCGATCGATCAATTTTCTCGATCGATCTAGTTCAACCCGAGAGCACCTAGATCGATGTTGTTCCACACTCGATCGATCGAACTATATACTCGATCGATCGACAAACATGTACACAATATATTTTTTGTTACGATCCATACTAAGTGTCGTGCTCAATTGTGTGAAGATGTATGCATGATAGAATATTTTACCTGTAATATGGGCATTGCAAGCTTGGTGACTCCATCATCATGTATCGTCAGATTAAACGGTGATCTCTTACTCTAGATTACAATCAAACATTTTGTCCACGAAAATTGCCAATACAAAATAAACCTTACAGCTGCGATGAATGAAGAGATGGCCTCCTTGCAGAAGAATCAAACTTGGGAACTCGTTAATTGACCCACAGAAAAAAGCCAGTTAGGTGTCGATGGATCTTTATTGTGAAATACAAAGCTGATGGAACGATCGAACGGTTTAAAGCGAGATTGGTGGCAAAAGGGTATACTCAGATTTATGGAATTGACTACACTGAAACGTTTGCACCAGTAGCCAAAATCAACACAGTACGAGTCTTGTTATCCTTAGCTATAAATTTTGATAGGCCGTTACAGCAGTTTGATGTGAAGAACGCATTCCTCATTGGTGAACTATCTGAAGAGGTCTATATGGATCTCCCACCAGGGTGTATGGTAATAGAAAGACAAAATCAAAAGGTGTGCAGGTTGAAGAAATCGCTCTATGGATTAAAACAGTCCCCTAGAGCTTGGTTCGGACGATTTATCAAATCCATGACAACCTTTGGCTACAGACAAAGCAATTCAGATCACACATTTTTTTTAAAGAAGCAACATGGGAAAATTACTGCACTTATTGTATATGTGGATGATATGATTGTCATAGGCAATGACCTAGAAGAAATGAGAGCTTTGCAGGAATACTTGTCTAAGAATTTGAAATGAAAGACTTAGGCCCCTTAAAATACTTTCTTGGAATTGAAGTATCTCGATAAAGTAATCTTTCTATCTCAAAGAAAGTATGCCTTAGATCTACTACATGAAACTGGTATGTCAACTTGCCAACCAGCTGACCCTCCAGTGGAAGAGGGTCTGAAGTTATGTATTGAGACAAATCAGATACCAGTGCACAGGGGGAGATACCAAAGACTTGTTGGAAGGTTGATGTACTTAGTTCACACAAGACCAGATCTTGCCTATGCTCTAAGTATCGTTAGCCAGTTTATGCATAATCCTGGTGAGCAACATATGAATGTTGTCATGCGCATTTTGAGGTATCTAAAATCTGCTCTAGGAAAGAGAATTCTATTTTCTCAAAGCACAGATAAGGAAAACATCAAAGTGTATACCGACGTTGATTGGGCCGGAAGCAATTGACAATAGGCGGTTGTTGCTCACAATGGTGTATATGATTTAACGCAAGTGCACGTGTCGCAAACAAGTAATATAATGATAAGAAAGATCGTTCCCACGGAGATTGGAATACTAGAAAATATCGTAAAAATTAACTATTAAAATCAATATTTTTGTGTTTTTGTTTATTAAAATAAAATAAAATAAATAAAATAAAATAAATAGAACGAGAGGACAAGAGTGAAAATACTGAAACAACGATCAACAAGAAGGATATCAAGAATCGCAAAGAGATAAATCAGTTAGGATTGCAAATATGACAAGTGATGTAGACAAACTGCGTTGCTGCAGCGTTGCTGTAGCAATGCTATAGCAAAGTATACCAGTAACTAGAATTGTAAAAATTCACAAAGGATTCTTCCGAATCTGCAATGTTTATATATTCTATGACTCAATAAAACATATTCCTATGCAAAACTAAATTTAAGAACAACGTTCATGCACAAATTCTTTTGAGTTATGTGAGATAATTATATATTCCTATATTAATTTTTTCACACTATTCTAGCTTTATCCAACTTAAATTAACCTTTCCAGATTCAATTTTAGTCTACTATCCTATCAATTGTTGATCAAGCAATCAATAAGAATAAATCAATCAATCAAGCATAGAATAACTAGCACACTTTGCCAAGCAAAGCACAAGTTTATAAAATTAAAGCACAAAGTCTACATACACTCGCATATCCACAACCCTAACTGAATGAAAATTTAGCCAAGCATATTTATAAAATTAAACATCAAATCATCCATGGTCAACATCAGATTCATAGAGTTATAGAAATTTGGAAAAACAATAAAAGAAGAATAGAAGAAGGAATAAATTAATAAAACCCCCTTTTATTGAATCTCAATCAATTGGATTCCAAATCCCTAATCTCTCTTGCTTTCTTCAATGATTGTTCTTGCAAATCAAGCCTTCAATTGGTCTCTTTCCAAATACCCCTTGATGCTCTATTTTGCGTCCCAATCTGCTGCGAAATTGTGCTCTGTTCCTCTCTGTTTTGCTGCTCGTTTTTCCTCAGTTTTGGTGCCCAAATCTGCCTTGTATTTTCTACCTCTCGTCTATCCAGAATTCTGCTCTTTATATGTATTTATTTGCTGCCCAGAATTGCCCTAGCTGCTGCCCAGAATTGCCCTAGCTGCTGCCCAGAAATTCCCTAGCTGCTGCCGCCAAAATCTGCCTTAAATCAGCCCCTATTTTTGTTCTTTAACATTAGGTTTAATTGGAGACAATTTTTGGTGTGTTAATTTCCAATATTATCCCTAAAAAGGTGAGTTAATAAAAGCCCAAAATTGTCCTTTTGTTGAGAGTCCAAATCAGTCCTTGAATAATTGTTTACAGATCAGCCTCTGTTTTGGTGCTATTTTCCTGGTGTGATTTTGCTGCAACAAAGCTGCAGCAAAGTTGCAGCAAAGTTGGATTCTTGCATTTTCTTTGTTGTTTTCTTTATCTCCTGCAAGGGCAATGAAAATCTAATGAGTGCACATCAAAATATAATTCTTTTTGACAGATTTCATAATTATTTTGAATTTATTATCAAAGAATTTACTTAAATCACAAAGTCTACAAATATTGTATAAATGAATATAATGTGCAAACATTCTCAAAAGAACAAACAATTATTTATGAATAAGAGCTAATAATACTCTAATAAATTAGAGTTATCAACGGTCAATTTCAGGATACTTTACTTTTGTAGGTGGGAACTTAGTTACATGGAGAAGCAAGAAATAAAATGTTGTTGCACGATCTAGTGCAGAAGCTGAGTACAAAGGAATGACCTTAGGAATTTATGAAGCATTGTGGTTGAAATTTCTCTTACATGATCTAGGCTACCCTTCAAAACAACCAATTCAGTTGTATTGTTACAACAAAGCAGCATGTGATATAGCTCATAATCCAGTTCATCATGACTGTTAAAAGCATGTTGAGGTAGATAGGTTTTTCATTAAGGAAAAACTAGATGAAAAAGCTGTGAAACTACCAAAGATTCGGTCAGAAGAACAGTTAGCTGATATCCTTACCAAAGGAGTGTCCAGTCAGGTGCTCTCAAAGTTCTTAGACAAGTTGGGCATGTGTGACATCTATGCACCAACTTAAGGGGGAGTATTGAGATTCATTTTGAAATAGGAAAGTAAATAAAATGTTAATATGGTCGATATCATTCCCAATATGGTAGAAATTATTGTATTTAATTAATATCTTTTTCTGTTGTTTTATTTCTATTATAAATTCATGTAATCTGTACAAAACAATTCAATTGAGTGAAATACTCAAACCAAATATTACATTATTCTTTTCTACATGTATTTTTATATGGATCATTCTTGGGCCTAGATTGGTAGGTGATACAAATTTACCACAAGTACACAGAACATGCACAAGTGATAAGTACTTAAAGATAGAATACCAAACTCACGAGGATGTGATTATTAAGTGTATAAATACTGAAATATAGTTATTTTAAACTATTTAGGCTAAAGCAAATGATGGGTAAAAATAATAAAAATAACAAATATATAATATTTACAATGTTTGATCCAACACACACCAACTAATTTAGTATAAAAGAGTCCTAGGAATCCACTATTCCTCAATTTCTTACACATGAATTAATGTATTATCTCAAGCAATTCATGATATGATACTTGATCAAATGTTCTACACTAGCATGCATTCCTCTCTACCATATAGTAATTAACCCAATCACACTCTCATGCCAATTAAGATACATACTACTCATTAAGATTGCATTATATATTACATACCTCTTTACCATATAGTAATTAACCCAATCACACTCTCATGTCAATTAGGATACATACTACTCATTAAGATTGCATTATATATTACATACATAAGAATTGTACATCTCTACCTAAAATCCATATATGCTATTTAATCAAGACAAATAATCAAACTCTTCTATCAAAACTATTTAATTGCCTCTATAGTATAATTATTGATCAAACAATTAATTGCATAAAACTTAGATAAAATAAAATATCCAATATCAAGAATCACAAAGGAATGAAAAAACAAATCAATTTCATTGTCTACAGAAATTGAGTTCAAAAGGATCTTAACAATAGGTTTAGTTATTCATAATCATATTAAATTGAATCCCAAAATAGTGAAAAAATACAAGAGAATAAATAAAATATAAAATAAGAGAAGTGATACAAACAATCTATTGGCTTCCTTCAACTCCAAAACCTTCAATCTTCCATTAATCTCTTGAATTAATTCTTTTTAAACATGCTACCTCTTTCTCTAAAGATTTTTGTTATATGTAGAAAATGTTGACTGATTTGTTTGGCTTCTAAAAGGTCTTATTTATAGGCTATAAAGGACTTAACATATTTGTAGAGTGAACAATTGGTTGAAACCTTCGGGCTTTTAAGCCTTGTCTCCCAACAAATAAGAACGAAATTTGTGGGAATTCTTGCAATCCTTAAGTTGATCAAAAACTTAATTATAGTTCTCCAACTAGAACTTGACGTGTTATCTATTAATTGTTGAATAACAATTTGTTTGTCAATAACACCTTCTTGAAAATTTTATGGCTTTAGGTTGAATTTTGTCACAAAATTCTCTCAATTGAGTATAGAAAAATTATCTAATTTCTCTAGTGTTGGCCAGCCATGAGTGAGGAAAAGAGAGTGATCAAATATTCTTCAATTTGGCTAAGAGTTGGTGTAAAACAAAGCTTTCAATTTCACTCTTCTTAAGGGTCTTTGACACTGTCAAAATGTGTGCTTGCTAGAGTCCCACTCTCACACTCCTATAGCCTACACCACCTTAGAGTCTCATTCCAATTGGTGGGCCACAATATAATTCCAATTAAGTTACTTTATTAATTTATCCAAAATTTCCAAATCTAATTTGACAATTACCAAAATACTCTTCTTGTCCCCGAAGTATTTAAATACCTACCAATAATTTAAATTTAACATTTTAAATACCAAAAAAATATTATTTAATTAATTAATCAAATTAATTTGGCTATGCCAATTTATCATTTTACTCTTACATATTTACTTGACATTTATGGCTGTCATAAAATTTTCTAATAAAAAAATATGCATTTATTAAATATGTTTTACCTCATCTATTACATCTTCTCCTTGAATACCTAAGAAACATAAGAATGATGACCTATATCTTGGTTCACGTAGTCAACCAAGGTCTAGATCGCTAAGCAAGGTAATTGCTATCTAGTATCTTTGAATAGACGAAATGGATTCCACATCTTTTAAGCTAACTTCCTAGCCCATCATAAACACCGAGATACCATATACAAGATATCCTAGCCCAACACTTTAGGTGTCAACTAGTAAGTCAAATACTATGGTGCTATAGCAAGAGGCTAGTTAAATCACTCAGGATTAAGATCCTCCTACACATGATCATCAAGTCACTTAGAGAAACAACTGTAAGTAAACATATATTAATATTGTTTCTAATATGTCTAGTCTAATCCTGTATAATCAACTATTATCCAAAGTATCCCTTACTAGATGTCTCCACATCAGTCATCTCAAATAGGGGTCACTTCATTTTAAATAGATGTGTCGTACTAGTGACTTAATCAAACATAACATTATGTAAACTTTAACTAATCATCACAGATAGTTTGATTATTTTACTTAAAACCAATCCTCATGTATATATGCTAATATAGTAAGTTTTAAGCAGACACAAATAATTAAGAATTTATGATTTATTTCAAGAATAAAATAGCACATGTAATAAATAAAATGTTCATCTTATTTATTCTAATTTTAAAAAAAATTTAAATGCAAACCTTTAAATTTGGGACTTTATCCTAATGATCACCAACTAGCCCTTAGGCAAAAGGGACGTGTCTTGTATCCCCATCCCTTTTAGGTGACTCTTAAAACTCTTACTAGGTAGTATTTTGTTCTTAAAAGGTATCTTCTTGATTTTTATATCTCCCCTATGTACAATCTCTAGGATTAAATGAGACTTGCGCTCTATATGTTTTTCTTGTTGGTGGATTCTTGCTTCTGTTGAATTAGCCACTACTTCATTGTAATCATTATATAATGTTATTGGCTAGTCCATGTTTGGAACAACTTCCAAATTTGCCAAGGACTTATGGAGCCAAATGCATTCTTTGTTGCTTCAAAAGTGCCAACATATTTGACTTTTGTTATGGAATAGGCTAACAGTCTTATTTCACACTCCTCAACACTATGGCTTCCCCATTGAAGGTAAACATTGGCATAGAAGTAGATCTCTGTAAGTCTTTGTCTGCTTGAAAGTCAAGAGTGTATGTATCCTGTGGGGATAAAATCTCCACTAGAATAGACTAGCATATGATTCCTCATTCTCCTAAGATACTTAAGGATTTATAACTGCAACCCAATGATCCAATCTTGGGTTGGATTGATACCAAATGACTATGCCAAATAATAAAATAGAGGTCAAGCTTAGTACACAACCTGGGGTACATTAGATGACCAATTATTGATGCATATGGCACCCGTCTCATATCCTGTATCTCTTGAGGTGTCTTTGGACAATGTTCTATAGATAGGGTAATTCCATTTCTAGTTGGTAAAGTACCTTTCTTGAAATTTTGCATCGAAAACATAGACAACTCCTTGTCAATATACAATGCTTGAGGTAGAGCTAAGTGCATTTTTTACAATCCTAGAAAATAGCTTACCCCTCCCAAATTCTTCATTTGGAACTGCTTAACCAACAACTACTTTACATCTGACAACATCTCTACACTATTCCTAATAAGTAGAATTTCATCTACGTAAAGCACTAGGAAAACCACATTGCCATCCTTGATGAGTTTTTATACACAAGGCTTGTCAAGGTTTTGCTCAAAACCATAGCTCTTCACATTTCATCAAATTGCATGTTCTATGATCTTTACACCTGCTTGAGTCCATAAATATACTTCTTAAGCTTGCAAAGCTTTTGTTCTTGGCCTTCCACTACGAACCTCTTTGGTTGGACCACATAGATGGTCTTCTCAAGATAGCTAGTCAAGAATTATGTCTTGACGTCCATTTTTCAAATCTTGTAATCAAGAATTGTTGTTATGGACAAGAGTATCTGAATGGATTTAAGCATTGCTACTGGCAATAAGTTTTTCTCATAGTCAACCCCATTTTTTGGGTAAATCCCTATGCCACTAGTCTACCTTTGTCACTATCCCATGCACTCCTCTTTTTCTCTTGTAGATCAATTTGCACATGATAGGTCTAACCTCATTAAGTTTGTCTACAAGTTCTCATATAGAGTTGGAATACAATGATTTCATCTCGAGGTTCATAGCTATGATCCATTTATCTTTGATAATGTCCTCCATCAGCACCAATATATTGATTAGGTAATCTAATTACACTCCCTCTACGATGATGCTACGACGAATCTTAACTATTGATTGGTTTCCTAACTCGATCGAGTATCAAGATTAACAAGTAGTGGTTGTCTAATTCCATCAGACTTGAATTCCTCGAGCAACACCTTGCTTTGAGGTTTATTTTTGTTCATGTAATCATGTTCAATAAATATGGAATTTGTTGATATGAACACTTTGTTATCTTGACTATTATAGAACAAGCCTCCTTTTGTCTCTTTTCAATATCCAACGAACACACATACTTATGACCTTAGTTCTAGCTTTCCAATCTTCCTTTTAAGCACAAGTGTTTGACATCCTTATATGCAGATGTGGCATAAACTAGGCTTACGTCCCATCCATAGTTCCATGAGTCTTAGGGACCGACTTGGAAGGAAATACATTTAGTATGTATGCTTCCATTTGTAAGGAAAATCCACAAAACCATATGAGCAAGGATGCATAACTCATCATTGACCTGACCATCTCAAGTAATGTTCTATTTCTCCATTTTGTAAGTCGATTCGGTTGCAATTTACCAGATATTATGAGGTGCAAGACTATTTTGTGCCCTAGCAATTGGTCCTTGAACTCCATATCAAGGTATTCCCCATCTCAATCCAATCATAACGTTTTCAAGGACATACTTAGATTTGTTTCAGCTTTAGTACAAAATTCCTATAACTTTTAAAAAATTTTTGACTTCTGTTGCATTAGGATACACCCATATATAGAGTAATCATCTATGAATGTGTTAAAATGCTCATAACCCCCTCTTGCTTGAACGCTCATAGGTCCACAAACGTCCAAGTGTACTAGTTTGAGGGTTGTGTGGCCCTATGTCCTTTAGCTAAAATGTGTCTTTTTGTCATCTTACTTTCTAAACAAGATTATAGATTGGGAGAGTATCAATGCTTAGTTCTCTAAAAGGACCGTCCTCTATAAGTCTTTGATTCCAGTCAAGGTTACCTAAGCTTAGATGACACAAATAAGTATTGTCATTAGGAGAATTTTTTTTCTTTTTACGTTTAGGTTCTTCCACTTAGAGAAATTTATAGTAAAGTAATAAATTTGACTTTGGGTTTAATAGATATAGGCCATTTTTCAAAAATTTCGTACAAACATGAGTTTTATTTTTATAAATAATCACACTATAATTATTAAATAAAACTTTAAAATTATTCGTTCTATATAGAAATAGAAATCAAATTTCTGGTAAACCAAGGAATGAAATAAACATTGTTTAATACTAAATATTTATTATTCCTAAACTGAAGTTTAACTTGTCCCATTACTTTAGCAAAGACAATAACCCTATTGCCTACTCACATAGTGAATTGTCGATCTAGAAGTTTGACTAGCGAACTAATCAACTACAAAGAAGAACAAACATGGTTATTTGCCCACTAAATCAACTATTCACAGATATCTGGGAATGACTCAATAATAAGTAAATAAAATTTATCTTTCTCCTTATTCTTGTACTTTTTCAATGACAAGCATTAAGGAGAATTCCTCTTTCAATGTCCAGGTTGGTTGCAATGGAAGCAATTTTCGTTTGATGTGTTTTATTCTTGGCTTTCTACCTTTAAACTTCTTTGCCCATTTTGTACTTGGCTTGGCACTTCCTTTTGTTATTGCCTCCTTCTTATTACTCAGAGAAGGTTGAGCCACTAGAACATTTGCCTCCCTTTCTTGTTGTTTATAACAACTTCAAAAGTATTTAGCTCATTTAGCAAATGAGTCAAATTGTATGTTAGCTTGTTCATAAAGTAATTACTTTTGAACTGTAGGAACTTATTGGACAATCTCAAAGATCATTCCAACTTGAGTAGCCTTATCAATAACTACCATGTTCAATTCAGCATCATTGATGTGCGTAATCAATACAAGCATATGCTCACGCAATGGTGTACTTTCTTTCATCCTAGCATTCATGAAGATGTCACGGCTTCATGTCTTGCCTATTCCGATGATCGACCAAACATGTGTTAAAGAAACTCCATTATCTCATAAGCAGTTCCCAACTTCTCATGTTAAGTCCAAATCACATCATCCATCACAATGAGAAGATAACAGTGGGCCTTATTATTTGACTCAACCCAATGATCATATGCATCTTAAACAACTTTTGGAGTATTGACGGATCGTAATGGAAGACATTCCTCTGTCAATGCAATTAAGGCATTTTTAGTGATCAAAATGGGGCTTAAATTGGATTTTCACTTGTTAAAATCGTCACCAGTTAATTGCCCATTGCTGAGAAGGGTTAAAGTTGGATTTTTCATAATGCTAAAATAATAAATAAAGAAAATACAATTTATGCTTATCCTAGCTGTTAATTCATACATAGTAGTTGATGCATGTATGCATCACATATAATAATATATGTTACATGATGGAAATTATCCAACTACCATGAAACTTAGATGTTGACTCATTGTTGCTCGTTAAGTCTCCCAATTGGATGAGACTTTCTCAATTAACAAAACTACCCAATATCCCTATCTTAGTAAATCATTTATAACCACTATATTTTGGTCCAAACAAAATTAACTCCTTAATTATATTTGTTAAGTGTAACCCACCATTTTGGGCCTTACTACTTATTCCAAGAACCGCTTCCTCTAGGGGTCTCCCTTTGGCTTTCATAATATTTTTGTATCCAACTTGAGAGTCACAGTTATTACTAACTCCAAATGAACACCCTCTATTGATTTTCACAGGTGTGCATTAATGGCAGCGATCGTATAAAATTTGCCAATCCTTCTTGCTCCTAGTCAATAATCTAAATGGTTTGATTTGGAAAAGCATCCCAGCTTATTATTAGACAATCTAAACTATTTAAATCTCCAATAATTTCTAATTTAAATTAACTTTCCTGTTTAGTCCAAACCATTTTAAATTATAACTTTTTAATTTTGGCTTAATTACGCAAATTGTTTACATATTCTACTTTTGTCAATTTAATCACGTTAAATCAACCTAATGCATATTAACAAATTTCCTGTAAACTTCTTTTACAAAAATTTAACCATACACCTCCATGCACGTGATATATATATTTAATTTAAGAATTAAATCAAATCCAATAGGTAGACACATAAAAATATATGTCATGGTATATGCATGTCATTGTTATTTGCATGTCATGAACAATTCATACATCAAATAAGTAAATGACTTAAAAAATATCACATTATTTATGACCAAGTTCTTTAGGGCTAAGAGAAAATAAAACTAACCAATTAAATATGTGACTATTACATATTCAATTAAGTTGGGACATATCCCAATCCTACTATTTTCTTGTAAAAATTCAGCATGGCCCAATTAAATTTGAAAATTGAAATTTTCACATCTTAAGGTCTAGATATAGCGACCGAAAATTATACAATGGAATTGCAGATGCCAGCCATAGCAGGTAGTCCTTCTCAAATTGGTAGTTTTTGAAGGGCTTTTTGCTCAAACAAAATAACTGGTCCCACAATGATAGTGGTGGCCTAGGCAGTGTTGGGCTGTATGGCTTGGTGCAGTTGATAAGTGCTTGAAAAGAACTCATATTTTGTAATTTAATGTACTTATTTGGGAAGAATAGGTTTTATTATAGCGCTTTTAATTAATTAATTGTATAAATATATCTTTTTCGAAATCACGAAAATATTTTGATGTATTTTAGGTAATTTTAGCTTTAAAAGAGGTAAACAATCTCAACACACGAAGACACAATACTTGGAGTGCTCGAATAGCACCCTAGAAGCAAAAGAGACTAAGGCATGTATGCCTTACATCAAAAACCAACCATTATGTATGGGGTACATATAAAGGCTTAACACACAATGTGTGCCTAGGTGAAGAAAATATGTGTCGTGGAAGCCAACCTACGGGTTTAATTATTGGGGACAACAAAACATTGAATGCCACAAGCAAAGAAAAAGTGTTCATGCCAGATGAGCCTCGGGTTTACACTATGGGGCAATTCTGGAGTTGTGTGCTGTAGCGGAGAAAAAATTGTGCCATAGCCCGCGTACCCAAATTGAGACTCCAAATTATGTACAGTGTTTTACATATAAAAGGGGTCCCAAGAGTTCATTGTTAATACATATTAAACTTAATACGAATCTTTGTGAGTTTTTTTCACATCAAAGAAGCAAGATAAGCCATTTTAGTAATTCAAGAGACCTTTGAAGATCAAGTTTACGTATTTTAAGAGAAGGAAACATCATCCAATCCACTTGTGGTATTTAGATCTAATTAGGGTTCTTTTTGTATCTAAATTCATCTTCTTCTTCAATCAATGCTTGTTTAAACATTTATTATGAACAATTTATTGACCATTTATTCTTCATAGATAGATTGAAGATTTGAGAATTAGGTTTTATACACATCATCTAGATTTAATTTGGACAACTTGATCAATGGTTTAAATTGGTGCCTTAACCATTGCATTGATTTAAATAGTAGAAATTTCCTTAGGCATAATTTAATTGATTAGTTGATCATCCCAATCATAGGACAATAATTGGTTGATTAACAAAGAAAATAATCCTTGACCTAGGAGTTTTGTATTTTTAAGGAAAACCAACAATACGTTCATTCATGTTATTTCACTTAAATATTTTGAAGATAGCATAGTTAACTAGCTAAACCTGTCATAAATCCACCATCAATTTTACAACTTTCTTGATTCCATTTTGAGTTGATTTGGTATTTAACTAATCGTTCTTCTTTAGGATTTTCATTCCAACCATATTTTTAGAGTGCTTAGTTTATTTTTCCATTTTTAATTAGTTGTTAGAAGTGTAAAAAATAATCTAACATCATTGCAATTACTTGAGAGATCAATCTTAAAAGCATACTTATTGTTTACTATAAGTAATTCATGCACTTGCGATTCAATTCAGCAGCGGTGGCTATTTTGATACCGTTCCAGCCAAGGGTGAGCACAACTAATAAACCAACATACTTGATCGAAATCGAGCCGAGCTGAACCAATTTCTATGGTTTATATGTCCAAATAAGTTGGTTTTAGTTTTGAAAATACAAAAATTGACTTGTATCTGGTTGGTTAAGGTTTTAAAGTTTACAAATCAACATTTAACCGGACCGACCTATATATTATTAATATACATATTTATTTTTAATTTTTTACATTTATATTTCATACATCATATATATTTTGATCATCTAATTTTACGTAATCTTTTATGTAAATTTAGAATGTGAAACAACTTATATTATTCTTCTCTAATGTTCATTTTTATAAATATTAATATAACTAAATAAAAACTTTAAATTACTTTTGTTCAAAAAATTTAAATAATTTACTCATTTACAAGAGCTATTCTCTACTTAAAAATTAATGTTTAATTTTAGTTTAAATACTCATACACAACTTAGAATTAAATTACTATTAGACATTAAATCTTATTTATTAGTTTAATATTACCATATGGTCAATATAATTTAGATTTACTTTTAAAATATGTAAGTCTAAATCATAAACCGAACTTATCAAACAGACATAATAAGGTTAGTGTAAAATTCTCTAATTGACATTTATTAGATCGGTTTCAGTTCTTGATTTAACAAATTGATATATTGGTTCGATTAGCATTTTAGACAAAAATTGACTAAATTCAAACAATGCCCATGCCTAGTTTCAGAAATAGTTTACAATACAAACTCGATATGAAACAAAAACGTGATACAAAAAATTATAGAAAATCCAAAAAATTGAAAATTAATTTTTACAAAATTTTTGTACCGTTAACTAGGGTTTACATAGATTTCAATTTCAATAACACAAAATAATCATACAATTAAATATCATACATAATTTCATTTATTCAATGAACAATACATATAAACAAACTACATTAAATGTAATTTAATATCTATCCTAATCCTGTATTCACACACATAGTTAAATTATAATATCATAAGTTGGTTTTGGTACTATTGGTTAGTATATGGAAAATCTTTTTCGATCAAATTGTGTCCTTGTGAGAGTCCCACTCTCATACTCTTACAGACCATGCCGCCTTGGAGTCCTACTCCAAGTGGTGTGCCACAATTTAATTTCAATTAAATTTTCTTATTAATTAATCCAAAATTATCAAATCTAATTTGACAATTATCAAAATGCCATTTTCATAAATATATATGCTTCTTACGATGCTCCTTAAGCCTTATTTTACTTTCAAGGGAAAGAGCAGCATAAAAAAGGTGTTATGGCCATCTTAAAATGTTCTTATAAACAAACATGCATTTTACTCATATGAAATAATTAATTCTAAATAAATTATTCATTTATCTTAAAAACAACATCGTTTAGTCATTGTTATGGAGCAGGCTCGAGGACTAATGGAAACTAAGAATTCAACTTTAAATAAAGCATCAATTTATTAGTCAACCCTTTAACTAATAATCCATCTTTATTAATATCAAAGTTAGTCCACTATAAACTTGAGACTAAACACTCTTAAATATCATAGCTAGTATTTACTGAACATAATCTATGTAAGTAATTCATTGATATAACTATTAGGTGCAATTCAATCCTCCACAGGTAGTAAATAATACAATCGAGGTCATTAAGTCCATTTTACTTCCTCTATTACGTCTTTTACTTGAGTAGCCTTAATACGTATGAATAACTATCTATAATCATATTGTAGATTGATCACAATCATTCAAGCTCTAGATTGCTAAGAAAGGGAATTGCTATTTAACATTTGCGAACATAAGAAGTGCATTCTACATCTTGTGAGATAACCTCACAGCCCATTCTAAACACCAAGATACAAGATTTCCTAGTCCAACACTTCGAGCATCACTAAGTAAGTCAAATACCAATGTTCTACAACAAGGTGTAGCCAAATTACTTCAGATTAAGATTTTCCCACATGTGGTCATCGAGAGACATATGCAAACAACTGTGAGTAAATAGATATTAACATTGTTTCTAATATGTTTGGTCCAATCCTGTGTGATCAACTATTATACGAATCTATATGTCTCTACATCTGTCACAATGAAAAAGAGTTTTAATGGTCATTAACCATGTTTTAGTTATATCCTTAAGTGTGTAGGGAAAACATCTCACCTTGTGATGATCCTCATTAAGTCCCTACAAAGGAAAAGTTTGAATAGTAGCATAGAAATCCCTAACAAAGGTTAGTAGGTCCTTATTAGAATTTCATAAAAAGAACGAAAATCTCCTAGAATATTATCGAGAGTGAAGGAAATTCATAGTCACAATTTTGATACACAAATTTCACGATATAGAATTGTTTTTATAGCATGTGTACTATAGCTAGTGGAAAAGAAAAAAGTGTGAAAAACTTTTACATGCATGTGTAAAACTAATAAACACATTTCTGACTAGTTATAAATGTGTGTATAAACTTTATATATGCATGTAAAATGTTAATAATGGGAAAAATAAAAACAAAAATCGTGAACAATGTTGAAGAGTAATTGAAAACATGTTGTGAAATAAGCTTAACTCAAGTAGATTGTGAATATTATTAAAACTTAACCATATTTCGTGTTTTTCCTAAAAAATGGCAACATAGAATAATGTATTTTTTAAGAAAAAAATTTATTGTAGGCTCCCTTTAATGTATGTGAGAAGTAGCAGTGTCAATGATTGACCTTGCATACTTCTTTACTTTTTGTCTTACGATAGCATCTCTCATTTTTTGTATCTTTATTTAGGCTTCTTAAGTGGTTACTCTCGTCTAAAAGATGTATAAGTTCTCTACCAAGGACCTCTTACCATGCATAAATTAATAAATAAAAATGATTAAACTATCATAAGAACAACTAGTAATTAAACAGGAACGAAAAAAATACTAATGTAATAAAATAAAAAAATTTAAATAAAAATTAAATTAATTAAAGAGATGATAAGTAATAACCTGTTTTTTCTTAAGAAATAATAATAATAATAATGTAATAAAGTAAAAAATAAATAAATAAATATACTAACCAATTAATAAAGGAACAATTAGCTATGGTTTGGCTTTTTTTCTTTTTTAATAAATAAATAAAATACAATAATAATAATAATAATAATAATAATAATAAGACAAAAAGCACATAAAAAATATGAAAAATACTCAACTCTTACTAAGTTGCCTCCACTATTGTCCCCATAACAACTGTGATACAAGTGATCATAGCTCATCCCCCGGTGCTCCACACAACGTGATGTGATCAACTAGTGATGGCTCCACCAAAACTAGAATGCATATATGTTGCAACCTAGTAACAGTTACCTGACACTCGACACATCAACACATAAGCTTCTTGCCTATGCACAATGTTACGACCTTGCAACACCCACATAGGCTCCTCACCTCGAAACACATTACATCCTTGCAAACATGAGATGACACACGACGATTCAACTTTGAGAGAAACTTTTCAAGAGATATGGATCTACCTAGCCAACAAAACATTTTCTCTCTCATCAAATCATTACTCAATCTCACATTTTTTATACTCGCCTCAGTGTTTAAAAATATGAGAGAGACTTCTCTCTGATGTCCTACATCCTAAGATGATATTGTTTCCTAAATCCAATACTCAAAAGAAAAACTAGACCAAAATAGACCAAAACCTACCAAGGAAGCTTGGAAATACTTGGGCAGAGCTTCCCCCAACTCTTGGCCAAGAAAAAAGAAAAGAAATGTGTGTTATTTATAGAGAAATGGCCCCTTTTATAAGCAGCTTGCCAACCACTTAATGAATCCTCACTGACCCAATAGAGAGGAGGTCAATGAGGAATGACGAGCCAAAGAACTAGTCGAATAGGTCCAAAATTGGATAGATGGTTAAAGCTAACCGGATCAACCCTGAAGCAGTTCAGACCAACTGATTTTAGATTGGTTCCAAAATCCTCACACAAAAGGATCTGACATGGCATTCTCGTTCAATAGGCCGTACTTGTGATGGTTCCCAAGGATCCAATATGACCACTTAGGTCAATGACTTAGGTCTACGTTGCCATGATATTCTAGGGCCCGCTTTCAGGTTAGGGAAACTCGTTTTGTCTACCTAACGTATACACTTTGAGTATCGCACGAGGATGAGAACTTAATCTCTCACAATGAGGTCTAATAAGCCCACGCTTACCATATTGTGGTGACAAGAAGAGATGAAGTGTGTAGATAGAGCCAACAAACTATCACCAGCAAGATAAGAAGAAGAAGCAGGAAGTGAGATGTTCACCCTACTAGAAGTGATTGGTTTGAACGACATCTGCAACTTTACCTTCACCTTTGGTAGCAACAGTCTTGTGAAAAGAATCTTTTATAACTCGTCTAATGAAGAGAGAAGTAGTGGTGGAAGCAGTAGTAGTGGAAGTTACATACTTAACAAAGAGAAAAGCATAAGCAACAATAGATGCAAAGGGAGTTGTACATCAGTAAAATCCTACTCACTTTTATCATCAGGCTCCTTGATGCCAACAAGAATCTTAATTTGCTTATGAGTACCCATCAGAAATTTCTTAATAGTGCTTTGGAGTGATCCAACTCCTTTTCAAGGTTAAACTACTTTGCAATTAAAGTAGTGATGTGTTCATCCTTTTCCTTAATGGATTCCTTAAGAAATTTGGCAGAACAACCCAAATTTTCAACTTTATCACAAAGAGCTAACAACTCATTGTCCTTTTCAGCTAAAGCATGAGCAAGATATGCCTTTTCACTTTTTAAGATCTCAACCTTCTTTCCTAGAAGTTGATTCTTTCAACGTCCTCCTCTAACAGATTTTGAACTATCTATCAACTAATCTTCTAAACTATTCTTAACTTGTTCAATTCAGATTCAACAACCACGTCGTTAAATATTTTTGTATAATCTCACATTTCTTAGTGAGATTGTATTTGTCCTGGTCGTAAATAGAATGCTTCTTTTCAACTATAGCTCTAAGAGCACTCAACTATTTTTCTTTAACCTCAAGGCTATTCAAAGCCTTCTTTCGATCTTTCTTAGTCTTAATATGCTACCTGAGCATTTCATTGTAATTGTCTAAGAACTCTTTATGCTTGTCATCATTGAGGAATATGGAAGATTGAGAGGTCATAGTAGGAGAATCATCTTTAGTTGTCGTATAGTTACTTTTATCCTCTTTCGAACTACGGCTACTATCAAAAATAGTAATCTCTATCATTATAGCCTTCTTGCCAAATTTTCATCCCTTTAACTAACATTAACCAGCAATGTGTCCGAGCTTTCCATATTCATAACATTTGACCTGTCTAACTTGATCTCTAAACTGAGGTCCTTTTTCTTCTTCTTTAGAGTATTCCATTCTGGCTCTAGAATCTCTTCTATTGGAGTTTCTTTTCTTGACTTACGAGGAGCGTTCCTCTTGTTCCTAAATAATTTCTTAAATTGCTTAGCTAACAAAGCAAATTCTTCCTCATCTAAACTAGAAGAGTCATCACTATTAACTTGAGCATTTTCTTTTCCCTTTTTACCCTTTGAAGTCTTAAGAGTAAGATTGTTTCATTTATTAGTAGAAGAAGTTCATTTAGGGAAGAGATGATGTATCTCAAAAGCTTGGAGATCTCCACCTATCTCGTTAACCTTCAAAGGTTCTCCTTTAAACTATGTTTAAATAGTGATAACATTTTCTCTGAACCATTGAGGTAGGCTGCAAAGAATATTCTTAACTTAACAGTAGTAGGATGACCCAACTTGTAAGAAGAATTGATGATGTCAGAAAAATGGTTGTAAAAATTGTCAAAAATTTCATCTTCCTCCATCTGAAGGAGTTCATAGTCACTCTTTATTGTCATTAATTTTGACTTCTTTACTACAAAGCTACCCTCATATTTCATTTGTAGAATGTTCCATGCTTCCTTGGAAGTAGTGCGAGCAAAAATCTGTCTATATTCTTTAGAAGTGATAGCTCGAGTGAGTGCATACAAGTCCTTCACTATTCTAGTTGCACTCACGACTTTCCTTTAGCCCATTCAATTATTGGCTTGGGAATAACAATACCGTCTTCAAGAGTTTAAGTAGGACACATCTAGCCATTCTCTACTTGATACCAAACTCGATCTACTATGGACCATAAAAAGGCTCTCGTCTGCAACTTCCAATCGGCATAGTTATGCCCTATTGAAGAGTGGAGATCTGCCTACATTCCCTCCTTCACCTGAATCCATCTGGTGAAATGTAAGTGATTGTGAAAAGTACGAGAAATAGATCAACACTGGAGAGGTTAAACCCAACAAGGGTGCACTAGCTCTGATCCCAAATGAGAGAGTCCCAACTCGGTGAACAACAAAGTCTAGGTGATATAAACACCTAAGGACTCTCCTTCTCGTATAGGTAGTGGAAACAATAAACAAGTAGTAGCTAACACATAAAAGCATATAAGCAGATAACAGACAACATAGTAAAGTAGTAAATACTCTTCAATCTTAGTCTACATATGTTGGCACATATATCGAAGATACTACAATTGCACTAACTTATGCAACAAAGTAAGAAAAATACAACAATATAACGTGGTAAATCCACTTAGGCTATAATCCTAAGTGGTAACATCCAAGGATTGCTTAAAACATCCACCCAGTAACTAAATTTAGTAAATGAAATAAACAATTATATAGACTCGATAAGGTAGATGCCAATATCTCTATCAGTTAGGACCAGCTATCACCACAACAACTTTGATCCTCTTGAATCCGGCTCACCACTAGAGCCACACTACTTAGTGTGGTACAAATACCTGTGATTAGATTATTGAATCATGAACAATGTAAAATTCACCCATAAATGATTTAATAGAAAATTTTTATCTCATAATAACAATACAAAAAAATACACTCGATGTATTGTTATTATGGAAGCTCTATTTGATAAAACATTTTAACCAATTTCACTACCACCTTATAGTTCTATACAGAAAAATACTCGATATATTGAGACTACGAATATTCCTTTTAAATATGTATTTTTTCTCCAAAATATCCAACTTATATTTTTATCTCCTCTGAATCACTTATGCAGAACAACACTCAACGTATTAGTGATAGAAGAAATGTAAAATTATTTTTGAGAGCTCAAGAAAATATTTTTCACAAAAAGTAGTAGAATCATGTCCAGCTAATCTTTCTAACATTTGATCAATGAAGGGGAGGGGGAAGTGATCTTTCTTGGTGTAACAAATTCAATTTTTGAAAATCGATACACATCCTCCAACCCGTAATTATCCTAATGGGCACTAATTCATCTTTCTCATTTTTAACCACGGCTATTTCCAGATTTCTTTGGTACCATATGAACTGGACTAACCCATTTACTATCAGCAATTGGATAAATTACTCCTACTGCTAGGAGTTTCAAAACTTCTTTTTTAACAACCTCTTGCATGATTGGGTTTAGTCTTCTTTGTGCTTCTTTAACAGGTTTGACATTGTCCTCCAAATTGATCTTATGCATACACATTGCTGGACTAATGCCTCTAATGTCCCCTATACTCTATCCTATTGCTTTTTTGTACTTCCTAAGCTCTCTAATTAGTTTCTACTCTTGTTTTTGGGTGAGTGTGGATGAAATAATAACGGGATAAGTCTCATTCTCTCCCAAAAGTACATATTTTAGATGCTTAGGTAGTTCTTTAAGTTCTAATTCAGGTGGAGCTATCTCATCATTATATGGGACATCTAATAAGTCTAAGGGTGTACTAGCAACATCTAATGGTATGGCATTGTCTAAAAGATCACTGTACTCCCTAGCCTCATAGTCTAAGATATCATCTACCTCTCCAACTATAAGTGCTACCTCTAGTTTATCATCTAATCTATCCTGCACAAAAGTATCATGAATAATGGGATCTAAACATTCAACAAATGAGCATTCATCAATAGCAGATATAGAAGGGTAAGGAGATGAATCAAAAACCTTAAAATGTACAGTCTCTCCCAAGACTGCCATTGTCAACTTTCCACTTTGGACGTCAATGATGGTTTGGGTAGTGGCCATAATGGTCTACCTAAAAGAATTGTATGCTCCTTGTCCAAAGATGGATTATCCTGCATGTCTAAAACCACAAGATCAACAAGTATGATTAGCTTATCTACTTGTACAAGCAAGTCCTCAACCATTCCCTTCAAGTATTTAACAGATCTATCCGCAAATTGAAGGGACATGGTTGTTGGTTTTAGCTCTCTCAAACCTAGCTATAAGAAACTAGAGTAAGGCATCAAATTTATACTAGCACCTAAATCAAGCATAGCCTTAGCTACTTTCCTATCTCCCATAGTGATACCAATGATAAAACTACCTGGATCCTTTAACTTAGGGGGTAAGTTTCGTTGAAGTACTGCACTAGCAATTTCAAACACTATGACTCTTTCATTAAGCTCATACCTTCTTTTCTTAGTGTTTAATTCTTTGAAAAAAATTTCATAAGAAGGTATGTTTCTCATTACATCTAACAAAGGCAAATTGATATTAACTTTCGAAAGCATGTTAAATAAATCAGAAAACTGCTTATCTTTCTTACTGTCCTTTAAACGGTGTGGAAATGGCACTGGTGGTTGGTATGGCTCTGATGACTTGTGTAACTTAGGAGAGCTAGATGACTCTCCAATTGTTGCCTGTTAAGGCTCTTCATGCTTGTCACCTCTCTCTCCGAATTCCTTAGAAACGGTGTTGTCATCTTCCATGTTCCCTGCACTATAAGGTAAATCATTAGAAAGTTCAGGTAAATTTTTAGTAATAACCTTACCACTCCAAAGAACTATGACAGCTTTCGCTTGTTCGGGTTGACTGGGCAGCTTTCTTGTCTCTTGTTTGTGCATTTGTTCAGCTAGCTGCCCCACTTGTATTTCTACTCTTTTCATTGAAGCTTCCATAGAGTCCATCCTTCCACTACAAGGTTGCATGAAAGTATTTAGGGTTTCCTCTATGGTTGGTTTATTTTGTGGAAATTGTCGGTTTATGTTTTGGCCTTGTGTTTGATTTTGGACAAATGGTTGGCTATTTTTTTGTTTCCAAGCAAAGTTAGGGTGATTTCTCCATCTAGGGTTGTAGGTGTTCGAATAAGGATCGCTCCTAGGTCTAGGTTGGTACCCTTGCATTAAATTTGCCTCTTCATTAGTACCTGTATAAGGATCACCTGCAAAAGAACAAATGTTAGCCCCATGTTCATAAGAACCACAAACTCCACATACCTCGTGTTTTGGCATTTGATTCATGTTGGAGGTAGTTGAGAAGTTGCACTTGTTTAGTTAACTCAGCAAAATGCATGGCCATTTCGTTGGTGGAGCTTAATTCATAGACTCCAGCTCTTTTTCCTCTAGAGCTCTTTTGTTGGAAATTGGCTCCCAACATCTTAAACAATTCGTAAGTTTCATCCACTATTTCCTCACCCATAGCTCCTCTTGCAGCATGTCAACTGTGAATTGACATTGTAGTGTCAATCCATCATAGAAAAAATGATTTTGTAACTACAACGGAAAGTGGTAATGTAGACACTATATCAAGAGCAATTTGAACCGGTCCCAAGCCTCATGAAAGGGTTCTCCTTCCATCTGCAAAAAAGTAGCAATTTTTGTTCTTAGGTCAGACATTTTTTGATAGGAATAGAACTTACCCATAAATTTGTTGTAAACATCATCCCAAGTGGCCAAAGAACTAGGTGCCAAAGTCATGAGCCAAGACTTAGCTCTATCTTTGAGAGTGTAAGGAAAACACATCATCTGTAGTTGATCTTCACTAAGTCCCTGTAGTGGAAAGGTTTGCATAGTTGCATATAATTCACGCATAAAATTTAAAGGATCTTCATTAGGGATACCGTAAAAGGAGGGAAGCATGGAATAATGAATATTTTTCAATTCATAATTCCTAGCTGCCTCTGTAAGTTGAATGCACGATGTGGCGGTCCCAATGATAGGTCTTGTAAACTATTTGTTCATCATCTGCCTACCCACGTTGGGTCTAATTCCTCTTGAATTGGGTTATCTAGTTTCTTTGATCGGTGTTTGATCCTATGAATGTTGTCAATGAAGGGAGTTAGTTCCTTGTTAAGTGACCTCCTATCCTGCATACACAAATAAAAAGCAAACAAAGATCAAGGCAGCAAAAAAATTGCAATAAAAACACTATTTTTTTTTTTATTTTTGATTTTTTTGTGTTTTTCAATAAAAGATAACAAATAAAATAAATTTAATTCAGAAACTCTAAAAAGTTAAAAAGAAAATTATTTAAACGCCAATTCCTGGCAATGGAGCCAAAAACTTGATGTGCAAATTATAGTACTCGCAAGTATACGAATCACTTGTAGAAAGTGATAAGCAAACCTCTGAGGTCAGTCTCTCAAGAAATTACAATGGTTTTAAACAACCTTTTTTTTAATCTAAATAGAGTCCTAAAGTAACTAAAACACTAATAAATATAATTCTAGTAACACTAAAACTCTAAATAACTAGAATCCTAAACCTAGTAAAACTATAAATAAAGTGGGATTGTACGCAAGATCAATAGTGTCGAACAATCAACGAAAACAATTACGCAAACTCAGAATTAACTTAAGTAGATTTCAAATATCAATAGAGGATGTATGGACTTTTAGTTTGGTTGGTCATGCTTGCATCGAAAAGTTATGGTGAATTAACATGAATGTTCTAATAAACAATTTTTACCGGCTTTTCCTTTTAATTACGAAAATTCCTACGATCGGATAATTCTCTTTGTTGATTAACTAAACAATATCCTACAATCAGGTATATCAATTAGCAACCAAATTATGCACAAGGAAAATATGGCAATCAAACTAATGTTATGACTAAGTCATTAATTTGAAGCTTTGATTAAGTTTTTCAAAATATAGTTAAGATGACGTTCCTAAAACTAAATTTTCAGATTTTTCAACCTAACTATGAATCTCAAATTGGCCCATGAAAATTCACAATTAAATATCTAAACATGCTCTTAATCAAAAGATAAATTTATTTATCTCAAAATAATAAAAATAATCACCATAACAATTCTAGCAAACATGGCAACACAAACTAAACATCCATAATAAAATTAGTCACTCATGTTCATATTAAAATTCATACACAAATATAATTTGAACATACACTCAAAGAAGTAAGAAGAAGAGTAAATTCTATAACAAGAAGAAACCCTAGATCTAAATACCGCTATTGGATTGGATGACGTTCTTCTCCAAAAGTTTGATCTTCGATCGTCAATGGTTTCTTGGTTTCTTGGATTCTTAGAATTGATTCCCTTGCTTGCTTGAGTTTGGAAAAGCTCCCAAAATCTTGTTGAATCTCTTATTTGTTCGCAAAATTGAAGTGTATAAAAGTTGTATTTACAATGGACTCTAAAGGGGATATTTATAAATGTAAAGGGTTACACAATTTCTGATTGAAATAGGAATAGGCACGTCGCGGCATGTATTTTTCCCGCCGCGGCACAACAACAAATTTAGAAATAATGTCAAAACCCGAGAGGTGCATACAATTTCCTTGCTGCGGCGCGCGTTGTCTTCAATTTTTTCACATGTACCCCCTTACATATGTGCTGGCTCGTTATGTATGGCTTACATAATTTGACTCGTGTTACCCGTAAATTGTGATCTGAGCGCCGTAAGTGTTTCGTCTTTGCGTGTTTGCATTATTCAATTCATTTGGCGCTAAAAACACTTGAAATATACTAAAACATACCCGTAATTTCGAATTGATAGATTTATGAAAATTAATCAAATAAACAATATATAACAAATCTATTTTTAAACAATTAAGCTCAATAAATTACGAAATATTAGTGCTTTTCGAGCACTTATCACCTTTTAGTATCCCTTTTTTTTTTTTTGCAATAATCAAATTAATGTTTTTTTTTATAATTGAACAAATATTGTATTAAATTTTATGTTTTAATACCTAATTAAAATTATGATTGATAGTATTTGGATTTTTTTTTCCAAGTTCATGTACTGCAATTCTAAACCTAAATAGCACAAAAACTAACACAAATATTTACTATTTAATTTTGTATCAATTACATTGCATGCATAAACAAGTTCTTAGTTTAAACCATATATGCGTGGTTAAAAAAATGATAACACGACTTACTTTTTTTGTATGATATCTTCAAGTCTAAGCAATAAGTCATCCTCCAAGGTTGTTCAAAGATGCTTAATGCTAAGCCTTCTTGCATTACATGACAAACTTGAGAATAAAAATTAAAACTCCAATACAAACAATTATAAAAGTATGAATTTTATGATTTTTTTTAATTTTTAATTCAATGATATTTTTATATTAAAAATAAAAAATAAAAAATAAAAAAATATAATATAATATAAGTATGAGTTAGATCGATTTTTATAAAATTTTTAATATAATATGTATGAGTTAGATTCTTATGAAAATTTTAGTATAAAAAATCAGATCTAACCCATCATAGATCGTTGTTATTTAAAAATTCAAACCAACCTAATCCCATTGAGAAAACTAAAAAACTTGGACTAGGTTGGTTTGTATTGTTTATAGGGATGTCAATTTATCTCATAGGAACCAAAATTCGTGAGGAACTAAGGGTGGATAATGGCTAGGTTGGGTTGGGTTAGGTTGAGGAAAAATTGAAACCAACCATACATTTCAAGTTTAAAAACACATTAACCGAAACCAAAAAATTTGGTATGTAGTTTGGTTACAAAACTTCAATATTGTTTATATTGGAGTTATGTTAATTCTTTTAATTTTTACACTCAAGTTTTTCATGTAATGCAAGAACTTAGTGTCAAGCATCTATGAACAACTCCTGTGATGACTTATTAGTTAGACTCGAAGATATTATATAAAAGAAGTAAGTCACGTTAGTATTTATTTAACCATGCACATATGGTTTAAACTAAGAACTTGATTATGTATACAAATATATGCTTAAATTGATACGAAATTAAATAATAAATATTTGTGTTAAAAAAAAAAAACCTTATAATCCATACAAAAATAAGCTTCAAAAGGATTATGAAAATATATGAAATGAAGGCTTTCTTATATAAGTAAGTTAAAGGGGTAGTTTCTTTAATATTATAATATTTTAAATAAAAATTTATATAATAATTATTAAATTAACTTTAAAAATAATTTACATTTAGTTATAATTTAAAGAACTTAAATGTATTAGATTTAATAAATACAAATACATATACTTGTGATTTTATGAGTACTTAATATATTAAATATTAAATTATATGCTGTCATGACTCCATATTTATTAAAATTCAGATATGAGCCCCTCTACTTGATTTTTTACATATTGTGACAAAAATGTCCTTAATTTCATTGATTAATTGTAATAAATTTTGATTGGGCACATGTCTAATTAGACTACTTAGAATTAGACAACTGTCAAACTGACTAGATTTTGACCGGCCAGTAACCTCACTCGCAGGAGCCGAGTTGGACATATGTCCAACTAGACAGCCCAAAATTAGACGGTTGTCCAACTGACCAAATTTTGACCAGCCGGCAACCCCACTTGCTGAAGTTGAGTTGGATACATGTCCAACTATACTGCCCAAAATTAAATGTCTGGAGACAAAAACTAAATAATGGAAAAGTCAAAATCTCTAACAATATGTACTAAGGATAAAATTGTAATTTTAAATAAAAATTACAAGTAGGGAATTATCATAGATTATAAATATTAAATAGGGTCTATTCTAACTTATTTTTCTTAAATATTCAATTGATTTAATAAATTAATGAATAATTCCTTATACCTGTAAAAACACTTGAACATTTGAGGGAGAAATCCCGTCCCAGTCATCCGCAATATTTAATTGAGAATCGGATAGTCCCACTTCTTTCTTGTCCATTCGCATCCTTAACGGTATATTTGATGAATTGTATAAGATGTATTAAGTATAGATGTATTAAATTGAATTATATTAAATAATATTATAATTAGTAGGTGTTTGATAACAAGCTGCATAATATAATAGGAGAAAATTGATTATAAATATTTAAATAAAATAATTTTTATTTAATTTTTATAAAAATTTATTGAAATTAATATTTAATTCATTTTTATATTTTTATTATATTTTAAAAAATCAAAAAAATATTTTTGATTTGAGATGAAAAAAGTTAATAAACATAATTATATAATTGAAAATCTAGAAAGATCAAATTAAATATTTAGTACAGTTTAAACATATGTTCATTGATCGTATAAATTTTTTAAATAATTATACAATTTTTATATTATAAGATACGATACTTTATACTTAAATACATAATTAGATAAAAATTATGCAATTAGAGGTTTTACTGCTGCGTAGTAAAATTGTTGGGTTACATCGGACGGGCCAATACCCTATAAAAGGGGGTGATACGCTTGCCTCAAAGCACACCCATGCGTCCAAATACCGAGTGACGAAGCCAGAGAATTCGCTCTCAATTCACTCTCGTTGTTCCCTCCCTTTAGTCTCTTTGTGCACTTGTCATGTTTCATAGCTCATTCTTAATTGTCTACCCATACCGTCTTCAACCTAATACAGTTTTCCATTAATTCTTCTCTCTCTCTCATAGTCTTTATTATTTCTTTGAGGTTGGGTCCATTGGGAAGGTCAACATGCAATCCTACCAAGAATCAACCTAATAAATATACATTATTTCTTATTAATTTTTACTCAAGTCCTTGGTTATTTTTATTGATTTGTGATGAAGACCGAAGAGCAAACGCGGTCTCTGTTTTGGATTTCGCTTTCTGATAAACCCAGATGGAAACAATTCCTTATTTGCTCTTCTGGATTTTTCTTTGGCTACCTCGTCAATGGTATCTGTGAGGTATTAAATTAATTTGTTCTCTGTTTCTTTAGTAATCTTTGTTATTTTTATTTTTATTTTTTCCATTTTGTTTGCGGTTGAAACTCTGTTTGGTTACTTACAAGCGGAGGACTAGAAAAGGAGAACATTGATATCTTGCTTTTGCAATTTAGTCTACTGTTTGATTGATGCGAAAATATTCGAGGAGTTTATTATTATTATTATTTAATATCTCGTTCTCATCTTTTTCAGCAACAAGCAAGCTGTTAAGTTTTAACTTTCATGCTAATGAATATTTTACTGCTGATTTTCAGTCAGATATATACAAATCGCTAATGCACTATTTTGGCCTAATTTTCAGGAATATGTATATAACCGGCTTCAATTTAGGTGAGTTAATATGTTGTATTATTCGAAGGGGTTGCAAAGAAATACCCAACCCAACACATTCAGATTTCAAACTAATTCAATCTTAATCATTTTTATTGGTTTTGTTATAGTGTTGGATTTGTTTGAATTTCAATTTGTTGTAACAAATTCACCTTTGGTTGGATTGGTTTCCAATGCTCAAAAACTCAATTGAACTCAAATTCACCAATCCATTCATATTTTATATTATAATTTTGTTTTTATATGTATTTTATCTATTAATCGTGATCTAATATTATTTATTTTATTTAAATTACTCTAATATTTACAATATCTTTTCTCAATCACTTTACACCATTTAAATTCTTAACTTTTACCATGACATGATCACCCATGTATTCTTGTTCTAGTCGAATTAATAAAGGCCGTACGCCTTCCATCGCTGATAAATGTACAATATCTCCATTGTCTTCAACGCTAAATCCGACGAGATTTGACAAGCCATTAGTATTTATCTAATGGCATCATTATTGTCTGAATTAGGTACTCTTTTGCACAAGCAACTTGAAAACTAAATTTTTGTGTTATGATGTATAATATTTGGAGTTTGATTATAATATATGGTTAATTGGGCGTACAACTAAATATTTATATTGAAAAACATAGAACTATTACACAATAATTAATTGAAATATAGAACAGAAAGACTAATAGATAAAAAGAAAAAAGAAAATAAAAAAAAAAAAATATATATATATATATATATATATACTCAAACCAGTCAAATCCAACCCAATAAACACGGTTCAGATTGGATTGGATTGTATCCTTCAATGGATTGGTTCGGCTGTCATTTTTTAAAATCCAACTAGATTGGGTAATCATTTCGAGTTTAATTTGAGAATTTACTTTTTTGGTTCATTCTGAATTTCTTGTTTCAGCTATGGTTGGTACTTCACATTTGTGCAAGGGTTTGTGTATATTTTTCTCATATATCTCCAAGGCTTCAGTACCAAACAAATGGTGAATCCATGGAAGACTTATGTGAACCTCTCTGCTGTTCTCATGGCTTCCCATGGTCTCACCAAAGGCTCGCTTGCTTTTCTCAACTACCCAGCACAGATTATGTTCAAATCAACCAAGGTAAAATGACAGTAAATTCTAGCTATATCATTATCTGTTTATGGACTAAGTGTGAAGCAAAGTGAAAGATAGTAAAAATGTTATCTTGAAGCCCATAAAATACAAAACTTTAAAAAAGAAAAGAAACCTATTAGTGTTAGACGGCATTCTATTTTAAAGTGCTTCTAAAATTATGAGTAAAGTAAACTCCTTTCTAACAAAATTAAGCATTAAACTTAATTTACACTTAAAATTGTATAGGTTAACTTGTTTGAGTTTTGTCCCTAACTGTGTGTCAAAATTAATTATATTGCTTTGAGATTTCAAGCCAAAGAGAATGAGTGTTCTTATTTTTTCTGGTTATATTAATGTATTTTGTTTGGTAATTCAGGTGCTTCCTGTGATGATAATGGGTGCTTTTATACCGGGTTTGAGACGAAAATATCCGGTTCATGAATACATTTCTGCGGTTCTTTTGGTTGTGGGTTTGATCCTTTTCACCTTAGCTGATGCACAAACATCTCCTAACTTTAGCATGATTGGTGTTATGATGATATCTGGTGCTTTAATCATGGATTCTTTTCTGGGTAATCTTCAAGAAGCAATTTTTACCATGAATCCTGAAACAACGCAGGTAAATTTTAAACTTCACAGGTGTTACAAATTTGAAAGAAGTTACATTTAAACTTTGTAATTGTTCTATACTTCGTGAATTGAAACTTTGTAATTGTTCTATACTTTGTTGCACAGATGGAAATGCTCTTCTGTTCGACAGTTGTTGGTTTGCCGTTCTTAATTCCTCCGATGCTTGTAACCGGAGAGTTATTTAAAGCATGGAAATCTTGTGCTCAGGTGATCAACAATGTGAAAATCCTTAAATTTGTTAGTTCCCAATCTCTGATTCACTCACATTTCTCATGCTTAATACTAAGATGTCTTTAAATTCTTGTTCAATTCAGCATCCGTACGTGTATGGTGTGTTAGTCTTTGAAGCCCTGTGCACATTTATTGGCCAAGTCTCAGTCCTTTCCCTCATTGCCCTTTTTGGTGCAGCCACTACAGCCATGGTACATTCTTTTCTATGTGAAGCTTGCTTTAATTTCTAGTCAATATGATGACTCGTTAGAAGGTATTCTTTGAATGTGATTGGTGCACTTTTTTTTAAGTCTGCAAATTCTACTATAGGATGGGGTCCCTAGCTTTCCAAAGCTAAGTTCAATTTCTTATAACCATAAAAACATTTGAAAGTAAGTGTACATTTTCAAAAGTTACGGAGGACTTGTAAAGTACTACACTACATAAAATGTTGATTTTTTTTTCTTTTAAATATTTTGAATATGTTAACAAATGACTTGATACATAAAGTCATCTCCTGTCTATTTTATTGTCGTTAATGATCATGGTACATATTGTCTCATCTAATTTAAATATCATTTTATCTCATTTAGATTGAAGTGCTAATATGCCAAATTGTAACCTAAATTTCTATTATTTTTCTTATTAAACTTTCACATGATAAATAATCATGCATCATATTTTTCATTATTTTTTTGTTTTTTACTTGTTTTATTTAAGCATATTTGAAACAAATGAGATATTTTATTTAGTATCTTCTCGTTACCATCCCATACTATAAAAAATTAAGTTAGACCAGATAAAAGTAGGTTATGAAAATTAATAGATTGTTTCATCGTTCATTAACATGTCGTTTTAATTTACACCTCTACAGATAACAACCGGAAGAAAGGCGGTGACATTACTACTCTCTTACTTAATATTCACAAAGCCATTGACTGAACAACATGGGACTGGACTCCTGTTGATTGGAATGGGGATAACGTTGAAGCTGTTGCCTGATCAAAGACTTAACAACCACAAAAACATGTCTGCTACTTCGAAGGTTTCTAAATCTGCTACTACTGAAAGAAATATTCAGATACAAAATGTAGTGGAAGAAGAAGAAAGAAAATCCTTAGTATGAAACCATACAATATCCATTATTTTACAGCTCTGTTCATTTTTTTGTCCTTTCTTAAATCAGTGTATTTATTATTTCACTTAAAAGGCAATGAAAATTATGCTAATAATGCTTGAGCATATTTCTCTCTCTCTCTTTCCCCCTTAACTTTTGATTCCATATACCAAAAGAAAATTAAATATTTTTTAAATAGCACTAGATGATCAAAAGATAACTAGCATTTTTTATTTTTTATTTTTTTAAAATGTGAATTTTATTAATTTAAAATAAGATTATATCAATAACTTTTAAATTAAAATATTAATAATATAATATATCTTTCACGTACTTTGATTTTTGAAGCCTTGATTTTTTGAATTATAAACTATAAAAAAACTCAACATAAAAATAGTAGACCTATAGTCAGATTAGGAAAAAAAAGTGTCAGATTCAAATCAAGCAGAGCTAAAAATGTCACCAGAATCGAAGAAGAAGATGGAGGAACTACTAGAAGATCTATGTCTAAGAAGCTCCAACGATGAATACCAAAAACCCCAAAAAATATTGTACAGTCAAACAGCCAGAACATACTAATGACGACGGGTAAAGAAGATGTAGAATAATGGGAGACAGCAACTAACTTGGACGGCAGCCCCAACTACCAAAAATGATAATTGACTCTCAAAATCTCTTTAATTTATTTATAGTTCTATTAAAGATCACTAACATTACTAAGTATATTTTTTATCAATTTTATTGATTATTTTTTTATTAAATATTAAATAGTTATATTTGTCAAAACGCATTAATATTATATTGTATTAATTTTGAGTATTATATTATTAAATATTAATTTTGAGTATTAATTTTGAGTATTATATTATTAAATATTAATTTTGAGTATCATACTATTACTTGTACCAACAGTAATGAATAATTACTATACTTAACAAAATTTCATAAAACAATTATGAAGCAGAGCAGCTTCAAAAACGTCAAATTGCAGCTTTTAGCTGACCCCCACATAAATATTATTTTATTAACATTCTGTTGCCCAAGCACGACGCTATTCCTTGCCTTCATAATGTGCCAAAAGAAAAATATCTAACAGATAAAAAGGCTGAAAACGAACAAGAATTGATAGAGGAAGGGAAACGGAATCACACATCGAAAATCTTAAAATAGATTTGTGCGTCACATTCAATATTATTGTGTATTGTCTGATGGTTATTAAATTTAATTTTTTTATGGTTAAAGTTAACTTGCAAAAATTTAAAGAAAATAAAGAAAAATAATCTTTAAAATTTGTAAGGCAAAATTAATAAGCATTATGTTCTATGCATATATTTTTACCAATACGCATTAATATACATATATCTTCAATGTTGAATTCAGTTTAATATTTTTAGATGCAATTTTTATAATTATAAATTTTAATGTATTTATTTTCTGTAATTTTTCAAAATTTAAGTGTATGCTAGAATGATTTGGGATGGATTTGGTACTTTTAGATATATTTTGTGATGCATTGATATAATTTATATCCATGATATTAAAAAGTACTTTTTTAGCACCCCAATTTATGTATTAATACCAGGGTCTACCTAAGGACTAGGCCACATAGGCGACATCTTAAGATCTCCGCTTGATGAGAGGCCTCATGCAATGAATACTTTTTTTTTTTTTTAAATATAAAAATATAAATATTATTATGATTATTATAAATTGTAAGTAAAAATTTTAACATACCGCATACATAGTACGAATATGAATTATTATATATCAAAATATAATTGAATTATAATTATTACTAAGCTTTATAAATTTAAAGATATTATTTTTTTTATTATTATAAATAATTTATTTTAAAAATTTGTCTAGATTGTTTATTATATCAATCAATACAAAATCACGAATATAACATGACATAAACTCAACACACTAACAAAAATAAATACGAGTATAACATTACACAATTTAAATATATAATATGACATAGTTTAAGTATAATTTAATTTGAATAATGCCTATACTATCTATATAAATTGTAATTTGATAAATAAAATTTTTGTGTCTCTCCTTTGGCTCAAATCCATAACAACTTGAATATAAAATACTCTCTTTATTTTAATTAATTTTTATATCTATTATATAACTCTACCATTATTATTTTTATTTTTCATTACTTTTTTAATTGTTGAATATTTAATTATTTTTTTTACAAATAACTCAATTTTCATTGTTTATTATTATATAACTATAATAAAGAGTTCAAATTATTATGCATAAAATTATTTTATCCATATAAATTTAATAATTATTATTGATTAAAAACATAAAAATATGATAAGTTTATTAAATTATATTGAATAATTATTTCATACATAAAAATAGATACTCCATTAATAAATACTTTATTATATCTCTTATATTTTATTAACTTAAATTTATTAAATATTAAAAAATGAGTTCAAATTTTTTATTCAAAATAGAAATAATTTATTGAGATGTTAAGAAAAAACCTTTGTCTAAAACAAATGAGCTCAAATTATTTACTTCATTTTTGAAAATTTAAGTTTTTAATTTTTTCGGTTATGTGAATTGTGAAGAAAAAAAATTACAGTATTTATAGACCATAGTATAAATTTTATTAATCATCTAAAATTTATTAAATTTTACGAATAATTGAATCAGTATGATATTTTTTGTTATAATTGATAATATTTACTTTATTATCCACTTCAGATTTCCCACCAATCATCGCATGCTACGTGAGAAATAAAAGGGACGGGGTGGCCTTGTAATATTATAAGAGCCACCTCCAATTCTTATATATGTCATTTCAATACTCTACTAAATAACCATAGTTTTTTTGAGCTCCGATTGGAGTATCCTCTCATTTTTTCTCTTAATTAGTGTTATTATCTTTAAATTATGGTCTATATACTTTATTTAATATGCCCTCTAATCCTTCATTTTGTCTTTAATCGAAGAACATATTCCTCACCTATTTTAAATGTTCATTGTTTAAGGAAGAATGTCTAGATCAATTGAACAAATGCCTGAAAGATAAAAAACCCAATTACATTAGGATTGCATTTGAGTTACATGAAAATGGGAAATCTCATATTTATGTTCTAATTCAGTTCCCAATCAAATTTCAGACAAAGAATCAACAATTCTTTGATCTAGTATCCCTTCACCGATCAACCAATTCTATCCTAATATTAAAGCAGCTCGCAATGCATCTGCTGTTAATGATTATATTTTCAAGCATGGCAATTTCATTGAATGGGAAATCTATGTTCATCTAACCAATATAATACAACATCTAAAGTAGACGCCGTGTATAACGCTGCGCTTACCACCAATGATAAGGAAATCATCATGGGCATTATTAGGAAAGGGGATTCTAAGAATTTCCTAATCCATTACAATAAGATTAGTCACAATCTTGATCGAATTTTTTGCAAACCACCAAAAGTATATGAAAATAATTTTCCTAATTTTCAACACGTGCCAACACAACTATAGGATTGGGCTGATGAAAACATTAAACCATTAGATGAACATCCACATAGGCCCATTAACCTTATTATTGAAGGCCCACTATAATGTTATAGACGACGTGCATCCGATGTTTTTGAAACATTGGCGAGAATTTACTAGGGCCCAAAGGGATTGGAATTCAAATTTTAAATATGCAAATCCCAAAAAAATAAAAGGTAGTATTCCAATAATTATTTTCTGCAACTCTAGGCCAGAATTCTCTTAAAAAGAGTATCTAAAAATAATAGATCATAATTTCTTATATGAGTGGACAAAAAAATACTATCTTCATTAACATCGACAACCCAGTCTACTCTACTGAGCACCAATCTACAACAAGCAATATCCAAGAAGAGCAAGCGTAGAAAAACATTTAAATTTTCTTACGGGTGCACATTATTGCACTTTAATGGATGCTTCGGACGTCATAGCTTACAACAAAAGGATGATATCAGGGTCTTCTACGACACATTGAAGAACCCCCTGCACTTTCGATCAATAAAGATATTGAACGACCTAGCATTCAAGAAAACAATATGCTTCAACTACAATCTACGCAAAGCACTAAAGATCTGGACTTCAATAATTATTGCCAAAACCTAGATGACCTCCAATTTTTCCAGAAATGCATTGGAGACTGCCTTTACGTATTGCAAAGATAATACTTTTTATGTTAAATAATCTTGGTGTAATATCCCCAAATTTAGTTATGAAAGCTGTAATTACTGCACTAGAGCAATCACAATTATGTTCCCATTTTGAAATAAATTATGAATGTATATCATTTTATGAATAATAAAATTATCATTTTATTTATTTACATTCTATATTTGGTACAAAAATCTCTAAAATAACTACATTTTATTATTGCAACTATCTCACGCATTCCCATGTTTTGCTTCTATAAATTCCTAATCAGCAATACCAGCAACAACTTCGTCTGTAATGCAAGTATCCACATTTGTGCCAGCTTCATTAGTCTCAGGTCCGTTATCAGGAGAACTAGAACAGGCATTAAGAGCCAAAAACAACTTCTCCTCCTCGTACTGTAGGGCATTAATCCATATCAAAAATGCACTTTCATCTTTAGCACAAGCCGACAATACAATATGTAAGAGTGAGCCCACTTCAATGTGTCCAACAAGATGAACACTAACAAATAGAGGCATTTTTTATTTCCGAACATAAACGAAATAAAAACGAGCGTTAAATAATTTTGAATGCCCAAAATACCTACGATAATTGAGCTGCAAGTTTCTCTTTAAGAGACAACATTGTACTTCCACAGTCATCATTACTAATTTAAATAAAATAATATGCTCTATACTTTGTCAAAAGAGCCATTATTAGGAAAGGGGGTCCTAAGAATTTCCTAATCTATTACGACAAGATTAGTCACAATCTTGATCAAATTTTTTACAAACCACCAGAAGTATATCAAAATAATTTTTTCAATTTCCAACACATGCCAACACAGCTATAGGATTGGACACGTGAAAACATTAAACCATTAGATAAACATCCACTACTTTAAACCTCAACTACATATTTTGAATCTACACTATTCTCTTATCCATCTGCTTCAGATTTTTCACCTATCATAGCACGCCACGTGGTAGATAAAAAGAAGGGCCACCCCCCAACTCCTATAGATGTCACTCCAATACTTCACCAAATAACCATAGTTTTTTTGAGCTCTGCTTGTAGTACCCTCTCATTTTTTCTCTCAATTAGTGTTCTTATCTTTAAATTAGGGTTTATATACTTTATAAAATATACCCTCTAATCCTTCATTTTATCTTCAATCAAAGAAAATATTCCTCACCTATCCTAAATGTTCATTGTCTAAGGAAGAATGCCTAGATCAATTGAACAAATGCCTGAAAGATAAAAAACTCAATTACATTAGGGTCGCATGTGAGTTACATGAAAATGGGAACCTTATCTTCATGTTTTAATTCAATTCCCAACCAAATTTTAGACAAAGAATCAACGATTCTTTAATCTAGTATCCTTTCACTGATCAACCAATTCCATCCTAATATTGAAGCAGCTCGCAATACATCTGCTGTTAATGATTATATTTTCAAGCATGGCTATTCCATTGAATGGGGCAATCTACAATCATCTGACCGACAGAATACAACATCTAAGGTAGACGCTGTGTATGACTGATGCACAAATACTTGTTAACCAAATTTTGTATATTTGTAAAAGCTCGCAAGTGCACGAGTCACTTATAGTAAGCGACAAGTATACTCCCAAGATCGTCTCTCAAAGGAATTGCGGTGGTTCTAAAACGTTATTTATTTTCTTATTTAGTAGAACAAACAATCCTAAACATTCTAACAATTGTCACTTTGCAGAAAAGATCGTAAATTCGGAATTAAATTCAAGATTAAAATAAAATGGAAATATAAGTAATCACAACCAAGGGGGGATGATGAATGTAATTGGGAATATTAGTTCGCTATCCATTCATGGCAAAAACAAATTAAGCATTCAATTAAAAGTTGGATTTAATGATTTTTCCGCTAAACCTAGAAAATCTCAAATCAATGGCAATTTTCATTACGATCAACTAATTAACGTCTTTGGTCCGGATCATTAACTAATCAATCGGAATTAGCTCAAGGAAATAATTCTAACCACCTAAACTAACACAAATCAATGCAATCAATTTAGGCTCTTGTTCATAATGCACAATTAAGCAAAGATGGTGTTTCTAATGCCTAATTCTTAAATATTCTTTCTAATCACAAACTAAGGTTTGGTCCACCATTAATTCACAATCAGAAATTAATAAGAACATGAACAAGAAATAAATCCAAATCATATATAATTAAATTACAAAATTGTTCTTCCAATCATTGGAAGCAATACTAACATCCCAATATACATATATTAGCCAACCATAACTAAATTGGTGTCAATAATTTAGTCATGGAGGCAAACCACAAAATCAGAGAAGAAAAAGATATTACAATAAAAATACCCCAATGAATCTTCTAGCTCCAAATCCTTGAACTTGATTGATCCTCTTTCTCAAATCCTTGGAGTAGCTTCAACAATGGAGGTTCTTCTCTTGATTTTGGGTTGGTTTTTGGGTGGAAAACCCTTGCTGCAGTAGCAGCTAAGGGGAGGCAGAAAATGGGTGTGAAAACTTGTGTTTTGGGAGAGTATAATGTTGTATTTATAGGGGGAGAGAAGTTGAAGACGCGTTTTAGGGTTTCTGGGCAATTTTGGCACCTCCCGCCGCGGCATAGGTTTTTCCCGCCGCGGCGCGCATTGAATTTCAAATCTTCGAGCCAAAGCAGAACCATCCCCGCCGCGGCGCACAATATTCATGCCGCGGCGCGCAACGTTTTCTTGATTTCCCAGATACAACCCGAGAGCCTCTCGCCGCGGCACACAATTTCCCCGCCGCGGCGCGCCATGTTTTCTTGCGCTGTAAATGCCCTTACATAGTATGTTGATTCTCGATGTAAGGCTTACGTTGATAAGATTTTGTTTGTCCCCCTTACATAGTGAACGACATCCAATGTAAGGCTTACATTTTTAAACACTTTTGCTCTCTTTTTCCACATTTCTTCCCAAACCTAGAAAACACAAAAATACCTTCCAAAACACGAAAATAATAAAATAAAAGATAAAATGAATGCTTAAAAACATAACAAAATATAGGTCAAAAATGTGTTCATCAAATACCCCCAACCTACATTTTGCTAGTCCTCTAGCAAAACTAAAATTAAACTATACTAACCTAAATCACTTCCGTAGATTGTCACGGTTGCATTTAGCATATGCAACAAGCCTTTAAACCCCTAGGTTGCCCTAGTGGACGAGTTAAAGTCTCGTGAGGGTTTTCAGTGATGATTCCCACAAACATCCAACTAAAAGAAAAACTAAAACGACAAATAACAATGCTACAAATAAAAACTACAAACTTATTTCAACAAAATTTCTCATGCTTCAGTTTATTCTTAGTTTATAATCGAAACTTCTACATAAATTCATCCAATTATCTTAACACATTAAGGATTCATCATGCAAATCAGTTTCGCATCACAAGTGCATACTCCAATACTAAAAAAAATATATATCAATATTAATTCCCCCAAATCAAGTGTTAAGAATCTAAATTCGTTTCAACTCTACTCCTCACAAGATAAAAAATTCACTCTTAATATCACACTGATCCTATGGGTTCAAATACTCAACAAAGTATATGCGAATAGAAGTTATGTAAAGAAATGAGCTAATAGATTCGCATATGTTTAAACAAGAAATGCTCAAAAAGTGTATAACATTGATCTCATGAAAGGAATCAAATGATAGGATTTATGAAGAAATCACATTACTAATCTCATGCATCAATTAAAATCTTTAAGCAAAAATTTCAAGTGTGCCCTAGAATGAAAATGCTTTGACTTTAAGGGAACTTATTTTTATTATTATTTTTTTTATTTATGTATTAACCATTCATACTTGAAGAATTTAGGGTCATAAGAAACTTATTATCTCTTTTTTTTTTTTTTTTTTTTATACAAAGACCCAAATACATATGTATTTTGTGAATGGATATAGGAATTCCCTCATATCTTTTAAAGTCAAACATGGATGAGATAGGCAAACACTCTACATTTTACTCAAATCATTTAATCTAAGCAATACAATTAAGCATATGATTCTTCATTAGATGTTGAAAATCCTATCATTCAATGCAAAAACCTATAGAGATCTTCTAACAATTTGAAATAATAAGAAAAGTGTTTAAAAGAGTAGAATAATGATTAACTCTCAGAATAAAACGTTAATGGCTCAACAATCATCTCACAAGGTAGTCTCCACTATTTGATTCTTAAACACAAAATTTGGGTTCATCTCAATTTCAATATTAAAAAGCATGAAGTATGAACTATGAACAAAAACCAACTTTTACAACTAACCTTGAATATGTACAAGAAATCAAACAAAACATGTATAAAGATTCAATTACTCACTTTAAATTAACAAGAAGGCATGATAGTTTTGTATCAAAAAGTTTTTATTGGAACCTATTTGTACCCCCAAACCTAAACTAAACATTGTCCTCAATGTTTTCAACTATGCACATGTTCAGAAAAGCATTTAAAAGGAACAAATAGAAAAATTAACTAAACTATAAGAAAAAGAAAAATATTACCTAAAATAGTGGGTTGCCTCCCACCAAGCGCCTAGTTTAACGTCTTAGCAAGACGTTGTTAATCCACTCCTATCCACCATCATCAAAAATCTTGAAGTGTGTGATGTCGATTTTCCGAGCTAGGATGCCATTAAGTGTATCCTTCCATCTCGGTAGTTGTTTCCCATGAAGCACAGTACACACTTTCTTGAGGTGGAGTGGGAAAAGATTTGGGGACGTACAAGACTTTGATAAAGGAGGTGAAGATGATTCCTCCTTGTTCTCCATAGAAGGTTGTAGAATGTGATGATCCGCAACTTGACCTTCTTGGAGAATTGCTTGTTCCCCATCTATATTTTCTGCACAAAGTGGTAAATCATCAAAAAATTCAGGAAAATGAATATCATTAAAAACCTTACCACTTTGAAGGATTATGTCATCCTTTTCTTGCTCATCTTGATTGGGCAACTCTTCTTGTGGTAGAAGTTGTTCCGCTAGTTGCCCAATTTGCATTTCAATCCTTATCATAGAATCCTCTAAGGAATCCATCCTTTGATTCCGTTTCTCTTGGTTTTCTAAACTAACTTGAATAAAAGTATTCAAGGTATCCTCTAAGGTTGGTTTCTTAGGGTGAATGGGTAGGTCATAAGGATTGAAATCTAAGCCTTGTATGGGGTATGAGACATAAGATGGGTTAGTGTTTGCTTCCCAAGAAAAATTTTGGTGATTTCCCAACTCGGGAATATAAGTATAGGGATCATTCCAAGATGGGTGATCATTCCATGATGGGTGATATCCCTCATTAGGATCGAAGTCCCGATTAATAGATGTATGGTAATCACCTGCAAAAGTGCAAACATTATCATTATGTCCATATAAACCACAAATGTCACATACCTCCATATTTTCTAGCTCTTGGATATCAGTATCCAGCCTGATTAAGTGCTCTTTTGAATATGTTGATGTAGTCTATGAACGGTACCTTTCATATACTAACAAAAACAACAAAGAAATCAAAGCACCACAATATATATCCCAGAGAAAAAAAAAAATAACGAAAAAGATAGAAATAAAATAAACAACTAAAAACAAATGACTCAAACAAATAAAAATAACTAACAAACTAAAAATAACAAAACAAAATCACAAAAAAAAAGAAATCACAAAAATAAAGAAATACGAAAAACAAACTAAACAGAAAATAAATAAACACTTTAAAACGCCAATTCCCCGGCAACGGCGCCAAAAACTTGATGCACAAATACTTGTTAATCAAATTTTGTATATTTGTAAAAGCTCGCAAGTGCACGAGTCACTTATAGTAAGCGACAAGTATACTCCCAAGATCGTCTCTCAAAGGAATTGCGGTGGTTCTAAAACGTTATTTATTTTCTTATTTAGTAGAACAAAATATCCTAAACATTCTAACAATTGTCACTTTGCAGAAAAGATCGTAAATTCGGAATTAAATTCAAGATTAAAATAAAATGGAAATATAAGTAATCACAACCAAGGGGGGATGATGGATGTAATTGGGAATATTAGTTCGCTATCCATTCATGGCAAAAACAAATTAAGCATTCAATTAAAAGTTGGATTTAATGATTTTTCCGCTAAACCTAGAAAATCCCAAATCAATGGCAATTTTCATTACGATCAACTAATTAACGTCTTTGGTCCGGATCATTAACTAATCAATCGGAATTAGCTCAAGGAAATAATTCTAACCACCTAAACTAACACAAATCAATGCAATCAATTTAGGCTCTTGTTCATAATGCACAATTAAGCAAAGATGGTGTTTCTAATGCCTAATTCTTAAATATTCTTTCTAATCACAAACTAAGGTTTGGTCCACCATTAATTCACAATCAGAAATTAATAAGAACATGAACAAGAAATAAATCCAAATCATATATAATTAAATTACAAAATTGTTCTTCCAATCATTGGAAGCAATACTAACATCCCAATATACATATATTAGCCAACCATAACTAAATTGGTGTCAATAATTTAGTCATGGAGGCAAACCACAAAATCAGAGAAGAAAAAGATATTACAATAAAAATACCCCAATGAATCTTCTAGCTCCAAATCCTTGAACTTGATTGATCCTCTTTCTCAAATCCTTGGAGTAGCTTCAACAATGGAGGTTCTTCTCTTGATTTTGGGTTGGTTTTTGGGTGGAAAACCCTTGCTGCAGTAGCAGCTAAGGGGAGGCAGAAAATGGGTGTGAAAACTTGTGTTTTGGGAGAGTATAATGTTGTATTTATAGGGGGAGAGAAGTTGAAGACGCGTTTTAGGGTTTATGGGCAATTTTGGCACCTCCCGCCGCGGCATAGGTTTTTCCCGCCGCGGCGCGCATTGAATTTCAAATCTTCGAGCCAAAGCAGAACCATCCCCGCCGCGGCGCACAATATTCATGCCGCGGCGCGCAACGTTTTCTTGATTTCCCAGATACAACCCGAGAGCCTCTCGCCGCGGCACACAATTTCCCCGCCGCGGCGTGCCATGTTTTCTTGCGCTGTAAATGCCCTTACATAGTATGTTGATTCTCGATGTAAGGCTTACGTTGATAAGATTTTGTTTGTCCCCCTTACATAGTGAACGACATCCAATGTAAGGCTTACATTTTTAAACACTTTTGCTCACTTTTGCTCTCTTTTTCCACATTTCTTCCCAAACCTAGAAAACACAAAAATACCTTCCAAAACACGAAAATAATAAAATAAAAGATAAAATGAATGCTTAAAAACATAACAAAATATAGGTTAAAAATGTGTTCATCAATGACGCTGCGCTTACCACCAATGATAATGAAATCAACATGGGCATTATTTGGAAAGGGGATCCTAAGAATGTCCTAATCTATTACGACAAGATTAATCACAATCTTGATCGAATTTTTTGCAAACCACCAAAAGTATATCAAAATAATTTTCTCAACTTCCAACACGTGCCAACACAGCTATAGGATTGGACATGTGAAAACATTAAACCATTAGACGAACGTCCACATAGGCCTATTAGTTTCATTATTAAAGGCCCATCTAGAATTGGGAAAATTTGTTAGGCTAGAAGTCTTGGGTCTCATAATTATTACTATAGACATATGAATCTGGCCCATCACAATGATGAGGCCCATTATAATGTTATAGATGACGTGCCCATCACAATGACGAGGCCCATTATAATGTTATAGATGACGTGCATCCAAAATTTCTGAAACATTGGCAGAAATTTTTTGGGACCTAAAAGGATTGAAATTTAAATTGTAAATATGCAAAGCCCAAAAAAAATAAAAGGTGGTATTCCTACAATTATTCTCTACAACTTTGGGCTAGAATCCTCTTACAAAAAACATCTTGAAATAACAGATTATAGTTCTTTGTATGAGTGGACAAAAAAAAAAAATGCAATCTTTATTAACATTGGCAGCCCACTTTAAACCAATACCAGGAAGTTCTCAAATTTAAAAATGTTTTATTCAAATAAAGTGAAAAATGCTAGAATAATTTTGTAATTAAAATTTAATAAGATTTGAAAAAAATTATTCAAGCTCAAAAATAAGCTTAGGTAAATATAAGTCTCCCCTTTTTTATTAGTTATCAGATGAGGATAATAAGTAAACCTATCGATTTTTATATGTGATGTAATTATTTAACTGTTTTATCTTTAATCCCTGAAAGCATATTTTTTTTACATTATAAAAAATTATATTGTATAATATATTTTTGATATGAATTAAACATTAATTTTTAATATTGTAAGAAAAAAAAATGTGTAAAATATAAAGGAGAGTTAAAATTAAATTTTTTTTATAAAATAGTTATGTTATGTAAAAATTTAACTACAACTTTATTCAACTTTAGATGATCATCCTTTTTTTTTTTAAATTAAATGATAAGTATCTATTTGGGGAGCAGGTGAAGGGGGATTATAATAATGCCTCTAGTATCTCTTTAATTTACCACATGGACAGGAACCGGAGGCGACATTAAAAGATCTAATGTACACAAATAAAAAGTAATATTTTTCTTTCATAAACAGTAGATTTGTTAAAGGAATAAATTTATTTATATTAAAGTTAATTTCTTCATAAGATAGATTAAAGATGTTCAAAATTTATGGAATCTAATCAAACTTATATAATCTACATTAATTCAACCTATAAAGTTTGGTTTTATATATTGATCCCTATGAATTGGATTAGATCGATTCTTGATATTAAAAATTATATTAAAATTAATAATAATATTATTTTATTAATTTTTAATTTTATATTATATTTTTACTAAATAAAAATTCAAAAACTAAAAGTACCGGTAGTGTAGATATATAGTTATTTTAATTCAATGGATATTAATTAGATTAGACATGTATGTATATAGTATATAATAATATTAATTAATTAGATAATAATATATAGTATATAATATAATATTAATTAGATATATAAATACATGTAAGTTATATTAGTATTTTATTTAATTATAAGAGTATTTTATTTAGTTAACTATTTTTTTTTTATGTATTTGATATATTATCAATTTATATGATATTAAATAAATTCTTATTTTAGTTTTTATGTTATTTAGAATTACAGTACATATTTTTATTGATTTATTATTTGAAGAAAAATAAAAAAAAATTTAGTTTTAAACATAATCAATATTTAAAACATAAAATTTAATATCATAGTTATTTCATTATTATTTTTTAAAATAATATTACAAAACTCACACATTCTAGGAACTAAACTCTTGAGAAGTTTTGGTGCAATTGAGCAACTGTTCATGTAATAATTATTTTATTATTAAAAGTTAAAATAAAATGAAACTTGATGAGTGAAAAATTACAAAAATCAATCAATTCAACCCAATTCAAAAATTTCAATTTGGATTGGTTTTATAATTTTTATTGGATTATATCGGTTCCTAATTTTTAAGAATCTATTTTATTGATTTGGTTTTGATTTTATTGCTAAATTTATCCAACTCATGATATAAACGCCTACAGGTTTTCCATAATTATTATTATTAAGAGTGATAACCCAAAATTGAATTCCATTCCTTTCATCCCCTCAAAATTAGGGTATAAATTATAATAGACTTAAATGTAAAAGAAAAAAATAATTCAAATAAATTATACACATTGTTTTATTGGGAAGTTTAAATGATACTATTTACTTAGATGGTGGTTAAGTGGCAGAAAGTAATTGTTCTTCAGGAACAACAACTAACAAAAAGTCACATTTTTTTGCCATGTTATAGTGACACTTTATTTTTAAAAAAATTTTGTGGTTTAAGTGGTAATACTTTTAATCTTTCAAGCAGTAACTCAAGTTTGAATTCGAATTGAATATGTGAGTATATTTTCTCTTTATTAATGAAAAAAAAAGTCCCATTCTTTGAGTTCCAATCCTAACTAAATGTGTGAGTATATTTTCTATTTATTAATAAAAGAAGGAGATTTTAAAACACATTTAAAAAAAAATAAGTCAGGAAGGTTGTTTCCAATAACTTCGTTTTTTCCTTGTGTTCTGAACATGCTTGGCGGGTGATATAGGCAAATCTAAGTTACGAGAAATTAAAGCAACCAACAAAACTAAAATGGAGTTGAGAGCTGGTACATTAATAAGAGAATTACTACCCATACATAAATTTATATTTAAATTTATATTTATATTAATTATAATATGATATTTGGTTAAATAATTTTAAAAATAAAAAAAATTATTTATTTTTCCAAAAAAAATTTGACCATATCTCATACTATAATTAGAGTATAAATTTATGTAATTGTAGCATGTTATTATCAATAATTCAAAGAATAAAGGGTTACCCTAACCGGAATCTTACTTGTGTGTTGTTCCTAGATTTTGCTAATCCGTAAATGGCATTTTAACTTATTATTTACGCCGTTCAAAAAGGAAGAAATTTTTGTATACAATTACTATATAAGGTATGAATTTTAATAATTAATTCTTTAAAAATTGAGAATTAATATTAAACACGTAGATAATATTAACAATTTAAATTTATAAAGGACATATAATAATGAGAAAATAACAAAAATAACACCACTTAAAACTTGTAATAACAAAAATAACACAATTTGTATTCAAATTTATATTTTTCACAATTAAAAAAATGATTAATATATCATTTTTTTAACAACTATTCAATTGGAATTAAACGACGGCTATTTAAACCCATTTAAGGTTGAACGTTTAATATTACACATTCAAATTGAACGTTCAATATTATTAGAATACTAGTTTTGTTATTATAAATTTTAAAGGTATTATTTTTAATAATTTTTGAATATTATACATATATATATTATATATATATATATATATATATATATATACACAGTAATTTCTCACAAAAAGGACGGGCAGCAACCAAGTTGAGGTATAACATCAAATGTAAACTTCTCCAATCAATCTATTTAAAGACGGTTGTCGATAATATATGCATCCATATCTTAGACGTTTTTCGAAAAATTCTACCGAATTTTCAAAAGACCGCACTAGGCGATTTAAACTCTGTTGCATTAGTTCATGTATAGCTTTTATAACTGTAAATAGACTATTCAAACGACATTATGTATAAAACGAATTTTTTTTTATTAAATATATTAAGAAGTGAGTATATTTCATAAGAGAGATAGAATTAAATTCTCTTACTCTTAACACTATCTCTTAAGATTCCACACTTTTCTTGTTTTCACGTTAATCTCGCTATTTGTCTTTATCTATTTCTTATTATATCTATAATTTTTATACATCTATAATATTGAAAAATTCTCGTTGAACACATGGCTATTGTAAAAACTATTACAATTTTCAACAGTGGTAAGTGGTTATGGATAATACATGCATCCATACTTTCAATAAAAATTGCACATTTTTCAATCGTGTCCTAGTTTTTCCAAAATTACTGCCAAATTTTCAAAAAGACCGCACTAGGTGCTTTCAGACTATGGGAAATTTGTAATCCGTATTGTAACTATTACACTAGTTCATATGAAACTTTGATAACTGTACAATAGACTATCCAAACAATATAATGCATAAAATACGGCTAGTTATTTTAAACATTATTACAATAAATAACTGTCCGATTTATAAACAATTTAATTATTAAATTGCTTTTATTTTTAATTCTTAATAAAAAAATATATGTTTATTTTTTTTAACATTAAAAAAATATATGTTCATTTACGTTATAAAATAAATGAATATATTTTTTTTCTAAAAAAATTAAAAATAAATTTTATATATAAAAAAATTATATTATACAATTAAATTAATAAATAATGAAAATATACGCTAAAATTGGCTCTAACTATTATAATTTTAACCAAGACAATTTGACAATACATTCAATCAATCAATTAAATAAAAGATTGAATAAGTTGTTAATTCTATTAATTTCATCGTTCTTTATTTAATTAAAAGAAGAATGATAAATTTGTGTATATTTTTTTACTAACATCAATTATATCATTATAAGTGATAAAATTATTTAAAAAATTGAATCACTTTTCTATTTTTCAAAATAATTTTATCATCTATCATAATATAACTAATATAAGTATAAAAATGAATATAAATTTATATTTTACTTAATTAAAAATATATGAAAACATCATATATGTGCAAAATATATTGGCTTAAAATGAGTACATAATATATATATATATATATATATATATGAAAACATGATATACGAATAATTTGAAAACGGGCACTTAAAGCGATTATTCCTTTTCCTTCGATCTTTTTAGTACAAATAGCAATTTCAGTCTCAAATTTTTCTGATTTTCTTCTATCTCTATTTTGAGTAAATATTATAAAAATTTATTTTGTGATTTATTTTATTCAATATAGATATAAATTGAGTATAATTTAGATATAGTGTGATTTTTTTTCACTTAAATTTAATTTATGATGTTTTTTTTGGTATGTTTTCTAATATTTTAACAATTTTTTTCACATCTAAATATAGGTCTAATATTATTATCTTAAATTTCGTTACGGTTCACATATCAAAGATCTCAAATCTATAAAGATTAATTTTTTTTTATGGTTTATCATATTGTTAGTTAGAAGAGTCAAATTTAAATGAATACTAAAAAAAGCTAAAGAAAAATACTAAAAAAAAAAAAAAATTATCTTTATACCATGGATCTGTTATTATAGTTTTTAAGATAATTTTTATGATATAATATATTTTCATTTAAAAGTTATTGAAATACTTTATCTTCCACAAAAAAAGCGATTATTACTTTAAAAAGACACAAATTAATTATAAGCTCTTTTACTTTCAAATAATTAAAAATAATCTGACACTTTTCTTTAGCTAAGCAAAAATAATCTAATACTTCATCATACTTTTCTTCTTTTCCACATATTAGTTTTGGATTTGGTAATTTAAATTTGATAAATATATATTAGTATTAATTATTATTAATAATTATTATTGCTATAAAATTCTTTATATAAGAAAATAAAATAAAAAGAAAGTCTCTTATTATAAATTTCGATGTTAAAATTTTATAAAAATGTTTACAGTAATACTTTGAAAATAAATAGTTAGTTAATTTATTATTTTAATAGATAATAAAGATACAATAAAATTATTTTATGAAGAATATGTGTGATAATTTATGATAATAGTATAAAACCTGATCAAACATAATAAGAATTTATATAAACATTTTTTATTTAATAATATTGTGTATTAGTTGGAGTATTATATTTTAATTCATATTAGAGAGTAAATGTTTTCGGCAAATATGATCCCCTTATAATGACTTAATCGAATATGAGTCATTTACTAAATTGTCAATGAAAATATCTTTCTTAATATGCTTAAAACAATTATGAAAGTGTAATAATGTAAATTTAGTATACAATAAAACAACAAAAAATAACTATTAATAAGATGTATGTTCATTATGATGAGACTTTGATATACATTGGTGACAACCAAATTTATTAAGGTTCTTTATATATAAGATAAAATAAGATAAGAATTAATTAAATATAAACTACGTGTAATGTCTCTCTTAATGTGATTAACAAAATTATATATTGGTAATGTTGAGTGTAAATTAACCCATGCCAAATATTATAATATGAGAGGTCCTAGTTAATATGTATGACTTATAGAACAGTTCAATAGGTGTTGAGTTAGCAAATGGGCATAACCAATTAGATAAGTATCCAACAGGATATAACTAACTGATAATCATTTTTAATTTTCTAACAAGAGATAATTACAGAGAGATAACTTCAACAATAAGATAAGTTTATCATAACGAGTAAGGGTCATCGATAGGTAGATTCTCTCTCAATATATACTCACCCTACACACTTTACATAGCATTTGATATATGACAATACCACAAAATGCGATCTTTCTTAAATCTCTCTAATCACAAGGAGAGACACTTCTCTCTTTCTTCTTCATCACTTATCTAGACTTAAGCATCATAAGGCCAAAGTCTACCACACCTTGTGGTGGTTTGAGGTTCAAATAGCCTATTCTCAGTTCTCAGGTTCACATGAAGGAAATGTGCAACCAATCATCAATGTTGACAAAAATTAGTATTAACATTTGGCACTGTCTATGGGAACAATTGTGCTCTACTAGTTGATCAAAAAACTAGATCAAAAAATAAATTTATGGTGATTCCCGACTTCCAAATTAGAAAGCCTTCAAAACAAATGACTTTCAAAGTCTAGAAGAATTTACGAATAATAAGTTGATGTTCTACACGACCTCCAATAAGCCATACTTATGTCCATCAAAACTATATGGTTTCTAAGAGACCGAATAGCTGAAGTGTAGAAAAAGTTTCCAAAAAAATAAATGGACTCTCATCTATTGAAGTCTAGGATCAGATTGAGAAATGAAAAATAAAAAATAAAAAAAATATCTCATTCCAAGTAGATGGTGTTCATAATTTATCACGTAACAGAAAGGGCCATAGACCCTATAACCATTGCGACTAAATAGTAGCTCCATTTCAAACATCTCTAGAAAGTGAAAGTTCCTTGGCGGCTAGACAAAAAATCGCATTTGGCCCTTCTCAGTGAAGCAACCCGAAAAGGGACCCACCTTTCTCTTTTTTGATCGAAAGAGTAGCTGCTAAACGGATTGAAAAATTCATGTGTTGCCTTGAAAATTTGAGAACACCATCGAAAAGATCACTTGCCGATCTATAAGACCCCAAAATTTGGTGCCAGACGAACATCAGAGTGAGATGCATGCACCCTACCCAAAACAAGTAAGAGTGGTGGATGTCAGCATAATTCTGCGTACAAATTGCTAAAAATTGGATCATCACACAGAAAAATCTTGCCTGGTTCACCGTACAAAACAAAATTGGTTCAATTTTACTTCACCTACTTTTGGATCGATTCTTGGAGAATTGAATATGGTTTCGAAATCTTTTTGATGATGCAAATTCAACCATGGTATTTTTGAAAAATTTGACACGTCCATAGAAATTAGCATGCAAGATGGTTTGGCAAGAGATCATCTAACAGAACAACCAAAGAGTTCTAAAATTCTAACCTCATTTCATAATCATGAGGTTTGAATATTTGTTCGTCACGTACTCCTACGGTATGCCCAAGCGGCAAAGCTTGTACACGTGCTAGAGCGTCCAAAATTTGACTGAATAGCTCATAGAAGAATAGTCCAGATGGGAATCTACTTTGACATGATGGAGTCATGTGAGACTTCTTATAAAAAGCCTTTTGTCTACCAAATATGCAAAGTCTCTAGAAGACCAGCATTCCATCCTTCCAATGAGAAGACGAGGGATCCAACTTCAAGTTCCAAAATCCAACCTCATCCAACAATCATGAGGTCAGATTGGCCACCCAATCATCCGTGTAGTCACCTGCTCATCCCGAGCTCCCGTGGCCTACTTAAGTGGAAAAGACTACACTTGGCCCAGCTCGCCCACAACGGACCTGATTGGTTGCAGAAGAAGAGCCCAGACAAATGTCCATACCAACATAATGGAGAACACACTTTAGTCCATCTTGGAAAGCCTACCAAAGTTGTAGGCCTTTGAACCATGTTCTATCCCAGAGGGCATCCTTACAGCATCATCCAATGCCTAAAGTATGTAGTATGTGACCCATAGTCAAATAGGTATGGATAGGTGACATGACTAATACTAATGGGAGCCAAGCTTATAGGTTTGTTGAATAGAGTCCGCTCACATGGCCCGAAGCTACCCAGACTCCGTCCCTCCATCCATCGATCCTAGACAAGCAACATGACCTATATGATGGGAACCAAGCCTGAGGGTCAGTCAAATTAAGTTAGCCCATGTAGTGCAGAATTGCCTGACCATGGATGCCCGAACTTCGTGCCTTCTGTCTATTCTGGGACCCATGTAACATAATCTACAAGAGGGCCTTATGGCCTGCATACGTGGTTACTCTAACTAAGCAAGTTATGATGATTACATAGCTCAATGATTGTACTAGAAAAATCCCTGTGAAGATGTACCAACCATTCTTTATCCAATTATGGATCAACTTGCTATGCAACTTTAAGAAGTGCAACAAAGGTAAACTTTCAGACATAGTTGTCTCGATTGAGTTCCCATTCACACCAAAATCATGGCATTTCCAAACTTCAATCAAAATATACCAGGATGTGCCTCCATGCCATACTAGATAGGATAGTTCGCCACTCTCTAGGCTGCTTCAACCCATCCACCATGATGTCACCTTTTAGACTACAAAAGTCTCTAACATCACATTCTAGGTCATGTAGTACAGGTTGCATCCCCCAAAGGCTAATAGTCCATGATGTTCCTTACTAGGTAGCATTGGATAAGATAATGTGTAGGCCAAGAGGCCACACCATTCCATATGAATAATCACAAAGACGAAGCCTTGTCAACTAAGTGTAAGATTGTCCAACCTTGCAGTTTGAGCCTTCATTGTCCACGATAGACCCCCAAGAGGTACACTTTCACCTATCCTAACAGGCATACTATGTTATCCATTAGGCCAAAGAATAGATGTGTAAATCTGTCCAACATAAGCTTTCTCGTCACAAAATGACCAAGAAGTACAACCATGTTCTTATTGAAGAACGAAATTTCCTACACCAAGGCCACTACCTTGTGTAAAATTGATGAAGCTGCACCTTACCATTAGATGGGATTGGAACCTACTGTTCATGCTAAAAGTGCACGGGACATGTACAAGTAATAAATGTTTAAAGATCGAGTTTTCATACCCATAATGATTGGATTAATAAGGAGTTGAATACCAAACTATAGTTACACTAAACTATTTGGGCTAACGAAAAATGGATGGATAAAATAATGAAAATAACAAAAATATAATATTTAAACTATTGGATCCAATACAACCACATGAACTAACTAAGCACAAAAGAGTCCTATGAATCTACCATCCCAACTAATTGCTAACAAATTATATGATCAATTTACACTAACCTATGCATGCATTCATCTCTCAAGTAAAATTAACCTAATCACATTCTCATGCCAATTAGATTCCACTACTACTCATTAAGAACATCAAATATGCTTGAAAACTCTATAAAAGTAGAGTTATTTGTCCACTTTTAGGCTAACTATTTGCATTATTTTATACTTAAAATAGTTAAAATGGCTTAATATTTGTTTAATTGAACTAATGTAGGCAAACAGTAGCAAACGAAGTAAAAACGGGCAGCTCAGTCATCCTTGAGCCTAGAGGTGGACATTTTGAGCCTCGGCATACACCTATTAGAGTCCAACCCGAGAGCTCAGTGTTGCAGTGGGCACAATTTTTGGCCGTGGTGCATGTTTTACTAGATCATTCGAGAGCTTCATCTCACGGCGGTGTAAATGTTGTGTTTGGCCCGTGTCAATTTTATGCGAGAAATATGCCAGAATGCCCAAATTCCTCTTTTAACAAGTTTCCTATTTGCACCACGACTCCTACTTGGACTACAATTGCTTATGACCTACAACTCTTAGCCTATAAATATAACTCTTAAGAAATCAAGCAAAGTAATTCACACATTCCACTACTAACTTACATCATTTAGAGAAAGATGTAGCAATTTAGAGAATTGAGGCAAATCAAGAAGAAGGATTAAAGATTGAAGGTATTGGAGTTTACTTCCACCAAAATGACAGTTGGTAGAGATTGATTTCTTGAGTGACAGTGGAGATCAATTTTCTCTTCCTCTTCTCCTTTATATTTTCATCTATTCTCTTGTATTTTCTCATTGTCTTGAGACTTTATTGAATATTTTATGAAGCTAGACTTGTTAGAATCCTCTTGAACTTGATATTTTTATATAATAATTTAGTTTATTCTTCTATGCTATTGTGATTATTTTTTCAATTATATTTTTCCATCTAAATTTTATGCTATTAATTGTCTAATTAACAATTATACTATAGAGGAAATTAGATAGCCTCTCTAGTGTTAGTTATTGATGAAAGTAACATAATAATACACTCCACTAAGAGAAGAAACAGTCATTGGTCCCAAAACATCATAATGAACAGTCCAAAATGACCGAAGTAATGTGAATTGATGCCTTAAACCTATCTCTTTTCTACTTACCATAAACACAATGTTCACATAAATCAAGCTTGTAGATCTTCACACCTTTTAACAAGTTTCTTTTATGGATTTTCAACATATTCTTTTCGCCGAGGTGTCCATGCCTCATATGACAAAGCATAGTGTCATCAAAAGTGAGATCCTCATAAATTAAAACAACTCCACCTACAAAGTGTTTCCAATCATCTCATAGAGATTACCAAATTTCTTAACTTTTATTACTACAAAAGGTCCTTCAGACAACTTGAGCACTCTAACTTTTATAGAATATGAATAACTAATCTTATCTAACCCACCAAGAGAAATCAAATTCTTTTTCAGGTTAGGGGCATGTCTCACACATGTCAAGGTTCTCACAACAACATAAAACATCCAAACTTTTATAGTTCCTATACCAAAAACTTCACATTTTGTTACATATATACACACAATTTATCATTTTTAGGAGTATAAGAATTGTTGGGCAAAAATTAAATCAGGTACGTGTAACATTATTTGATTGGTCTACTTCAACAAGAGAAAAGTCTAATGGTACAGTCAGCGTACAATCAGGTAAATCTTCATTAAATAGGACATATTAATGGTAATATTTTTATATTATTATTAAATAATATTAATATTAATTAATGTGTCTTATTTACGAAAATATCATCCACCCCATTCCTTATAAATAAGGCCTTACAATAGAAAAAGGTAAATGACAACACCTATTGATATTTATATTAAAATATATAAAATTCCTCTATAAACTTCCTCTCTAAACTTATAGTTTTTGCTAGTATTTGATTTAAGCATCAAAGAGGATACGACACCCCATGTGTCGTGCCTGTTGATGTGGTATGCTAGTGATGTGTAAGTCGATGTGGAGGGAAATGAAGATTGGACAGAAATATGATACAACATTTGGTGCTGTTTGTGGGAATGATAAATTTGATTTTGGATCAATCGAACTAGAAAAAAACTTAAAAACATTCATCGTGTTCTTCACGTTCTTCATCAAGTTCATCGCGTTCTTGACTCATTTCGTCCATAAATCCCATGTTTGATTGGTGACACTATCAAAATGGGCTCCCAATATGTTTTTGATGACATACCACTTCCCCCTCCATGTCTTGACCAAGCTGGCCATCAAGACCAACAACCTGACCTCAATATGTTTATTGAAAATGAGAACCCCTAAAAGAAGCCCAGTAGCCCTGATCCTGGTCTACTACCAATAGCGATCTAGACTTGGATCAGGCGGCAAAATCTTGAAGGGAAACTCCTTGAGGCATTTGAGCAGTAATTGGACCTAGGCTGAATCATGCCTTGGTCACTACCTCAGGAAGTCTAGTCTTCATTGGAAAACTTTCTTCAAAGTAGTATTAATGTGTTTCCCTGGTCATTGAGGACATTTCAGGAATCGATCAAGAGATCATGGTTCATCGCCTGAATGTAGACCCCACCATCAAGCTAGTAAGACAAAAAAGGAGGTCATATAACCAGATAGATATGAAGGCATGAAACAAGAAACAAACAAACTTCTAAAGGATGGTTACATCACTGAGGTTTATTATCCAAACTGGCTCACCAATGTGATCATGGTCAAAAAGGCAAATAGCCTATGGCACATGTGTGTAAACTTCACAAATCTCAACAAGACCTGTCCCAAGGATAGTTTCCCCATTCCATTGATAGATCAACTTGTGGATGCTATAGGTGGACACTCGGCATTCTCCTTCATGGATGCTTACTCATGATATAACCAAATCAAAATGTTTAAGCCAAAGAGAAATGACTAGCTTCATGATGAACTAGGGATTGTTTTGTTACAAAGTCATGCCATTAGGATTGAAGAATGTTGGGGGTACCTACCGGAATCTGGTCAATAAAATGTTTGCTCAACTGATTGGAAATACAATGGAAGTTTGTGTGGATGAAATGATCACCAATAGCTAGAACTCAGTATATTATGTTAAGCACCTGGAACTCACATTCAACTTTCTAAGAAAATATAGAATGAAGATGAAACCCAAAAAATGTGTCTTTAGATTAAGAGCTGGAAAATTCTTGGGATTCATAATGAGCTAGTGAGGTATTGAAGCCAACCTAGAAAAGATCAAAGCATTTCTAGATATGCACTCACCAAGAAACATTAAAGAAGTCTAGAGATTAACTAGAAGACTGGCAGCGCTCATCCGCTTCTTCTTCGGGCAATAGACAAATGCCTCCCCTTTTTCACAACACTCAATGGAAGTATTAAGGTGGAGGTAGACAATAAGATCATCAAACTCAACCATTAAGAGAAAGTTAGAAACATGCAAGATAGCTTGAATTGAGAATATACAGGCTATTTGTCTTGTTTTGTGCTTAAAATGATTAAATGGTGTAATTTACATTTAATTGTGTCAATGTAGGTGAAATAATGACAAACAGAGTAAAACGAGTTAAAACAAGCAAAAAGTAGTCTAGGCTACGACGAGTATTTATTTGAGCCGTGGCATGCAATGTGATGGACATATGGTTGAAAATAGGGAGAGCTAGGCTGCCAGGTGATCCATTTTGGGCCACAGTGTGCTTGGAGGACAAAGAATTCCAGCGATACTTGGTCCACGATGGACAAAAAATTGAGCCATGGGGTGATTCACCCACAATCAGACCTGAGAGCCTTTGGTCGAGGTGCAAAATCACTTAGGCTGCAGCGCGGGTAGTTTTCCAAATTGTTCAAGGATTTGGGCCACATGCACTATCTTATAGAATGCCATTTTTCTATTTGGACTATAATTCCTAGTTGAACCATGTTTCCTACTTTGATTGCAATTACTTATGACCTAATATACTTATGCCTATAAATACAACTCTTACTAGCCAAAGTAAGTGATTCACCATATCCACCACTGACCTAAATATTTAGAGAAAGAGGCATCAATTTAGAGTATGAGGCAAATCAAGAGAATGATTCAAGATTGAAGGTGTTGGAGTTTAGTTCCACCAAAGTGATAGTTGGTGAAGATTGATTTCCTATATGACAGACGGAGATTGATTTTATCTTTCTCTACCCTTTTGTGTTTAATCTATTATGTTATATAAATTCATTGTTTTGGTATATTATTGAATATATGTTTATGAAAATAAACTTGTTTCTAGGATCCTCTTGAGCTTAATAATCTTATACAATTATTTAGTTTGTTCATCCATTCTATTGTGATTGCGATTTAAATTATATTATTGAATTTGATTTATTTACAATTAATTGTCTAATTAACAATTATATCATAGATACAATTAGGTAGCTTTGAGATAAGTATTTAATTGTTTGTCTTAAATGAACAACATACATAGTTTATTGGCTAAGAGGTACAATTCTTGTGTATGTAGTCGATAATTGACGTTCTTAATTATTAGTAGTGTAATCTAATTGGCATGAGAGTGTGATTTACTCTAATGTGTATAGTTTACTTGAGAGAGGAATGCATATATAAGTTAGAGTCAATTGATCATATAATTTGTTTGGCAATTACTTGGGATGGTAGATTCCTATATATTACTCTTTTGTGCTTAACATATTAGTGTGGTTGTGTTGGATCTAGTACTATAAATATTAGATTTTTACTATTACTTCTACCTATTATTTTATTAGCTTAAATATTTTAGCGTAATTGTAGTTTGGTACTTAAATACCTATTAATTCAATCCTTCAGGGTTTAATACTCTATATTTAATATTTATTACTTGCACTTGTCCCATGCACTTGTGATCTCAACAAATTTTTGGCACTGTTGCCAGAAATTGACATTAATTTATGATTTGATATCGTTCCTAAGGTTGCCAAAAGTAATTTAGGTACGAAAAAAAAGAAAAGAAAAAAAATAATTTTTTTCTTAATTGCTTGTATTTTAGTTATTTTCTTTCCACTAACATAATTTTTCACTAATTTAGGCATACTTATCATAATTGATTAATTTTTTTGTTACTATTTTTATTTATTTTCTTTTGTATTCTTAACTTTACTAATGTAACTTTTTTTTTTATTTTTATTCAAATAGATTTTGTTAGTTATTCTATCAATTTATTTATTTATTTATTTTTCTATGTATCTTTTATTATATAATCTTTTCCTTTAGTTTTGTACTAATAGATAGGTGATTGAGTATTTTGAGCATCAAAGACTTATGGATGCAAGGATGACAATTAAGAAGGCAACCAATCTTATAGCATACATTGAACGAGTTAGTACTGTGAGGAAACTTTTTATACAAGAACATTTTAATCTTTTCAATTTAAGGTCCTACATATTTAGTCAACCCATACAACATCCAATGTATACATACACATACAATGAAGGGGACATCACCTACAATAATGTCTACACCAATCTGAACCAATTACACTCATACTATCATTATTTGGATTGGGGGATTTAATCTTATAACACTTGGAGCTACAATCAAGAGGGAACATCTTTTACATGGCCAACTATCATCCACAACCACTCCCACAAGAGGAAGAGTCAATTAATGATCTCAAATCTTACATGAAATTAATGAAAAGCTTCATAGATAAAGTCAATCAAAAGACACAACATTGGGAGAAGCATAATCATGACATGAGGGAGCAACCAAAGGATTTATCTTGCAATTTCACCCAAACCAAAGGCTTCATGATTCTAAGCATATGGTAGATGATGAATCCAAGGAATCATTTGAAGAGCAAGTAGTAGGAAAAGAGGAGAAGAGAGAAGTTCCTAACATTTTAGACAAACCATTAGTAATTACCAGGGGCCTTTATTTTGACATAAAAAATAGGGAGATTACTTTGAGCATCAAGAATGAAAGGGTTACCTTTAAGATTTATCTAAATAAGGACCTCTCTAGAGAAGCTAGGGAAGACTATTGGTGGGATTTTAATAGTGGGCTTGAGGAGTGCAAGCTCAATAATGAAGCTCTAACTATTTTGTTTGAGTTAGACTTTGAGCAAGAATTTGGTGTTAAAGACTTTCAAAATCTGAAATTGGGTCATGATGCCTCAACAAAGAGGAAGAGGGTTTGGAACCTAATAAGCAATCATGTTGATCTTGGCCCAACAACCATAAAAATTGTTAAGTGATTGTTTATGGAATATTATGTGTATTATCCACCTTGTGTATTATGTTGGCTAGGGGGGCCGTGTTTGTGGCCCGTTGTAGCTTATCAGGTGACTAGCCAACCACCTGGTTGACGTGCCATAGCTTGCCCTTAATCGCGAGTAGGTTATGTCCAATTCTACGTTGGACTTCAAAATTTTTTCTATACCCATGATGAGGTTTGATGCTCTGCTCTCCATGAGTGGCTGAGGCATTACCACTTTGGACATGTCTTCTTAAAAATCAAAGAATTTCTTTAAGATGCACCTCAATTTCTAAAATTTCTAAGGTTATTGAGTGGAGGTGTGCTCTCCCGAGGTAATTGTTTTGATAAGGTGTTCCCATGGCCAGTTGTCCAATAAACACCATAGAAGATGTTCTTGCTTCCATATTTCCAAATGTCACTATGCTCACCCTGTTTAGGTTTCGATAGGTAACTAAGTGTGCTTCCCAAGGTCCAAATGATGATATCATAAGGGCACAATGTCTGAAGTATTTTCCTAAGGATATTGAAGTCAACTGAGGCCTCCCAAGGTCGCTTGAGCTCTAAATGCGTCTTACTAAAGTACCAAGGGTTAGTCCCACTTCCAAGTTATGAAGGAAACAACAAACAAAAAGATGCTAAGTCAGTTATCAAGAACATGCTCTATTCTGCATTCACAAGCAATTAAATAATAAAAAATTTCTACCAAGACTAGTGTGGAGTAAGATAGAAGCATGGAGTAAAAGCTAACATTTTATTAAAGTCATGCATCCAATAGCAACTACAAGCTAAGGCTAAGTCATAACACTTGTTAGGTACTACTTGCTAAAAGTAAAGTAAAGCAACAAGGTAAAGAACTGCCTAGATCAAAGCCCTAAGTCTATCACTAATGACTAGCCTTCTTGGACAATATAATAGAGATTGGTGTTGCATGTACTATCTTTTAAGTCCTAGTTGAGTCATGAACATGAGCCCCATCCCTTGCTTCTACTATATCCTGAGCCTCCTCTTTAGTACTAGATACACCACCCTCAAAGTCAAAGTTGTCGTCAAAATCCCCATACTCAGCTGCCAACATGATATAGTCTGGGAACTTGTGGCTAGGAAGAAGCTTGTCTGGGTAGAAAATCCTGATTTGTCTCTTGGTAGATTTAAAGCCATGAGCCTAAGTAACTTTGGTGTCTGCCATGAAATCCTGAAAATCTAAGTATGAATCCATAGCCTTTGGACCAACAACTTCTACTTTAGTAATCAACCTTTGGAACTCAACTCTAAGTTTCTCCATCTCGGAGTCTCTCTGAGTCAGGATGCTCTCAAGCTTAGAACATTTAGCCTCATTAGTGGCCAGGGTGTTAGACAACCCTTGCTGAATCAAGGTTTACTCATCTAGGGCCTTGGAAATTTATATATTCTCCTCTATGGAAAGAGAGAGTGAGGTCTGAGCTTGGTCTCTCTCGAGCCTAGTCAACTAATAGCTCCTTGTAAAGGACTTAAGCTAGCCTACATTGTCATTGTGAAGTCATCAATTACAGTCAAGAGTTTTTGGTTCATCTCAGACCATCGAGGGATATCCTCATCAAATTCGCCTAGGGGACTTTTGGAACCTCTATAGTGGGCGTGTCTCATGGAGGACTATAGTGTGAGCCTCCTCCTTCATCAAAAAGTCCTTAATTGGTGGGAAAGCTTGAGTTGAGTTTGGGGCTTCCACTTCAGCGGCCACCTCAACTCAAGAGGTAGATGTCTCATGAGCTCTCTCCTTCCTGAGAACACCTCCACCTTTTTGCAAGTTCTTGTTCCCTAGGTTCTTTGTAATGAACTAGAAGGAATTTGTGGAGCTACCCTTCTGGGTTGCCAAGTGATAGAAATTGATGACTTCAAAACAAAAAAGAACAGTGAGGAATAAGATTAAGTCAACTCTATGTGAGCTTAGACTAAAGAATTATTCAGTACTCATATGGACTGGGGGTTGCTACTGCAACTTCTGAGAAGAGAAGATGAGAGCTAAAGACCCCAATGAAAGATCTTCTCATGTAGCACCATCCTCAAACTATAACATCTCGCAGGGGGTAAGGCAAACAGCTTTGCAACCACCTTCTTCTTGTCCTTGTTAGTGAGCTTTATTTTTTTCAAGTGTATTATGCAAAGAAGTGTTCAAAGAAAAGTTAGTAAGACGAGCCAACAAGAAAAAATTCAACGTAAATTATAGTTGGTGGGTCATGCTTGTGTGAGCCACTCACCACTTTGAAAAAATTTAATGGGTGTGGGGCCTAAGTCAGGACAAGCTACATCATAAGCCTCGAAGGCATTGAACCAGAAGTTCCTCCAACTTTTCTTGGACTTGGGCAACTCAAGGATTAACTTCCTCTTTCCAAAGGGTCTAAGGCTAACCAACTTCCACCCACTACGTGTAGATAGTAAAGAGATCTAAACTTAACAAGGCTCATCGCTTCACCACTCTCCTTCCATAGAACATAACAAGAGAAGAGTATTTTACAAGAATTTGTGATCAACTACCTAGGAGATAGCCTATTCCTACAAAGGAATGGTAGCACCAATGGAGGGAACGAGAGTCAAAGTCTAGCAAACAATTGATCTCCAAAGATAGTGTTCCTTTTAGGAGGGGGTCGATTGGGACAATACCATCACCAGGAAGTATGAGGCCAATAGAGACTAGGATCTCAAACATTTCCATCAACTTGTACACGAAGAATTGGGTTGTGAAGGGAACCATAGAGTCAACTTCATACCCTAGGTTGGACACCGAATCATCAATTAGATCTCCGCCAGAAATGAAACTGAGAGACTCAACAAAAGCATCCCAAGTAGAAACATATTGGATATGGGACCAAGATCAGTACAAGATTTGTTGGAGAAGTTGGGAAGAGAGTCACCGGTTGGCACTGTCATTAGTTGAATCATTAGCCAGTCAGCTAGTCAGTCGTTCGACTGGCTAGTCAACTCTTCCCTACCTTGGCTTCTGATAACTCCAAAACATAGATATATTTAACCACTTCTAAGCCATTTGTTTGTCTTGTATTGCACTTAAAATAGTTAAAATGGCTTAATATTTGTTTAATTGTGATAATGTAGGTAAAACGGTAGCAAATGAAGTTAAAACGAGCCAAAATTGAGGAAAAATGTTTTTGGCCATGGATTGAAATTATTTGAGTTGCACGTGCATAGCATTGTAAGTTTGGTCAGAAATAAGGAGGTCAAGCCACAACGATGACCATTTTGAGCTGCAGCTCTCATTGATTACTAGAACCTCAGTATGCCTTGAGCCACGTCCCTTACTATTTTGAGCCATGGCCTGTATTGATGTGTGGGTGCAATAAACCAAATGCTAATTTCCTACTTGGACAAGTCTTCTCTTTGGACTATGTTTCCTATTTGAGCTATAATTGCTTATGACCTACAACTCTTGGCCTATAAATACAACTCATAAGCAGCCAAGAAAAGTGATTCAACACATTCTACCACTACCCTAAATATTTATAAAAGGATGAAAAAGTTTAGAGTATAAAGCAAATCAAGAGGAGGATTCAAGATTGAAGGTATTAGAGTTTAGTTCCACCAAAGTGATAGGTGACAGAGATTGATTTTTGGAGTGACAAGCGGAGATTGGTTTTATCTTTCTCTATCTTTCTATGTTTAATCTATTCTCTTCTAATAACTCAATATTTTTGAGATTTTTTTGAACATTTTATTGAATATTTTTGTGATTACAAAGTTAATTATATTATTCAATCTTATTGTCATGCCATTAATTGTCTAATTAACAATTATATCATAGATGCAATTAGGTAGCTTTAGTAGAAGTATTTAATTGTTTATCTTGATTGAATAATATATATAGTTTTAGGATGAGAGATACAAATCTTGTGTATGTAATCCATAATTAACGTTCTTAATAAATAGCAGTTTAATCCAATTGGCATGAGAGTGTGATTAAGTTAGGCTATTATATTGTGTGTAGTTTACTTGAAAGAAAAAATGCATGCATATGTTAGAATCAATTGATCTTATAATTTGTTTGGCAATGACTTATGATGGTGGATTCCTATGACTCTTTTGTGCTTAATTAGTTAGTGTGGTTGTGTTGGATCCAATAATATAAAATTCTTGTGTATATGATCCATAATTAACATTCTTAATAAATAGTACTTTAATCCAATTGGCATGAGAGTGTGATTAAGTTAGGTTATTATATTGTGTGCAGTTTACTTAAGAGAGAAATACATGCATATGTTAGAATCAATCGATCATAAAATTTGTTTGGCAATTGCTTGGGATGGTGGATTCCTATGACTCTTTTGTGCTTAATTAGTTAGTGTGGTTGTGTTGGATCCAATAATATAAATATTAGGATTTTGTTATTTTTATTATTTTATCTATCTATTTTCATTGGCCTCAATAATTTAGTGCAACTATACTTTTGATACTTAAATACCTATTAATTCAATCCTCATGGGTATGACAACTCTCTATGTTAAAAATACTTATCACTTGTATACTAACTCGTGCACTTACGGTTTAGCATGGATAACTTCGGCTCTGCATCCCAATACTTCTAGTTCGATCAAGTCCTAATCTAACCACGCCACCCTCTATTTTTGACCTCCATGTTGTGTCCTGCTTCCACCTTGGTCCCATTTCCAACTTCCAATATTTTTGGCATACCAGTCAGCCATGCTAGCTTTGCTCCTATATTAGGATTTTTTTGCTGTGAGTGTATGCTCTATTGTCTGTCATGAGTTCCTGGAGTCAATAAAAAATTCCTAAGGAATAGTTACCTCATGGACCATACTTGTAAAAAAAAAGTGTTGTACACCCCCACAAAAGTTTTCCAATTTACCATATGGATCAAAGTGGAGGAAAAATAAAATTTTTATAAGGGTCCATGTTGTTCTTCCTAGTTTATAAAGTCCAAGCATGTTCAAAGAAAACTAAAGAAAAAAAAAGAAGGAAGAATAAAAAAAGAAGTTGAAGTTTAATATGCTTACCTTGCTAGAGTGGAGTCAATTGCTGTTCTCAAAGTCCTTTTCTCTCAAAGTTGTGCAGGGCATTTTGCTTCATTTTTGGTTTGTTGTCCTGAGGTAATTATGTCATTCATTTTCGTTTCTTAGAAACTTCATTGTTGTAGATATTTCTTGAAATGACATGTTTATAAAAACTATACCTTACTTTATGTTAATCATTATTTTGGGAAGCCTTATGATAAACACAATTTTGACCTATATTTTGTTACGTTTTTAAGCATTTATTTTATGTTTTATTTTATTATTTTATTCAAAATAAATATATTTTGATCATTTTTATGTTTATAATTAATTAGAAATAATTTACAATTTTTTAGAATTTTTCTGTATTTTTTATGAATTTGACCTATATTTTGTTACGTTTTTAAGCATTTATTTTATGTTTTATTTTATTATTTTATTCAAAATAAATATATTTTGATCATTTTTATGTTTATAATTAATTAGAAATAATTTACAATTTTTTAGAATTTTTCTGTATTTTTTATGAATTTAATTGAATTTGTGGATGTATACAGAAATAAATGTGGATGTACTTAGAATTGTGGATTTAAACAGAATACCAGTGGATGTACTTAGTAAAGCCCAGTCAAAGTCAAATGCCACGTCATCATCCACATCAGCGCACACTCAGCGTTGAATACCAATAACCGCGTGCCACGTCGGACCAATCATAACTCGCCACGTGGAAAGCTGTCCCCCACTATGAATCACCAGCCGACACGCCAGCGTGGGACTGCGCATACCAACGAATCACCGCGTGACACGTGGAACGCGCTTTGACCAGTCTGACGCGCCGCCCGCCAATCAACGATCGCCACGTGGAAAGCTTGTCCCCCACTCAGCGCTGCCCGCCAATCACGCTCTGATGCGTGGGTCCCTCGCAGTTAGCCAGCCAATCCGATGCTGACACGTGGCACGCGTTTTGAATCTGAAATTCTATAAATAGGGGCGTCCGGATCATTTCTAACAGACACAGAATACACACACAGTTCACGATCCATTTTTCTCTCTTTTATTTTTATTTGTTTCTTTTTATTTTTTTAGATAGCTTTTTATTTTTGCAGTATAATTTTACGATATTTTAGAGAATGAGATATTATTTTCTTGTATAATATTTTCATCTCTAAAATTAGAATATTATTACTGTATTTGTTATGCCTTTAGTAATTAAATTTACGATAGTAAATATCATAAATTTAATTATGTTTGGCTAAATTTTGTGGTTTACCTCCATGACTAAATTGATTGACACCAATTTAGTTATGATTGGCTAATTAATGTATTTGGGATTTTAGTCTTGCTTCCAATGATTGGAAGAACAATTTTGTAATTTAATTATATATGATTGGATTTATTTCTTGTTCATGTTCTTATTATTTTCTGATTGTGAATTAATGGTGGACCAAACCTTAGTTTGTAATTAGGAAGAATATTTTAGAATTAGGCATTAGAAACGCCATCTTTGCTTAATTGTGCATTATGAACAAGAGCCTAAATTGATTGCATTGATTTGTGTTATTTTAGGTGGTTAGAATTATTTCCTTGAGCTAATTCCAATTAGTTAATTAACGGTCCGGATCAAAGAAGTTAATTAGTTGATTGTAATGAAAATTGCCATTGATTTGGAATTTTCTAGGTTTAGCGGAAAAATCATTAAATCCAACTTTTAATTGAATGCTTAATTTGTTTTTGCCATGAATGGATAGCGAACTAATATTCCCATTTACATCCATCATCTTCCCCTTGGTTGTGATCACTTTTATTTTCATTTTATTTTAGTTTTCAATTTAATTCCGAATTTACGATCTGTTCTTCAATTGACAACTGTTAGAATGTTTAGGATTGTTTGTTCAACTAAATAAGAAAATAGATAACGTTTTAAAACCACAGCAATTCCTTTGAGAGACGATCTTGGGAGTATACTTGTCGCTTACTATAAGTGACTCGTGCACTTGCGAGCTTATATAAAATACAAAATTTGACTATCAAGTTTTTGTGCATTCAAGTTTTTGGCGCCGTTGCCGGGGAATTGGCGTTTTTAAATTCATTATTTATTTTCCGTTTTAGTTAGTTTATTTATTGTATTATATATTTTTGTTTATTGTTCTTCATTATTTATTTTCCGTTATTTTTATTTTCTTATGGTTGGCTGAACCACCTTTGTTTATTTACTTATTTAGTAATTTATTTATTTTACTTTTACTTGGTAGACTTTGCCGCCTAATACTTGTTATTTAATTCCTTATCGACTAACCCACTTATATTTATTAATATATTTTCTTTTCTTTTCTTTTCTTTTTCTTTTCTTTTTATTTGTATTTCTTTTTCTATTATAAATTATTCTCTAATAATTATTTTAATTTATCCTAACATTTTCTTTCTTTCTTTTTTATTTTACTTATCCTAACATTTTCTTTCTACTTTTATTTTGTTTTTATTTTTAGTCGCTAATTATTCTCTAATTTTAATCCTAATATTTTATTTTATTTTACTTATCCTAACATTTTTTTTTTTCATATTATTATTATTATTATTATTATTTTCGTATTTTTATTTTTATTTTCTTTACTTTATTACTATTAATATTATTTATTTGTTTACTTTACTCTTATTATTTTTATTTTTATTTTCTTTATTTATTTGATTATTACTAAAAAAAAAAATCCAAAAAATAAAAAAAAAATAAAGTTTTTATTTGTTTTATGTTTAGTTTGTTTTTTTTTTTCTTATTTCTTTATTTTTATGATTTCTTTTTAGTTTTGTGATTTTTGTTATTTTTGTTAAATTTTTTTTTTTTTTTTTTGTTATAGTTTGTTAGTTATTTTTATGTTTTTGAGTCATTTGTTTTAGTTGTTTAATATATTTTTATCTTTTGTTATTTATTTGTTTTTTCTGGAATATATTTGGTGCTTTGATTTCTTTGTTGTTTTTGTTAGTGTATGAAAGGTACCGTTCATAAACTACATCAACATATTCAAAAGAGCACATAATCAAGCTGGATACTGATATCCAAGAGCTAGCAAATATGGAGGTATGTGGTATTTGTGGTTTACATGGACATGATGCTAATGTTTGCGCTTTTACAGGTGATTATTATATGTCTACTAACTGGGATTTCGAGCTTAATGAGGGATGTCGCCTACCTTTGAATGATCCCTATATCTATATTCCTGAGTTAGAAAATCATCAAAATTTTTATTGGGAAGCAAACACTAACACACCTTATGCCTCATACCCATATTTCAATCCTTATGACCTACCCATTCACCCTAAGAAACCAACCTTAGAGGAAACCTTGAATACTTTTATTCAAGTTAGCATAGAAAACCAAGAGAAACGTAATCAAAGGATGGATTTCTTAGAGGACTCTATGATAAGGATTGAAATGCAAATTGGGCAACTAGCAGAACAACTTTTAGCACAAGAAGAGTTGCCCAATCAAGATGAGCAAGTAAAGGATGACATAATCCTTCAAAGTGGTAAGGTTTTTAATGATATTTATTTTCCTGAATTTTTTGATGATTTACCACTTTGTGCAGAAAATTCAAATGGGGAGCAAGCAATTCTCCAAGAAGGTCACATTGAGGATCATCACATTCTACAACCTTCCAAGGAGAACAAGGAGGGATCATCTTCACCTCCTTTATCTAAGACTTGTACGTCCCCAAATCCTTTTTCCTACCACTTTCACCAAAAAGTGTGTGCTGTGCTTCATAGAAACCCACTACCGAGATGGAAGGATAAGATTAATGACATACTAGCTCGAAAAATTGATATCACACACTTCAAGATCTTCGATGATGGTGGATAGGAATGGATCTTTGCGTCTTGCTAAGACGTTAAAGAAAGCGATTGGTGGGAGGCAACCCACTAATTTTGGTAGTATTTTTCTTTTTCTTTTAGTTTACTTAATTTTCTATTTGTTCCTTTTAAATGCTTTTCTGAACATGTGCGTAGTTGAAAACATTGAGGACAATGTTTAGTTTAGGTTTGGGGGTACAAATGGTTCTAATAAAAAAACTTTTTGATATAAAACTATCATGCTTTCTTGTTAATTTAAAGTGAGTAATTGAATCTTTATACATGTTTTGTTTGATTTCTTGTACATATTCAAGGTTAGTTGTAAAAATTAGTTTTTGTTCATAGTTCATACTTCATGCTTTTTAATATTGAAATTGAGATGAACCCAAATTTTGTGTTTAAGAATCAAATAGTGGAGACTACCTTGTGAGATGATTATTGAGCCATTAACGTTTTATTCTGAGAGTTAATCATTATTCTACTCTTTTAAACACTTTTCTTATTATTTCAAATTGTTAGAAGATCTCTATAGGTTTTGCATTGAATGTTAGAATTTTTAACATCTAATGAAGAATCATAGATTTAATTGTACTGCTTAGATTAAATGATTTGAGTAAAATTTTAAAGTATATGCCTATTTCATTCATGCTTGACTTTAAAAAAATATATATATATAAGGGAATTTTTATAGCTAACACAAAAATAAAAGTTGCCTTTCACAAAATACACATGTATTTGGGTCTATAAAAAAAAAATTATTGTGACCCTTAAGTTCTCCGAATTGTGAAATGGTTAATAAAAAAAAAAAAAAAAGAGAAAATAATTTCCCTTAAAGTCAATGCATTTTCATTCATTCTAGGGCATACACTTGAAGTTTTTGCTTGAGGATTTTAATTGATGCATCATAATAGTAATGTGATTCCTTCATAAATCCTATCATTTGATTCCTTTCATGAGATCATTGTTATGCACTTTTTGAGCCTTTTTTGTTTAATCATATACGAATCTATTAGCTCATTTCTTTACATAACCTCTATTCGTATATACTTTGTTGAGTGTTTGAACCCATAGGATCAGTGTAATATTAAGAGTGAATCTTGTGAGGAATAGAGTTGAAGCGAATTCAGATTCTTAACACTAGATTTTGGTGAATTAATATTGATATATTTTTTTTAGTATTGGAGTATGCACTTGTGATGCGAAACTGATTTGCATGATGAATCCTTAATATGTTAAGATAATTGAATAAACTTATGTATGAGCCTCAATTATAAACTGAGAATAAACTGAAGCATGAGAAATTTTATTGATTTAAGTTTGTAGTTTTTATTTAGTATTATTATTTGTCGTTTCATTTTTAGTTGGATGTTTGTGGGAAGCATCACTGAAAACCCTCACGAGACTTTAACTCGTCCACTAGGGCAACTTAGGGGTTTAAAGGCTTGTTGCATATGCTAAATGCAACCGTGACAATCCACGGAAGTGATTTAGATTAGTATACTTTAATTTTAGTTTTGCTAGAGGACTAGCAAAATGTAGGTTTGGGGGTATTTGATAAACACAATTTTGACCTATATTTTGTTACGTTTTTAAGCATTTATTTTATGTTTTATTTTATTATTTTATTCAAAATAAATATATTTTGATCATTTTTATGTTTATAATTAATTAGAAATAATTTACAATTTTTTAGAATTTTTCTGTATTTTTTATGAATTTAATTGAATTTGTGGATGTATACAGAAATAAATGTGGATGTACTTAGAATTGTAGATTTAAACAGAATACCAGTGGATGTACTTAGTAAAGCCCAGTCAAAGTCAAATGCCACGTCATCATCCACATCAGCGCACACTCAGCGTTGAATACCAATAACCGCGTGCCACGTCGGACCAATCATAACTCGCCACGTGGAAAGCTGTCCCCCACTATGAATCACCAGCCGACACGCCAGCGTGGGACTGCGCATACCAACGAATCACCGCGTGACACGTGGAACGCGCTTTGACCAGTCTGACGCGCCGCCCGCCAATCAACGATCGCCACGTGGAAAGCTTGTCCCCCACTCAGCGCTGCCCGCCAATCACGCTCTGATGCGTGGGTCCCTCGCAGTGAGCCAGCCAATCCGATGCTGACACGTGGCACGCGTTTTGAATCTGAAATTCTATAAATAGGGGCGTCCGGATCATTTCTAACAGACACAGAATACACACACAGTTCACGATCCATTTTTCTCTCTTTTATTTTTATTTGTTTCTTTTTATTTTTTTAGATAGCTTTTTATTTTTGCAGTATAATTTTACGATATTTTAGAGAATGAGATATTATTTTCTTGTATAATATTTTCATCTCTAAAATTAGAATATTATTACTGTATTTGTTATGCCTTTAGTAATTAAATTTACGATAGTAAATATCATAAATTTAATTATGTTTGGCTAAATTTTGTGGTTTACCTCCATGACTAAATTGATTGACACCAATTTAGTTATGATTGGCTAATTAATGTATTTGGGATTTTAGTCTTGCTTCCAATGATTGGAAGAACAATTTTGTAATTTAATTATATATGATTGGATTTATTTCTTGTTCATGTTCTTATTATTTTCTGATTGTGAATTAATGGTGGACCAAACCTTAGTTTGTAATTAGGAAGAATATTTTAGAATTAGGCATTAGAAACGCCATCTTTGCTTAATTGTGCATTATGAACAAGAGCCTAAATTGATTGCATTGATTTGTGTTATTTTAGGTGGTTAGAATTATTTCCTTGAGCTAATTCCAATTAGTTAATTAACGGTCCGGATCAAAGAAGTTAATTAGTTGATTGTAATGAAAATTGCCATTGATTTGGGATTTTCTAGGTTTAGCGGAAAAATCATTAAATCCAACTTTTAATTGAATGCTTAATTTGTTTTTGCCATGAATGGATAGCGAACTAATATTCCCATTTACATCCATCATCTTCCCCTTGGTTGTGATCACTTTTATTTTCATTTTATTTTAGTTTTCAATTTAATTCCGAATTTACGATCTGTTCTTCAATTGACAACTGTTAGAATGTTTAGGATTGTTTGTTCGACTAAATAAGAAAATAGATAACGTTTTAAAACCACAGCAATTCCTTTGAGAGACGATCTTGGGAGTATACTTGTCGCTTACTATAAGTGACTCGTGCACTTGCGAGCTTATATAAAATACAAAATTTGACTATCAAGTTTTTGTGCATCACCTTACGAAAATTTATTTGAATATTTTGAAGATGTACGGAATATTACTTAAGTTTCCGAAATCGTTATGGATATGTCATCTAAATTTTTAATATTTTCTTCTATTTTTAGTTTTCTAAATGGGGTTATTTTTTTTCGAACTTCTTTGAACTTGTCTCATTAGCTTCATTTGGTTTGTGGTTTTTTGTTTTGAGAGTTAGTTTGATTTTTTGATTTCTTTTCATTTCATTTAGGTAACAATTTGTAGAAGCGTTCTAGAAGTCATTTTATGCAGTTTTTGTGCCTCAGTAGTTTGTTGCTGAACTACTTTTTATAAAACAAGCAATGTATCACATTTTATCAACCATATCTTTGAATGAAATTTATTTCTTTAAGTAAACTTTTCTTCAACTACCCGCCTCAAAATATATTTAACAAATTAATTGAAGAAAGAGATTGTACTTTTCCCTTTTGTGCATAAGGTCTATTCAATATTCTTTCAATTCATTCCGTTTGTTATTGCCTTCGTTCTTTTATTTTATTTGCTATTGATGATTGGATTGTTTGTAAGAGATAATTCTTTTTGATTTCTTTGCTTTACGATTACTAATTTTTGTTTGACACCTAATATGATCACCATCATGTATAGATTATGATTTTTTTACTAATTTTTTGTATATTTTCTTTTGTGAAAACGTAAGATTAGTGTATGAACAATATATTATCTTAATTTTTGTAAACTGAACATTGTTTCATTATCCATAAACCTTATTGAATGTTAATCATTATTTCAATAAACTGTACAAAATGTTATCTAAATTTTTGGAAACTGTACATAAATTTATCTAAATTTTCAGAAACCTTATATATTATTTGTAGAGTTTGTATTGTAGTAGATATTCAACATTATGTTTTTAATACATAATGTATCTTTTTTTTAGGATGACTAAATTGAAGGATATCTCTCATATATCTCTTACACAAGTGAACAAGACTAGGCCGCATAATGCTCCTATATCCCCTAGACAGCCTAAAAGAAGCAAGATACATGATACCGATAAATCATATAAGGTTTATAATTTTGAAATGTTTATTAAGTTTATGGTTAATTTGTTATTCAAAGTTGTTTTGAAGAATTACTTTCATGAATTTAATTGGTGTTGTGTTTTATATTACATATAAGATAATTTTAGAATATGTTAATTCATTTTTACATTTTTTTGTGTTTAGTTTTTTATGAATTTTTTTTTGTTTTTATATGGTGGATAATGGAGGATGACCTTTCATTTGAAACAATTCTTTCTCCTGAACAATTTTTTCACATAAGACGTGGCAGCAACTCTCAACCACAAATTGTTCTGATGTGGATTAAGAGTATATTGAATGAAGGAAAAAAAAAAAAAAAAGAGTTCATGAATTCATGTTTTGGTAATTTATGTGACTTAACAAGATATAAATTTAGTGGTCAACTTGTGCATTCTTTACTTTTAAGAAAATGAAAACCATCAAAGGACTTTAAAGAGTTATGGTTTCGTATAAATTCAAAGATCATATGATTTTCAAGGGCGGAGTTTGTGTGGCTACGGGGTTGAAGATGTTTACAAAGGGAGAATGTAGTACTATTGACAAGAGCCAAACATATTTTTTTAGCAAGTACTTTTCCAGATATTCCATTGTTCGTTACCTTGAATTCCTAGTGGATTGTATTGGTAAGTCTCCTCCTACTTCTTAAAGAAAAGAAGGAAATCTTCCACGAAAAGTCCAAAAAAAAAATTGAGGATAGATGAAAGTAAAATTGAATTTGAATTTGAGAGTGTTGATGATAGGGATTTTGTAATGATTTTTTTGTTGTATTTTCTGAAGTGTGGTTTGATAGGGAAGTCTAAAAAGGTTGTTTTTTCTAAGGATGCCTTGTTTCTAGCTCCTAAGTTTGATGAGTTTAACAATTATGAATGAGGTGATGTTGTTTTCAATATTCTATTTGATTCTTTAAGTCAGAGATTATTTTGAGATGTCTTGTACTACCAATGAGTTGGAAACAAAAAAAGATATTGGAGATTTTAAATTAGGAGAGGATGAACGAATTCGTTTTCCATTGTCTGGGTTTCCATTAGCATTTCAACTATGGATATATGAGGAAATTCTAGCAATTTCATTGGAATTTGCGAATTATAAAGAAGAAAGATATCCTCTTATATTGAAATGATTTTCCGACAATTTTTATGAATTTCATGAGTTACAAAAGATTTTCAATAACACTATTCAGGTTGGTTATCTTATATATTCAATTTATTAAATTTTCTTTTTTTTTTTTTTTTTAATTTCATATTGTATTTACAGTTTTATTTTCATTTTTATTTTTGTTAAATATTTTATGAATGTAGTGCATTTTGATCTTCTATATCTTCAAGCCAATACTAATCTATTTGCCGATGGTGTTGCACCTGTCTTTGATTCCTTAATTGGACATGTTGAGGAGGTCTTGTTTGATTGTATTACAGTATCATAAGTTGAGAGTTTGGATTTTGATGCACCTCTTTCAGACCCCAATTTCTTGAAAGAGAAGCTCAAAGAAGCAAGGAACAAGCCGAAGTCTAGTGACTGTAAAAGTGATGAGCTATCAAAGAACCTTATTTGAAGATCACTTCTTATATTGATGAGAAGATTAGCAGACTTGAGTTATTAATTATTGGACAATCAAACAATCATATTTTGTATACTTATTTCTTTAAAACCATAATCCTTTATTTTATTATAAAATTTCATGCATAGAGTAACATATATTGAAGCCAAAATTATGATTATTTTTATCTTTATCTTTCTATTTAGTTCTTTTTTTAATTAAGCTACTCACATCCATTCATGGTTTTTAGTCATATAGAACCTTTATTGTCCATTTACATTTTACTTATGTTTTTACAAACATTATATTTATTTTGTCCTAATATTTGAAGAATGAAAATAATTTGAAGCCAAAATCTTCTAAAAAATTGAAGACCCAATATAAAGGTTCATTGAGGTAATAACTTAGCTATTAACTTCATTTTTATACAAGTTATATTAACAAACTTTATATTTTTTTGTCCTTATTTTTGTAGGATGAGAATTACTCGAAGGCAAAATCTTCTCAAAATGAGGTTATTAGCAATGAGTTGGTTTGTACACCTATTCTTATTAGGGAGGGTGAATCTCAAAAGGTGGAAAATGAAAGGGTAGATGATTCTCCAAATAAAAAGATGAAACATTAGATATCCCAAGTTTTGATCTTAGCATTGACTTGGGATCATCCCAAGTTGTGTTGAAGACTCCAACTCCATCTCTCGAACCTATTGATTCAAAGACGTTTACACAATTGGATCATTTTGCCAAAATCTATAGTTCAGGTTTAAAGTTAAGTTGTGAAGCTACTTCTAAAATTTTAATACCCTTTGTAATGGAGGAATTGAAGAGAATAATTAAATCTTCAAGAGTTTTACGTAGTACTTATGTTTGCCTCATTAAGAAGACTACTATTCTTATTCATGGTAGTGTTGAAGTGCAATCTAAGCCTGTGGTAATTTCTAATGAACCTAAGCATTATGTTTGACTATTTCTGAAGTAGTTGAATTAGACACTGAAATAGAGCTTCCTATGGTTCCTTATCCAAATATATCTATTGGATGGTTAAAAAAATTTGATCAATAGTATAATGACAAAAAATCGGAAGTGTTTTTTTTTTTTTATTTGTTATTTTTTTGGTTAATTAATATATTTTCTAATATGATTGTGATTCATAATTTTTTTGTTTGATCATCACTAAGTTCAGATTGCGATATCGTAATTTGGAGGTAGATAAGTACGAATTTTTCAAACCATTAAGTAGTGTGCATGGGTGGCTTGAGGCTATTGTAAGTATCTTATAAAACCTATTCTTGTTATTCAATTTTTTTAGAGGCCTTTTTTACAACTAAACTCGTACTTTTATTTTATTTTCAATACATTAGTATGTACCTTATGCTAAGATGCTTGTATTGTTCAGTATATAATGTTATCTACATTTTTCAAAATCGTAAGAAATGATATCTAAATTTATGTATATTATACGTATGATACCTAAATTTCTGGAAATCTTACATAATTCTAAATAATTCTCCAAAAATCCTGCAAAATTGTTATATTTATTTTCAAAAACTTACGAAGTTTTCTTAAAGTGTTATCATTTAATGAAACAACAAAGTTTTTTCCAAATGAGTTTTGTTATCATGAGGAAAGCTATAAGAGTACCACTTTGGCATTTATACAATATATATATGTATATATATAATAAACTATCTTGGAAGTTTGATTGATAGATTGGATTCTGATACATTGGGTAGGGTATATCCATTTACAGTAGATATTTGATATTAAGTGTATAAGATATAATCATTAATTCGATGTGATATGATTTATATAATGTTTGGAAAATACATCTATATTATAGATTGTTACTTATATTCCTTTTTCTATTATTAAGGTTGAAGATTATTTATTTTAAATATTATATTATTCATGCAATATTATGTTGATTTTTTTGATTAGTTATTGAACTTGTATTTATTTTATTCATTCATAGTATATTGACAGCATTCTGTATGAGATACGTGCTTGAAAGTTGCGATATCCAGATATATTTGGTTTGATGAAGTATACCACAATGGATGTTGGATTTAGTGTATGTTTCTTTTACCATTATAGTTGATTTTTTTTTAATTGGATTAATGCTAAAATTGAATAAACTTTTGATGATCTTATCTAATGAATTTGTTTGTTTTCTTTTTTCCTTTATTTATAATGGAATGCATGTAAGATATTATTTGATAAATCAGCTAGAGATGGGAAATCCATTTTGAAGGATGTTAAAATGGATGATAATGACTATTTAGTACGTTTTACTACTGTAGTTGGAAGTTTAGCTGGGTTGGATTTTTTGGCTCTAAGTTGGAACGATATTGATGAGGTTTATCTTACTATTAATATCGATAATAATCATTGGATTTATTGTACTATTCACATAAGGAAAAGATGCATCAAGATTTATGATTCATGTGATATTAAAGATGTTGTAGGAAAGTGTAATTATCTTGCAATTACAATTCCACATATCTTACATCATTTAGAATACCATGGTTATGGACATGATGGTCTTCTAGATCCATGTGAAACATTTTCTTTGTATGTGGTTAACGGAGTGCCAAAGCAAGTGAACAAGTAACTAGTTTTTTTGTTTTTGCTTTCTTATTTTTTATTTTCAACTTATTCTAATGCTTTTAAACTATACAAATTTTATTTTTGCAATTATGATTGTGGCATTTGGTGTATCAAGTTTATGGAGTTCATTGTTAAAAGGTGGAGATTTGGAATGATTGACCCACTAATTTTTCTGATGGATTCGACGAACATATTGTGCACAATTTTATAACAACAAAGTTTTAGAGCCAAATTATTGACATTCTACTTGATGCATTTTTCTGTTTTGTAAACAACTTTAGGTTGTTATTGGTAGAGCAACCTAGATATAGTTGTACTTTAAGAAATATGTTATTTGAAACCTAACCTAATGAATGTTGCGAATTTCTTTACAATTTCCACAAGAATGATAGTTGGATATAAATGTAATACAACTATTTGATAACACAACTAGATGACACAAAGCTACATAAATTACATGACAAATTACAGATTATGAAGTACTCGAATGAACCTTCCAAAATACAAATTGCTTCTGACAACATGCAGATCAAAAGAACACATCAGACAGTTCATTCATATAATTTGCATCACCTCCAGGTCCTGTGTGTGTGTGTACATGTGTGCATTTAAATTGAACATCGACTAGCACAACTTGCCAAATAATAAAAGACATTTGGTCCAAAGAACCATGCATTGGACTCTTAAATTATGTATAAGTTGGCCTTTAATGTCCTTAATATCATATTTAAGAAAAAAAATAACAAGATCAATGAAACTTAAAGCATAACAAATTATCACTATTTTTGCAAATTGCAACAGTAACTAATGGTCAAGAAGCCATTTCATAACTCAGAGTGCTTTTAATTGACTAGAATGATGAACATATAGTAAGTTCAAGTAAAGGACTAGTATCATGTTAGATGTGTTGCTATTTCATTTGGAAGCATCATTATTGTCAACTCCTATGAACGAAACCAAAGGGTACTCACATTTATCGAAACATACTTTTGGATCTCCACCATTTAAATTTAGCTCAGCTGAATGCCAAAATTGAATTACAGCTTTAGCCATGGCATGAGCCTTTTCCCTAAGCTTCAGACAGTGACATCATTACTAAAATCTCAGCCAGAGGCAACTCGTCTACATACTTGAGAAACAGTAGTATCTTCCATAAACGCTCCTATAAACAAATTATAGAGGTAAAATTTAAAGGTACACAAAGATGGAGACTATAAACGGTATTCAAGACAATCAAGGCCATAAAAAGCCAATCTTCCAAAGGGGGGAAACACATTAAGATCAAAACATCCATGTTGTACACCACAACGACAAACTTGAGCAAAATCATTTGCCGTCCAAGCCATTTCTTCAAGGACCAACTCCAAGTGAGATTTTCGTTGATTCTCCAAAGGTATAGAACGAACAAATAATTCAGCAATCATCTTACATTTCACCTGTTTAATAGATTATTCCATCAACTTAAACCTCAATTTGAAACGTAGTTATAAAAAGGCTACCAACCGTGACAAATTTGAGGGTAAACTAGGAGCAAATAAGTTAGAAAAAGGACCTCTATTGTTTGAGCCTCTATTAGAAACTTAGGCAATGTTCTATACTACTTCCAAAAATTCAGATAACTTTTTTGTATAGTTTCCAGAAATAATGATTAACATTCAATAAGGTTTCCGAAAAGAAGATACACAATCCTTAAGGTTTTTGGAAATTAAAAAAAAGGTCAATAAGGTTTTTAAAAATTCTAAAAAAATTGGTCCATAACATTTAAAAAATTTAAATACATTTTGATTTTTGAAGGATATTAGACTGCACTTTTTAAACTACTCAACGATAGGCCAAATTTAAAAACATGGTACATATATCATATGATATTTTGGCTAAATTTAATAACCTTTAAATCTTTGTTATTAGAAAAAAGTTAAAAAACATCTCATTTCAAAAAATGAATTAACCATGGAATTCAAATAGAGTAAAATATATCTTATTAATGTCCTCATCTTCAAATTTAGATGTCTAAAATAGAGAAATTTTTGAATATCTAATATAAACTTGAATCTATATATTGATTAATAAGGTTTTTTTTTTTCCTTTTTTTCTTTCATGTTCCTTATGTAGTGCTTCAAATTCTCCTACCGAAGGCATTTTTTTTTTCTTTCTTCTTCCTTTGTGGAATGTGGACATTGCTAGTTGTTTCATCTTGCTATTCATTTTTTGTTGGAGGTAAAACTACACATCTTGTATTGGCTTTGGTAAGTCCCATGATTCTTCGTGTCCAATTGGGTAGATGGGTACTTGATAAACAGTTTGCAATACTATTGAGTGATAATAGCTTGAGCAAAGTGTATGTATGGCCACATTTTGCTTTAAACAAGCTACAATTGCATGTTTACAAGGCATTTTAAGTGTTTGGAACTTACCACAATGGCATAGTTGTTTCTCCAAATCAACTATGTAACTTTTCATGTCATTTTTCAGTTCAAATATATGGTTGTCTATGTCCAACACCTTATATTTTTCTGATTTCAAAGTTCTCTTTGTAATTTTTAGTTGTGCCCAATATGTAAGGAATCTCATTTGTAATGCAACAACTCTTCTAGCAATAAACCATTCTTGTGTCTTTGCCCTTATCTTTTCTAACAAGTATGATGTTGGGGTATCTGTTGCACTTCTCAATATAGCATTAATGTGTTCTGCATTATTGGAAGTCATACCTTGACTTTGAAGCATTACACTGTGATCTTGCCTAAGATTCATAACATGCTTGTTTCAAGTAGTTAGATGCTTTCTTGCTTTTGTGTTAGATCATTGTTATATTTTGTTGGAATTTAGCATCTGTATATGCATTGCCGCCTTCTTGAAATACTTGTTGACAAGTTTATTGCGAAATCTTGACAAATTTTTCTTGATATGATAATAGCAAAAGCAATGGGTAGCATCTTCCCATACACTATTCTCACTGCAGATTTTCTAGCATTATTTCTATCCGAAATGATTACAAGGTCTTCCTTTTCTCCAATTACCATCTTTAACCTTATAAAGAACCACTTCCATGCCTTTGTTGTTTCATTATCCACAATACCAAATGCAACAGGATAAATCTGTAATGGTAAGTAATATTATTAAATCAAACCTTTTATTTTGCATAGGAAGCACAATATTTAAGGCTCACATAAATAGATAATGCCATACACTTAATGAAATTCAGCACATGCCATACACTTAATGAAATATGTAATGGTAAGTAATATTACTAAATGTAATTAACTTCTTACATGCATCTATATTATGTGAGAATTTCATTTGAGTTATAGCATATAAAGATAAGAAAATAATTAATATTATAAGACCTTCCTGTAAGGTTTATTTTGTATTGGCAATTTTCGTGGACAAAATGTTTGATTATAATCTAGAGTAAGAGATCACCGCTTAATCAGACGATACATGATGATGGTGTCACCAAGCTTGCAATGCCCATATGACAGGTAAAATATTCTATCATGCATACATCTTCACACAATTGTGCACTACACTTAGTATGAATCGTAACGAAAAATAATTTGTGCACATGTTGGTCGATCGATCGAGTGTATAGTTCGATTGATCGAGTTATAGATCGATCGAGCGTGAAACGACTTCGATCTAGGTGCTTTCGGATTGAGATAGATCGATCGAAAATTTTGTTCGATCGATCGAGTATAGATCAACTTCGATCCAGGTTCTCTCTATTTGGATTAGATCGATCGAGTGTTGTGTCGATCGATCGAGAATGTGTTCGATCGATCGATCAAGAATGTGTTCGATCGATCGAGACAGTGTTATAGTCCTACTCAAACTCTTTTACTATGTTCGATGCATATGTTACTTTTACCTAATTGACCCCATTTAATGTTAATAACTAAATCCTTGTTTGAGGATAATTGTGGTAATTGGTAAATCCTGTTTAGTGTAGAGTTATAACCTATTACAAATCCTGTTTGAGCTAAAATTGGACTCTATATATGTGAGGGCTGTTTGTGCATAAAAATACACCACACCGAATTAAGTTTTCATAATTTTGATTGCGCTTTAAAACCTTCTTCTCTTCATCTTTTTAATTTTTCAAACGTATTGTGTGGTTATGTTTGAATAATTCATGCGCTTAATTGCTATTCATGATATTTGTTTTGCATGATCGTTCTAGAGTTTGCTAGCTGATTTGTTTTTACGTCGCATGTTGTTGAATCTGCTAGTTAGGGTTTTTCATTGTTTTAATCCGCTTTAGGACACACTTTGCACTTGTGCTATTTGTGCTAACGTTTCAGGTGACGTGTTCGGTATTTCGTGTGACTCGAAATTACCGAAGTTGATGGGTTCGATTGATCTTGTGGGACTCAAGTAGATCGGAAACGTTGGTCCGGATCCAAGACACCTAGCTTGTGGAGGCTATGAAAGGAGCGACGGCTAGTAAGTAAATTACAGAAAGGGGGATCTATCTGTGAAGGGTAATTCTAGGACCTATGGTTGTAATTGAACATTGATTTTCATAGTGGATAGTTAGGTGGTCCAGTGGACCGGTGGTTTTCCTCTTAGGTCATTGGAGTGGCCTAGGTTGTTTCCACCTAAAAATATCGTGTGTTATTTTTTATTCTGCATTTCATCTTTACACGCGATTGCATGTCTGGCCGTTGTGATTAGGTTACATAATTAATTGTTGTTAAAATTAAAAATAACCTATTCACCCCCCTCTAGGTATATTTGATCCGTGATTAAAAACTTTTCACTTCCAAAACGGTTTGTTTTGGAAGAAGGTTTGTACCTGGTTATTTCCATCTTTAGTTACTGCTACTAGTAATACTCCTCTATACTTCTCTTTTAGGAAAGTTCCATCAACCACCAAAACAGGTCTCATGCATGTTCTAAATACATCTATGTTTGCTCCAATACCCATAAATGCATACTTAAATGAAGAATCTGAGTTTGTTTTATCTCAGTGTATGTACCTTGATTACTTGTTTCAAGCATGTAGAAGAAACTTGATAGTTTGCTGTATGATTCAGTGGGATCACCTCTTACAATTTTGAGTGTTTGTCTCTTTGGTCTTACTGCTTTTTTATATGTTATTTTGACACCTGTTGTGTTTCTTGTGCCACTCATTATATCCTTTGGTCTAATTTGTCTTCCAGTATCTCTGAATACATTTTTGATGTCATCGGCAATGTTGTTATATGTAGCATGTTTATAACATTGGTCTTTGTAGAATTAAGAGCAAGTATGATCTGAAATGTTTGTAGTAATTTTAAATGCCGCAGATTCTCCAAATTTGTTTCCTATTAGCTTCCAATGACATCGTTCATCTTTGCAAACCAATCTTATTGTTTTCTTGTTTGAATTCCTTGTACTAAAATGAAAACGACTCTTAATTGCAAACTTTGAAATTGATCTCTTCAATTGTTCTTTATTTTTGTTTACTTTCCCACTATATACTTCTCCATCACTTTCTTCACTACCTGTTGAATTCAGTGTCGATGTCATTTTCATTCTCTTTTTTAGTAGTTGTTTGTTGTTGTACGTTGGCGGAGTTTGATTCTAAATTGATGACAACTTGTGCTTTTCCTTTTTCTTGTTGATGTGTCACATATAGTATATCTATCTCCTCTATTTTTTTTGTCCAATTTCTAATTGATGAAGACTTCAATATCATTATTGTCTTCTACATTTAGAGCAAGACTCAATCCTTGGGTAGTCATCTTGATATTGATGTCTCCTTTTGTTCTATGCAATTCACAAATATGTTTTTTCAACCGTACGAATTCAATATTCTCTTCTATATACAAACCCTTTGGTTTTCCATTTATGCAATGATCTTTACCATCTTAATAAATCCACTCCCCACCATGCATTATTATTAATCTCATCTTTCTATTAGCTACAAGTGAATATGTCATTGGATTGCAAATATATAATAATTAAAGTTTTGGAATCATATATTTCAACATCAAAAGAAATGAGAACACAATAGTAGTTGTACATACTAGACTTCTTATTTTGTTTATGTGTGACTTGCATATTGTTATCTAAATTTCTGTACATCTTATAGAATATGTCAAAAGCATGTACTCTAAAAAATCATATTTTTCAAATTAGAAAAAAAAAAAAAAGAATATATATATATATATATTAAGTTTTTTATAAGTATTATTCAATTTTATAAGATTTATCTACGTTTATTAATTTTTGTATAGCTTACAGAATATTAACTGTACTAATTTAGTTAATTATTAGTATAAACATTAAGTATATTTTCATATTATAATCATCTTGACTTTAAAATTGAACAAAAACGAGGCAAAGGGAATCAATCAAAGACATAGAACAAAATTAAATATAAAATCCTTCCATTTAATGTATGATTAACTTTTGATTTTCTTGTTGAATTCGTCATATTGTTGTTCTCCATCTACAATTTTCATATAACAAAAATAGAATTAGTTTACTAGAATAAAGGATTGCCATATTATTATAAAATATTCCTCTGCTTATTATTCATCTGCAATTCTACTATTTTATGCACTGCTCCTTACAATTCGAAAATTGAAAAGGCTAGAGAAAGAATTAGGTAGGCACTCACTGTGGAATTGGCAATCACAAAGAACCTGCATAAATATATTTACAACTTATGTATGAACGTAGAGTCATATAAATACAAATATATAAGCATAGCAGCTAATGATATAATTAATAACAACTAAAGCAACAAAGAAGAAAACAAATTCTATCAAAAACGTATTCCTTGTATAGCTCTGGAAAAAAGAAGGAAACACACATGATATAATGGGACCATTATCAGCATTATTAATCACAATTTGTATTGAACTCATCTTCTATAGCTCTTCCTTTTTCTTTTCAAAATATTCCTTATGTTTTCTAAATAATTATAGAAGAGCTAAATATTACCAAATTAGATTTAAAGAACCAAAACTAATTTTAAGATAGTTATAAACTTGCGCAGATGAAATAACACACATGTACGCTATGTGGAAACCAAAAAATAGAAAAGCTGTGAAGAGGACAAGCATGAAAAACCAAGGAAAAAATAGACACACAAGTACTTGATATAAGAAGGACGCCATACACAGATGAAATAGGAATAGCTGTGAAGAGGATGCCGTGTGGAGGACGTTAGATTATGACGAGGATGCTGTAAGAAGGACACCAGAGTCTATCCTCTAGATCGTCGACTGAAGATGCTGGACAATGGTTGCAGCAATTTGGGGAAAATTTTCTCTCACATTGTTGGAACAGACCTACACTTTGAATGAATTGGTAAGGGTAAATTTGTAAATGCACACTTTGAATGTATTGCAAAATGGTTCGTATTTGTACCAAATCATGCTATTTCTATCCCATTTGTAGCTACTAACCATATATGCCCTATAATAGTCCCGAACTCCAACACAAGCGGCAAAAACCAACGCCAATATCAACCCGTTAAATTTATCTCTACTTGTACATTGTACGAATGTCCTTTCTAACAGTCCCAAACATCTCAGGCACTTTGCCCACTACCTTGACCATACCAAGGGTTCCATATGCATCTTCATTGCTTTAAGTATTGCCAATGAACCAATGCTAACTGGACAAGATGTTGGTATAAATAGGTGATTAGTCAAATCATTTGGGAACTTTTAGACCCTCTCTAACCTTTTCACCAGGATTCTCATAAATATTTTGGCGCCCAATGTGGAGTCCTAAGCATTTCTACTCATAGAGAAACCTTGACAACTTGTAGCTTTATAAAAATAAGAGAGTTACTTAATAGAGAGGAAGATCACACACTGATAATCAAAATTTTAACATGTTTTCACACTTTTCTTGCCCGTTCCACTTCTTTTTAGAAGAAGGAAGTATTTTAGGCACTTATCAAGTATGGTATGTCTTTAGTCTAATAACTGGCAACTGCTAACCAATCATATAATTTTCATCCTGGATTGGGACATTGAAAAAGAGAGAACAACTCTTAACTTGAACATGAGCATTATAGCCAACAAGATGAATCTTTAGATTAAGAAAATGCTCCCCTATCCCCCAACCCTTCATCTTGCCTCCTCTGCCAGCCTGCCCTCGACCCCTAGCATAGGTATACAGAACTTGTACTAGAAGCTATCTAAGGACAACTCAATTTCTAGTAGCGATCCATGAACCAACTGCATTAAAATAATCAAGATCTACAGGAAATGTTAGCCCTACACCTTTACAAGCCTGAAAGAAACCAATCTGAAGATGGACAGGGTGGAGCTAACAATATCAAGGCAGATGAAGTACGCAATTTTGGTGAGCTAGAAAGACCACCCAAGTAAACTCTTAAGGTTGAGCCAACAACTCCTAAGGAAAATAAGGAAATGACTGTGAAGTGGGAAAATAGAATGAAGCAAATGGAGGAATAGTTCAAGAAACATCAAGGTGGAAGGAAACAACATGATATAGAGAAAGTTTGTAACCAGTTGGCAAAGTCGCCATTTTGTGATGAAATCTAGACCACAATCCCACTCAAGAAATTAACACCCTTTTGATGCTCGGCCTATCGTGGCACGAAGGACCCAATGGCTCATGTGCTAAACTTCAACACCTCAATGGCCCTAGTTTTTTTATCTCTCAATAAATGAATGGCCATTTTGTGCAAGAACTTCGCTTCCACCTTACAAGATAAAGCCCAGAAGTGGTTCAATGATTTGCTTGCTCTAAGAATTTCTAACTTAGGTGAATTTGCTAAAGCCTTCATAACTACTTACGCTAGTAACAAGCCCATAAAAATGGAGTCACATAACTTGTTTTCTATCATTCATGGCCTTAAAAGATGGTTGAAAGTTTTATGAAATGATTCAAAGCTGAGAAATTAGAGATGTCTTATTGTCCGGACTCAAATGCAATTGAAGCATTTAGGAAGGGAGTTCTACGGCCTTTTGGCCTATTCGATGAATTAATAAAGACAACACCTAAATACTAGGAGGTTGCTTATGATGAAGCCCTTAAGTTTGTGAATCTTGAAAGGGAGATATGCACTAACTAGACATGGAGAGGACAAATTTTGGAGAAGGTGAAGATCGTGCTATTAATCCAAGAATAAGGGGCCCAAGGATAGGGTGGGGTAGGGGAAGGCAGATTTCCCCAGCTTTCCAACAACGACAACTAGAGACAAAAAATGCAAGTCTGTTGGTAAGGTCGTTATCCCCGTTCTTCAAGCTACCCCTTAGAGTGTCTCTAGCTAAAGTTGTTAGACACATCAAAGGAAATCAACAAGTCTATTTATTGCCACCTATGCACATAGAGAGTAGAGACCATTTTAGATATTATGCCTTACACAAAGACAATAGACATTGAATGACTGATTGTAGGCATTTGAAGAGGGAAATAGGTTGTAATTGTCTTGAGGACATCTACGAGAATTGGTAAATGTTGAACAAGTTAGGTAAAGGAGAAGGTACCCGACAAGAGGGGCTGAAAACTAGCCTCCCTTACCACCCTCAAGAGAAGAATCGACCATTCAAACCATGGATAATGTCAGGAAAGTATACACTATATATGATCACACTTGTGTCAAAAACAAGAATTACATGATAACTAATTGGTCTATTCTAAAGCTAAATAGTACTCTAAAATTTGCTATAAACATTAACTTTTAACATACTACTTAGTTTCCTTTTAAATTCTTAAAGCAATCAAAGTGCTAACTATCTAACTTTGGTATTCCTAAGCTCTTTGTCAATTAAAATAGCATAATTATCATATGTAAAATCCTTCCAAAAAAATGATATACTAATTTATTTAAAACATGATTTTCGATACAATCTCTACAGAACATACATTTAGTTAAATTTCTATAAATTTGTGTAGAAAACTAGAAATGACTTGTCGTAAAATGTCTAAAAAACTATACATGTCAAGATTTAAAAATAATAATAATTTATGCAATTCCAATCTATAAAACCTTCTCAAATAACAAAATATCGAGGGATTCATAAACATATTTTTTGCATGATTTCCATAAAATCACTCTCAATTAAACATGTATATCCTTGTGAGAAAACTTCAATAACAAACGTAATATTATTATTAAACTAGACATCCATATCTTTCCAACAAGACATAACTCAAAGTATAATTCATGCGGAGGTGTCTTTCAGTTTTCATCTCATATTTCTTAATACAATTTTTAGAAGTCAAAAATCATAGTTTTAAGCATTAAAGTTTGTAAAAATAAAAAATAAAAACTCTTTTCACTACAAAGTTTATCAATAACACCCAAGAGTTATCCCAATTTATATATGAATTAAACCCAAAAATCAAAATTTAAATAAAGGAAGAGAGGAATTTGTTATCTAGAGATGTAAGTAGAAAACATTTAGTCTTAATTTTTTTTTCATAAGCTTTCATTCCCTTCCCTTCTCTAATCTTCTTTCTTTCTCTTCTCTTATTTTCTTCTCTTCTCTTGTATTCTCTAAAATGACCGAATGACGTTACACAAGAGGGCTTTAAATATAGCCGCACACATGTAAGCTCTTTTTTTTTTATTTTTTTTTTTTATTGTAGGCTCATTAGGCCCACACTAATCCCATTAATTATACTAAGATCCATTAAGCCCATTAATTATACTAAGACTAACTAAACCCATTAATTATAAAAAAAGCCCTCTAAGCCCAAACATTCGCCAAAAGACCCTTATATTAATCAACCCACATTAAGCATTCTTAAAATTTCAACAAAAACTTATTAGCCCCTATGAACTATTTAAAGATATGACAATATTTAATTAATTTCTCCAAAGAAAGTAAAATCTCACAGATGGAGTATTACAATTTCTTTCCTCCTTTTTAAGAATTTCATCCTCGAAATTCATATACATTGCTAGATGAGTAAGAGTTCTAATTATTTATTTGTTCTATGGATTCTCATATTGCCTATTCAACTATTCGATTTCTCTACATTTCTTTCACCTATGTAAATCATCCATAAATTTCGACACCAAAATTTGATTTTGTCACAAATCTAATTCAAAGGCTCCAATAACCATACCAATAATGACAATCCACTATCCAAGATCTCGATTTTAGTACTTTTAAATCCATACCCATAATGAACACTCTTCCAATTTAAAAGTTTTGAACCATCACCAATCTAAACAAGTTTGGTCATACATTGGACATTCATCAATCACTAACATGCTATAACATTGTTCTCTACATCTATAATAATATTTAATTATATTGTAGGGTACAATCTGATTAATAATAATATATAAAAAAATTAATGTATTTAATTTCTCCAAAAGAAAGTAGGATCTCACAAATGTATCCCTTTAAAAATTTTGTCCATGAAATTTACTGACCTAATTGAAAGAGTTATGGATACATAGTTCATATTAGATTCTTGATTTTCAAAATAGATTCCTCATGCATGGTTCCTCGACTATACTATCACCAAAGAAACAATCTTATTTCCAAGTATTTGCCCCTCCTTATCAAGATATATTTGTACTAATTTCTTTTCATGAATTATATTTTATCCTACTTCATTGTGTAGAGGTTTCCTAAACATGAAAAGAATCTTACACATAACATAAAAGTTTCATTGATAAACCAAGCAAAAACTAAATCAACAAATCCACCCTATAATTTCATTTGTAGTTGCATATCGTAAAGTTAACTTGCCTAATTTTTCAAATCAAACTACACTCTTTGGTGTAAATAAATTCAAGAACAATCAATCTCTAATTTCAAGTTTAACATTCTTTCTATTAAAATCTGCATAACTCTACTGTCAATCTTTAAGCAACCATCAATTTTTTTAATAATTATGCGAATTTATCCCACATATATGTAGAACAAACAAAATTCAAATTTTACAAGAATTGTATTTCTCTTTTCTCTGATTTAGGCTGGTAATTCAAAACAAAACCTTAGAGATGCTTAAAATCTATCCTCCAAAATCATAAAGGACATGAGAAACCATGAGATTATATCTTAAATTACTTCAATACATCTACTACTCCATCTTGTCAATATAGACATTCACTGTTATCTAGAAATTAAAAATGCTCCAACAACCATTTTGAATTTAAAGAATAATCACTCCACACAAACATACAAGGAAAAATCATAACTTAAAGTGATCTAATACTTCAATCATATATTACCACATCAAATTCTCAAAACAAGGTTGAAAGAGTTCAAATCTGCCTAACAACAAAGTAAGGTCAAACAGACATCTTACGACTCGTCTCTCTCGTACAAATAATGGAAAGTAAACAATTAACAAGTACACAAGAAGGTAGATAGAAAATAATAACACAGGCAACAGAAATAATCTTAAAGCAATAAAAGCTTTTCAATCAATGTGTAATTCACATATATTGGCACATACTAGAATATAGCAGTGATTGTACTAACACATATAGCAAATCAATCAAACATAACAATGTAACATGGTAAACCCACTTACGATAGAATCCTAAGTGGTAACATCTTAAGCAACCACTCAGTAGCAAATTTACTAAAAAAATAAATAGTTAATACAACTTGATAAAAAAAATACCTATACCACTATTAGTTTGGACCACCCTTCCTAACTGCCATGCTATTATCGCCAGTTGTCTACATAACTACTTTGATTTGCTCAAGATCCAGCTATCCTCCAAAGCCCCACCACCATGTCGTGTGGTACTCGTACCTGAAATCAGTAAGTATGAATCCTAATAAAGAAAAACACATGCTTAAGAATGATTTTTACAAAACTACCACGTATCAACAATATGGAAAAATACTTGACATATTGTTGACACAAAATCATCATTTGTAAAAATATATTTTTCTCCAACAACATCGTATCCAAATATAGAATAATACTCAATGTATTGGTAATACGTAAACACTTTATAAAATACATTTTTTGAGAATATGTCGTATCTCAATACAGAACAACACTTTATGTATTGGCAATATGAAAACACAATATTGGAAATTCATATATTTGTTTCTCAGATTTCGAACCACTAATATAGAAAGACACTCAATGTATCAGTGATCCGGGATTGCAAAAATATTTTCAAAGCTAAGTAGATTTTTCTCAAGGACAATATTTTTTCACCACAAAAATCCTTAATGAATTCAGCAAAAAAGAGTGGTTATTTATAGCTAATGTTTTAGCTTTTAGTACCTTCACTAATCTCTCATCTTGTTGCTCGACAAGCTTCACTGACCACTTAGCGCACCCCCAGCGAGGTTTAACAAGTCTCAAAATTCACTAAGAAAGTTTGTTGACCCAGCGAGCTCAACAAACTAAGTTTTTTTAAGAAAAACTTAGCATTTTAAAATTCCAAAAATACCCACAATCAATGAAAATCAAATGCAGGCAAAAAATACACTTAAACATGCAAACTACTACATGCTCCCAGCCACCCTATGGTGAGTGTAATATACAAAAATACAAAGTGTTCAGTTTTATATGAGTTTGTGCAATACATATTGCTAGTAAAATACCTTACATAGAGGAATACCTAAACACTAAGTAAAATAAAATAGATTCGTATTTTACACACATAAATGCCAACAAAGACTCAAAGGGCTTATAGTTCTTGCAATCTTCCCATTTGGCTTTCAGTGGCAAAACAATGCACAACCTATACAAGGCAAGCATCAAATATAATATATCCATGCAAGATGACCTAAAGAAGTTCATTCCATGAACAAACTTCGACACAACGCAAACACCCCCAACACACCAACACTCTAAGTGCGTTCGTCTTGTTGTGCTCCATCTATCTTCATGAATCAATACATACATCTTGATGCAAACTCCAAGTCCAACTAAGCATCAAGGTCTATAGATACATCTATATCTTGTACACACAAAACAAACACATGCTTGTGAATGTATCATGTATCATGTAGACCTACGTATAGTCTAACCAAATACTATCATGTTACCTATACATAGGTACACATTGATAGGCTAAGCACAAATAATCAAGCAAACTCTCCCTGACTTCATACAATGCTCCCCCTAAATGTATGCAAGTCAGAAAAATCTTATGTGATGCAACCTACACTCACATCCCAACACAGTGCATAAAACATAAGTAAACATGTTGTGCAACACAAACTTCTTCTTCTTTTTAACACATAAAGTCAAAGGAACGCTTCTATATGAAGGAGAAAAAGTATACAATATGCAAAAATCTTATACACTCATGCAACATATGGAGAAAGAATATAAAGCATAAGTAAAGAAACAGAAAAAAGAACACATAAAGGAATAAAGGCACAAACACGAAAACTGCCTAAACAATAGAGAAAACTTTGCAAACACATGCAGAGAGGAATAAAGCATAAATAAACAATGCAGTTAAGAAAAGAAAAGAAAGCAACAATCCTTTTATTTAAAATAATACTTTCAAGCACAAATTTTTTGAAAAGAATAAGAAAAGTACAAGAAAGAAAGGAATAAAAATTCAAAACTCTCCTCTATCCTCATTATAATCAAGGTCACGATAAGTACCAACACCAAATTCTCTACGGTCAAGAGGCTGGGTAGAAAAAGGAGGGAAAATATCAGGGAATTTCAGGGATGCTATCTCAAAGTGGTCCATCGTCCTAGCAAAATAATCTAAAGTCTAGGGCAACTGGATGCTTGGATCATTTGAGTGAAGAAGTGCACTAGCACTTAAGCAAACTGAATGGATCTAGGAAGTACCCACTCTACCAGCTTGGTAGACAAAAGGTCGAGAAGCAAAATACCTAGGAGACCCTATTGGGAAGGTTGTTGCTCCAACCTGGCAAGCTAATTATTTAAACTCAACAGCATCAAGCTATAAAACCTACGCTCATGATGATCTTCCTTACGATCTTGAAAGACCTTATCAAGTTGTTGTTCTATGGCAGAGAGCTAGGATGGTTAAGTAGGAGTAGGAGGAGGGTTTAAAGGAATAGAAGAAACATTGGTAAATTGAGAAACATTCTAAGAAGAAGAGGAACAAGGTTCAGAGTGCCTAGAAGGAGAAGGTCACAAAGAAGGGAAGTGTTTGGCTAAGGTAGGTGATTTTCTAGGGCAGTGCCAGGAACATCACCATAGATAGCATTTCCCCAACGAGTAATCAAAGAAGGGTAGTGAAGAGAAGAAGAGTCAGAAGTGAAGGAATGAAAAATGATGGTTCTATAGACTCACCGTTGATAATAGCACAAAGAAAGTGACATCTAAAAGAAGTCATAGCAGTGAAATGAGAACATGGATGGACACAGTTGTTAACTATGTTACTAAGAATGCAACTAGTAGAGTTTTTGAGTAAGAGAAAGCACGGCCACTATACTCATAGTTAAGGCCAACAAGCATGGAAGCCATGAAAGAAGAATCACAAGCTTTGAGAAATCATAATCAGTAGAAAAATCAAACTCATGAGATTTTCATACTCAAGGAATAACGGGAAAATAGAAGTTTTTCATGTTAGGAAGAAACAAGAGGTGGATGATATTATCTCTAAAAAAGGTAATCGCACATCCCCTCAAAGTGAAACTGAAAGAAATATGATGGATGCGATAAGGATGTATCGTAAAGTAAAATTCTTGCACAAAAGAAGGATTGTAAGAATAAGTGTGAAAAGAGAGAGCTAAGAAAAGTATGCAAATCTTTCTTAGAGAGAAGGAAACTCCTAAATCATCACTAAGCTCTCAAACAAAAAGGGAGCACGGCATTTGGGGAGTGAAGTAGAATCATCTTCATCTTTACCACCTTGAAAGTTATTGGATCTTTTCTTTTTCCTTTGGGCCATTTTAGGTATAGGGGTAAGCTTAAAGTGTTTAGATAGAGTGTTTAGAAATTTTGTGGTTTGAAATAAAATAGAAGGGGTTTCTTATAGGCAATCTGTGTACCTTGCCAACACTCTCGCTAACCCCTTGCTAAGGTGGTCAGCAAGGTCCTCGATGAGCAATCGGTGAAGATCTTGGTGAGGGTGCTCGGCGAGCAATCCTAAAGGAGTGGAGAGAGAGGAAAAACCATTAAAATTTTTATTTTTTATTTTATTTAACAACATAAGATGGAAATAATAAAATAATTTTTTTAAAAAAATAACAACAGAGTTTTTAACACATACAATGAAAAATTGCTAAGAAAAAAGAGAAACGAAGGAATAACTAGACTCAAATTTAATCACACACATAAAAAGTTTGATCATACTACATCCCTCTATCTAGAAAAGAAGTGATGAGAGGCAAAATTATTAAAATGTAATCTCTGGTTCATATAAACATGTGGTGTATGTGCCATTTGAAAATTCTTAGTTTTAGAAATTCTCAAAAATCCAATCATGTGGTCATCATACATGTGACAAGATAGGCTCTTACAAAGTTTTACCTTTTCTATGCTATGTCACTGGTGAATAATGCACCCAGATTGATAATTCCTAGATGAACCACAGTAGTTACATCTTAAGTAGTCAGATTGAGAAGAGCGATGGGGATATCTCCTAGAGCTACTTCGTACATATCTAGGGAACTGGTTTGAAAAGTGGCCAACAGTACTACAAAGATGACAAGTATGAGTAGGAGAGTGAGAGAAACTAGATCTTTTTCTCTGAGGAGTAACACGAGGAGGAGAAGGGAAGGTAGACATGCCTACATTGATTCGCACCCGGGGATGATAACTCAATATCTCACAGTGAGGTCTTGTATGCCCACGCTTACCACATTGGTGAAGAGTGGGGGATGAAGCATATAGGCAGTGACAATAGACCGTCACCAGCACGATGAAAAAAAGAAGTAGGAGGTGAGGTGTTCACCTTGCTAGCGGAGATTAGCTTAAACGACACCTATGGACTTACCTTTCGTAACAACTTGTGACTTTCCTTTGGCTGTAACAATATTTATATTAGGATCTTAAGAAACTAGCTTTATGAAGATTGGAGGAGCACTAGCAGTAAAAGAAGTACCTCTTTCATTAGTGAAGCTTAGCCTACATTTGTTAATCGCGCAGCTTTGTGTACTAATATCTCATCCAACTTGATATCACTTAATATCTCACCCAACTTTTGTGTACTAATCGGAAGTTTCTTAACTGTAGACCTAGAATGTTCTAACTCCTTTTTCAAGATCTGACTACTTTGCTTTTAAAGCAATGAGGAATAATCTTTTTCCTCAATAGATGCCTCAAGAAATACGACAAAACTACCCAAATTTGTAACCTTTTCTTGAAAAGCTGATAGCTTCTCGTCCTTTTCTGATAAGACATGAGCAAGATATGCCTTGTCGCTTTCCAGTATCATCACCTTCTTTTCGAGAATGGTGATTTTCTTAACATGTTCTTGTGAAAGATCCAAACTAACTTCGCTGATATTCAGGTCTTTGAAGACTCTTTCAGGGAATGTTCAAGAAATTTCATTCTTGACTTGTTAGCTTCACTCACAACAATCATGTCGTTGTACCTTTTTTGCATGACCTCACACTTCTTTAAGAGATCATCTCTGTCCAAGTTATGAGAAGACTTCTTCCTTTCAAGCTCGACTTTTACGGCATATTTATTAAACAATATTAAAGATTTTGATTGTATAATTTTTATACTATATGCATTTGGATGTGATAGTTATGTAAAAATTTAGTACGACCAAATGGTGTGAGTCTAAACCATACTGGATACTTAACTTAGTCTAACTGAATTTTTAATAATAAAATTACGTGTCCTAACTTTATTTTTTATCTCAAACTAAAAATAATATTTTTTAAAATGCAATAAATATAGAAAAATGAATTAAATATTGATTTAAAAGAGCTTCATTATAAAAAAACTATTTAAACATTAGTTATTTTATTAAAATATTTATAATCAATTTTGTCAGACAATATTAAACAACTTGCCACCAAATACTATATAGATCAATTAAAATATAATTTAATACAGTGTAATCCCATATGACTGTACTTAACATATCCAATATGATACATCAAACATGTCATCAAAGCACTCAACTGTTTTTATTTCTCCTCATGGCTATCCAAAGCCATCTTTCAAGCCTTTTCAGTCTTAATGTGCTCCATGAGCAACTTGTGTTAAATATCCAAAAGCTTCTCTTGCTTATCCTCATCGATGAATCTAGTAGATTAAGAGATCGTAGTGAAAGGATCATCTTTAGTTGCCATAAAAGAAAAAAGCTACTTTCTTCCTCTTTCGAACTAAAACTACTATCCAAAATAGTAACCTCTACCACCATGGCTTTCTTTTTAGATTCTCAATTCTTAAATTGGAATTCAACTATGATGTGTCCAAGTTTTTTGCACTCTTAACACCTTATTTGTCCAACTTGACCTCCGAACAGAGGTCTCTCTTTCTTTTTATCAGAGTCTTTTACTCTTACTTTGGAGTCTCTCTTACTGTAACTCTATTTCTTCAACTTACTCGGAGCTTTCCTCTAGTCCCTAAAGAATTTATTAAACTATTAAGCCAACAGTGTAAATTCTCCCTCATCCAAGCTAGATGGCTTTCAATAGGGACACTTTCTTTGCCCCTTTGTCTATTCATAGTCTTAAGAGCTAAGCTATTTCCTTTATCTATTGAAGCACTTATTCGGTAGATGGTGATGAATCTCAAATGCCTAGAGATCAACAACAATTTCATTAACCTTCAAAGGTTCTCCATAAAAAGAAGTCTCAATTGCAATAACTTTATCTCTGAAGGGCAGAGGCAAATTGCACAAAATCTTTTTTGCTTGTAAGGTCATGGAGCGGTCATGGAAGCTATCAAACATTTTTATGCATAGAGGTACCTTCATGTGTTAACTCTAAGATGTCTTAAGCTTCTTTGAAGGTGATACAAGTAGAAATCTGTCTGTATTCTTCTGGAGTGATCATACTAGTTAGTGCGCACAGCCATTTGCTATTCCAATCACAGTATTTGCTTTCTTCCTTTGTTCATTATCTCATGGGATTTTAGACGACAGTTCCATCTTCTTCAATTTTCGTATAAGGCATCCAACCATTATCTACTTGGAACTAGACCTAGTCTCCTATAGACTAGAAGAAAGCTCGGCATCTACGATTTTTAATAGGCATAATTATGCCCATTTAGAAGAGGAGGTATACCTAAATTACCTCGTTCATCGAAATCTATCCTAGTGAAAAGTGAGTGTATGTATATTATGAGAAATAGATCAACACTAGAGCAACTAAGTCCTAAAAGGGTGTACTAGATTTGATACTAATTGAGGGAGTCTATACTTGGCTAACTACAAAGGTAAGGTGATATAGACACCATAGGATTCACCCCTCTCGTATAAACAACAGAAAGTAAATAGATAATAAGTACACAAGAAGGTAGATAGAAAATAATAACACAGGCAGTAGAAATAATCTTAAAGTAATAAAAGCTTTCCAATCAATGTGTAATTCCCATGTGTTGGCACATATAAGAATATAACAAGAATTGTACTAACGCATGCAACAGATCAATCAAACACAGAGATGTAATGTGGTAAACCCACTTAGGCTTTAATCCTAAATCTTAACATTAAGCAACCACTTAACAGAAAATTCACTAAGAAAATAAACAGTTAATACAACTCAATAAAGATAAAATGCCTACACCTCTATCAATTGGGACCATTTGTCCTGATTGCCTAAGCTAGTCTCACTAGCTATTTGCATAGCTACTTTGATCAACTTGTGATACGGCTCTCCTCCAGAACCCCACCACCACATAGTTTGGTACTTGTACTTGTAATCAATAAGTGTGAATCCTAATAAAGAAAACACACACGCAAGAATGATTTTTGCAAATCCACCTTGCATTAATAATACGAAAAAAACACTTAACATAATATTGACATGTGAAAGAGTCTAAACCATACTAACTACCAAGATAAGGGAATAAGGACACCTTCAAACTCACTCCTCTTGTACACTCAACAAAGTTTAAATAGATAAAGTAGTAAAGTAATAAAGTAGGCAAATGTAAAGCAAAGTAGTAAAAGCTTTTTAATCACCGTGTAATTCTTATATGTTGGGACACATCAGAATATATCATTAATTGTACTCACACATGCAACATATCATTCAAACACATTGATATAACGTGGTAAACTCACTTAGGCTCGAATCCTAAATCTTAACATCCACGGAAGTAGCAAATTCACTAAGAAAAAAATAGTTAATACTACTCAATATAGATAAATGCCTATACCTCTATCAATTGGGACCACTCTTTATAACTACCTATTCTGCTCTCGCCAGCTGTATACATTGCTACTTTGATCTGCTTGAGATCTAGCTCAATACAAAAGTTGCACCACCACATATTGTGGTACTCTTACCTAAAATCAATAAGTGCTAATCCTAAACAAATAACACCCACCCAAAATATGAATTTTTGTAAAACACCTCGTATCGACAATATAGAAAAATATTCGATGTATTGTTGACACGGAATATCAACTTAACATAAACATTTCCCATTTTGCTTTTTGTGGCAAAATAATGCACAACCTAAACAAGGTAAGCATCAAACATATTATATTCATGCAAGATGACATAAAGAAGTTCAATCTTGTGAATAAACTCCAACACAAATAAGACACCCCTAATACATCTATACTCTAAGGGCGTCTATCTTGTTATGGTCCGTCCATCTTCATGAATCAACACATTCGTATTGATGCTAACTCCAGGCCTAACTGAACTTCAAGATCCATAGCTACATCTGTATCCTACACACAAGAAACTAACACATACTTATGAACGTATCATGCAGACCTACATGTAATCTAACCAAATACTATCATGTTAAATGAACACAGGTAAACATTGATAAGCTAAACACAAGTAAATAGGAAAACTCTCCCTGAATTCATACAACACTCTCTCTAAATGTGTGCAAGTTAGAAAAACAAGATGTGATGCAACCTACACTCACATCCCAAAGCAGTGCAAAAATAAAAGTAAACAAGTAAACACGTTGTGCAACATACAAACTTCTCTCCACTTTTTGACACAAAAAGTAAAAGAACACCCCTATATGAGGGAGAGAAGGCATACAATATGTAAAAATCCTATACACTTATACAACATATGTAGAGAGGAAACAAAGCATAAGTAAAGAAATAGAAAAGAGAACACAACAAAGGACCAAAGGCAGAGAAGGCATACAATATGAAGAAATCCTATACACATACAACATATGTAGAGAGGAAATAAAGCATAAGTAGTAAAGAAATAGAAAAGAGAACACATCAAAGGACCAAAGCCAGAGAAGGCATACAATATGCAGAAATCCTATACACTCATACAACATATGTAGAGAGGAAATAAAGCATAAGTAAAGAAATAGAAAAATAGAACACAACAAAGGACCAAAGGCACAAACACAAAAACTGCCTAAACAACAGGGCAAACTCTACAAACTCAAAGTGAAAAGCAAAAACAAATAACCTTCCTCAGAGTTTCAAATTTGAATGAATATAAAGGTTTTGTGAACAATTAGTTAACTATTGATCATTACTGATACGTTACAACGAAAGAGTGTTTGACTCCACTAAAGCTCTATTGAAGTGGTGTCAAACATCAATGTGTTTAGTCCTTGAACATTGATCGAGGTTTTTTGAAATACAAATAGCACTGGTGTTATCACAGAGAAGAACAAGGTCTCTTACCATAATTTCGAAGTGTTTCAAAATCCGTTTCATCCAAAAGAGTTGGGAAACACACAATCCTACTAAAATATACTCTACCTTTGTTGTAGAAAGTGACATTGAACTCTGCTTCTTAATGTCCCTAGAGATTAAGGAATTACCCAAGTAGAAATGACCCCCTAAAGTACTTTTTCTATTGTCATTACACCCAGTCCAATTAGCATCTAAATACCCAACCAACTCAGTTATGGTATCTTGTGGATACCAAAAACCAAGCTCAGACGTACCACTGATGTACTTGATGATTCTTTTGATTGCAACAATATGAGATTTTTAGGATAAGCCTCAAATCTTGCACAAACTTCAACATTGTAGGAGTACTAGCAGTCAGATAGAGAAGACTACCAATCATACTTCTGTATAAAGTTTACTCAACCTCTTTACCTAAGGGATCTTGATGAAGTTTAATCAAAGTATTCATTAGAGTACGAGCAGGTTTGGCTAATTCTTGACCAAACTTTTTCACAAGTTCTTTTGCATACTTAGCTTGATGATGAACACTATTTTGACCTATATTTTGTTATATTTTTTAGCATTATTTTTATATTTTATTTTATTATTTTCGTGTTTTGGAAAGTATTTATGTGTTTTGTAAGTTGTTGGGCTCTTAGTAAAGTTATTAGATTAAAATGACTCAAAAGGAGTGAAAATGGAGTAACAATAGCCAAAGGATGTAAGTCTTACATTAGGAGTCAGCAATTATGTAAAGGTTACATAAAAAGTACAAGGCGCGCTGTGGAGAAGAAATTTGTGTGCTGCAGCAACAACCTCTCAGGTTTCTATTATGGAACCAAAATTCAACACGCCAGCAACAAAAGAAAATGCTGGCTGCGGCCCATCTTGCGCCGCGGTAGAAGGAAACACGCATCGAGGCCCGCTTATCAAAATGCCCAGAAACCCTAACACACGTGTGTCTCTTCACTCCTCCTATAATTCCCTCAGTATACCTCTCCTAAACACAAGTTTTTGCAACCATTTTCCTCTCCACCCTTAGTTGTTGTGGCAACAAGGGTTTCCACCCAAAATCAAGAGAATACCCTCCATTGTTGAAGCTACTCCAAGGAATTGAGAAAGGAGACCAACCAACTTCAAAGTATTAGAGCTAGAGGATTCATTGGGGTATTTTTATTGTAATATCTTTTTCTTCTCTTCAATTTTATGTTTGCCTCTCATGACTAAATTGTTAACACCAATTTAGTTATGGTTGGCTAATTTATGTATTTGAGATATTAGAATTGCTTCCAATGATTGGAAGAACAATTTTGTAATTTAATGATATTTGAGTTTTGGATTTATTTCTTATTCATATTCTTAATATTCCTGATTATGAATTAATGATGGGCCAAATCTTGATTTGTAGTTGGAGAGAATATGTTAGAATTTAGACATTAAAAATGCCATCTTTGCTTGATTTTGTATTATGAACAAGTGCCTAATTTGATTGCATTAATTTGTGTTAGATTAGGTGATTATAATATTTCCTTGAGCTAATTCCAATTGATTAGTTAACGGTCCGGATCAAAGACGTTAATTAATTGATTGTAGTAAAAATTGCCATTGATTTGGAATTTTCTAAGTTTAGCGAAAAAATTATTAAATCTGACTTTTAATTGAATTGCTTAATTTTTTCTTTCCATGAATGGATAGCGAACTAAGATTCTCATATATATCCATCATCCCCACCTTAGTTGTGATTACTTTTATTTGTAATTTATTTTAGTTATAGAATTTACAATCTTTTCTACCAACCGACAATTGTTAGAGTGTTTAGGATTGTTTGTTCAAATAAATAATATTTTTAAACCACCGCAATTCCTTGAGAGACAATCTTGTGAGTATACTTATCACTCATTACAAGTGATTCGTGCACTTGTGAGCTTTTTATAAAATACAAAATTTGACTATCAAGTCATTGTTCACTTGAGATAGAAAAATACCATCTCTGGATTATTTCACTTGAAACCCCAGAAAGAACTTTAATTCACAAATAAGGCTCATCTTAAACTCACATTACATAGTGAGGGCAAACTCTTGTGCCAAGTCATCTCTTGTAGAATCGAAGATGATGTCATCAATATAAATCTAGGCAACCACCACATCACCATTTCCTCGTTGTACAAATAATATCTTGTCACCACCACCTCTTTGAAAACCATTGTTAACAAGAAAAGAGGAAACTTTCATATCAAGCATGAGGGGCTTGCTTTAAACCATAGTGAGCTTTCTTTAGTCTCATCACACTTGATCAAGGGAGTGAGGATCCTCAAAACCTTTTGGTTACTCAACATAAACTTCCTTCTAGACCACACCATTCAATAAGGCACTCTTGACATCCATTTCATATAGCTTAAAACCAAAATAACAAGCCAACCCAATTAGACGTCGAACATATTCAAATAAGTAACAAGGGAAAAATTTTCTTCAAAGTCAATCCCCTAAATCTGAATATAGCCTTGAGCAACAAGTATTGATTTGTTTCTAGAAATAACTCCATTTTTATCTTCTTTTTTCTTGTACAACCATCATGTAGTAGTAACATGTTTATCTTTAGAATTGGGGACAAGATACCATATATCATTTTCTTGAAATTCAAGTAGTTCTCTCTTGCATGGAGTTGACTCAATGTACATTCTGCAAGGTATCCTTAACATTCTTAGGTTGGTAGAAATGTAACACATGTAGTTGAGAGAATCTTAGATTTTTCATCATGTTTTAACACCTCCTTTTATATTTCCAATTATGTTGTCAGAGGAATGAGCACCCTTAGCATATTTCTATAAAGTATATTTTTCTTCATCAGAAACTTTGGAGGATTCAGCAACATCTAAGGCAGGACTAGTTGCTGTGGGAGGAGCATAACAATCAACAATAGGTAGATCCTCATCTATAGAAGTAACCACAACAAAACCCTAATTTTCAAGAAGATTGCAATCATAAGTCTCAGCCAACTTAGTAGACAAAGAATCCTCAAATACCACACTGATTGATTCCATCACACAAGAAGTTTTATGATTGAAAAATCAATAAGAAGGATTGTTTCCTAAATTGCCCAAGAAGATACCAAGATCACACTTAGCTTTGAATTTTTCAAAATTTTCTTTTGTCTCTGAGAATGTACCAAATGCTTTCAAACACTCTGAGATGTTTGATTTTGGGATTTTTATTATGGAAGAGTTCATATAAAGATTGTCTAGTGTCTGGTCTTAAGAAGCATCAATTTAAAGTATAACAAGCTGCGTTAACAGCTTCACACTAAAAATGTCTTGCACATATATGAATAGGACATTTTTTTTTCTCATGTACAATCCAAGTTCCTTCATACTCAATTCAACAATAATCAACTTCATCATTTTCCTGTTGGCCTAAAATGTCACTGTCATCTAACTGACTAATAACCTCATCATGCTCCATTATGATGTCTCCTAATATGTCACTATTAAGAGTATCATTATAATCCTGATGATGAGGAGTTAAGACATTTCACCGTTATTTTTCTTGAGCATCATGAATATCGAAAAATTGTTTAGCTTGGGAGGCCAATATGAAAGTGTCATTTACATGAGAAATCTTATTTAGATCAACCAATGTGAAACCAAGAGCATCATTCTTCATTTTATGTTTGTTACCCACCCAACTACACATAAATAAAGGAATTATAAACTTAAAATAGTCTAGATTCTATATTTCATCAATAACTTCATAATAATCAATGTCTTCTTTAATAGGTTACATATCATTAGCACTTAAAAATTGAATAGTTTTTGCCACTATAGAAACCCCTACTATTTTGAATAACATGATTATCACTTATATTTTTTGTTTGATAATAAATTTCATTTATGGTATAACCATGATACTTAATGACATTAAACTTTGGACCTTGTATTATCTATTTCAATTCTTCCAAGATATTCAATGCATTTTCAATCTAAAGAAAAAATTAGTACTATAACTTATTAGTAAGTAATAAATCATGTATACATCTATATATGTATATTACTTATAAACTTATAATTCACTTACTTGAGTTTGTAACCAATATATAAATGAGTAGTTATGCTGATTTAACATCCATTTTTATCTCTTATTTTGATTGGTATAACGAATGTGCTTCATATGTTTCCTACAACATCAATTGAAAGATATCAAACTAAGATAAAGATTTCATGCTTAATTTTTTTTTAAAAAAAAAATATGAGGAGTACACATACTCAATGCAAGGTTGAACTTCTTCTAAGTTATTCAAAACATTATTATGTCCTTATTCCTAAAGTGCACGATCAATGGAATCAACCCACCCACCTTTATCTAGCTTTCTAGAGATACTCTCACAATTTAAGTGCTTCATCAATTCAATTGAAAGACAAATTGGTTTCACTCCAATTAAAAATTCAGAGCAAAATTCTGTTTCTTCCTCTACCACATAACACTCTATCATATACCCTTATAGAAGATTATGATTACGATTATGAACATAAACTTTAAGCACACTCATATGTCTTTCAAAAGGGTACGTCCACCTTAGGTACACAGGCTCACATAACTCAAACTATCTTGTGAGATACACTGTTAGGTATATCATTGTGTCAAAATATGATGGTGGAAAATAATTCTCAAATTTACATAATATGAGCACAACTTTCTTTTGAATTTCTTCAAGCTTTTTAACATCCATAAACTTTTTATATATGTCATTAAAAAATGTACACATATCTATGATTGCAATTCTAACATTCTTAGGCAACATACCACGTATTAGAACAGGTAATATTTGTTGTATTAAAGTGTAAATTATGAGACTTCATTCCATTCAATTTCCAATTTGAAGTGAAAACCAAAGACCGTATGTTAGAAAAATATCCAAAAGGAACTTTAACATTAGATAGTGCTTCCATAAAAGAAAAAATTCTCTAATTTAGACAAGTAAAACTCGTTAGAGAAAGAAAAGTGCGAAACTCCTCAAATTGTGGATGCAACTCTCTGGACGTAACTTCATGTTTGCTAGGTCCAATTGAGCACCTAATCCATTTTTTTTTTTAGGAATATTCAACAAGGTACCAAGAATACTATCACACACATTTTTCTCAATATGTATGACATCAAGAAGGTGTCTAATTGGTAAATGTTGCCAGTACTCTAACTCAAAGAATATTGATCTCTTCCTCCAACATATTGAAGTATCTAAAAGTTTTTGTTCTTTTGATTGGCCACGAGGGAAAGTTCTTCCTTCAACTTCTTTTAGAATATCATCTCTAGTTGGTGGTAATGGAGCTTCATAATATTCATATGTTCCATTTCTATATTTATACCCAAGTGGAAGGAATTTGTGATGACCTATGTAACACATTTTATGAGAATGGGCTAATTTATCTGCATATGTGTTTGTGTACAAACTAGACAAGCAAAGTAGCCCTTAACTGCATGACCAGACAAATTACCATATGCTGGAAAGTCATTTATAGTCCACATTAAAGTTACCTTTAAATTGAACTTTTCTTGACGATATGTATCAAATACTTCAATACCATTATTCCATAAAATTTTTAAATCAACTATTAATGACTCTAAAAATACATCAATATCATTTCCTAGTTGCTTAGGGCCTGATATTAACAAGTTAGCATCATAAAATTCCTTCTCATGCATAGCCAATATGGGAGATTATAATTGACCAACATAACGAGCCAACAACTATACTTACTACTCATTGAGCTATAAGGATTAATACCATCAACTGCAAGTGTAAGTCTAAGATTTCTAGGCTCTGATACAAATTCAAGCCACTTTTGAGTTATGAGGCTTCAAGAACAAGAATGGGATGGATCTCCTATTTTACCATCAAGAACTTCTTGAACAGCATGCCATGATAAATTTTTGAATGTATTCGAACATCCTTCGAATTCGTGGAATAGATGGAAAATACCACAACACCTTTACAGTATCTTTTTTCGGTTTTTTCATCCTATCTAATTTTGGACTCTTTCCACCTTGATTCCTTACATATAAGACATGCACATGCATCTACATACTCTTTCCTATAGAGTATGTAATCGTTTCGACATGCATGTATTTTCTCGTAGCCCATTCCTAGCTTATTAAGTATTTTTTTTTTACATCATACATTGAATGAGGCAATTTATGATCCTAAGACAACATATCACCTAATACTGTCAAAAGCTCTTTAAAATAATTATCAAGTATTTCACACTTTTCTTTAATATTGTACAATGTGACTAATGTAGATATCTTAGTATACTTCTTACACCCATTCCATGATGGTTTTTAGCATCCTCAATATCCTTCCTTATGCCAAAATCATATTTTATAACTTTTATCAATACCATGTACTTAAATACATAGTTCGAATTTTCAACACATTATGTCCTTTTTGGTTCCAACATTTGAAACAAGGACACCTAATTCTTTTATGATTACTTGCATCATCCTTAGCAAAACTAAGAAAATAGTGAAACCCTTCACTAAATTTATTTGACCTTCTATCCATTGACATCCAAGACTTATTCATTTCAAAACCTATATATATGTGTGTGTGTGTGCGCGCGCGCACGCACGCAAACAAATGTCAATAAGCTAGCAATGTGAAACAACAAAGCAAGTGACACAAATATGAAAAAATAGCATCAAATAATATATACAAATACAATACTATTTCAAAATAACTTAAATAAATTAATAGCATTACACATGAATAAACCAAATTTTAACTAAATTTAACAAAGACACTAATCAAACCTAAAAGAAATTGAACTAAGAATTAAAAAATTGAGAAAAAAAAATAACAGCAAATGATATACATATACAATATCAATTCAATATAACTTAAATATTAAACTAAAAGTAAATTGATTTCCTCATATACTCTTTATCTATGTTGAATAAATAAAAATTAAATTGAAAATTATTAAAAACTTGGCAGAATCCAAACTAATTATACATTGTTTGTCAAAATGTTTTTAAGTAAAGAAAAAAATGATAATAAAAATATGGAAAAAAAAAAAAAAACAACAAATATGCATAACCAGACAACATTGATGAACAAATTTACGAGACATCAAAGCTAAACCAAACAGCAAGGAGGAGTAACTTACCTGGCCGGAGAAGAAAGAAGGCAGCAATTGACGGCAGAGTTGAGTAGTTCACGAACAGGGCCTGCAAGCAAGGAAATGAGGATATTGCACTCACAAAAAAGGCTGGAGAGGTAGAATAGGAACCAAACAGTAGCAAGCGATCAACGATGGCACCGACAGGAACAGTAGCAAGCAGTAAGAAAATAAACTAGTAGGTTGACGAATAGAGGGGCTCACGCTGTTATGTGGGGAAGAAAAGGGCTATTTGTGAAGCCCTAGCTTTTTATTGTGTTTGGGAGATTTAGGTACGATTAACAGCCGTACTTAAAAGCTTTTAGGTATGGTTAAAAATATATTTAGATACAGTTGTTAACTGTATCAAAAAGCCTTTAAATTCGGTCATTAACCGTACCTACAGCTTATGTTTTAGGTACGATTAACAACCGTACCTAAACATTTCCGTAAATTTTCTTTGCTATACGTCGACTATACCTAAAATTAATTCTTTCAAAAATTGCGCCCAACTGTATCTAAAACTATTTAGGTACAATTATTTTTCATTTTTTAAGTTTGTATTGCACCTGAATGGATTTAATGCTACAGTGATAGGACATAGATAAAAATGAAATGTTGAGTATTTAATGCTACAGTGATAGGACATAGATAAAAATGAAATGTTGAGTAAAAACAACTTACTAAAACCCCTCAGTAAGTTACTTTTCACTTTTTAAAGTTTAGAACCCTTCTGTGTAATTATAATTACTCTTAACTTTAAGAAATAGAAGAATTGTAATGTTGATTAAAAATAACTTACCGAACCCCTCACACTTACTTTTTACTTTATATATGTTGCCTACTTACTAGAGCTCATTTGGATGAGTACAATTATTTTGAACCCTAAGAAATGAAACAAATCAAAACGTTTAACAAAAAAAAACTTCCTTGGACCTCTCGCTGTAAGTTACTTTTTATTTTTTAACTTTTCTTACTTACTCGAACATCTTAGGGCAAGTACAATTACTTTTAACCTTAAGAAATGGATATAAATGTAATGTTGAATAAAAAACAACTTGCTCGAACCTTGTAAGTTAATTTTTACTTTTTAAATATTTCTTACTTAATTGAATCCATTTGGGTAAGTAAAATTACTCTTAACTATAAGAAATAGATATAATTGAAATGTTGAATAATAAACAACTTACTCGGACCCTTAGAGTATGTTTCTTTGACTTTTTAAAGTTTTCTAACTAACTCAAACCCCTTTAGATAAGTACAATTACTCTAAACCTTAAGAAATTGATATAATTGAATGTTGAAAAAAAAAAAAACTTACTGAACTCTTCATAATAATTTACTTTTTACTTTATAAATACTTCTTTCATGCTCGAACCCATTTTGGTAAGTACAATTACTCTTAATCAGTAGATATGGATAGAATTGAAATGTTGAATTAAAAATAATTTACTCCTACCCCTAGTAGTAAGTTACTTTTGATTTTTTTAAAGTTTCCTTACTTGAATCCCTTGGGGTAAGTATAATTACTCTTACCCTTAAGAAATGAATAGAATTGAAATGTTTAATAAAAATAACTTACTCATACCCCTAAGAGTAAGTTACTTTTCAATTTTTAAAGTTTTCTTACATACTTAAACATCTTTGGGTAAGATATATTTTTGTGCTATTTCGTAAAGATACATAGAACAACACCTATATCTAGATACGGGGATCATATTAACGATTTTAATGTTAATAGCATAGTACGATTTTATTTATTACTCGTAACTATAAGAAATGAGTATATATAATTAAAATTTTGAATAAAATATAACTTACTTAGACCCCTTTTGCAGTAAGTTACCATTCATTTTTTAAAATTTTCTTACTAACTCGAACCCTTTGGGTAAGTACAATTATTCTTAACCTTAAGAAATATATAGAATTGAAATGTTGAATAAAAATAACTTACTGGGACCCCTCACAATAAGTTGTATTTTACTTTATAAATATTTCTTACTTACTTGAACTCATTTAATTGGGTAAGTACAATTACTTTTAATCACAAGAAATTGATTGAATTGAAATGTTATAATGAAAAGCAATTTAATCCAATCACCAACAATAAGTTACTTTTTACTTTTTAAAGTTTTATTACTTACTCAAATCCATTTGAATAAGTTGATAATTGAGTCACTTAAAAATTAGAGGGAAAAATATTGGAATCCAATTCTACCGAGTCCTCTCCCTTCCCCTCTCTCTACAAACAACAAATGGATGATGATGACAAGAAAATGTTGAGCGACAAAGAAAAATGGTGAGAGATGAGTAATAATGAGAGAGGCATCAAACCTTTTCCAATTCAACTCATTTCTCTCCTTTACGATATGTTACTACTTAGGTTGAGTCGCAGATTAGGTCACTCTTTCTAAGATGTTTTGTAACTTTGCTCAAAATGTGCAAGCAGTAGTTAGCCCCGTCATTACCAAGATAAAACAGCCTAAAACTCTTTTTCTATCTTGGAGCTTCACTACACAACTGAAGTCCGAAATGCTACAACTAAAAAATTATGTTTCTTGAAACCAAAAAATAAACAGGGGATGGAGAGGTTTCTGTATTAAAATTTTTTTGGGTGGTTACTGTATCGAAAAATATAGGAAAATATGTATCTGAATTTTCAAAGAATAGAGAGAATTTGAAAGGGAATTGATGTTGTTTGTTTCTGAGTTGTTAAATAATAAGAGCAATGGTGCTTTATTTATACCGAAAGTTTGCAACTAATTGTCACAGAAAATGGGAGGATGAGAACGTGTAGCGTTCATAAAAACGATCACAACGTGCAACGTTCATGGATGAGGACTGACTTTGTCTGAATAAGAATGAAAAAAAATTCTGACTAAGTTTGATCTATTTGACTGTTGGAAAAAATAGTTTAATAATTAAATTTTTTCCAAAAAATAAAGTGTCACGTCATCTTACACACACACTTGGATGTGCACACGTGTGAATGGACCCACAATTGCCTAGGTCCTTTCCCTTTTCAAAAAAGTGGATGCCCCTTAGAGTCCAATCCTAAGAGTAAATCTATTTACTTATATACACATCCTAAGAAATATAAAAAAGCAATGTGGGACAAAGTTTTGAGAAAGAGTAAACTCAAGGCACTTTTTCTTTTCTTTTTTTCAAAATTCACAACAAATTGGCAGCAAGAATCACAATGAGCAACGATAAGCTACAAATATCAATTTCAATGATGAACATTTCCATAGGGATTCCATTCGTTGCCATCGAAGATGAATATCTCTTCCGTCCATGTCCCTTCGATTCTAGCAACAACTTGGTAACGAGGCATGATGACGATGGAGTGATCATCATTCAACGGCAATACATGGAGTGACCATCATTATTATTAGCCATTCTAGAAGTGAATGAGCCACTTTATAGAGAGTCACTAAAGCAATAATGACATATATTCTAATAACTCTAATCCTACTTCCCCTTCCCTTCCCCTATCCACCATCATCATCAATGTATATCAATTTCATTTTTCCCTTTCTTTACATTATTGTTCCTATTTTTCTGTCAACCTTTCAAATATTCACAATATTTTATGCTACTTGATCGTGATATTCTATGCAAAGCTTGGTTTATGCAAAAATAATGCATTCTTGTGAGAGCTTCAAAACCAATGATTGGTTTATTTCGAGAAAAGTTCTCATGATTTGATCTAAACCTTTTTGCTTGTAACCACATTAATGGTTCACTCGGGATAAATTAGACCACTTTTCCTGCACGTATAAATCTTTCTCCATGTCCAAATAGCAATGTCATTGCTACTCATTGATTGTTTAATGGCAATGCACAACCTCCTCATGATTTTCTTGAGCTAACACCCTAAAGAAGTTGAAGTTGCCTTTTAGCCATTGAAGCCCTGTAATGAGTAAATGTTTGTAGATACAAGGGAAGTCGAAACAATAGAAGATTTAAAAATATGGGTTCCCTCTGCTCAAATAATAGTATTATCTTCCTGTGGTGGAGAGTTCGCAATGCGTAAAGTTAGTGGTTTCACGATAGGCATGGCGAAGACGATGGCGCTCATATGTGTCTGATTGTTATGGCTGAATAAGGTGAAGAAGGGTGTTTAATTATGGTGAATATCAATGTTTTCTAGTGGTTATTATTATGGATATCTTGGTATATATATATATATATTATTTTAGTTTAATATTTTCATCAAATTTTTCATATAGTGAAGTTACCAATGTTTTCAAAATATCTTTCTCAATATTATGAAATTTCCCTAAATTTTCTTGAAAATATTGAAAAATGTCAAAAATTTTTGTTATTTTCATAAATTGTTTTATGATTTTTTGAAATTTGATCTATAAAAATTTTAAAAATATTGAAAATATCAATACGAATATATCACAAAATATCGATTTTTTTTTTAATTTTATCAATTTAAAGATATAAATACATAACTTATTATTTATATTACGAATTAAGTTATTATTTATACATAGATAATCAATTTTAGCTATCTATAAATTTTTACATTTAGTTAAATATTAAATATTTAATTATAAATTATAACTCATTAAACTGTCATTCATTTGTAATAATGAGTTATATATTTTCTCCAATTATCTTTCTCTCATTTCTCTCCAAAGCTATATTTATAATTTTGTAGTTGTAGTACTCATTTTTCATTAATTTTAGTATAATTTACATAGATATCACCAAATTAAAAGTAATTATTTTCTTAATACAAAAATAATATCAATCATAATACGTAAACATTATATATGTATATTTTAGGTTAATTTGGGTCACATATTAAATAAAAAATTAATTTAATTAATCTATTCTTATTTATTTTGGTATAATTTTTATAATTTTTTTCAAATATTTATCAATATTTATAATATGTAAAATTAAAGTCTTAAAGTTTTCATCAATATTCAAAGTTTTAGTCCATAGTTATGATTATCGGTGAAAATAAGAGAAAATGTTGGCTATTAATGGTTTGGGCCTTTGGGGTCTTTTGTCTGAAAGGAAAGATTTTCGGAAGTTGCAAAATAATAAGGTAGAATAACAAAATTAAAACTATTCAAAATTTATAATAATAAAACTAGCACTTTTGTGTTCAAATTTATATTTTTATAATTAAAAAAATGACTAATATGTCATTTTTCTTTAAACATCCATCCAATTAGAATTGAACGACGATAATTTAGATTCATTTAATATTAAATGTTCAATATTGAACATTTAATATTATTGCAGTGTTAATTTTATAACTATAAGTATTTTTTGTTATTTTCCAAATAACAATGTATCATGCAACGATTGAAGAGAAATGCTTTCCCTCGCGACAATCTCAAATTATGACGGTCGGTTTATAAATGAGTCCTAAACAATTAAATCTCAACACATAATCACAACAATCATCCTTTGTAATATCTATAACTACTCAAATTTAAAAAACACGGCTTTTCCTCATCTAGTTGATATCCAGTATCGTCAAGTCCCCAACTTGACAACTTTTTGTCCGATGTCCCTCTTTACCTTCTTTAACCATCAATCGTATTTGCTCCCAACCGACATCCGCAGAAGCAGCCATAACAGAGCGCAACATGCTCAGTTACTCTTTACTAGAAGAAGTGCTCACGCTAATATTTATAAATCAAATCATACATTATATCCCCAAAATAGTGACTTATCCGTGAAAGAAGATGAACAAGATTCCAACTTTAACTTAGACAAGATAACCAACAATTGGCAGGTGCAACATCTTGTTGATAAAATTAAAGAATGGCCCACCAAAGAGAGGAATCGAATTATTATGAGTTATTTGGAACATGGTGACGATTGCCCTGCAATATCTAAGTTCAATAATCTGCTTATGGCTCTCGTAATCGCTGAAGAGCTAGATCTTGCCTGGAATCTTTTCACTCGTATATCATCTTATGGGTTAGAGCCAAATTCTCGGACATTATCTATCATTATATGGTTCTATTGCAAGAAGAAAAATTTGCATGAGGCCGAAAGGCTTATAAAGTATATGATGGAAAATGGATTTCGAATAAATTCTGCAACTTTGACCATCGTCATAGATGCATTCTGTAAAAGGGGTAGGGTGCAGAAAGCTTTTGAGGTTTTCGAGGACATTAGTTTTGGATGCAAGCCCTCTGTTCAGGTATACAATTGCTTGTTGAAGGGATTGTGTTATGTTGGTAGAGTTGAAGAGGCACATGAGATGTTAATGAAATTTAATAAACCCGATATCTATTCATACACGGCTGTTATGGACGGATTGTGTAAAGTTGGTAGGTCAGATGAGGCTATGGAATTGCTTAATGAAGCTCTGGAGATGTGTTTGACACCAGATGTGGTTACTTTCAACACTCTGTTTAATGGGTATTGTAAAGAGGGGAGACCTCTAGATGGCATTGGTGTACTGGAGATGATGAAGCAAACCAATTGCACGCCTGACTCTATCACTTATAACACCTTACTGCATGGGTTATTGAAATGGGGCAAGACTGAGGTAGCACTGCGTTTTTACAATGAGATGTTTGGGATTGGTTTTCAAGTGGATGACAAAATCATGAACACTCTTATCAGGGGGTTGTGCAAGAGATGTTGGAAAAAGAAGCAACTCTTCAAAGATGCCCACCAACTGTTTGAGAAAATGAGGAACCGACAAGGTTCTGTCATTAACCCTAGCACATATGACCTAATGATCCAGACTCTTTGCGTTGAGAGGAATGCGAATGAGGCTGGCTTCATTTTGCAGAATATGATTGGAATGGGTTATTCACCTCGGTTGATTACCTTCACCTATGTCATTCGGTCTCTATGTGTCCAAAGAAAAGTCACCAAAGCTTTGTTAGTTTTTGTCCTTGCGAGTGAATGTGAAGGTAGTGGTGGGCTTCCCAGTAGAGTCACTTACAACATTTTGATTAAAGAGTTAAATCGACAGGGTAACATATTGGGTGCTTCTAATGTATATGGTGCTGCATTGAAGAGAGGCGTCATCCCAACTAGGAAACCTTTACAATGAGTATAATTAAAGTTTTAATTTTTCAACCTGACATTTGTATGTTATCTCTATGATCTTCATAATCGTGTTCCATGCTTGCTTAAATAGCCGAGATGGTTTTGCTATTATGGAAAATATTTTCAGTCCAGCCGTAATACTCACTCACAGGGTACTACTTCAAATCATTAAATGACAATTGGCCATATTTTTCAGCTCTGATTTATGCATTCTACCTCTTCCACTGTTTAGCCGCATCATATTTAATAATTCCTATCCTTCCTAATTTTACTTGAGTTTGAACCCATTTAATAATATAATTTTATTTAATTAACACATTAGTTCTATAATTATTAAAATAGGCTTATTTAATCCTATATTTTTAATTTTGGATTAAATTAGTCTAAATTTTTAAAAATGAATTATTTTTAAGAGTAAAATTAAATTTCAAATTTTTATTTAAAACAAAAAAATAATAACAAATATTTCACTTTTCTTTCTTAATTAATAAGTGTTTTAATTGTTATTCTCAAATGAGTATTGTTATTTTCCCCTTTTTTTATTCTAATTTATTTATCTGCTCGATTGTTTTTCTTTTTGCTATAGGTTTTGAAAGATTGAAGTTACTTCGTGTATATTCTGACATTTATATTCACTTATTAGAATTTGGATAATTCTAACGAATGTTTCATATTTTGATAAATGTTAACAAACTTATTTTACTAAAAAAAAAAAAAAAACCTTATTTTACTCTCAATTATTTATTAAGTAATCAACTAAATTTTTGTTATTATTTTTTTGTTTTAAATAAAAATGTAAAATCTAATTTTACTCTTAATAAAAACATAATTTTTAAAAAATTTGGACTAATTTGACCCAAAATTGAAATTATAACATTAAATGGACATACTTTAATAATTACCGGACCAATGTGTTAATTGAGTAAAATTATAAGACTAAATGGACCCAAGACCCAATTTTACTCTCACGTTCCACTTTTCTTTACCTCCCCTCTGATCTCTGCATATTCTTCCTAATTTTATTAAACTTCATAGACATAATTCTACAGAGGCTTTGCGGCACCTGTGCTGTGGAGAAAGTGTGCATTTTTCAAAGTTAATTGCACTCCTGTCAGTGATATTGATTTCTTGCACATAATTTATATTCATATATGTTTTTATTATGCTCAGTTCTTGTCATGCAAAATATTATGTATTAAACAAATGAAAAATAAGATAAAAATTGATGCAGGCTTAAGCCATGGAAACCATTAGGAAAGCATTTTCAACTTCACAGACAGAATTGTACAAATTTTTTTTCTTTTTATCTTTGCCTTGTATGAATGCTTCAGCATCTGTTCACTATTCTATTTCCTCTACCACCTATTTTTTGCTTTTTGATAATAGTCCTTTTTTTATTAATTTTAAAATTGGTGTTTTAATCATAAATATTGCTTATATTTGTAACAAATGATTTTGTCTCGTCAAGAGTGTATGGGAAGTTGAAAGTAAGTAACTTTACAATAACACTTTATTTAATTAATAATGTCAAGATGAAATTATTGTTCATCTTAAAAGTATTAAGATTTTAATTAATTAGTAATTTGAATGCATTAGGCCATGATTATTGTGACGAAATTGATTTAGTCTCAAAGAGTGATGTTGATAATTGTAATGAAGTAATTGAAGATGAAGGAAATGGTTTGTGAAATGTAAGTCATCAGATGATATCATTCCACATGTTGGGAGGGTATTCTCAAGTGAGAATGAAGCTTACAAATTCTACAATGAATATGCCAAAATGCTAGGCTTTAGTGTGCATAAAGATCAATACCGACGCTTGGCAGATGGGACTATAAGGCATAGATCATTTGTATGCTCAAAACAAGGTCAACAAAGATCTATTGATCCTTCATATTTGAGGTAGTTTAATTGGTTAGAGACAAAAACAAGTTGCCAAGCAATGATCAAAGATTGTTTCTCAATTTTTCAAAGAGTACAATTGATAATTCTATGAAAATAGAATTATCGATATCCTTTTAAATTAGGGTTATATGCTAGAATAGACCATTTTTTATGTTCTTAATCTGTAATAACCTTCTGCTTATCATTTTTACAGATTTATCCTTAGTATACATTTTTATTTTCTCTATATTTTTTATTATTTTGATATTTTTAAAAGGATTTCTTTTAATTTTTCTAAAATAATGTCTAAAAAGACTTTAAATTATTCTAAAAAAATTTCTTGTGTTTTCTAAATGTTTTAATTTTTCTTTTAGGGTATTTATTTGTTTTTATGATAGTATTATGTTGTTTATTTTTATTTCTATACATGCTATAAACATTTTAGTAAAATTTTTCTTAAAATTTTTATTTTTATTATTTCTTACTAAAGTAAATAATTCCTTTTAAATTAGAGTGTTTGTGATGGTATAAACATTTTTATTCTTAGTAAGTCTTTTACTTATAATGTAACCATGTTAATTGTACGTTCTAATTGAAAAATACTTTATAAATCATTATCTGTGTTATTTCTTTGGGTAATCCTTTTGTTGTTTTCTTAATTAGTAATATTAATTCTATTATTTTTTTACAATATTTTAAATAATTTACTTTTTTTTAATTAAGTTGAATATACCTAATTTTAAACATTTTGTTTATAACTTTCTTGTCATATTTGTTCATGGCTCTAATATCAAATTTTTTTAGTTGATATATTTTTAAACTTCAGTTAACTTATCTTCTTATATATTCCTTAAATAAATAAAATTCAAAAATTAGGTTATCAAATTCTTCTTTATTTACTTTGACAAATTTCTGTGTGAAATAATTTCTTACAATTTTTCCTATGAGATAGTATATTAGGTATAAAATACTAGAAATATAATCTATATAATAATCTAAAATGATATCAAATCTTTTAAAAAATTTTAAACAGGTTTCATAACATTTATTGTCAAAATACTGTTGTAGTAATTCCATATATTTTTCTTCAAAATCTTCTATCTTGGTCGTTATTTTCTTCTTGAGTTTTAAGTTCAAAATTCTTGAATTCTTCGTCTATTTAACGACTTAGTTCTTGAATTTTTTTTTTTATATCCATTTTTACTAATTTAAGGCTTGTTTCAAGATCCAAGTATTCTTTGTTTTGTTTTTTTACTAAATTGCATCTTTTTTCTTGTTTAGAAAAATATTCAATTAATTATTGTAAATTTTCAATTATTTTGTACCTTCTTGCACTTCTTTTGAACTTGAACAAGAGCTTGTTTGAGATAAATTGTATTTTTTAAATTTTATTGAGTTTTAGGATATTTCTTAACTTTAATTCTATATAGATCTGTCCTTGATTTCTTGGTTTTATTATAATTTATTTTCATGGTATTATGTCTGTTTTCCATAATTCAAGATATAGCTTATGAATTTAACAATATTAATTAATTCAAGGTATACTAGTTTCTAAATATAAATTTATTTATTTTTGAATATGGGTCCATCTCGTACTTTCACTTTTAAGTTATCTCCTTCTAGTTTCAAAGAGTTACTCCTCACTTCTAATCTAAGATTCTAGACCGCATGTCCCTGCTGATCATGTTGATATCCGTACTTAACTTTCTAGGTTTAAAATGATAACTATGTTTGAAATTTAAACTGGACTTTTACTCATAAAACAAATAATTTTCAACTTAGAGAAATAACAATCTTGAAAGGGTTTCTAGTTCATAGTCATTACAAAGATAGAAATGGATAAGAGCTAGAGTGAAGTAATTTTGTATATTCCCTCTAACTGAAGAAAGTTTCCTTTTGTAAACATAAAGGTTTTCTGTTTATATTGGTGAGAAATTACTATTTCACCAAACTTTCCTTTATGGCTTCTAAAATACCTATATTATTGCTGGCTTCAGCGCTAATTCTGGAGGTGGTTCCTACATTATTTATTCCTTGTTTACCGACACTGAGCTCTATGAAAATCCTGAGTTCACGTCAGATTTCTTATCTCTAATGCAATAAATGCATTTGTAGTCTTCAGATTGCTTTTTTGAGTAATGGCAAAACACTTTCTTTGTTGGGAAAACAACAAAACTAGTACCCCTTGTGTTCAAATTTATATTTTCACAATTGAAAAAATGATTAATATGTCATTTTTGTTTGAACATCCATTCAATTAGAATTGAACGATGACAATTTAGACTTATTCAATATTTCAAATTGTTATTGAGGGTGCTAGTTTTATTACTATAAGTTTTAGAGGTGTTATTTTTAGTAAATTTCCTTCTTTGTTTTCTCACTTACTGAAGCTCATTACAATTGAAACTAGTTTCATATATAATTACTTTTTCACTATCTTCTTTAGTTATGATTATATTACTCTGGGAAGTAATAATGACTTTATTAGTGCAATAGTTGACCTTAATTTCATAATAGTTATACTTCTTCTATTTTATGGTAAATTTAGCTTAGCATTTGTCCTATTTTTATACATAATTCTTCTGGATTAAATTCCTTTTCTTGTAAGGCTTTGGAACCAGAGACTTCCTGTTTAGTATTAGCTAATTTTCTTGCAAGGCTTTGGGACGAGGGACTTCCGGTTTAATATTAACTAATCAAAGTATAATAAAATGATATAAACTTACTAGTGTTTTTTGGTTTTAATCCATTGTTGAACTGAAATATTATCTTAAATAAATTAGCTTATCTGAAGTCCTAATTTCTTTTTAAAGTTTTCAGGAAAATAGTTTAATTCTTTTAAATCATTTCTTGGATATAGATTTTCTATTAATGCATCATGGAATGCACTATAAACAAATATTGAATCAACTCCTTCTAAAATATTAAATTTACTACTTGGTAGAAAATCTTTTTTTGTATATAACTTCATCTTATCAAGATGTTCTTCAGTAGTTTTCTTGGCTAGGTTATATAGGTTTATCCATTATTGTTTTGTCAGGTTCTTATACCTTTTTCTTTCTTCTTTTGAGAAATTGCTTGTTGCTTCCTTGAAAATTTTTGGTCTTGCTATTTGTGTTGGTAATAGCAATACTTTAGAGGTTTGCTTATCACTTGCTATAAATGATTCGTATACTTAAGAGTACTATAATTTATATATTAATTTTTTTGGTTCTACATCAAGTGATTATAATTTGCTGTGACACCAAAAACTTGATGTGTTTGATGTGGCGCCAAAAACTTTTTATTGAAATGACATTTGTGATATTTTGCTAAATATAAGGATGTTTGTAATATTGTGAAACACATGGGTATTTGTGATATTTTTCCTAGAATGAAATCAGATGTAGGAGATTATAATAGCCTTTTACCCAAAAATAAAAGGTTAAATTACCTAGCATAATTTCATTTATATATGGAGTTTAATTTTGGTTTTGAACACTTTAGTAAAAAAATATTTGTTCATTTTTTTACGTAAATGCACATATATTTTTTTAATAATATAAGAAAATGAACATATACTTTTTTTTTACTAAGGAGTTAAAAGTAAAACTAGTTAAATAGTTGAATTATTTATACACTTGAAAGGAAAAAAATTAGACATACAATGCGTATGCCAGGCAAAACACATAAGTTGAAATATCAAGGCTTGGAATATCGATATCTAAAAAAAATGTTGAGACCTAAATTTTACTGATATATAGGAGTTATTGTCGTCATCAACAAAAATATTGGGAAAAAATCAAAAAGTTGTAGACAAATAAAATTATAAAAATTTTAATAAACCTAAAAAACAAAAAAAGAAATCAAAAAAATCAATTGCTTAATTCTAAAATTAATTATCTTATTTATTACACGTAAATATAAATATGTTTCATATTTATTTTAATTAATAAATAAATTTTATAAAATATGTAATTAAAATGTTTAAAATAATTATTTAAATAATTTTTTTTATGATTAATAGAATTAAATAAACATATTTCATGGTAAATTATTTTAAAAAATAAATAAATTTACTCATAAATGATATTTTATTGATATTAATCGACATTTTACTTACAATATTTATATTATTAATTGATATTCTATTAATATTTTAAAAATATCGAGATTTTGTCGATATTGTCACAGATAATATGTTTCGATATCGAAACCTCTAAAATATGGATATTGACGACATTTTGTCAACATTGCTAAATCATTCTTTGGCCTGAATATCACTTATTGTAGTCGATGTTGTAGAGCAGCTTGCCTAATTGACATAGAATGGAAACAGGTTCGATGCTAATTAGTACTGTAACTTTAATAAAAGTATAGCCTAGTAACTTTTTTTTAAGCAAAATAAGGATAGTAGCTAAATAAAAGTTCCAACTAAGAACAAATTAATGGGGTAATTATTGGAATATCAAAAAGTTCCAATTTTTTCCTCCAAACAAACCCACCCCCCACCCCACCCCCTCCCCTCATTTTTATTTAATCTCAATTATTTATTTATTTTTTTTACTCTACTTGTTTTTCGTTAATTCAATTATTATTTTTTACTCCTAAACTACATAGTTTTCCCACCTCCTTTATTGTTTTTTCTTTTAATATAATTTTTTTACCCCTCAATTTGTTTTAAATTTTGGCATAAAAAACACACACACATTTGATAAAAAGAAGTACAACTACAATTTCCAAATCAATATAGCCTATATAAACTATAAAGTGTAGTTTTCCCTCATATTATCGAACAATTGGTGTAGTTTGGGGTGGGGGCTAGGGGGTTATGGGGTTGCGATTTGGGATGTAGTAGGGAGCTAGCGCAATTATTAATTTTTATTCCTCAGTTTGTTTTCCCCCCTCTACTTTTTTTTTAATATTGTAAGTCTTGTGATTTTAGTGTTGACATTTCATATACAAAACACGATGTTTGTATTTTACTTGGTATATTTCTTGGTCCATTTATAAAGTTAATTATTATTGACCCAGTTTCACACACTCACTTAGGACACATTTTGGTTCAATTACAAAATACACATAATTGCATATCTTGAGGATGTGTTTGGATAAAAGTTGTCTTTTGTGTAGGAGTTTCAGAACCAATCTGAAACCGGGTGAATCAAACTATTTTAGGGGTGAACCAATTTGTTTTAATGGTTTTTAGTTTTTATTTTTGGCCAATTCAAGACTTAATCTGCCGGTTCTTATCCGATTCTTTGGCTCAATGTGTTGCTCTCTCCAAGGCCTCACTACATATCCATCGAGGGGTTAGCAAGGGGTTAAAGAGGGTGTGATGTCTCTATAAATATCACCCTTCTCCTATTGTTTTTGTTGGCCAAGAGTGGGGGAAGCTCTGCCTAAGTATTTTCGAGCTTTCTTGTTACATTTTGGTCCTTGTTGGTCCAATTTTCCTTCTTTGGAAACAATATCCTCTTAGATGAAAGTTATCAGATAGAAGTCTCTCTCATATTTCGAACACTCGGGTGAGCGTAAAAATGTAAGATTGAGTAAGGATTTAGTGAGAGCTGAGTTGCCATCTGTCAACACTAGATCTGGCTAGAAAGAGCCACATATATAAAGTAATATCTTGAGTTGTCATGTGTCAGCTGGGGGTTGCAAGGTTGCAACGTTATGCATAGGTAATGAGCCTATGTGTTGATATGACGTGTGTCAGTTGGGTGTTGCAACTTGCAACTTGCATACATGTTAGTTTCTTGGTTGAGCCATTAGTAGTTAATCACATCACGTAGTGATGGAGCTTAGAGCATGGACTTGGATCTACTTAGATCAGGTGCTATGTTAACAGCAAGCGAGGGCAACTTAGGCACATTGAGTATGGCTCCAACTGTTAGAGGTATTAAGATATATCTTTAGGTTGTGTTACTATTGATTTACGTACATAGTGAGTTGCTTCCTACCGAGTAGTTGTGTTAAGCAACTTGTAGATTTTACCACATAGGGGGGGTTACCTATGTCTGTTTACCACATTACATGTTGTGTTATGTATGATCACATATTGTGAGAGTACAATCACCATTTTTCGAATATGTTCTCACATAGGAGGTCTTGAAGTGATTGAAAATCATCATTTGCCTGATTCATATATTATTTTTTTATTGCTTTTCTTTTGCATGTTGCTAGCTTAGATAGGAGCCTATGAGGCACACAGTTACTAGTGTGTTTACGGTAGATTATTCTTTCTTATATTCTACTTGTTTACATGATGTGTTGATTTAAGCATGTTGTTGTTCTAGTTTATTCCGCTACGCTTTTTGCTAAATTCACATCTTGGCCTAGTTAGAAAAATGCTCACGAAAATATTCCATAGGTTAGCATATCCAACCTCTTTCTAGGTCCTCATTGCTTATTTGGGTCGGACGTTCAATTCACTTTTATGCAATTATTCTGACGTATAAAACTCTTATATGGTATCAAAGCGGGTCATCCAAGTTTAGGCTTAACAATTGGGTGTTCAATTCTAGAGTTTTATCTACACATACACATATTTTTGTATGTTTGTATGTTTATGCCTTTGTTTGTAGTGTAGTGGGTTGCTTTTTATATCTGTGCACTCGTATTGATTACATCATCCCTATCTTCTTGTCTATTCTTGTTTGATTTATGCATCTCTCTCTAAAAGTATGCACTTTTCTTGTCAAAGTAGCATGTTAGGGTAGAATGTAGATTGCATGTGTGATTGTATGATAATACTTTCTTGGTGACTGTTCTGTAATACATGTTAATAAACACTATTTTGACATACTTTTTGTTATATTTTTAAGTATTTATTTTATGTTTTATTTTATTATTATTTTATTTTAGAGGGTATTTTTGTCTTTTGTAGGCTATTGTGCATTTGAAAGAATTTTGGACTAAAATAAACAAAAATGGAAAAAATGCGGCGAAAGTGGAAATTTGGAACTTACTTTGCGTGTCACGACTCAAAACATTCACCGCTGCGGCCCAAGTCTCTCAAATTGCAATTGTTTTCCAGAATTTCATCTCGCATCACGACTCAAAACACTCACCGCTATAGTCCAAGCCTCTTGGGTTGTGTTTCACCATCCAAAAATCATCTAGCGCCGCGGCTCAACAAGCCCACTGCCAAACTCGAGCACAAAAATTGCCCAAAAACCCTAATTTGTGTGTGCTTCCAAGCCTCTCCTATAAATACCTCACTATACTTTCACAAACATAAGTTTTTGGCATCCAAGAACTTCCACACTGCAACTATTGTAATAGCTAAAGTTTTTACCCAAAATCAACTCAAAATCAAGAGAAGACCCTTCATTGTTGAAGCTACTCTAAAGAATTGAGAAAAAGAACCAACTAACTTCAAAGATTTGGAGCTAGAAGATCAATAGGGGTATTTTTATTGTTATATTCCTTCCATAAATAGTTGATTGACACCAATTTGGTTATGGTTAGCCAATTTGTGTATATGAGATATTAGTATTGCTTCCAATGATTGGAAGAACAATTTTATAATTTAATTATATATTAGTTTTGGATTGATTTCTTGTTCATGTTCTTAATATTTTTTTATTATGAATTAATGATGGGCCAAATCTGGATTTGTAATTAGAGAAAATATGTTAGAACTAGTCATTATAAAGGCCATCTTTGCTTGGTTGTGCATTATAAACAAGTGCCTAATTTGATTGTATTGACTTGTGTTAAATTAGGTAGTTATAATATTTTCTTGAGCTAATTTCAATTAATTAGGTAATGGTCTGGATCAAAAAATTATTAAATCTCACTTTTTATTGAATTGTTCAATTTGTTCTTTCCATGAAGGAATAACGAAATAAGATTCACATATGCATCTATCATCCTTACCTTGGCTGCGATTCTTTTACTTGCATTGATTTTAGTTATTAATTAATTTAGAATTTATAATCTTTTTTTCCAACCGACGATTGTTAAAATGTTTATGATTGTTTGTTCAACTAAATAATAAAATAAGTAACATTTTAAAAACACCACTATTCCTTAAGAGACAATCTTGGGAATATACTTATCACTTATTACAAGTAATTCATGCACTTGCGAGTTTTTATAAATACAAAATTTGACTACCCAGTTTTTGGCACCGTTACAAAAAATTGGTGTTTTAAGTATTTATTTGTTTTCTGTTTAGTTTGTTTTCGTATTTCTTTATTTTTATGATTTTCTTTTTATTTTTGTGATTTTTGTTAATATTTGTGTTTTACTTTGTTAGTTTTAGTTTCTTACCTATTTTTATTTGTTTGAGTTATTTTTTAGTTGTTTATTTTATTTTTATTTCTTTTGTTATTTATTTGCTTTTTCTGGGATATAATTGTGCTTTGATTTCTTTGTTATTTTTGTTAGTATATAAAAGATACCGTTCATAGACTACATCAACATATTCAAAAGAGCACCTAATTAGGCTGGATACTAATATCCAAGAGCCAATACAAAAACCTTTTTGAGTAGCAACAAAACATGACAGACATGGAGGTATATGTCATTTGTGGTTTATATGGACATGATTCTAATGTTTGCGCTTTTGTAGATGATTCTCATACATCTACTAATAAGGACTTCAATCTTAATGAGGGATGTCACCCACCCTAAAATGATCCCTATACCTATCTTTCTAAGTTGGAAAATCACCATAATTTTTCTTGGGAAGCAAACACTGACCCACCTTATGCCCAATGCCAAATACAAGGCTTAAATTTCAATCCTTATAACCTACCCATTCCACCTAGGAAACCAACCTTAGAAAAGAGCTTGAATATTTTTATTTAAGTTATTATAGAGAACCAAAAGAGAAATAATCAAATATTTGATTCCTTAGAGGCTTCTATGATAAAGATAGAAATGCAAGTTGGGTAACTAGCATAACAAATTCAAAAACAAGACGAGTTTCATATTCAAACTAAGCAAGTGAACGATATCACACTCCTTCAAAGTGGTAAAATTTTTGAAAGATTTATTTTCCTGAAATTTTTTATGAGTTACCACTTGTTGAAGAAAATATAGATGAGGAGAGGGCAAATTTCAAAGAAGGTCAAGCTAAGGAAAATCAAATTCTACAACCTTTCAAGGAGAACAAGGAGGAATCATCTTCACCTCCTTTGCTGCCCAAGGAACCTAAGACTTGTACATCCGCAAATCATTTTCCATACCACTTCAAGAAAAAAATGTGTGTTGTGTTTCATAGGAAACAACTACTTAGGTGGAAGGACATGCATAATGAGATACTAGCTCAAAAATTTGAAATCACACACTTTAAGTTCTTTGATAGAAATGGATTAGTAACATCTTGCTAAGACAATAAAAAAGGCACTTTATAGGAGGCAACCCACTCTTTTAGGTAATATTTTTCTTTTTTTGTTACTTTAGTTAATTTTCTATTTACTCATTTTAAATGCTTTGCTGAACATGTGCATAGTTAAAAACATTAAGGAAAATGTTTAGTTTAGGTTTGAGAGTACAAATTAAGTCTAATAGAACTTTTGATACAAAACTATCATGCTTTCTTGTTAATTTAAAGTGAGAAATTGAACTTTTATACATATTTCATTTGATTTCTTGAACATATTCAAGGTTAGAAGATCAATAGTGGTATTTTTATTATTATATTTCTTGCATAACTAGGTTGATTGACACTAATTTGGTTATGATTGACTAATTTGCGTATATGGGATATTAGTATTGCTTCTAATTATTGGAAGAACAATTTTGTAATTTAATTATATATGAGTTTTGGATTTATTTTTTGTTCATGTTCTTAATATTTTTAATTATTAATTAATGATGGACCAAATTTTGATTTGTAGTTAGAGAAAATATATTAGAACTAGGCATTATAAAGGCCATCTTTACTTGGTTGTTCATTATGAACAAGTGCCTAATTTGATTGCATTGACTCGTGTTAAATTATGTGGTTATAATATTTTCTTGAGTAATTTCAATTAATTAGTTAACGGTCCGCATCAAAGAAGTTAATTAATTAATATTAGCAAAAATTACCATTGATTTGAAATTTTTTAGGTTTAACGGAAAGATCATTAAATTTCACTTTTAATTAAATTGTTTAATTTGTTTTTTCCATGAAGGGATAGCGAACTAAGATTTCTTTATGCATCCATTATCCTCACCTTGGCTGCAATCTCTTTTACTTGCGCTTATTTTAGTTTTTGATTAATTTAAAATTTACAATATTTTCTTGCAACTGACAATTATTAGAATGTTTAGAATTGTTTGTTCAACTAAATAATAAAATAAGTAACATTTTAAAACTACTACAATTCCTTAAGAGACGATCTTAGGAGTCTACTTATCACTTATTACAAGTGATTCGTGCATTTACGAGCTTTTTATAAATACAAATTTGACTATTAAGTTTTTGTGCATCACATGTGATGTATGTATATTACATATCTTGTATTCACTTCTCGTTCCTATGCATAGTATGTTAATTTTCTTACTTGTTGGTATGTCTTACTACTTAATCCTTTACTAGTTTTTCACTTCTACTAGTTGCTTTGACATGCGTCATATGTGTATTTGTCTTGCTTTTTGCTTGCATATTCTTTTGGAGCTTTTTGCATGAGCATCATGTCACATGATAACATCATGTAGTATCGAAGTATTAGAATTCTTCTTTTTACAGTCTTGTCATTGATATTTCATATCATATAGACTACATCTCTACTGCTTTGCTAGATTGTTCTTTCTGTTGCCTAGTATTTTGTGTGTTGGTTCTCAATTTGTCTTTTGCTCTTTTGTATTCATCTTTAGCATGTTCTTCTTTATCTTTTACTTTAGATTTATTTTTGAGAAAACTAAGCTATGATTTACAATGAGAAGAGGAATACTATAAAAAACATTCATTAGGTTAGGTTATAGTGGCAGATGGCTTTTTTGCATGGTGTGAAAAGGGCTACATTGTTTGGGATAGTGAATTTCTTAGCTTAAGACCCTTTTGGCTACATTGTCTGGGATAGTGAATTTATTAGTTTAAGACCCTTTTTGGCATTTGTTGATCTCTTCTTGTTCATAAATATCTCATCACCACATCTATTATATGTTATTAGACAGTCAAAAGTAAAACACTATACATTCATCTTTTGCTTGATGTAATTTATGTAGCATTGTATCATCTAGTGGTATTATCAAATAGTTGTATTTCATTGATATCGAACTGTCATTCTTGTGAAAATTGTAAGAAATTTGCGGACATAAAATGTGTAAGAAATTGCTTCTAGATGTTTATTTGTTTTAATGTCTTAATAAGTCTTCCCTTTGATTGCCAGAGGTTATTCCCAATTCAACGAAGTTACTAGCAGATTCCTCCATTGAAGAACCTATTCGGTCTCCATTGACTCCTATTCTACCAATAAGTAGTGGGAAACATTGAAGAGCAGAGTCAACAAAGTGCACTCAAAAGCCTACTAAAGTTCAAGCCATCTTGAAGAGCATTAAACAGGTAGAAGAGGCCATAGTTATCGCAGAGGCCATAAGTTATCGCATATAAAGCATTTATTATATTTATAATCAGGCCAACCCAATGATATAATCACCTTCATATTTTGGATGTAAAAATATCACATTTATAATGAGAAGAGGATTACTGTAAACAAAAACATTCATTAGGTTGGGTTTAAAATGACATGTTTCTCAAAGTTACAAGTGTGTTTGGGTTGCTCTACCAACAACAACCTAAAGTGCTTTACAAATCAAAAAAATCCATTAAGTGAAATGTCAGTAATCCGGTTCCAAAACTTTGTTGTTATAAAACTGTGCACAATATTTTCGTCAAATCCTCAGAAAAGTTAGTGAGCCAATCATTCTAAATCTCTACCTTTTAACAAGGAATTCTACAAATTTGATACACCAAATACCACAATCATAATTACAAAAATAAAATTTAAATTAGTTTAAAAGCATTAGAATAAGCCAAAAAAACAAACAAATAAACTAGTTACATGTTCTTTTGCTTTGGCACTCCGCTGACCACATACAAAAAATGAATCACATGGATCTAGAAGACTATTATTTTCATAACTATGGTATTCTAAATGATGTAAGATATGTGGAATTGTAACTGCAACATAATTACACTTAGAGTATAGCAAATCCAATGATTGTTATTGATATTGACAGGAACATAAACCTCATCAATATCTTGCCAACTTAGAGCCAAAAAATCTAACCCAGCCAAATTTCCAACTCCGGCAACAAAATGTACTAAATAGTCATTATCATCCAATTTAACATCCTTCAAAACAGATTTCCTATGCATTTTATTATAAACAAAGGAAAATATAAAACAAACAAATGCATTAGATAAATCATCAAAAAGTTTATTCAATTTCAACGTTAACTCAATTAAAAAAAAATAAACAGTCAAGGTAAAAGAAACATACACTAAATCCAACATCCATTATGGTATACTTCATCAAGTCAAATGTATCTGGATATCTCAAGTTTCAAGCACGTATCTCATACAGAATGGCATCAATATGCTATGAACAAATAAAATAAATACAAGTTCGAGAACTAATCAAACAAAACAAACATAACATTGCATGAATAATACAACATTTAAAACAAACATAACATTGCATGAATAATACAACATTTAAAATAAATAATCGTGAACCTTAATAATAAAAAATGAATGTAAGTAATAATTGATAATATAGATGTATTTTGCAAACATTATAAAAATCATTGCACATATAACTCATATTATATCATATTGATGAACACTATTTTGACCTATGTTTTATTATATTTTTAAGCATTCATTTTATGTTTTATTTTATTATTTTCGTATTTTGGAAGATATTTATGTGTTTTGTAGGCTTTTGGACTCTTGGAAGAATATTGGATTAAAATGACTCAAAAAGAGTGAAAATGGAGTAACAAAAGCCAGATAATGTAAGTCTTACATTGGGAATCATTGGTTACATACAAGGCGAGTATAACAAGGCATGCCGCGGAAAAGAAATATGTGTGCCGTGGCAAGGAGCTCTAAGATTTCATCCTGGTAAACCAAAATCAACGCGTACCATGGTAGGAAGAAATGCGCGCTGTGGTGAGGAGGTCCCTATTTGCCCAAAAAATCAAGGCGAGCTGTGGCAAAAAGAAATATGTGCCACGGCCCACATGCCAAAATTGCCCAGAAACCCTAACACACGTGTGCCTCTTCACTCCTATAAACACATCATATACCTCTCCCAAACACAAATTTTGATAACCATTTTCCTCCCCCCCTTAGCTGGTGTTGTAGCAAGGGTTTTCCACCCAAAATCAAGAGAAGACCCTCGATTATTGAAGCTACTCTAAGGAATTGAGAAACAGGATCAACCAACTTCAAGGTTTTGGAGCTAGAGGATTCATTGGAGTATTTTTATTGTATATCTTTTTCTTCTCTTTGATTTGGTGGTTTGCCTCCCATGACTAAATTGATTGACACCAATTTAGTTATGGTTGGATAATTTAGTATTTGGGGATATTTTTATTGCTTCCAATGATTGGAAGAACAATTTTGTAATTTAATAATATTTGAGTTTTGGATTTATTTCTTGTTCATATTCTTAATATTTCTGATTACGAATTAATGATCGGCCAAATCTTGATTTGTAGTTATAGAGAATATGTTAGAATTTAAGCATTAGAAATGCCATATTTGCTTGCTTGTACATTATGAACAATAGCCTAATTTGATTGTATTGATTTGTGTTAGATTAGGTAATTAAAATATTTCCTTGAGCTAATTCCAATTGATTAGTTAACGGTCCGGATCAAAGACGTTAATTAATTGATTGTAGTGAAAATTGCCATTAATTTGAAATTTTCTAAGTTTAGCGAAAAAATCATTAAATCCGACTTTTAATTTAATTGCTTAATTTGTTCTTTCCATGAAGGGATAGTGAACTAAGATTTCCATTTACATCCATCATCCCCACCTTGGTTGTGATTACTTTTATTTGCACTTTATTTTAGTTTTAGGAATTTACAATCTTTATGCAACCGACAATTGTTAGAATATTTAGGATTGTTTGTTTGACTAAATAAGAAAATAAATAAAGTTTTAAAACCACCGCAATTCCTTGAGAGACAATCTTGGGAGTATACTTATCACTCATTACAAGTGATTCGTGCAATTGCGAACTTATTACAAATACAAAATTTGACTATCAAGTCATTGTGCATCACATATACACTTAATATAGAATATCTACTACAAACCCAACCCAAATGTATCTGAATCCAATCTATTAGCCAAACTTCTAAGGTAGTTTCGTACATATATATGTATATATATTTTATGATTACCAAAGTGGTCCTCTTAAAGCTTTTCTCATGCTATCAAAGTTGATATGGAGAAAAATTTGTTGTTTCATAAAATGATAACACTTTAAGCACATTTCGTAAGGTTGTTAAAATTAAAAATAACAATTATGCAAGATTTCTAGAGATTTATTTAGAATTATGTAAGGTTTCCAAAAATTTATATAACACACGTACAGTTTATTGTATATATATTGTATAACTACCAAAGTTGTCCTCTTATAGTTTTTCTCATGAAATTTAAAGCTAATATGGACAAAACTTAGTTGTTTCATAAAATGATAACACTCTAAATGCATTCCTTAAGGTTTTTGGAAATAAATATAACAATTCTGCAAGGTTTCTGGAGATTTATTTAGAATTATTTATGGTTTCCAGAAATTTGGATAATGTTTTGCATGGAACAATACAAGCATCTTAGCAAAGGTAAATACAAATGTTCAGAAAATAAAATAAAAGTACGAGTTTAATTGCAAAAAAGGCCACTAAACAAATTGAATAACAACAATAGATTTTATAAGATACTTACAGTAATCTCAAGCCACCCACGCGCACAACTTAATGGTTTGAAAAAATGTACTTATCAACCTCCAAATCACAATATTGCATTCTAAACTTAGTGCTTATCAAATAAAAAAATTATGAAACCCAAACATATTAGAAAATAACTAACCAATAATAACAAATTAAAAAAAAAAGAAACTTACAATTTTTTGTCCCTATACCAAGCATCAAATTTTTTTAATCATTCGATAGGTAGATTTGGATAAGAAACCGTAGAAAGCTCCATTTCATAGTCGAATTCAACTACTTCAGAAAGGGTCAAACCAAGATGCTCAAGTTCATTAGAAATTACCATAGGTTTAGATTGCACTTCAACACTGCCATGAATACGAATACTAGTTTTCTTAATCGGGAAAACATAAGGACTACGAAAAACTTTTGAAGGTTTAATTATTCTCTTCAATTCCTCCATTACAAAAGGTATTAAAATTTCAAGAGTAGTAGCACACCTTAACTTCAAACCTGAATTACAGACTTTGGCAAAATGATCTAATTGTGTAAACGTCTCTGAATCGATAGGTTCAAGAGATGGAGATGCAGCCTTCAAGACAACTTTAGATGATCCTAAATCAATGCCAAGATCAAAACTCGAGATATTTACCCTTTCATCCAGATTTTGTTTTCTCATTATCCATTGACAAAGTAGAAGCTGTTCTATCTAATTATTTTTGTCGATAGTTTTCATGAGTAAACCAAAACATCAAACGAAAATTCTATGATTTTCAAATTTAAAATCGTTGATTGTACAATGAAAAATAAGTCTTTCTTCTTCTCTTACGTTTAAGCAAAATAAAGAACAAAAAGAAAAAAGAAATTGGAATCTTTTTCATTTGGACAATCATTTACACTTTCATTTTCTACCTTTTGAGATTCATTCTCCTTAATAGAAATAGGTGTGCAAACAAACTCATTGCTAATGACCTCATTTTGAGAAGATTTTGCCTTCGAGTAATTCTCATCATACAAAAATAAAGACAGAAAAAATATAAAGTTCATTAAAATAACCTAACTAAAATGTAAATGTACAACAAAGCTTCTATATGAGGAGATTAGGTCTCCAATAGAAATAGAAAAAGTTAATATAAGGTCTCAATTACAGGACTCCTTTATCATCACTCTATAAATCAATTTTTGAATCAGTTCAACCATCTTGCTCGAGAATATCTTAATAACACTTTAAACCCATTCTATAAAAATGACAGGAAAATAAGCAATTTGTAATGGTTTCTTTAAAGTGTACAAAAATGAAGTTAATAGCTTAATGGGCCTTTATATTGGGTCTTTATTTTTTTACAAGATCTTGGCTTCGAATTATTCTCATCCAACAAAAATAAGGACAAAAAAAATATAATGTTTGTAAAAACAACATAAGTAAAATGTATTTCAACAAAGGTTTTATATGAAGAGAAACCATGAATGAATCACTAATAGTGTTAATTACAGAGAGAACTAGATAGAAAGAGATAGATAAAAAGTAGCAAAATTTTGGCTTCGATTTATGTTACTCTGTACATGAAATTTTATAATAAATAAAAGATTATGGTTTTAATGAAGTATATGAACCTGATTTTTTGATTGTCTAATAATCAATGACTTGAGTCTGCTAAACTTGTCATCATTGTAAGAAGTGATCTTTGAATAAAGTTCTACCAAGTCGACTTTTGTTACATTTGATAGCTTATCACTCTTAAGATTACTAAACTTTGGCTTGTTTCTTGCTTCTTTGAGCTTCTCTTTCAAGACATTTGGATCTAGAGGAGGTGCATCAAAATTCAAACCCTCAACTTGTGACACTATAATAGAATAGAACAAGACCTCCTCAACATGTCCAATTAAGTTATCAAAGATGAGTGTAGCACCATCAGCCAATAGAATAGTATTGACTCGAATCTATAGAAGACCAAAATGCACAACATTCATAAAATATTTAACGAAAAAAATGAAAATATAATTTTAAATACATTATGAAATTAAAAAAAATTTAATAAATGGAATATATATGACACCTAACCTGAACATTGTTATTTAACACCTTTTGTAGCTCATGAAATTCTAAAAAATTGTCGGAATCCCATTTCAAGATAAGAGGATATTTTTATGCTCAATAATTAACATATTTCAATGAAATTGTTAGAATTGTCTCATATATCCATAGTTGAAATGCTAAAGGAAACCTAGACAATTGAAATCAAATCCGTTCATCCTCTCTTGATTCAAAATCTCCAATATTTTTTTTGGTCTCCAAATCATGGGCAGTGCAAGATATCTCAAAAGAATCCCTACTTAAAGAATCAAGTAGACAATTGAAAACAACATTGCTCTATTCATAAGTGTTAAACTCATCAAACTTAGAAGATAGTAACAATGCATCCTTAGAAACAACAACTTTTTTAGACTTCCCCATCAATCCATACTCTAGAAAATACAACAAACAATGATTAAAGAATCTCTATCATCAACACTCACAAATTCAAATTCAACTTTACTTTCATTTATCCTTACTTTTTTTTGGACTTTTTCTAGAAGATTTCCTTGTACTTTTCTTTGAAGAAGTAGGAGGAAACTTACCAATACAATCCACTAGGAATTCAAGGTAATGAATAGTGGAATATTTAGAAAAATACTTGCTAAAAAAATATGTTTGGGTTTTGTCAATAGCACTACATTCTCCTTTTGTAGACATCTTCAACACTGTAGCCACCCAAAACTCCATCCTTGAAAATCATATGAGCTTTGAATTTATACAAAATCATAACTCTTTTAAGTCCTTCGATGGTTTACATTTTCTTAAAATTAGAGAATGCACAAGTTGACAACTAAATTTAAATCTTGGTAAGTCAAAGAAATTACAAAAACATGAATTTATGAACTCCTTTTTTTGCTCTTCATTCAATACACTCTTAATCCACATCAGAACATTTTGCAGTTGAGAGTTGGTGCCACATCTTATGTGAAAAAATTGTTCATGACACTACTACAATATAACCAATATAGTACGGTCTCAAATTTAGAGTGAGAAACTAATAGGACGGTCACATGTATATGGCCGTCGTATAAGAAATATAGGACGGTCATTACGGAAAAAAATTGGCTTTACTTTATAAGACGGTTATTAACCGTCCTATATGTGTTATATAAGACGGCTAATAACCGTCCTATAAGAAAATTTAATTTTTTTTTTTTTTACTTGCCAGCTCGATCCCATTATGTATTTGTTTTTATTTTCCCACATATAGGACGGTTATTAACCGTCCTATAAGAAAATTTAATTTTTTTTTTTTTTACTTGCCAGCTCGATCCCATTATGTATTTGTTTTTATTTTCCCACATATAGGACGGTTATTAACCGTCCTATAAGAAAATTGATTTTTTTTTACTTGCCAGCTCGATCCCATTATGTATTTTTTTTTTTCTCACATATAAGACGGTTGTTAACCGTCCTATTTGAATTCTTTTTTTTTTTTACTTGCCGCTCATCCCATTATGTATTTTTTTTTATTTTCCCACATATAGGACGGTTTTTAACCGTCCTATAAGAAAGTTACATATATTTTTTTTTAACTTATCCACCCCTGCTCCTTTCGTTACCCCACATTTCACATCTGCTCGAGCACCTCCAAAAGCCATTTTTAGATCTGCTATCTTACCACCATCGCCACCTCCAAAAGCCACCGTGGAAGCCACCGCCAACCGTGGAACGTCGTAACGCCGTCAGCCCGCACCGTGTAACGCCGTAGCCCATACCGTAAAACGCCGTAACCCGCGCGCAAACCCACGCCGTAACACGTACGAACATACGCAGTAACACGCGAAATCCACCGAGCGCCGCCTCCTCTCAGCCCACTTCGTCGCGCACGGCCAGCCACTCCCCTTCTCCTCCCCTGAACCACCTCGTGTCTCCTCCTCCAACAGGTTGTTACTCGCCTTTCCTTTATTTATTTATTTATCTATTCTATGTCTTTTTTTTTTCCTCTGAAATTTTGTGTTATAATTAATTAGTATGGTTTTTCTGAACATGTTATATATTAATTAGTATGATTGTTTAATTAAACTAAAATGTGTGCAGTACGTGTTTTGTTTGTTAATTACATATAGGACATATATATATATTTATTGGTTAAATGTTTTTGTTGCTGTTTCTGAAATTCAATTCTTACAGGACGGCTATAAGAATTCTTATATGCTGCTATTGACCGTCCTATAAAATTCTTATAGGGCTCCTAGTGACCGTCCTATAAAATTCTTATAGGGCTGCTAGTGACCGTCCTATAAAATTCTTATAGGGCTGCTAGTGACCGTCCTATAAGAATCTTTTAGGATGGTTAAATAAAATTTTTTTAGGACACTTATAAATTATCATATAAAATATTTATAAAATGATACATATTACAATTTTATCTTAGGAAATTTAATAACCAACTTTGATTTGCAATATAGTTTTATTTAATAATAAACATGTTAATTATTTTTAAATTAATAATTAATAATAAAAAATTTAATTATTTTTAAATTAATAATTAATAATAAACAAGTTAATTATTTTTAAATTAATAATTGACACGATGTTTTTATTTACAATTATATATAGGATGTCTTATAAATTAATATTTAAAAAATCATATATATGATAATTTTTTTAAAAAAATTTAATAACTAATATTTAAAATAGTAATATACTTTTAATTAATATTAAATAAGTTATTTATTTTTAAATTAATTATTGACACACGATTTATTTACAATTATATATAGGATGTCTTATAAAATCTTTATAAAATGATATATATATATTATAAATGTTTTTTAAGAAATTTAATAACCAATATTACTTATTTATTTATATACTTTTATTTAATATTCGATAAGTAAATTATTTTTAAATTAGCTATTGTCAATTTATTACTTTACAATGATGTATAGGATGGATAAGAGTTGGATGTCTATGGAGAGAACAAATATCAAATTTATAGAGGGTGTGGAAATTTTTTTGAGATATGCTTCTGATAATTCAACCGAAAAAGATCGAATTCGTTGTCCATGTTTGAAGTGTGCAAATTTAAAAATTTTTAGTGTGGTTGAAGTTAGAAATCATATCTATCATAATGGAATTGATAGTGGATATACAAATTGGTATCGTCATGGAGAGACTAAGAAGAAAAGTTCAAAAGTTTATCCTCCTGAGGAATTCAGCGATCTCAATCCACGTGAAAATGATTTCACAAATAGTGCTAACAACTTTGAAAACGATAATTTTGATGAAAATAATATGAGTGACATGCAAGATATTATGGAAGATGCTATAAAGCCATTATACCAAGGATGCAATAAGTTCACAAAATTGTCAGGATCAGTCTCACTTTATAGATGGAAGGGTAAGCATGGTCATTCAGATACAAGTTTCAATGAGTTGCTAACTCTTTTGAGTGAGATGTTCCCGGAAGATAATGTTTTGCCATCATCAACGAATGAAGTAAAGAAGATCCTTCGTGAAATGGGCATGAATTATGAAAAAATTCATGCTTGTCCTAATGATTGTATTCTATATCGAAATGAATACATTGATTCCATATCATGTCCGCATTGTCAAAAGTCAAGATGGAAAGTTAATCCAATATCAGGGAAGGAAAAAGTTAATGTTCCTGCAAAGGTATTGTGGTACTTTCCACCTATTCCACGTTTTAAAAAAATGTTTCAAGATTCAGCAACATCTCAAAATCTAACATGGCATGCGAAGGAAAGGGAAAATGATGGAATGTTGCGACATCCATCTGACTCACCCGAGTGGAAGCATGTTGACTATACTTGGCCTGAGTTCAGCGCTGAATCTAGAAACCTTAGACTTGCACTTTCATCTGATGGGATCAATCCTCACCGGTCTTTAAGTAGTCGGTATAGTTGTTGGCCCGTTATACTTGTCATATATAATCTTCCTCCTTGGTTATGTATGAAAAGAAAATACATGATGCTAACTTTATTGATATCTGGACCGAAGCAACCTGGAAATGATATCGATATTTACTTAGAGCTATTGATTGAAGACTTGAAGTTGTTGTGGACGGATGGAATTGATGTGTATGATAGTTTCAAACTTGAGAAATTTAAGTTGAAAGCTATCTTATTATGGACGATTAATGACTTTCCTGCTTATGGGAATCTTTCTGGTCATGCTGTTAAAGGTTATTACGCTTGCCCAGTATGTAGTGAGGGGTATCAGGGATTAAGGTTAAAACATTCAAGGAAGATGGCTTACATGGGTCATAGAAAATGGTTACCTAGGTTTCATCCTTATAGAAAACAAGTTAAGTCTTTTAACGGACATGAAGAGGAGGGAACACAACCAACTCCGTTAACTGGAAGTGAAATATTATCAAGAGTTGAGATGATGACTTTTGCACGTGGGAAAGTAAATTATAAGGTTGATACAAGCACTCCATGGAGAAAAAAATCAATATTCTTTGACTTAGAATATTGGAAGTTCTTGAATGTTAGACATCTGTTAGATGTGATGCATATAGAGAAGAATGTGTGTGATAGTATTGTCGGTACATTGCTAAATATTCCTGGAAAAACCAAAGATGGTGTTCGTCAACGTATGGATCTCATTAAAATGGGTGTAAGAACTGAGATTTGTCCAAAGGTGGGTACGAATAAGACTTACTTACCCCCCACATGCTACACTTTATCGACGAAAGAGAAAAAATCATTTTGTAATACATTAGCAAATCTTAAAGTCCCAGATGGATACTCATCCAATATAAGTAGTTTGGTTTCTTTGACTGACAAAAAGTTATATGGGATGAAGTCACATGATTGTCATGTCTTGATGCAACAATTGTTGCCTGTAGCATTGCGAGGGGTGTTGCCCAAAGAGGTGAGGAGTACAATTATTAAGTTTTGTTATTTCTTCAATGATATATGTAAGAAAAAAGTTGATGTTCAAAAGTTGGATGCAATTCAATCAGAACTTGTTGTCACTCTATGCAAGTTAGAGAAATTCTTCCCTCCTTCATTTTTTGATGTGATGATACATCTCACAATTCATCTAGTAAGAGAAGTGAAGTTATGTGGACCAGTCTTTTTGAGATGGATGTACCCATTTGAACGATTAATGAAGGAATTAAAAGGATATGTGAGGAATAAGAACCGACCTGAAGGATGTATAGCTGAATGTTATATAGCTGAAGAAGCAATGAATTCTATAAGTTTGCCCGTTACCAAAAACACAATTCCAAAAGAAAGAAGAGGTGTTGGTCGATCCATAGGAGCTGGAAAACAAGAACTAGTAGATCGTAAATTATGGGAGCAAGCCCATCGTCATGTTCTATCAAACACAGATGAAGTTCAACCATATCTTGAGTAATATTCTATACTCTATTACTTAGTTTTATTTGTGATTAAATATCAATTTAGTAATAATGAACATAACATAACTTTATAGGAAGCACTTGGAACATATTAAGGGCAAGTACAAACATTCAAGACGCACAGAGAAATGGTTAATTGACGAACATAATCGTACTTTTATGTACTGGCTACGTGATGAAGTGAGTATATTCGCCGTAACGTTATTATTCAAGGAATTTGTTTTTTTTTTTTATGTTAATAACTAAGTATATTCATTTAATCAGATTTCTCAAGAGCTCAGAGATCCAAATCATAACATTTCTATCACACTTAGATGGATTTCAAAATGTCCTAAGTTTCATGTGCTTAAATATAATGGTTATATCATCAATGGATATAGATTTCATACAAAGGAAATAGATGATAACCGAACCAATCAAAATAGTGGTGTGTCCTTAGTAGCAGAAGTCATGCAATTTGCTACTGCAAAGGATAAAAGACCAATATCTGGTGAAATGACATATTATGGAGTAATCCAAGAGATATGGGAGTTGGATTACTACAAGTTTAATAAGTGTGTATTCAAGTGTGACTGGGTTGAGAATGTGAATAAGGTTGGTATTCGCTATGACAAAGATAATGATTTTACTTTGGTAAACTTACAAAGAATTGGGTATAAAGAAGATAGTTTCATTTTTGCAAGCCAAGCCAAGCAAGTGTTTTATGTAAGAGACCCTGAAGACCCACAGTGGTCAATTGTTCTTACTCCTCCTAATAAAGGCTATTATGATGAGAATGATGAGACAGATGAAGAGATTGAGGAGTTTCAACGGGCTTCAATGGTTTGTGATAATAACAAGATACCCAATGAAGTTTATGATGATGACACAGAGGATGAAGAATCATTTTCTTATTTGCGTACTAATTGCGAAGGCATATGGATTAATAATAAATAAATACATGGTAATTTTCATATACTTTATTTTATTGTTCTTTTATTGAGTATCTTACCTACATCTTATTATAACTAATCACATGGTAATAAATACGTGATAATCTTCATATATTTTATTTGCATAATTTTACTTTTTAGTAACTTGTTTGTGCATTCTAACAAGTCATGCTTAGGTGTAAATTCACATATTGTTAATTAATTTTTATGCAGATTGATGGAGCATTCTTCTAACTCAGGAAATGAAGGTGGTACGATTGGAAAGAGTACAGAAAGGAAGAAAGGTCGAGGAATTACAACTTTGTCAAACATATTAACAAAAAGAGAGAGGATAGTACTTGAAGTTGACGAAGATGGGTTACCATGTGGTGATACAAGTTCAAAGTGGGCTAGTGCAATCGGTAGTTTGGTATGATCGACCATTGATATCACCATAACTGATTGGCGATTAGTGCCCGAGTCTCGTAAAGAAGAAATTTGGGAATCGTTATTGGTACGTACTATTGTGAACAAGTTCTTAAGTTAATATTGTAATATGATTTTCTATTCTAACAATGTGTAAAAATTTATGATACTTATATTTTTTATTGTAGGAATCATTTGAGATTGATAACCGTATGACATATCATTTTTATATGATTGATGCGGGTGAGAAGTTCAGGAAATTCAAGTCATATTTAGCCAGAACATTCGTATTTCCTTATTTGGATGATCCTGAACAACTATATACTCCACCACATAAGTACAGCTTCATATCTAAGGATAAATGGGAGATATTTGTTAATATTGGAGATCGTAAGTATTACATTCAATGCATTAAACATATTAGCTAATATTTTTTATCATAACATGAAATACTAACATATATGTAGGAGTCATTGGACATTAACTGTTGTTAATCCGTTCACTTGTGAACTTCAATGGTTCAATTCGATAAAGGCTTACAATTCTTCTAAAGGATCACCTCCTGATGAAGAATATACAAAAATTTGGTTAAGGTAACACATATATTTATATTATATATTAGATAATATTTTTTATATAATCGATCTCATATTATTTGTTTATTATAAAAACTTAAATTCTATAAATGTGTGTATTATGCAATGAACCTTTATATTATGATTAACAGGGCTTTACAAACATGGCATCGTCAACGTGGAAATTCAAATATTAAACCAAATTGGATTCCCGTTAAGGTAATTGTTTTAGTTATATGGCAACATGTAATTTTATATATGCTTGTAATTAAATTAATTATATAATTACTAACTATAGCTTTCTTAATTGTATTTAGTGTCCAAAACAACCAGAATCGTATGAATGTGGATACTATATTATGAAATTCATAGATACATATATTACCAAATTTATTGGAAATGCTGAAACAAATGATAATGTACCGGTAAGCTTTAAAACTTATTATTTACGTAATATTATTTATCCATTATTTAGCTTTAACATATTATATATATATTGTATTGTAGTTCTCAAGTAAGAATCAGTATACAACAACAGAGCTGCAGACATTAAGGCAAGAATGGTGTATGTACGTCTACAATTATCTTTCAGACATTTAGATAATTAATAATTTGTATGTACGGAGCTTGCTTTAATCCTTAGACTATTTGTATATGTTTCATATATATATATATATATATGTGTGTGTATGTTACTGTAATATATCTATGTAAATTAAAGCTAGCAAATTTTAAATTGTTTTAGATTGTATATATGTTCTTGAACATTATCATAATCTGTACATGTAAATTAAAGGTAGTTAGCTAGTTAGGCAGCTTTGAATCACATATTTGTAATATGTAAATTATGGATATTTGTGTAATGAAATATTGTATTCTGAATCTGAATTGTGTAATTGGAATGACTATAATTATGTACAGGTTATATAGATTTTATTCGGGCAAACAAAAAATTTAAAAAAAAATTTAAAAAAAAAAAAAAAAACATATAGGGCGGTTTTTGACCGTCCTATATAGTTTTTATAGGACGGTCAAAAACCGCCCTATATGTTTTTTTAAAAACGGGCAAAAAAACATATAGGGCGGTTTTTGACCGTCCTATAAAAACTATATAGGACGGTCAAAAACCGCCCTATATGTTTTTTTTTTTAAAAATTTTTTTTTTTTATTTTTTTGTGGCCGTCCTATAAACAATTTATAGGACGGTCAGTGACCGTCTTAAAAAAAATTTATAGGACGGTCAGTGACCGTCCTATAAAAGTTTTTTTTACGACACTCCGCGAACGTCCTATTTTTTTCGATTCTTTTAGGACAGGAGTTTATAGGACGGCCACTGACTGCCCTATAAGTCTTATAGGACGGTCAGAGGCCGTCCTATAAATGCAAATTTGTTGTAGTGTGAGAAAGAATGGTTTAAAATGTAAGGCCTTCGTCCAAGAATCCACCCTATAAAAACAAAAAAAAATAAACTCAAACACATTATAAAATTATCTTATATGTAATATAAAACACAACACCAATTAAAATCATGAAAATAATTCTTCAAAACAACTTTTAATAACAAATTAACCATAAACTTAAGAAACGTTTCAAAACTACAAACCTTATATGATTTATCAGTATGATGTATCTTGCTTCTTTTAGGTCTAGGAGATACAAGAGAGTTATGCAGCCTAGTTCTGTTTACTTGTTTAGGAGAAACATGAGACACATTGTTGGGAACTTTGGTTCCAAAAATTGTAAAATCTTAGTTTTAATCGATCACTTTTGTTGAAGAACCAAATTGAAATGTTCTATAAAAATATACAAAGAAATCAGAAGCACAAATAACACAATGTTTTACGTGGTTCAAAAATCTAACTCCACAGGAAAGGCGAACTTGCAACTCATTTTATTATCAGTGAATATACATGAGGAAATTATAGAGATTAACAAGAAAATGTACCAAGAATTCATACCCATAAGAACCCTAACAACATCTTCCATAACCAGCCACTTTCTCTCTTCTCTCATTACCTGTCGAAGAACCCATTCTCAAAATCCAATGGCCCTCTAATTCATTTTCGTTTATCATTTCCTCTTACTACGTCATTTTCCTTATCTATTTTCATCGCCGCTTATCTGTTCCATCTCTAGATTACCTATCTGGCACACCCCTTATCTCATATAAGGTAATATATATATATATATATATATATATATGTATATCTCTTATAACCTAATAAATGCTGAGTGGGCTTAAGGGCTATAAACAAGCCCAACTTCTTACTACTCACTTATAAGACCCACATGTATAACATTCTCTTTCAAGTAAAAAGATAAGGTTATACAAAGCAATAAAAGGATGTACATAGTAAGAAGCCCAATAAACATTACAAATAAGTTGGACTAATTACTTTATCAAATTAAGCCCAATATTGAAGCCCATATACTATATAGTGTCACGTTTTTACAAATCTCCACCTTGACACTATATGACTATATGCTTTGAATAAATTGTAAATCAGCCTTCCCAAGTTGCTTGCTAATTTCTTAACAACACTTAATCAGACACTACTTTGGTAAAGTAGTAATACAACTTTAACCAGAATCTACATCATCCTTGAGTTCCTTCACTTGGCCTCTAGTCCATATTGCTTTTGCTTTTGTACATGCTACAAATAGTTACTGTACTCAGTGAAAGCTTACAAGCAAACAAAGTTAGATTCCTCATTAGTCATGAAAATATTAAACATGTAATTCCTTTTAGAAGATTGTTACCTATCAAATTACTTATAACATAAGAGTTAATAAAACTCCTTATAACATACATGTTTCATTTTCATACACCAAACCAACACAATAAATACCCAAATATACAAGTGTTCATTTTCCAACCAACAATCAACAATGAGTTCTTTTTGAATTGAACCAACTCAAATAATGCAATTCATTAACTATTCCAACACTAGATAGCATGGAACAAAACATATCCCAAACAATATAGCACACAAGTATGGCACTGCATTTACATATGCTCAAATTGCCAACACATCATCCAGTTTTGGGACACTAAACTGACGATAAGCAATAAATATCATGGAAACACTCACAGGTCAAATATATCATAAAACATCATCATGGACTATTAGTATGTCACTTTTCCAAATGCATAAATTATGCAACAAACATGTCCCACATATTTTCCAAGCATACCACTTTAATTAGCTCTACCTCAATTATAAATTACTCATTATAAGACAGATTAAGCATGTATACAAAGTAATAAATATTTCTATATTATTACATGCAAACAACACATGATAAATATATCAAGTATATAAATCAATTAACACTAAGTTGATTAAAGAGATTATTACTAACATGCTTACTTCTCCTAAGCTAATTTAAATCATATCAATTCCATATCTATAATATGCCAAGGAAATATCCATAACAATATAGGGACATCATACACAAGTACATACAATCCATTTAACCGACTCCACAAAGCCAACCAACTGCAGCAAACTCACAATATCTTAGGCTTTTCAAACCAGTTTCAATTTTCACACAAACAATCTCAATAAATATCTAAGGCACTAAGCCATATTCCAGATTCTTTAAATACAACATCATCATAAGATGTTTACTCTAAGTCATCTAAACAGCATTAATTGTCATACTCAAGTACCAAGGTCTACATGCATATACCTTTTAAGATGGCTGACCCAAATACCATTGCTTCACTTCCTCCATTGCATCTCATTGAGTACTATCACCAAGCCGCAAAACATCTCCATTCTCATCATGGACCCGACTTGTATTATTAACTACCATCATGCAAGTTCAAGTGCTATTCTTACAAGCTTCACCTCAATTGCAATACATTGTCTTTACCATTGTTAGTAAAAGAATAATAAAGCAACCTAACAACCCACTATATATACCATGTTCACATAATACTTCAACCATACTGCTCAAACAATATTCCGTTTTCTAACATTGTCTAATTTTCAAACAGATTATCAATTTTATATTTCTAAAAGGTATTCAACAACTGAAAATAATAAATCATTCAAACAATAATAACCAAGAATTCAACAATGACCTATCAAAGAATTATTGATAATGAAGCATAAACCAACATAGACTAGCAAAAGTAACATAATTAATATTTCACTTTCATAAGGGCTAGCCAAAACCTTTACAAAATAATATGTACTACTCAAAAACAGTCTCTAGTTGCATGCTTCCCACAAATAACATTAGACTCCATTTGTACACTACAAATATATAGCAAACTAAAACACTAGCAATATAAGTATCAAACAGACCTTTACTTTGACAATTTATACAAGTTTTTCATTATATGGTCAACAATCCATACCATAACAGAAACTTTTCAAATATAGGTGCAAACAGGACCACAACTTCACATAAGTTTCCTTAACATTACTCAAAGACCATTGTGCATATACCCAATAACAATATTCAGTAAGCATCCACGTACATACCAAGTACCATTTATCACAAGCCTGTACTACATCACAACATGCAGTGTCAAATACTACAAAATGTACAAAGCACACAATGTTATAATGGTCCATGTAACAAGTTCACATCATACATGCTTCCAACCTCTTATCAGGCTACTACCTAGCGCTATGAATTTTCAAGCATTACAAAACTTTTACTTTTAGGACAGAAATGAAAAGAACAAAAAAGATACCAAACAATACAAGACTATGTAATTCAAATTTCATAGATATAATAGCCACTAACAATGCAACACTATTATCATAACTTGAAATTTCCATTCATGCATGTCCAATCTTAGATTCATCAACATGTCATCTTTTCTTTTCATAACAAGGCATACCACTAACATGCATCTTTCCATAGTAGTAGTGAAAGCACCTAATTGCTTTTAGATGTGACTTAGACCGTGACTGACTTTATCAACTAGAAACAATTTATACCAAATCTAACCTATCTCTAACATGCATCTTTCATGTAAAATTTAGATTTCATGTTATGTCTTTTTCTTACCAAGGACAACGAAAGAACATACACATCAAAATCTCCAAAGATATATAACAATCAGCTTCACTAACACTATGTATTAATCATAGAACTCAACATGATAATCTCAAGATTCTCAACACAAATCTTTCATAAATAAAAATAAAATAATTTAATTAAGATTATCAAAAGTTCACTTCCACGCAACATTCATTTAAAAACTGACACAAATATATTTTAAATAAATATAGAGAGGAGAAGACCTTATAGCGCCATAGCTCACCCAACTTGCTGCACTATCTTGTATTTGTAATTATTTCAGCATCTTGCAACCACGTCCAAAACGATACCAATGAGCTGTATCTCAGAATTGCTCGCTTCCAAACCTTGTTATTTCTTTATAACAATCTCTCATGTCAACCTCCTTCAACTCTTTCATGTGTTGTACCCATCTTGAGTTACTCAAGAAAAATTCCACATCTTTTCTCACAAGTTTTGATCGCAAACTTACCAAGAAACATGTCCTATTTCTTTTACTACCAACAAGTGTCTAGCAAGCTTATAAAAAATATTAATATGCCAAATTTTTTGTTTTCCATAAAACAAATATTAGAGTACAAAACTCCGGACAAGTCAACACACAAGAAATAACACATTATCACTCAGTTTATTAAACACAAATTGATTTCTTTCTTCTATCATATTGTTACACTTTTAGAAAACCAGACAAGAAAACTTTATTGAAAAAGGACACCCAAAAAATGATTTTACCCAAAACTTGAACCAAAAAAAATTCACCCAAAGAGATACACAAAATCAAATTTAAATAACTCTATTTAAATCACCATAAATCCCCATAACATGATTTAAATCACCCAATTCATAAACTGAAAAATAGGGTTTCCAACATAATTTTCAAAACAAAAAATATACTTTAATAAGCAATCGAATAATAAAAATACCCAAAAATTTTAGAATTTAAAAAATTCAAAAAAAACCTTAAAAATTGGGAAAAATCATAAATCATTACAGTAGAAGCCCAACCATGGGCTTTGATACCAATTGTTGGAAGCTTTGGTTTCAAGAATTGTAAATTCTCAGTTTTAATTGATCATTTTTGTTCAAGAACTAAATTTGAAATGTTCTTTAAAAACACACAAAGAAATTAGAGGCACAAACAATACAAGGTTTTAGGTGGTTTGGAAATCTTCCTCTACGGGAAAGGCAGACTTGCAACTCATTTTATTATTAGTGAATACACATAAGGAAATTACAGAAATTAACAAGAAAGTATACCAAGGATTCATACCCACAAGAATCCTAACAATATCTGCCATAACTAGCCACTTTCTCTCTTCTCTCATTGCCTTTCGAAGAACCCATTCTCAAAACCCAATGGCTCTTTACTGTTAATTCCTTTTTGTTTTTCATTTCCTCTTCACTGCATCATTTTCCTTATCTATTTTCTTTGTCGCTTATATGTTCCATCTCTATATTACCTCTCTCGACACACTGCTTATCTCATATATATATATCTTATTGCCTAATAAATGCCGAGTGGGCTTAAGGGCTATAAACAAGCCTAACTTGCTGCTATTCACTTATAAGACCCACGTGTATAATATTCTCTTTCAAGTAAAGAGATAAGGTTACACTAAGCAATAACAGGATGTACATAGTAAGATGCCTAATACACATTACAAATAAGTTGGACAAATTACTTTATCAAACTAAGCCCAATACTGAAGCCCATATACTATATAGTGTCACATTTTTATACACATACTTCAATTTAGTCATCTTGCAAAAAAGATAGATTATGTATATGGACTTAGGGGTCAAACACATAATTTTGAATATCTACTACTATATGAACTCTAGAAACAATGAATAGAGTTTCCAAAAATTTATATAAATTTCTATACAGCTTCAAAAAATTCAAATAATGTTTTGTATGGTTTCTAGAAATAATGATTAACATAGTATGCTTTCCAAAAATTGAGGCAATATTTAGTACGGTTCACAAAAATTCAATTAATTTTTCATACAGTTTCAATAAATAATGATTAATATTGAGTAAGGTCACCAAAGAATATAAAAGGATAAAAACACAATATGCAAGGTTTCAATAATCAAATACAAATTATTCATGCAATAATCCCGTGTTTTCACAAAAGAAAATTTACAAAAAATTTGTAGCAAAAAAATAATAATTTATTCATGATGGCAATCATATTGGTGTTAAACAAAAATTAGTAGTCATAAAGCAAAGAAAAAAAATAGAATTATACCTTACAAACAATTCACTCAATAGTAACAAACAAAATACATAACCAACCCTGAAATTTAATTACAACCAAAATCTAAAAATAACCAACCATGAGTTGAGGAAGACAAAAATCACCGATGACTATTGAACAAGCTCAAGTAGCGGTCCTCGTCCAAAATAGCCAAGATCTAACATCTAGTAAGGTTTTCGAAAAATGAAAAACAATAAAAAGGGTTTTTGAAAATTAAATAGAAGGTCAATAAGGTTTCTAGAAATTTAAAAAACAAATGGTTCATAATGTTTCAAAAATTAAAAACATTGTACACAAAGTTTCCAAAAAATAAAGAAAATAAAAAATTAAGCTAAAAGTGTGTATAGTGTACTAAACTTAGGTTAACAATTCACACAATATACAAAAATTAAGGTGTTCAAAAGTATGTAAAGTGTACAAAAATTAATATGATAGTTTGTAAAATGCCAAAAATTAAAATAAAAGTATGTTACATGTATACAAAATAAGATAATAGTATATAAAGTGTCCTCCTGCAGCTTCAAAATTTGATTATCTTCCTGCAATAGTAATTATCCTCTTCTAATACAGCTAATCTGCTCAACCAAATTAGAAACTAAAAATAAAGCAAATTCAAAACCAACAAAATAATCATATCAGTGGAAAATCAACTTTGCTTTAAGAAAACAATTCTAGCACAAATATTAGTAGATAAGTTATTAATAAGTACTCGGATACACAAAAATTATGTAACCCATTTCAATCATAGTTTAATACATGTTCACACACACAAACAGGCCAAAATTAATTTTCTATCGCTAGGATGCGTACGCATGAGGGAAAAACTCCTACTAAATCTGCCACTTATGATCAAACTCATGTCTATATGATATGTAGAGTTAAAAAGATTATTAAGCGTAAATTAACTAGTATTCATAATATTTTCAAAGATCATTAAATGATCCCTAGTTTATTTATAATCAAAAAAGAAAATGAAATTGAAGTACAACCAAAACCTAAAAAAACCAACTATGAGTTGAGGATGGAGACAATAGTCGATGAATATAGAACAAGATCAACTAGCAGTACTCTTTCAATACAACTAACTGCTCAACCAAATCAGAAACAAAAAAAAAAATCAATCGTGACTATTGAAACCTAAAAATAACAAACCATGAAATTAGTATGACCAAAACCTAAAACTAACCAACAATGAGTTGAGGAAGACAAAAATTTCCCATGACTGTCGAAAAAGCTCAAGTAGTCGTCCTCGTCCAAAATAGCCAAGATCTAACATTTAGTAAGGTTTCTAAAAAATTTTTTTTTAAAAAAAAAAAAGATAAACAATCCTTAAGGTTTTTGAAAATTAAATAAAATGTTAGTATGGTTTCTAGAAAATTAAAAAAATGGTCCATAACGTTTCAAAAATTGAAATACTGTCCGTAGGTTTCAAAAAATTAAATACATTGTTCAGAAGGTTTCCAAAAAATAAAGAAAATAAAAAATTAAATTAAAAGTGTGTATGGTGTACTAAAATTAGATTAACAATCCACACAATGTACACAAATTAACAAAAGTATGTAAAGTGTACAAAAATTAAGATGACAGCTTGTAAAATGTACATAAATTAAAATAAAAGTATGTTACATGTATACAAAATAAGATAACAGTATATAAAGTGTCCATCTGAAGCTTCAAAATTTGATTATCTTCTTGTAAGTATGATTGTCCTCTACCAATACAGTTAACCTTCTCAGCCAAATCAGAAACTAAAAATAAAGCAAAATCAAAACTAAAATGATCACACTAGTGGAAAAACAACTGTCGCCTTAAGAAAACAATTCTAGCACAAATATTAGTAGATAAGTTATTAATAATTACTTGCATATACCAAAATTGTGTAACCTACTTCAATCGTAGTTTAATATATGTTCGCACATACAAGAAGGCCAAAATTAATTTTCTATCAATAGGATGTATAAGTAGGAGAGAGAAACTCCTACCAGATCTACCACTTCTGATCAAACTCATGTCTATATGATGTGTAGAATTAAAATGATTATTAAGCTTAAAATAATTAGTATTCAAAATGTTTTCAAAGATCATAAATGATCCATAGTTTATTTATAATCACATAAGAGAATGAAATTGAAGTACAACAAAAACCTTAAAACAACCAATCATGAGTTGAGGATGGCAACAATAGTTGATGAATATCGAACAAGATCAGCTAGCAGTTCTCTTCCAATACAACTAACCTCCTCAACCAAATCAAAAACAAAAAATAATCAATCGTGACTATCGAAACCTAAAAATAACTAACCGTGAAAATAGTACAACCAAAACCTAAAAATAACCAACTGTGAGTTGAGGAAGATGAAAATCATCGATGATTACAAAACAAGCTCAAATAGTCGTCCTCATCCAAAACAGTCAAGATCTACGAGTTTTTACTACTTTGCTATAAGATTAATCCTCTCAACTAAAGCAGAAACAAAAATAAAGCAAAACAAAAAACTTAAGAACAAACACCACAAACTAAAAGCTAGTAGACAAACCAACAAATGGCTTGAGAAGAAAAGAGTAGATTTTTGCAAGTGTAAAAACCACAAATTGTTAGCTAAACGAAACAAAAAGAAAGCAATAACAAAATTAATACCCTAAATGCAAGAACCGAAACACTCTTTAGGATGATGAAATAAAAAACCCAAATGATATGCTTTAGAAATGCTCGGGAAACAAATGGAAGAAAGATAAAATATTCATTTAAGATGTGGGGACAAAAACGTAAATGACCTAAACCCAAAAGATGCAATTTAGCGAGAAGTGAAAAAAAGACACCAATCTTTAATGTGCCTCTATATTGGGTCTTTATTTACATAATAAGTTCAAAAAAAAATTTATTTTTATTTTTTATAGAAGGTTGTGGCTAACAGTTTTCAGTGGGTGCACCGGGATATCCCAACTAGGTTGGCACCTCCTTAGCACCTTCTTCATTAAACCACTCAACCACTAATATTATTAAATATTAATAAAATTAAGCATACAAATAAAAATTCTCAACAAAACCTGTAATTAGGTTTGTTGTTAGCATCTGAATAAATGAAAGAGCTAGTGAAATGTGGGGCATTCCACCACAAGTCGCTGTACATAAACTAGGAGCCTTAGAAGCTAAGCTATCAGCTGCAGCATTACCCTCCCTATAAATATGTGAGCAGTGAAACTCCATATGGGTAATTTTATCTAAACAATCAGTCCAAGCAGAATGTCATCTCCAAGGAACCGAAGAAGATCGAGTATGAAAGAGAGCGACAACATATAGTGAGTCTGATTCCAACCAGAGATGCCTCCACCGAAATGTATATGCATACTTCACCGCATAAATGGCTGCCGCTAGTTCTGCTTCAAAAGTATATGATACTCCAAGGGAAATACAAAAACAACCCTTAACAAATGATCTGAAAGTTCGAAAAACACCTGCACAACCAGATAATCCTGGTGCTCCAAAAGCTACACCATCTGTATTGACCTTTATCCATCCCGAGGGTGGAGCCTTCCAATTAACCTCTATAATCCTTGGATCCCGTCTTGGGATGCCTGTTATTCGAAGCCGCCTAAGTACCTGTAGATCATCTACAGTATTTCGCATGTAACCACTCTTTGAAAGACTCGCCTCGCGGATAAAACGCCATACTGTGGCAAAAGCCGAACTCAGCGTCGTCCTCTTATTGTTAAATCGATACTCATTTCTAGTAGTCCAAATCACCCAAATGACTGAAACAATTCCTGCTTTCCATAAATTGGCGAGTTGTGATCCAAATTCCATTGCCATTGCGGTCTTCCATAGGTTTAGGATCGAAGAGTCTGTACATGGTCGTTTTCTAAAGAAGAAGCACATGAAGTCCCAAAGCGCACCTGCAAAATGACAACTTAAAAAAAGATGTGACAGAGTTTCCTCTTTGGATCCACATAACGAGCAACGGGAAGGAAACGATTGTCCCCTCCTTTTTAATTGACAATCTGTTGGAAGTTTATTCTGAATAGCACGCCATAGCAAAATAGAATGTGAGAGCGGTATATAATGAGCCCAGATGGCCTTACCCCAAATCTTGCGTTCCCCAACCACACGTAGTGAATCATAAGCTTCATTGGTTGTAACATCTCCTTTAAATGAGTGTGTCCAAACTCAGATGTCCGAACCAATGCCAACAACTGTTGACTGAATTTCTGAGGCAATATCTGGATAAGAGTCTTTGAAGGATTGCGGCAAATTCCAACAATCTTCACAGATGTAGTCCCCCACTAGTGAATGTATCGGAGGGTCCATTGGTGGATTATCTATCCTGTCAATTAGTGGAATACCTAACCAATTGTCTATCCAAAATTTAACTGTAGAATTCCTTCCAACTAACCACCTGAACTTCTCCAAGAGGGTTAAATAGTGAGGTCGCAAACCAGGCCAGACTGATGAGCAGATATAATAGTTCCGTTGAGAGCCATTTTTTGTTAGATATCTGCTACGTAAGTAAAGCAGAGTGTTAGAGCTCCTTGTGATTAACCTCCATGCGAACTTTCTTAACATGGACTTATTTAGGAGACGAATATCCCGCAAACCAAGACCTCCTTCATCTATTGGACGGCAACAGTCTTTCCAAGCCACTTGAATTTGTTTGATTGTATCAGTCTTTCCCGACCAAAAGAAATTGCGAATGATTTTTGTTAGGTCTTGAAGGACTGTTTTTGGCCATTTATAAATCTGAAATGAGTGAAGAAGTGTACCCTGAATGATCAAAGAAATCAAGCAACGCCGTCTTGCCAAAGAAATAGTCAGCCCATTCCAGGCCTCAATTTTCACACGAATTTTATCTGCTAAGCTCTGAAACCAACATTTTTTCGGAGCCCCCTGGAAGAGATTGATATGAATAAAAGACTCAATATAATGGGTATTTGTATCTAACAACAAAAAAGATAAAAATAGCACGTTTAGAAAATATAAAATACATATTTTAAAAAATAAAATTATTACTTTACTTAAAATATCTCTCTATTAATTAAAGTTACTAGAGTAAATTGATTACAATCCTAATTAATAAAAGGATATTTTAAGTAAAATAATAATTTTATTTTTTAAAATATTTATATTTTATTTTCTAAATATCTTATTTTTATCTTTTTTTATTATCTTTTATGATTAATCGCTATATTAATCCTTTACTCAAATTTAGACTGTCTGGTAGGTTAATACCGCCCAACAAACAAGACCTTAATGTACTAAAAAAATTTAGTTCGTGTAAATTATTAAATTAATAAATTGCACATATTCAATAGCTAACCATTTTAGCTATTTTCTCGAATGGAAACCTCAACTCAACTCAATTGTTTGTTAAATTCGATTGTTTTTCATTCTTTTTTCGATTCGACCCGAGGCGAAGAATTTTCAGATTCAAAACTAAAGACCTGATCGTCATAAAAGACCTCGATTTTCTCTCTCTATACTTTCGGGTTTGGATTATTTTAGAGAGATAGAGAGAGAACCAAAAAGCCTTGTAAAATGACAGAAGAAGAATATGAATTACCAGAAGGAACTTTACAAAACGTACTGGACCAAAACACTCTGAAGTGGGTCTTTGTTGGTGGCAAAGGTGGTGTGGGCAAGACCACATGTAGCTCAGTTCTTGCGATTCTTCTCGCTAGGGTCCGACCCTCTGTCTTGATCATATCCACTGACCCCGCTCACAATCTCAGCGATGCGTTTCAACAGCGTTTCACAAAAGCTCCCACTTTGGTTAATGGATTCACCAATCTTTATGCGATGGTACGGTTTCGATTCAAATGAATTTTCCTCAATTCAATTATATGTCTTGTTTTCTATCCAATAGTTTTTTCCCAATACATTCGTTGAATTGGGGAGTGCCCATTTCTTACTCCATAGCATCTGTTGTTGTCTTTGATCAATTTTTTTTCTTTCTAATTTATTTATGTTCATAGTGGCAATGTTCTGTTGGAATGATACGAATTTTATTGTATGTTTGTTTTCTGTTTAGATACATTTTACTTCTTGTATTGATATTGATTAGACATTTGGGTAAAATGATTTCTTAACTATCCAGAGTGGTATCTGGTGCTCTCTATCCTTTATAGATCTTTGAGCTTGATTTTCATATTATTTCCATTTTGGCGACTTTATTTAACTCTGGTTTGTTATCGTTTGTAGGAAGTGGATCCTAATGTTGAGCAAGAAGATATTACTGGTTCAGATGGAATGGATAGTTTGTTTTCTGACCTAGCAAATGCCATTCCTGGAATTGATGAGGCCATGAGCTTTGCGGAGATGCTTAAGTGAGTAGTATGATTTTTCTTACTTGTTTAACATCGAAATAAATAAAGTTATGGCCTTCAGACCACTAGTATAATCACTAGCCTCAGGGTATTGGCAGACTATTGCATTTTGTTTCTTTAATATAGGTAGAAAGATTTCATGCTGATTGTATTTTTGGATAATGTGAAACCTACTTTTATTTCTGATTTGCCGTATTCAGTTTAACTTTAAATTTAAGTTTGAACACCAGCTCGAAAGACCGTCTATAACAAATAATTCTACTTTCCAACTTAACCACAAGTATTCAAAGTATTGTTTATTCTGAAGTGAGAGTAACACTTGTACTTTCAACAAGTTGTTACAGTCATCTGCGAATAAAACTTTGTGTGCAGAGGAGTTTGGTCTATATGTGATATGTATCGAATTGGTTGGTGATGGTCGAAAATAAAATGCTGCCCTTCTTCTTTGGGGATTTTCTTCAACTCTGAGTTTTATAATTTTTAATACGAGTCTCAGATTCAGGTAAAACTTTGAATATGTTGTGTTTCTCAAACAAGAGAAGATTACAATAAAATAATTTCACTTTAAGTATTCTATATTTGTTAAGGAAATATGCAAACTTTGTTACATTTATTATTCTCACTTTGATGAATTTCAGGCATGCTGTTGCAGCAAAAGCCCATCTCGTTTTTATGTTCTTTGTTGTGTTCAGTCTATTACCTTTCGTAATAGCTGATACCGCTGATCTTATTGGTTGTGTCTACATGATTTATATATTCCTTGCAGATTGGTGCAAACAATGGATTTCTCTGTCATAGTGTTTGACACTGCTCCAACCGGCCATACTCTTAGGCTTTTACAATTTCCATCAACCTTAGAGAAGGGTCTTGCAAAAATAATGTCATTGAAAAGTAAATTTGGTGGCTTAATAAGCCAGGTATGCTAGCTTGTGAGGCATGTAGTGATATAGTTCTTGCAATTGACCTTGTTGAGCCTCTTACCAGATATTTTCTCAAATTTCAAACATTAACTTAATGATATTGGATATTCATTTTCTCATTTAAGGTTGTGGTGGTAACATTTGTTTCTTCTGTTGTTAATATCAATAATCTAAACTTCTGACCATGGCAGATGACCCGTATGTTTGGCATTGAGGATGAATATGGAGAGGATGCACTCATGGGAAGACTTGAGGGCATGAAGAACATTATTGAGGAAGTTAATAAGCAATTCAAAGACCCTGTAAGAATTTGCATCAGTTGTTTATTTTTTTTTTCTGTTTGTTTTGACTATGATGATTTTATTTATTTTTCTTTCCCTGAATCTGATATCAGATTATAATAGGTCTTATTGAATCAGATTTATCTTTGTAATTTTTCAAAGTTTCTATTCTGTTTCTGGTAATAGTTCCGCATATATGCCCTTTTAGTGTTATGTTATATTTGATCACATTAGGATTCAACAACTTGAAATCATTTAAAAAAATCATTTTCTCTGAGCCCAGCTATATCTCAGTTTACTTTCTTTTTTTCCCCTTGACAGGACATGACAACTTTCATCGGTGTTTGTATTCCAGAATTCCTCTCTCTCTATGAAACCGAGAGACTAGTGCAGGAACTTACCAAGTTTGAGATAGATACACATAATATTATCATTAACCAAGTACTTTACAATGAAGAAGGTGCGGTGCTTATGACATCTATTCTGGCGCTTTCTTCCTGTTTACTTTTTAATATAAGCTGTGATTAACACTTCATTCATCTGTGATTGTATTACAGGTGTAGAGTCTAGATTGCTCAAAGCAAGGATGCGGATGCAAAAAAAGTACCTTGATCAGTTCTACATGTTGTATGATGATTTTCACATCACCAAGCTGCCATTACTGCCAGAAGAGGTAAACTTATTAAGTGTCCTAAGGAAGTTAAACGACAACAGAATATTAATTTCTCTCTTTAAGAATACACACACGTGTATGTATGTATATTAATAGCCTTATCAAATATGATTTAGAGATTTATGGATGATAAAAAAAAATGCATCATGTCATGCTCAGTTTTCGGTGTGTAAAATGTGGCTTCTATTAATACATATTAGTCGTTATTGTCAAGCACCCGTATGTGGTTAATCCATACTTCCAATTTAGTAAAGGGCACTGTTACTTTTAAGTCAAAAAAATAGGGGACGTTGGATGTGTGTTGTTTCTATTGGAGTTTATTGCTTTGGATTGATGGTGAAAATCCCAATAATTTGGTTTGGCATTGAATTAGTGAACTCAGATCCTGGTTGTCTGCTTTGAAGCTTGCATTTCATTTCCTTAAATTTGCAAAAAACCTTTACTCCATAGTGATTATATGTTTCAAACTAGTCTGCATAGATATCGGGTCAAGCAATAAGTTTGTGGCTCATTGATTTGTCATTTCACTAGCAGTTGTGGTTTTGTAGGTTACAGGAACAGAAGCACTAAAGGTGTTTTCCCATCATTTTTTGACACCATATAACCCTTCCACCCACAAAGGCACAGTGGAAGAGTTAGAGCAAAGAGTATCAATGCTCCAGCTACAATTAAAAGATGCTCAAAAAGAGCTAGAAAGAGTTAGAAAAGGAAAGCAATTGGTCTGATTATAGCATGCCAACCATTCTTGCATTCTTCTTTTCCTATTTCATTCATTGCCAGGGTCCCAACAAGTGCCACCACGTCCTCTCTTTGAGCTAAGAAACCAGATCTTCTCCTTAACTCCTATGTTTTGTGTAGCTTGTTTTGTTTTGTTATTCCTTTCTTGTACCTTTCCATTTTTCCGCCGATAAATGTTGTCATAATTACCAGTGCATTTGAGAACTTACATTAGGAACACTATTTGTATTAGAAAGTTCTTACCCTTTTATTGCTAAATGATTAACCGGTCAAATTACATGGACTGTTTATCTAATAAAAAGTACAGGGATTTCATGTTGTACCTTTACATTTTGAATAACCAAATACGGGTGAATTTTTTCGTCTGGACTCTGGTTTTCTTGTATCCTACTGTTTGATTGACAGATCATGGTATATTTATTTTACTGTTTGAGGGCAAGGTTTTTATTTTTTAACCACCTCAGTTCCATAAAACAAATGGTGGAGATTTGGAAGGTTTTTTGTTGAGCTTGCAATGAAAGGTTAAAATGGATAAGTTGCATGGATTTATCACTGTTTGTTATTTCGATGAGCGGATCGAGGAAATAAATTTGAAACTATATTTCCAATAATATGTTGGTTGCTTTGAATCCTTAGCTGTGTTTGGATTCTTTTAGTCTAATTGAACATAAACTTTAGGGATGAAGAATCACACAAAACGCTATACAGAGTGAATTTGCCTGAGCACTTGGGTAGTAAACGAATCGAAGTTTCTGAAGCTTCTTACAGCTTTTTTTGGTTCTGAAAAATTTCTCAAGGCTTTTCAAACGTATAAAACAAGTAATGAAATTCTCACTTTTTATGGTCTGTTCGAAACTATCCTAGTATCCTTTTATGCCAACATCATTCAAAAATTATCCCAAGATTTTGTTTGCATCTAGGTTTCTGTACGTTTGGATTATCCAAATCGTTTTAGGAACCTCACTTAAACTAACTTGCCGGTGATCGGCTCTTCATCACTTAAGGGACAAGCAGGATCTGCAGAGAACTTGTCTTGCGCTGATATCGCGGGTAGAATTGTGATCAGCTGAGTAAGACCACAATCGCTAGAGGTATAACGTTGTTCTCTAGGATTGTAAACTATTTTGTATAACCAGTAACAATATGGGTGCTTTGTACGTGGTTGTACATGAATGTAAGCCTAATTAAAGATAATTTAAGCAAATTTCCATTTATTTTTATGAGAGAATATTTTTTATAAATTTAATGTTTTATTAAATATAAGTGCAAATATGAAGAGCTAACAAATAAGAATCCACTTCGGTTGGATTTTTACATGTAATATAACAATTTTTTTATTTTTTTTAAAAAAATTTGTAAATAAAATTTAATTATGAAGGATATAGACTTGTAATTAAATGTATTGATTATAATTAATTTTTTTTTTAAAAATAATATTAGTAGATTAAAATTACTGTTACATTAAAACATTTAAAATCATGTGTCCCTATAAAACCTACAGTTTAAAGAGTGTACTAATTTATTATTAAATTCGAGTTTAACATAGAATTATTCTCTTGTAGAAATAAATTAAAAATAAATATCCTTGATAATGACCAATAAAAATAAGGGTGTTATATAATTTCATTTTTCAAAGAAAAAAGTAGTTATTTTCATGGTAGCAAATAGGTAATTTATTATAAAAAGATTGTGAAAATGTTGTAATAAATTTGTTCAATTTAATTACTATTAAAAATTGGGAAATAGGCTCATATGACCCCTTTTTATTATTTTTATTCTACATTAGACCCCTCACTTACAATTTTAATAATATTCCTATTATACCCTTAATTAAATAAGTTCATCTTTTCAGACGAAAGCTGCTTTCCCTTCTCTTCCGTTCTCACCCGACCCAGCAACAGCTTCAGCCTCAACACCATCTTCGTCATCCACAGCCCAACACCATCTTCGTCATCCACAGCCCCTTCACCCCTCTGATTTTCTGTCCTTTTCGGCTCAGCCTGCTCCGTCTCATAAACAAGAAGCCACAGCTGTTACGGCCTCCGAGCAACCCAAGGACAGGTTTGTTTTGTATATTTCCATTTTCATTTTTTTCTTCGAAATTGTTATACTGTTTGATTGCTGGTGAAGTATACCTGTTCAGAGCTCACTAGTCATATCATTTGTTGAACCTGTTCAGAGCAGATTGTTTTACTATCTTATACTTCAATTTTAAATGTAGCATCTTACAGAGTGTGTCATTTTTGGCGAGATTTCAACTAGTTTTCGACCTTAAATTCTACACTCTTAATTGAATATTGTGTTATTGTTTAAATTCTAATATGTAGATCTCACATTGTTTTCCCATCACCCTTAAAATACGTAGTTTATTGGTTTGGCTTATATATTCCCAATTAGTACTGAAGAAGAGGAAATTTTTGCCTCAAAGCGTCTACTGCAAATCAAAAATAAAAATGGAGTAAAACAGAGTAGAACAGAGTAAAACTTTGTTGAAATAAGCTTGCTGATTTTTAGTTAGACGTACGTCCAACTCTGTTGAAATAAGCTGTTTTTAGTTGGACGTGCGTCTAACTCTGTTGAAATAAGCTCTCTAATTTTAAGTTGGACGTAGTTGGACATATGTCTAACTGAGCTCCGGGAGCTCCGGCGAGTGGACATATGTGTCCTCTAAAATATCCTCTGGTTTTCAGTTGGACATCTGTTGAGGTGAGTTGGACATACGTCCAATTGAGGGGTTATTCTGGGCAGTCTAGTTGGACATGTGTCCAACTCGACTCCGGCCAGTGGGGTCGCCGGCCGGTCAAAATTTCATCAGTTGGACAGTCGTCCAACTGAGCTCCGGCGAGTTGACATATGTGTCCTCTAAAATATACTCCTCTGGTTTTCAGTTGGACACATGTCCAACTCTGTTGAGGTGAGTTGGACAGTCGTCCAACTGAGGGATTATTAAGGGCATTTTTGTCATAATATGTAAAAAAATCAAGTGGAGGGGTCATATCAGATTTTTAATAAATAGGGGGTCATGACAGCATATAACCCTTAAAAATTTAGGCTAGTAACAAATTTTTAATCAACTAATGACATTGTGAGCCATAAATATAATATTTTTTTCAAAAATTAAAAAAAAAAAAAAAAAAAAAAAATCCAAAAATATAATATAAAATTAAGCATTACTATGAAAAGAGCAAATAAACTCTCCAAGCTAGCTATTTTCTAACGTGAAACTTGTGATGTAGAATTCTTATCATTTCTATATAGATTGTATGATATTTTTAAATTTTTTTGTTCATATTTTAGCTATTATTTCTCAATATTTTTAAACTGATGTGAATTTAAAAGAAAACCAACAAAATATAAAATAATTAGGAAAAATATATCAAATATTTTAATAAAAATAATGAAGAGAGATAAAAAATGGATATTTACTTGATTAAAAAAAAATTAGATCAATGACGAATATAAAAATGGAAATAAACAAACAAACAAACAAAATTAAAGAGAGAACAAATTTACAATTGAAAAAAAGAACTTACAAGAAGTTATCAACCTACGATAAACATTATATGCTTCTGATTGATGAAAAGTGAGACAATATTGCAAACTGATTATTCAACTGAATGAAATAGATAATAATAAAAAAAAAAAAAACCTTCAATCATAGAAAAATATTAATTTGTTATTTTATCAAATAATAAAATTAAACACAAAAATTAATAGGAGATAAAGAGATAGTCATACTGTAGGATAGATGAATGAAATAATAGCTTCTATGTCATATTTAATTAAATAATAAAAATCGAATGTATAATCGAATAAAAATATTAAATAGTAAAGACAAACATGAATAAAAAAAATGATATTATTTAAGAAAATTTAGATTAATGGTGAATACAAAAATGAAAAGAAAAAAAGAAACAAATAAAATCAGAGAGATCATAAATTTATCAAACTGCAATAAATACCATATGCTTTCAGTTGATGGATAATGAGAATGTATGTCAACTTAATGAAAAAATTAAATAAGGAAAAATATTATTTTCTTATTTTGTTAAATAACAAAAATAAATGCAAAAATTAAATAGTGAGATAAACTAATAGCCATAGTTGCAGGACGAATAGATGAATCAAATAGTATATCCTCTATGTCATGTATGTAATTCGGAAATATGTTTAGGCTTAAACTAATTAAGTCATAAATTCTTTTGCAACTTCGAACTTATATATGTGAGTTAGGCATGAACTGACGACTATTGATATATTTATAACCTAAAATATCAGTTAATTATATTTATTAAAATAAATAGAAAATAAGAAGAAATGTTTCATTATAAAATATTTATAGTTTAAATAAATTATAAATGAAGAGACATGTTCATTAGGAAGACTATCATTAAATCAATCTATTGGAAAATTTACTTAGATAAAATAAATAATATATAGTATTACACATGCAAATTTTGAAAGAAAAATTTGCGACCTAAATAAGCAAATATATTATTATTAACATTGGAGAATGATATTATTGTTGTATTAATTTAGTAACTGTTGCAAATAGTTTTGATATCTGATATCAATAAACGGTTCACAAATTTTTTAGATGTAATTTATAGTAAAATTGGAAAAGTGAGAAATATAGACCCAACAAAAACAAAAACAATGATATTCAACAATTTTTGTAACTTTAAAATCTATCATGTCAAATGAAGATTTGTTTATAGTTCAAAATACCTAAATTTCATATTTATCAAAACGAATATACATTAGATAAATGATAATACAATACATTTTGTTGGGTAGAAATTAAATTAGATAGGCATAAAACTATTTAATTGATCCACATTAGTAGGAGAAAAGTAAAGTAATATAGCAGCACATAATCAGGTAAATTTTCATTAAATAGAGCGTATTAATGATAGAATATTTATATTATTATTATCATTATTATTTAATACAAATATTAATTAATATGACTTATTTACAAAAATGTCATCTACCTAAACCCTATAAATAAGACCTCACAATTGAAAAAAGATATGCCATAAGCTCCTTCTCAACCATAAAACTCATATCCTACTTAGCATTTTTTTCTTTAGAAGCTGACTTAAACATCAGAGAGGATACAACACTCTTGATATCATACCTCCCGACATAATTTGTTAGTGACGTACAAGTTAACGTGACAAAAAATGAAGATTGAACTGAAATATGATCCAAACACATTCTAAACTAAAACATAAAAGAGATAATTATCTTGATATCATTTTGTTTGTTTGCAAGATATGCATATGTTCATAACATTTAACATAAGTGACATTCAAAATTAAGAGAAGACAATGTGAAAAGTAATAAAATTCTCACATTAAGAGAAGACAATGCATAATGAAATTATAGAAGCAAGTAAAAGGAAAGTCTCATTTTATAAATTTTGTAATCATATTTTGTGAATTTTAAATTTTTTAAGTATACTAATTTAGCATATATTTATGAGATTTTAAAATTTTTCTTTTTAATTTTGCAATAATAACAATTATTATAATGTTCATGAGTGTTTAGATTTTCTTTGTAATTATTAATTTCATTAACTCTTTCACAAAGAATCAAATATTCCAGAAAAAACAAATATTTTATTTTTTCATTTCAATTCCCCAACTAAGAAATAATTAATACATATAATCAATTATTTTTATATTAAATATAATTTAAAAAATAAATTAACTAAAATTAACTAATAGTTAGATTATGTTATATAAGAGAATACATTAATACTTACGGTAGATCTTAATTATAATGTTCATTAGTCTTTTGATTTTATTTTTAATTACCAATTTCATTAACTCTTTCACACAAAATTAAATATTCTAGCAAAAAAAAAAAAAAAAAACCAAATATTTTAGTAGTTTGTTTTTTCTTTTTAATTCTTACAACAATAATTAATACATATAATCAATTAATTTTATATTATATAATTTAGAAATACATTAAAATTTAACACATTTAGAAGACTTTTGGTTTTTTTTTAATTTCAAAATATACTAGTCATTATAATGATTAGGAGTCTTTTGATTTTCACCTTTTAAATTTAGAATTTATAAATTTTAAATGTATTAGCATAGAATTAATTAGTTTAGAAGTCTTTTAGGTTTATCGTTTAATTTCCGGCCAAAAGATAATCACTAGATATAATAAATTATTTTTTTACGGTAAATATAATTTAGAAACTAAATAAATTAAAATTAATTTTTAATTAAATTATGTAATATGAGGGAATATATTAATACTTAAAAGTAGACCTCATCAATCAAAATATGATATGTAATTTATGGAGCCAGGTAAACATATGAAAGTGTAAACTCCCTTCTTCATGATAGTTATAAGATTAGTGGATTCACTTTGTTGTCAGTGTTTGGCTATGGAACATTGGTGAGGAAGCTACGTGGTTTTACTAGGTTTTATTTATGCGTAGTAAAATTGTTATTGGAGTACAATCGTTATGCGGCAATTATGTGGTCTATTGGAGATGTTTAGCATAGTAGGATTGAAAATCATTATCTACTTTATATACTCTTAATCATGGACTACTAATTAGGAGCTCTGTACAAGTTATATCATTAACATACATATCTTGATTCTAGGTAAAAGTCACTGAGTCATACTGTCATTGTATGAGCATCAAGATTAACAAAATGTAATAGTTTTTGATCATTAAGTGCTCCCCAAGGTAGAGTGATGGGATCTTCCCTTACGAGGGCATAAGCAACTCATAACCACATTACACAAGCATTCTCAATAAACTCAATCACCATTTTGCATGTACTAAGAATAAAAATAATAATTAAATATCATCAAAATAAATTTAGTCAATCAAATTAAGGCAATAACAAATACAATAATTATACATAAGCTTCAAGTTTAATAGCTACAAAAGCCAACAATGCATGGGAAGTTAGGGTTTTGTAACTATGAGTTTCAAATAATTGATTCTATTATTATGAAGGTGATAGATCAATTAGTTCTATAATTAAAATTAATGATAGTTATAAAAATTTGTTCACCAGAAATTAATTGAGAAGTGCACCATGTAGCAACGATATGATATCTACAAATGCATGGATTGTGTACAAGTATAAGTAATTTTAAGAACAGAGTTCTCATATCTACGAAGAACTTGGTTTGGCGCATATTTGACTCAAGTACCAAAATGAGTACTTTTCTTTTTCTATTTTAATTACCGAAAATAAGTTGTAAATTAAACTAAAGAATTAAACTAATTAAAGAAATAAAAGTACATTTACAAGACAAATTAAAGAAATTTAGGAATTCAATCTTCAATATTTATCCAATAATTTTATAAATTTCTTTAATATTAAAATAAAATATTTGAATTATTAATCAAATTCTACTAAAGTAATTACTACCCCACATGTATGTGGTCACAGTAATTCTAATTCACATATATCCCTAGCCCCCATATGTATATGGCAATGTAAGCATTTATGGGTCATAAGCATCTAAATTTTAAAATTGATTACACAAATCATAATGATAATTTCTCACCTCATTACATATATGTTAATTTAATATCAGTCTACAATTTTATACCAATATTTTAATTATACACAAAATTAATAAATTACCTAATGAAATGGCTAATTTAAATTGGAGCATTAAGCACATTGTATTAGATAATCTAAACACTCATGAAATCACTACAAGAAAAAAGGGTTTTAGGTATAGTTGTTAATTGTATCTAAAAAAATTTAGGTACGATTGTCTTCGGATGCGTAACCGTACCAATAGTCACTATTGACGTAGGTTGAACTTTTAGGTATATTTGTTAACCGTACCTAAAACCCTTTAGGTACAGGTAGCAACCGTACCTAAAAGTATTTGTAACCATATCTAAAAAGTTTACGTTACGATTGACAACTGTATCTAAAATTTTTTAGATACGGCTAACAACCGTATCTGATCAAACAACAACCATAACTAAAACTACTTAGGTATGGTTTACTAATTGTACCTAAAATTATTTAGGTACGATTAACAATTGTACCTAAATAATTTTATGTATGGTTGTGTATTATTTTATATTCTTTTAAGTACGGTTAACAACGGTACCTAAACGTTAAATTTTTTTTTAAAATAATTTTTTGTAATTTTTTTTTACTTGTTTATATTCATTGCTTATATCATACAATATATGCATCTCAGAATTTGATCAGAAATTCATATATATATTTCATTAATAAGAAACACAAGCATACATGTCACTTACAAAGCATATTGCTTATCACATCAGTAAATTAAAATACACGAGCTAATGCCACAAACTAAAATCAACTATACATATAAGTTAAATCTAATTAATATCAAAATGTGAAATATATAATTATCTAGCTAGTGTATCCAATACTATTAATAAGAAATTGACATACTTTTCTTTGACAAACATCAAGTTCTTCTCGTGTGTATGTTTTCTTTTCTACAAACTATAATAAAATTAAATATAATAAAATAAATATTACTCATAATCAATCATGCATAATTAGAAATAATTTAAAATCAATTTAATGAAATATATGAGTTTCTCCTACTTAATGATTATATCTTGAAATCTTTGTGGTGGACTATTTCTAAGTGAGTCAAATAACTCAACAATACCACTATATGGGTGGATCACCCCAAGCATACAATGATTTCTAGAATTACTTATAAATCATTTAATTAAAAATGACGAACCATAAAATTAGAACATAAGAAAACTATAAATTTTCATTCTAGGTGTAGCAATAAATTTTAATGTTAAAAATTGGATCATACAATGCAACTTAAACTTCTAAGGGCAGAACATAACAAGAGCAAGGTATTTGTCGACTATAAAAATAGTAACACATCTAATCATGGCAATTCTTTCCTAAAAGTAGTATTTGCAGAACATAACCAAGCAAAAATTTAGACTGGCCTTTTTATCACCGAGCATGGTGATAAACCAATATTTATCCTAATATTTTGTTGTATTTTGACATTAATTTTATAGTTTATTTAAATATTTTATCCAAATTAAGGATATTTTGGTCATTTTTAGGTTTATAATTATTTTGGAAGAATTTACAATTTTTTGAAATTTTTATGGAATTTTTTATGAATTTAATTAGACAGGTGGATTTATATAGAAGGATTTGTGGATGTATTTAGAAATACGGATTCGTACAGAAGGAACTGTGGATCCACTTAGAAAAGCCCAGTGAAAGTCACCATCCACGTCATCAAACATGTCATCACTACGTCAAGCCCTCATACCAATCAGAGGAAGACACGTGTTCGATAACTCAACATCTTTTACCAGACCGCGCCGCAATTTGGACGAATCATAAAACGCCACGTGTCACGTACTTATGAGTTGTTTCCCACTTGCGGCGCTGCACCGTCCAGCCAATAGTAAATTGACACGTGTCCCACTCTTCTGCCCAGTCAGCGCCGTCCAGCGATTCAAATTTCGCCACGTGTCCGTTTTATCTTTTTCTTGCAGTTTAACAGCGAATGGAATGTTGACATGTGTCACTTTCAGCAGCTTTCCACCAACTCTGTTGGCTATATATATGCGCATCTCAGCTCAGTTTGAATATGTTTTGCGATCCGATTTTTAAGTATTTTTCCCTCCTTTTTTTGAGAGAATTTTCTCTCTTTTATTTTTATTTTTAGATAACTTTTTATTTTTATAGTATAATTTTATAATATTTTAGAGAAAAAAATATTATATTATTGTATAATATTTTATGCTTTTGGAGAAAGAACATCAACCAATTCAAGAGTTTGAGTATTTGTTTTATTATTAATATTTTTGTATTTAATTTTGTAATATTATTACTGTAAACTTTATGCCTTTAGTAATTAAATTTACAATAGTAACTTTAATTATGTTTGGTTAAATTTATATATGAGATTTTAGTTATGTTAACATGATTATTTTGGATTAATAAGTTCATTATTATATAAAAATTTTGTATTATTTCATGTTCATTTTTCTTCATAACATTAATTATGAATAATAGATGGATCAAATTACTATTTATAGTTAAAGTAAATATTTGTGAATTAGTTTGTTAGAAACATCATCTGCATCTAATTATGCCCTTTTGAACATGAATCTAAATTAATTACATGATCATTGTGTTAATTTAGATGATTATATAATTTCTCTACACTCATTCCAATCATTTAATTAATTATCTTGATCAAAGAAATTAATTATTTAATTATAAGTGAAAGTTGCCATGATTAAATAATCAATTTTTTTGATCTAGATAATTAATTAAATAATCATGGCAACTTTCACTTACAATTAAATAATCAATTTCTTTGATCGAGATAATTAATTAAATGATTGGAATGAGTGCAAAGAAATTATATAACCATCTAAACTAACACAATGATCATATAATTAATTTAGATTCATGTTTAAGAGAGCATAATTAGATGCAGATAATGTTTCTAACAAACTAATTCACAGATATTTAATTTAACTATAAATAGTAATTTGATCCATCTACTATTCATAATTAAAGTTATGAAAAAAAATGAACATGAAATAATACCAAACTTTTATATAATAATGAACTTATTAATCCAAAATAATCATGTTAACATAACTAAAATCTCATATATAAATTTAGCCAAACATAATTAAATTTACTATCGTAAATTTAATTACTAAAGGCATAAAATTTACAGTAATAATATTACAAAATTAGAGACAAAAATATTAATAATAAAACAAATACTCAAACTCTTGAATTGGTTGATATTCTTTCTCCAAAAGCATAAAATATTATACAATAATATAATATTTTTTTCTCTAAAATATTATAAAATTATACTATAAAAATAAAAAGTTATCTAAAAATAAAAATAAAAGAGAGAAAATTCTCTCAAAAAAAGGAGGGAAAAATACTTGAAAATCGGATTGCAAAACATATTTAAACTGAGCTGAGGATGCGCATATATATAGCTAACAGAGTTGGTGGAAAGTTGCTGGAAGTGACACGTGTCAACATTCCATTTGCTGGTCAACTGCAAGAAAAAGATCAACGGACACGTGGCAGAATTTGAATGGCTGGACGGCGCTGACTGAGCAGAAGAGTAGGACACGTGTCAATTTATTATTGGTTGGACGGTGTAGCGCCGCAAGTGGGAAACAACTCATAAGTGCGTGACACGTGGCGTTTTATGATTCATCCAAATTGTGGCGTAGTCTGGTAAAAGCATGTTGAGTTGTCGAACACATGTCTTCCTCTGATTGGTATGATGGCTTGACGTGGTAATGACGTGTTTGATGACATGGATGGTGACTTTAATTGGGCTTTTCTAAGTGGATCCACGATTCCTTCTATACGAATTCGTATTTTTAAATACATTCACAAATCCTTCTATATAAATCCACCTATCTAATTAAATTCATAAAAAATTCCAGAAAAATTCCAAAAAATTGTAAATTCTTCCAAAATAATTATAAACCTAAAAATGACCAAAATATCCTTAGTTTGGGTAAAATATTTAAATAAACTATAAAATTAATGTCAAAATATAACAAAATATTAAGACAAATATTAGTTTATCACATGGGAGTCAAGCCCTATGAAAGATCCTTCTAAACAGTAGCAAAACCACTTTGGGGATCACTAGTTTGCCTGATAACTATAAGCACTTTAATAGAAAATTTTGGTATATCTTAACAAATAATTATTTAGAATGGAACAATCATCTTCAAACTGTTTGTTTCCTTATTCAACTTTTAAGTAACATGGAAGATTCACAAAATAAGAAGTGGAAAATTATACAGCTTATCACGTAAATCACACTTTACAAAACTCTATCTAACTTGAAACTACTTTTATATCTATCATCCTAACAAAGTCAACAACAAATAATTTAAACTATGAAATCAACAAATGAAAAGAATGAACTATACCCAAGCTTTTCATGACCACTGAGGACAAGATAAGGTGTTTTCAACTAAGCTTAAGCATTCCTCATCCTTTCTATAGATAATGAAGGTGTATCGATACTGCTCATTTGTTTCAACTTCAATTCTTCTTGGTATTGCTTCATGCATTTTTCATGCTTCATTTTTCCAGGCCCTTTCTTGTGGAACTTATGAGAGAGTTGCTTAAAGGCTTTCTTTGGAATCAACTGGGATAGAACAACAAAATATCTCAAAGGAATAGGAGAGAAGAAATTAAATTAAAAAAAAAAAACCTACGTAATCATCATATAACTATAAATTAGCACCTCACACCAAAGATACCTTGAGTTTGTTCCCTCTATCTTTAATTTGTTTTAAGCATAAATCAATAAGCTACAACTATTTACCATTCGAGGTCATCTAGTGTAAGGCTAGCTGATTATCTGAAATGGTGAAACCAGCCCATGATTCAATCGTGGGGTAGGGGGAAGGGATGACAGGTTATCGATTCATCCAATTGAGATATGCTTATATGGATCTCCAAAATGCATCTTCATTGAATGAAACTTTTACTTGTCAAAGACTCATAAACTCCCTAATTTTGCAATTACTTTACCTTTTCTCTTACATAATAGCAAAGAGCTCCAATTACAAAAGCAGCTAAAACTCAATTCTACATCCTAGGCATTCCAAACACCAACAATTTTAACATAATGAGAGAAAAGCAATTAGCCTAGCTACGAATAAGTGAAATATTTGAGATAAATGAACAAATGTGTACTAGAAATAGCAAAAACCCTAAGTTTTCCCATGTTAAGACTAGGCTTATTAGAATTTTTTTGGATCCCGCAGCCCTTTTCTAAACAGATCGAATTAGTAGGAGGTTGAGCGTGGAGGATGGAAGGACAAAGAGGATCGATGTTGGAGGGCAATAACGTTGTGTACGTGGGCCACGAGCTTTGGTGGGGGAGAAGATTCTTTGAAAAATTTCGCATAAGAAGGTACGTTTCTAATCACATCTAACAGAGGCAAATTAATATTCACTTTTGAAAGCATGTTAAATAAATTAGAAAAATGCTTATCTTGCTTACTATCTTTTAAACGGTGTGGGAATGGTACTGGTGGTCTGTATGACTCTGATGACTTGTGTGACTTAGGGGAGCTAGATGATTCTCCAACTGTTGCCTTTGGAGGCTCGTCATGTTTGTCACCTCTTTCCCCCAATTCCTTAGAAATTGTGTTGTCATCTTCCATGTTACCTGCACTATAAGGTAAATCATTAGAAATTTCAGGTAAAACTTTTGTAACCACCTTACCACTCAGAAGAACCGTGATAGCTTTCGCTTGCTCGGTTTGACTAGGTAGCTTTCCCGTCTCTTGTTTGTGCATTTGTTCAGCTAGCTGCCCCACTTGTATTTCCACTCTTTTCATTGAAGCTTCCATAGAGTCTATCCTTCCACTACAGGATTGCATGAATGTATTTAAGGTTTCCTTTACAGTTGGTTTATTTTGTAGAAATTGTCAGTTTATGTTTTGGCCTTGTGTTTGATTTTGGACAAATGGTTGGCTATTATTTTGTTTCCAAGCAAAGTTGAGTTGATTGGGTTGTAGGTGTTAGAGTAAGGGTCGTTCCTAGGTTTAGGTTGGTTCCCTTACATTAAATTTGCCTCTTCATTAGCACCTGTATAAGAATCACTTGCAAAAGAACAAGTGTTAGCTCCATGTCCATAAGAACCACAAACTCCACATACCTCATGTTTTGGCATTTGATTCATATTGGTGGTAGTGAGAAGTTGCACTTGTTTGGTCAATTCAGCAAGGTGCATGGCCATTTCATTGTTGGAGCTTAATTCATGGACTCCAGCTCTTCTTCCTCTAGCGCTCTTTTGTTGGAAATTGGCTCCCAACATCTTAAAAAGTTCATAAGTTTCATCCGCTGTTTTCTCACCCATAGTTCCTCTTGCAGCGTTATCAATTGTGAATTGACACTGTAGTGTCAATCCGTCATACAAAATTGATTTTGTAATTGCAACGGGAAGTGGTGATGTGGACACTATATCAAGAGCAATTTGAATATGTCCTAAGCCTCGTGAAAGGGTTCTCCTTCCATCTGCAAAAAAGTAGCAATATTGGTTCTTAGGTCAGACTTTTTTTTATGGGAATATAACTTACCCATAAATTTGTTATATATAGTGCCCTAAGTGGCCAAAGAACCAGGTGCCAATGTCATGAGCCAAGACTTAGCTCTATCTTTGAGAGTGTAAGGAAAACACCTCATCCGTAGTTGATCTTCACTAAGTCCCTGCAATGGAAAGGTTTCCACAGTTGCATATAATTCACGCATAAAATTTAAAGGGTCCTCATTAGAGATACCGTAAAAGGAGGGAAGCATGGAATAATGAATATTTTTCAATTCATAATTCCTAGCTGCCTCTGTAAGTTGAATGCATGATGTGGCAGTTCCAATGATAGGTCTTGCAAACTCTTTATTCATCATCTGTCTACCCAAGTTGTCACCCACTACTGCTTGCAATTGTTGTCAGTCTTCTTCCTCTTGAATTTGATTATCCAGTTTCCTTGATAGGTGTTTGATCCTATGAATGTTGTCAATGAAGGGAGTGGGTTCCTTGTTAAGTGTCCTCCTACCCTGCATGCACAAATAAAAAGCAAACAAATATCAAGGCAGTAGAGAAATTGCAATAAAAGCACTATTTTTTAATTTTTTGATTTTTTTGTGTTTTTGATTAAAAGATAAAAATTAAAATAAAAGTAAAGTAAATAAACAAATAAATCTAATTTAGAAACTCTAAAAAGTTAAAAAGAAAATTACTTAAAATGCCAATTCCTCGACAACAGTGCCAAAAACTTGATGTGCAAATTATAGTACTCGCAAGTATACGAATCACTTGTAGAAAGTGATAAGCAAATCTCCGAGATCGATCTCTCAAAGAATTGCAATGGTTCTAAACAACCTTTTTCTTAATCTAATTAAAGTCCTAAAGCAACTAAGACACTAATTAAATAGAATCCTATAGTACTAAAACTCTAAATAACTAGAATCATAAATCTAATAAAACTGTAAACAAAGTGGATTTGTGAGGAAGATTAATGGTGTTGAACAAACAATTATGTAAATTCAGAATTAACTTAAAAAGATTTCAAATATCAATGGAGAATGTATGGACGTTTAGTTTGGTTGGCCATGCTTGCATCGAAAAGTTATGGTGAATTAACATGAACATGCTAATAAACAATTTTTACTGGCTTTCCTTTCAATTACGAAAACTCCTACGATCGTGTAATTCTTTTTGTTGATTAACTAAATAATATTCTACGATCGGGTATATCAATTAGCAACCAAATTATGCACAAGAAAAATATGTCAATCAAACCAATGTCATGACTAGGTCATTAATTTGAAGTTTTGATTAAGTTTTTCAAAGTAAAGTTAATGTAACGTTCTTAAAACTAAACTCTAATATTTTTCAACTTAACTATGAATCTCAAATTGGCCCATGAAAATTCACAATTAAATATCTAAACATGCTTTTAATCAAAAGGGAAATTTATTTATTTCAAAACAATAAAAACATTCATCACAATAGTTCTAACAAACATGGCAACATAAACTAAACATCCATAAATAAATTAGCCACTCATGTTCATATTAAAATTCATAGACAAATTCAATTTGAACATACACTCAAAGAAGTAACAAGAAGAATAAGTAAATTCTATAACAAGAAGAATAAGGATTGGATGGCGTTCTTCTCCAAAAGCTTGATCTTTGATCTTTAATGGTCTCTTGGATCCTTAGAATTAATTCCCTTGCTTCTTTGAGTGTGAAAAAGCTCCGAAAAACTGATTGAGTCTCTTGTTGGTTCGCAAAATTGAAGTGTAAGTAAATGAGACTCTTAAGGGGGTATTTCTAGATGTAAGGGTTACATAATCCATGATTGATTTAGGAATAGGTGCGCCGCGGCATGCAACTTTTCCCGCCGCGGCACAACAACAAATTGGAAACAATGGTCAAAACCTGAGAGGTGCTCGCCGCGGCATATATTTTCCTCGCCGCGGTGCGTGTTGTCTTCAGTTTCTTCACATGTACCCCTTTACATATGTGCTGTCTCGTTATGTATGACTTACTTAATTGGACTCGTGTTGCCCATAAATTGTGATCCGAGTGCCATAAGTGTTCCGTCTTTGCGTATTTGCATTATTCAACTCATTTGACACTAAAAACACCTGAAATACACTAAAATATACCCGTGATTCTGAATTGATAGATTTATGAAAATAATCATATAAACAAGATATAACAAATATATTTTTAAACAATTAAGCACAATAAATCATGAAATGTTAGTGCTTGAAGATCCACAATAAGGAAATCATATTCAAAATCTCTAAGCAACAATTCCTCCTACACTTTTGAAGAAAAAGAAGAGGTAAATGTCATCACTACCCAAGAGTTTGTTGAAGAAAAGAAGAAAAGTGGTGGAAAACACAAAAAGCAAAAGATCAATCAAATGTGGGTACCTAATCATCCCAACCTAGACAACAAGGAAACCATGCACGTTAAAAAAATATCAACTTGGTTAACAAAAATGCAAGTGGAATCAAGCCTAAAAAAACCAAAATGGGAACGTTCTACTAGAGGAAGATCAAAGATCATAACGTTTCATCCTTCAAATAACCACTTGCAAGTTTGTCATGCCAAAGACGTAAAATGTGGTGCTTGTTGGAAGGCAACCCAACGAATTTTTACTTTTTTTTATTTTATTTCTCTTAATTTATGTATATCTAATATAGTTTAAGTTTTTGTTTGAATTTTTATACAAAGTTTTGAGTTTTACAGATTAAGCCACGACAGTGAATGAGTTGAGCCAAAGTGCAAGGCTCTCTAATGAAAATTGTAAATTTTTAAATTGGCTTGAGCCATGGTAGTGAATACTTTGGGCTACGGATTGATGTTTTCAAGTTGGAATTAGAAAAGACAAAAACTTACGCGAGCCGTAGCGTCCACAATGTTAGGCTGTGAAGAGGGGCTCTTGGGTTGCACATTGGGAATCACAAACAAGCTTGCCCTGCAACGTGAACTTTCTTAAGCCATGGCCCGATCAAATTTTTAACCTAAAATCCTTCCTCCCACGCAATTTTTTCAAAACTTTTCATCCCTAACCTCTTTTCATCTTCATCCCTAAGCTCTCTTCATATTCATCCCTTACACACATAAACACCATAAATCTCAAAATTTTCACACAAATCACTCAAATTTTTCACTCAATACTACATTCCTAACACAACTCAAACATTTTTTAGAGTTCTTTGCATAATTTGCAATAACATTTCAAGCATTTGGGGGTTTTTCACCTTCAAGCATCTTGATCTTTTTCACCTTAAATCTTCAAGTAAGTTACTCCATTGTTCTTCTTTTAGACTGGTGGTGTATTTTTCTAGTTAAAGTTTTTAGAAAAAGTGTGGAGATTTAAGAATTGAGAATAAACCCCAAATTGTGTAGTTTAAGGGATTAAGAACAAATTTGTGTTTGGAAAGTGTAGTTTAAGCTTTGGTTGTGTAGAGAGGTAATTTTAATTTGGGATAAAGTTAAAAACCAAGATAGCATTGATAAAATCATCAAAAAAATCAGGACTAGTATGATTTTCATATTCGAAAGAAAGAATGAGAAAACAAGGATTTTTCATATTCAGAAGATATAAGAGGTCTAAGATATTATCTCTAGAAAAGGTGACCTCAGATGCCCTTACAAAAAGAAATAGAGAAGTGACAAATGCGATGAGCACGTATTGCAGAATAAAACTCCACGATAAAAGTTGAGTCGAAGGATTAAGTAAGAGAACAAAGAGAAAGCCAAGAAAAGTATGCAAACCTTTTCTAGATAGAAATAAGAGTACAAGGAAAATAAAGACATTTAGAGAAAAAACACAAAACATAGAAATAAACACATATCGAGAATGCTACAAAAAAAAAGAGAAAAGAAGAAATAACTCAAAACAAACTGACTCACATCCAAAAATAGTGTGTTCAAACTGCATCCCTACTTCTAAAAAAGATGTGATAAGGGGAAACAGAAGTAGAACATAATTTCTAGTCCATATGAGCATTGGAGTATGAATAACTCGAGAGTTCTTTATTTTAGAAATTTTTGAATGATCTGTTGAGCAGTCATACAAGTGACTAGGAGGGCTTTAGAAAGTTTTTCCCTTTCTTCACTGTGTCGCCATGCATAATACACCTAGAAACAAAATGCTCAAACGAACCATAGTAGGAATATCCTGAGAAGTCAAAATTAGAAGAGCAAGGGGGAGATCTCCTAGTACTACTCTGAACATATCTTGAAACTGGTTGGCAAGGTAGCCAACAGTACCATAAGAATGACAACTATTAATTAGAGAGTGAGAAGAACTAGATCTTTATCTCAGAGTAGTAAAACGAGGAGGAGAGGGAGTGAAATAAGTGCCTACATTGAGTCTCATATGGGGGTAAGAACTTGAATTCTCACAATGAGGTTTGATATGCCCACGCTCACGAAAATGGTGACAAGAGAGGATGAAGCACGTAGGTAGTGGCAATAGACCATCACCAACATGACTTGAAGAAGAAGTAGGAGATGAGATGTTCATCTTACTAGAAGATACTGGCTAAAACAACACCTATGACTTACCTTTTCCTTTGGCAACAACAATCTTATGATGAGGATCTTTTATAATAGGTTAGATGAAGAGGAGAATAGTAGTAGAAGCAGGAGCAATAGTAGAAAAAGTAGTAATAGAAGATGCAGATTTAATAAAGAGAGAAGCAGAAGCAACAGTAGAAGGAGAAGAAGTTGAACAACCATCATTAGTAAAGCACAACCCACGTCTATCACCAGGAGCCTTGTTCCTAACAAGGATCTTATCAAGGTTCTGAGTAGCCATTAGAAATTTCTTAACAGTGGTCCTGGAGTTTTCCATCTCCTTTTCAAGGTCAAATTGCTTTGCACTCAAAGTAGTGAATAGGTCATCCTTTTCCCTAATGGATGCATTAAGAAATTTAGAAGAATTGTCCAAACATTGAACATTATCTTGAAGAGTTAAAAACTCCTCATCTTTTTCAAATACGACATGAGCAAGGTATCCCTTTTCACTTTCCAAGATTTCAATCTTCTTTCCTAGAAGTGAGATTCTTTCAACTTCCTCCACTGACAGATCCAAACTAACTATATGTTGATCTACAACACTTTGTAGATTCTTTAGAGATTGTTCAAGGAATCTCATCCTTAACTTGTTTGACTTAGTTTCAACAATCATGTTGTTAAATATTTTTTGCATAATCTCACATTTCTTAGTGAGATAATCTCTATCAAGTAAGTGAGTGGACCGCTTCTTGTCAAACTCAGCTTTAAGAGTACTCAACTCCTTTTCTTTAGTCTCAAGGCTGTACAAAGCCTTCTTTTGAGCTTTCTCGATCTTAATGTGCTCCCTGGGAAATTCGTTGTAGGTATTCAAGACCTCATCATGCTCGTCCTCATCGAGGAATCTGGAAGATTGAGAGGTCATAGTGGGAGGATCATTTTAGTCTCTATAATGGCTATAAAGTTACTTTCATCCTCTTCCGAACTATGGCTACTATCCAAAATAGTAACCTTTGCCATCATAGCCTTATTGCCAGATTTTTGTCCCTTTAACTAACACTGAGCGGTAATGTGTTCAATTTTTTTGCACTCATAACACCTAACATGTCTAGTCTGACTCCTAGACTGAGGTCTTTCTTCATCTTCTTTAGAGACTTTAACTCTAGCTCTAGAATCTCTTTGGCCTAAGCTTTCCTTATTTGATATACCAGAAGTGTTCCTTTTGCTCCTAAAGAATTTCTTAAACTACTTTGCTAACAAATCAAATTCTTCTTCATCCATGCTGGATGAGTCATCACCGTCAATAGCGGCTTTAAAACTTTCCCTTTCTAAGTCTTGGTGGTCTTTAAAGCAAGATTCTTTCCTCTATCAACAAAAGTAGCTCTTTTGGAAAGTAAGTGATCAATTTCAAAAGCTTGAAGAGTTTCAACAATCTCATTGACCTTCAAAGGTTCTCCTTTAAATGTTGTTTGAATAGAGATAACTTTTCTCAAAAACGCTAAGGCAAGCTACACAAAATCTTCTCATCTTGAAGTTTTTCATCAATAGGACGGCCTAGGTTGTAAGAAGTTTTGATGATGTCAGAAAAGCGGTCGTAGAAGTTGTCAAAGGTCTCATCTTTCTCCATCTGAAAGAGTTCATAGTCTCTTTTAAGTCTCCTTAACTCAGATTTTTTTACTACAAAGGTAACCTCATGCATAATTTCCAAAACATTCCAAGCTTCCTTGGAAGTAGTGCAAGTAGAAATTTGTCTATATTCTTTTGGAGTGACAGATAAAGTAAGTGCATATAGTCATTTACTGTTCCAAAGCACTCGCAACTTTCCTCTTTCATCCATTCAATCATAGGCTTGGGAACAATTGTTCCATCTTCAAGAGTTTTCGTAAGAGGCGTCCAGCCATTATGTACTTGATACCAGACACGGTCTCCCATCAACCAAAAGAAGGTCCAAATATCAATCTTCCAATAGGTATAGTTATGCCCATTGAGAAATGGAGGTCTACCCACGTTTCCTCGTTCACTAGAGTCCTTCTTGGTGAAAAGTGAGTGTGTGTGAAAAGTACAAGAAGTAGATCAACACCAAAGCTGCTAAGCCCAACAATGGTGTACTTGCTCTGATACCAATTGAGAGAAGTCCCAACTTGGAAAGCAACCAATTTTAGGTGATACAAACACCTAAAGATTCACCCCTCCTGTACAAGCAACGAAAAGTAATTAATAAATAACATGTAATTGTAGAAAATGAATTAGGCAAAGAAAAAATATAGAAGAAAAAGCAGTAAATACTTTCTAATCTTATTATATACTATATATGTTGTCACATATATTGTGAATACTTAGATTGTACTAACTCATGTAGCAAAGCATACAAATACAACGATATAACATGGTAAACCCACTTAGGCTCAAATCCTAAGTGGTCACATTCACAAGTTACTTAAGGCAACCACTCAGCAGCCAAATCAACTAAATAAAATAAAATAGTTAATACAAAATCAATAAAGATAAAATGTCAATACCTCTATCAGTCAGGGACCACATGTCCTAACAGCCTAAGCTGCTATCACCAACTGTCACAATAGTTACTTTGATCCTCATTAGATCTGACTCACCTTAGAGCCATACCACTGCGCAATGTGATGCAAATACCTACAATCAGTATGTGTGTACAATTAATATGCAGTTTACCCAAAATATGATTTTAGAGTAAAACACCTTTTATCAACAATACAGAAACACACTCAACATATGTTGCTACAAAACCTCTACCTCGTAATAACAATACAGAAATACAATTAATGCATTGTTATTACAAAAACTTTGATTATTTTTAAAAAACTCCACCACCACCTCGTATTTTAATACATAAACAACATTCGATGTATTGAGGATATAAAGTCTCCTTTTAAAATTAATTCACAAAAATCTTCAAGTGAATAACCACGTCTGAATCACTGATACAGAACAACACATAATGTATTAGTGATATAGAAAAAAAAATATTTTTGATAAAAATATTTTACACAAAAATAAGTTTTATTTAACACCACAAATCAGCTCAAAGAGTATGAGAAATGGGGATTAAAGAGTGTGAGAGGTGTAATTGATAAGTGAGAGGAGGGGGTATTTATAGCTAATTTTTTAGCTTCCAGAACCATTGCCAACTCCTTACCACCACCTCACCACGCATCCCCGTGAGGCTTTGCTGATCATCCCAACGAACCCCTTCGAGATATTAATAAGATCCAACGAGTCATAGTTCCACCATGTGCACACTTGCAAACTTTTTGCTGACCACCTCGACAGCCAACAATGAGACCTCTGCGAGACCCTGGTGAGCTAATAAAAATAATTTTTTTAAGGCAAAAATTCACCAAATAAAAAGCCATAAACACCTACCAACTCTGGGAAACAAATGCAAGTAAAAAACACATTTTAACATGCAATTTATATGCTCCCAACCACCACGTGGTGTGCATATCATACAAACATAAAATAGTATTAAGAACAACATGAGTGTGTACGATGTTGATCACAAGCAAAGCAGCTTACATAAAGGTAGACAAAACACTAAGTAAAATAAACACACGTCATGTTTTGCACACAGGAACGCCAACAAAGACATAGAGGGACTTATAGGACTTACAAATTTGATTAGCATGAGAGTGTGATTAGGTTAGGCTATTATATTATGTGTAGTTTACTTGAGAAATGAATGCATGCATAGTTTAAGGTCAATTGATCTTATACTTTGTTACTAGTCACTTGGGGAGGAATTTAAGGATTCACATGATTAGGAGATTGGGGGATTAATAACTTCCTTGGTTACATCTTTCATTCACATTTCTTCGCTGTGTTTTGTCCAAATAGTAGTCTTAATATTCGCATTGATACTGAATTTCTAATTAAACTTTTACCTATGGATTCGACATCTGTACTTTAAAGACTTATCACTTGTATACATCCTGCATACTTGCGGTTTAGCCTGGTCATATTCCTTTATTCTTTTCAGATATATAAATGGCCAAAATTAGCCTTAGATAAGCTAACAAAAATGATTCACAATTTATTTTGGTCGAAAAAGATGAATATAATTAAACAAATTCAAGTTTCTTGGAGGAATTGCTATCGCACACTAAAGGAAGGAGGTCTTGACTTATGGGATCTCGGTATCTTAAATGAGGTCATGCTTAGCTAGTTTGCTTGGCTGGTCATCATAGGGAACTCTAACACTCTTCTTTACTTGCATAAGCGATACCTGACTAGAGATGATTCTTCATGGAACAACTATGTCTACTCATTAGTCTGACCTAATTTACGATCTCATTATCTAACCCTCTTAGAGGATTTTCGGTGGCTAGTTGGAGGGAATTTTGTAGTAAGGTTTTGGACTAAAAATTGGTCGGGCACTCATCTAACTGAAAGGATGGATTGCCCTCAAGTGGACCCACCAATACACTTACTATAGGGGATTACCTACGAGAGAATGGATGGCATATGCTACAATGTTGCCTCTAAGATTTTTTCAACAATGTTGGGATTGGTACAGACAACAGAGTTTGGACACGTTCAATTAAAGGAGTTGTCACAACTAGCAAGGCTTATGATTCACTACATGTGGTTAAAGAACGTAAGAGTTGGCACAGGGTCTGTTGGGCCCCTTTTATACCACATTCACGATCTATTTTTCTCTGATGTGCTATTTAAAATAAACTCCCCATGGATTGCCAGTTAAAGAAGAGGTAACAATTTTTTCCTTCCAGCTGCTCATTATGGGATTCTGCGGAGGAAACTATATATCATCTTTTTTTGAGTTGTCATTTTATAGGTGCTTTCTGAGACCTCTTGTACTCCTTCTCTAGCAAAAATCGCACATAAACTCTTCTATCCTTAACTTATGAACGACTGTAATGGAAATTGATTTTAGGTCATAGCTTGGTAATTTATGAAAAATAAGGATTGCTTCACTCATCTAGGTGATATGTATATCCATAAATGATTATCGATTTAATAGTAAACGGATGACACTGAGTTATGCTTTTTCCATAGTTTGGAAATTTATTCATGAGGCAGGTCTATCACAGAGTGGATCCATGCGGAATAAAGTGGACCACAATCTTCAAGTGCTCAAGCATCTGCGAATACCAAGCATCCCACAACGAGCTCTAAGGATTATAGAGGTTATTTGGAAGGCACCACCCTCGAGATAGATATAGGTAAATAGAGATGGTGCAGCTTTTAAGGTACCAAGCTTATTTAGTTGGGTAGGTATTTTTTGAACTTTAAGAGCATTTGTTAACGGTTGTTTTTATATCTCGCTTACAGTCCCATATGCTTTTGAGATAAAGCTGGCGACAGCCATTCATGCGATTATGTATGCATATAAATTTGAGAGGAGGCAACTTCTGTTGGAGTCAAACTCAATGTATGTTGTTACTCTTTTTCAAACCGAAAATTTTTCGGTGCCTTGAAGATGGTATTCGGCTTGGGCTAATTGTCTAGAGAAAGTTACCCACATGGAGTTCCACTATTCATATATTTACAGAGAGGGTCATGTAGCAATTGATAGTATAACTTCTAAGGCTCCTAGTTTTTGTACAACGACTTGGTGGTGGGAGATCCCCTCTTTTGCTAATTCTTTCATTTTAGTGAATGCCAACAGCAAAACCCAATAATAGGTTTTTGCTGAGAATTGATTTGTATTCTTTTTTCTTATATTTAACAATCCTAGTAGTCGAGGGGTGCAAGAAGAATGTGCTGAGGAGCTGGCAACCTAGTTAGGACATCCTCATGCTCTCACTGAGACCTACTAGCTCCAACCTTTCATTTAAAAAAAGTTCTCAAACTCTTAAATTCTACTATATAATTCTTAAACTTTTGAATTTTTACACATAGGTCTCTGAACCTTTAATTTAGTCCCCAAATTTTTAAAAACTCACAAATATATCTTAAAAATTTTATTTAAAAACATGTATAAAGTACCCAATATAGGACATATGTATGAATTTTAAAAAATTTGTGACTAAATTGTAGAATTTAAAAGTTTAGAACCTATATGTAAAATTTTAAAAGTTTGAGACTAAATTATAGAATTTAATACTTGAGAAATCTAAGTATAAATTTAATTAAAATTTATAAACAATGGATTAATTAAGCTTGTTTTTTAATCTAATATCAAATTGATGTAAAAGAAAGAGTGAATAAAGGGAATAGACGAAAGTGGAGAAATAATAAATGAATTAGGAATTAGGGATTTAGGAAAACAAAAATGGAAGAGACGAGGATTTAATTGGGGGAGAAACTAAGTGTCATTAAAATTTCTTCTTATTTGAAAGGACAATAATATATCAATAGAATAGAAAACTAATAAAATCTTAAATATAATAATCTAAATAATTATATGATATAAAATATAAAAGATCATCAAATAATATGCTATGAGATAATAATCAAATAACATTTTATAGAATAATAATCAAATCTAGACAAAACCTAATATAAATCATAGACAAATGTTAAGCAAGTCCTTTAACTACTATAGTTATAGCACTTACGTACATTAGCTATTGCATTTATATTACTTGCGCCTTTTAGTTATTAAAGTTAGAACATTTAGGTACAATAATTTTTTTTTTTTGTAATAATTTAGTTTATCAACTTTAAAAAAGTGATAGCATGAGTCAAAATGGTTAATTTTTATATTTTTTTTAAATTATTTTTTTATTTTTCAACTACATTTGAAAAATAAAGTTTTAATATGAATAGTTATCAAAACAGTTTGTAAAAATAAAATTTTTAAAAAATATAAAAATTGATCATTTGGACCTATGCTATCATTTTTTTTTTTTTTAACTGATAAGCTAAATTACAACCGAAATAAAAAGTTATTTAACTGAAGTGATCCATTTCAACAGTGTATAATACCTAGCTTTCTTAAGAAAATAAAAATTAATAGGTAATTCTAATAATGTGAAGGAAAAAAAAAGTCTTATTGTAAATTATATGCTGTTCTAAAAATCAACAGATGTCACTGCATGAGCTGTTTATGCTAAAGCAAAAAGAATCTGATAAAGAAAATTTGCATGAACAATATTTGTATTTAATTTGAACACAAAAATAAAACACCCATAAGTCTCTATTTCAAATTTGCAATATGGTTCCTAACATAATTTAAATTAATTAAACCAACCATTTTGTAGCTCTTGAACTGAAAATTGCACTCATAAGTCAGCTTGATTCTTCCTTATGCTTATAATTTAATTATAAGGTAAAATTGCTATTACAGTACATTAGCTATTAGATAACTTAAGTACGCTAACTAATTTTTGTAAGTAGTTTAGTACAATAGTTTTCAAAAAGTAAACAAACAATCAATTTTTATATTTTTTACTATTGTTTAAAGTTTTTATTCAAAAAACTATATTAATAGTTGAAAAAATGAATAAAAAAAGTAATTTTTTTAAAAAATAGCCATTGAACTTAAATGCACTGTATAATTCTTGTGTTGTCATTTTCTTAAAGGCTAATGTAATAAATTGCTTCCAAAAATAAGTAGTGAACCTCAACAGTTGCAAAAGCTAGTGCATATGTGCCGTTACCCACCCAAATTATTGGTTAATTATTCCTTGTCGTATTGAACATGAATGATCTCAACAAGGACTGGATACCCTAAGAGGATTATTTTGCAAATGTTGATTCTGATTTTGATTATGATTGAGATTGTCATGAACATAAGTAGACCCACCATGTCTGGTCAAGTCCATTCCTGCCATTTCATCTTCATGAGAAATTCTCAGCAAGTTCAAGGTATGCAAAAGAAAAAACAAGGTTCCCATAGTCACACTCACCCACCCAACCACCACCAATATCTCTATCAAATTTGCAGCCAATAGCTTCCCTCCACCTCCCATGAACAACCCATATGGCCTTCCGGGTCGACCCGGATAAACCTCATCCACATATTTCCCCCTTGCAAACAATGCAACAAATATTATTCCCCAACAACCACAACCAGCATGAATTTGGGCAGCCTCTAATGGATCATCATACTCCATCTTCTCAGCCAAAATGTTAAACCCAATGAGCACCCAAGCCGAAACAAACCCACATATAATAGCTGCCCAAGGGTCAACCACAGAACACCCTGCAGTTATAGCAGTGAACCCACCAAGCAAACCATAACAGACATCATTCAAGTTCCAATGGCCAACGAGCAAGCGCTTCACAAATAGTGTTGTAAGTGCTGCAGTACAACCCGAAAGAGTTGTGGTTACGGCAGTACGGCCAATGGCACTCCATTGGCCGTAGAATGACCCACTTAGGCCATAAACTTTACTAATTATGAAGAATGAACCAGGATTGAAACCATACCATCCAAACCATAACAAAAAGGTACCCAAAACAACTAATGTTCCACTATGCCCTCTTATGCAAACACGCCTACCTTCGTGGTCAAAACGACCAATTCGAGGACCTTCTATAATGGCTCCCCATAAACCAGCAATGCCTCCCACTAAATGAACAACACCACAACCAGCAAAATCTATGACTCCAGACCCAAATAAGAGGCCGTGCGATCTAGATGCACTTGCCCAACCATCAACAGACCAGAACCAATGTGAAACAATTGGGTATACTAAACCTGTGAGAAAGGAAGAGTAGATCAAGTAAGCAATAAATTGGGTTCGTTCGGCAATTGAGCCACTGACTATTCCAGCGACGGCAATAGCAAAAGCCCATTGGAAGATGAAGAAACTGTAATCGTAGAGGCGTGAAGGGAAAGAATGGAGAGCGAAGTAGGTGTGCCCAATGAAGCCATTGGAGGGAGTACCCCAAGCGAAAGCAAAGCCGAAGAGGTAGTAGAAAATGGCGCCAACAGCTGCGTCGAGGACATTGGTTAGCATGATGTTCATTGTGTTTTTGGCTCGAACTGAACCAGCGCAAAGCATAGCAAAGCCTAGTTGCATAGCGAAGACAAGGTAGGCTGAGAAGAGCAAAAAGGTTGTGTCAATTGCATACGACGTGTCGCTGAATTTATAAGACATGGATGTGAATCTACTGCAGATGTATTCGGCTGCAGCCGAGTTGGTGGCGTTGCCTAAGAGAAGGCGGAGATCTGCGGCAGAGCATGTTAGTGAAGCCATTTTTAGTTTGCTTTTTGGAAATATATTAATTTGTTTAGAACGACATGATTAATTAAAATGAACAACAAATGAGTCTTTGTTAATATTGAAGGTGCGAGATTTTATAGGAGATTCAAGTGATTGAGTCAATTGGTTTGCCCGTCGCCTAAGCACTCGGCGAAATTAATAGAACAAATTACCCTAACTGTGAGATATAATAAAATTTTTGAACTTTTTCATTAAGTCGCCACACAGGCACTACATGATCTTATGAATGAAATTTTTTTCCACGAAGAGAGTAAGTAAATCTCATAAAAGCTATACATTAAAATATTTCTAGCCCCTATTCTGGGTTTTAGTTTTCCAGGCATTTCTTTCTCTCATGTTAATTCATTATCTATCTCTCTTCCTTTAATATAATCCCTATTATTTCAATATTACAACAGTATAAAAAAAATCTCCTTATAAATGCCCTCATGTAACATGTTTGTTTCTTACATCCGCAACATTATTTTTACTTTTGTTTTAATTAAGATTTACAAATTTATCAATCTAATTTAGAAATTGTTCGTTCTTTTCTACAAAGTCACACTTTATATATATGTCTTCGCATTTCTTATTTAGAATTATAACAATTTTTCCCTAATTTAGCCATCTCATATCAAATGTAGTAATTATTTTAATTTTTAATTTTTACCTACTTATACATTTTTATTTATTTTCTCATTTATCTGGACTTCAATTGATGTTAATGTATATTACTTTAAAACCCAAAACCATAAATTTTTTATTTCATTGTTGAAACTCTTTCCAAAAAGAAAGAAAATTAACATAAATGCTCAATTTTCTAGGAAATATGCAACCTTGTCTTTTCAAATATGTTTTTCAATCCTAATGAAAGGGCTGCAACTAATGAGGGTCCAAAAGTCTCCTAATAATTTGACTATTCACGTATATGTACTAGCAATTTCACTGACATGGCACTGGCTCATTGGTAGTTCATAAAACTAAAGTAGTGTCTGATTAGTGTCAGGAAGGACATTTGTACAAAGCATAAGCCAAGATTGATTCCACAGTCTGGTACTAGTACCTAGCTGGTGCCTGGTTTGTGGGCTGGTTGGCCTTGAGTTTGGCTCTAATTGGTAGGCCCCTTGATTAGGGTAGCTTATACAAAGCGATTATCTTGTTTCTTTGTACCAAATATCAAGTCCTCATTCTTTCACTTTATGTGAAATTGGAAGAATGATTGGCAATTGTTCATACTCAATGTCAAAAAAATGACCACTAGTCATGTCATTCACTCAACATTAAATCCTTCCAACCCCTAAATTTCTTGAGGTATATAAATAAGGTTGAAGTTACTTTCATTTGTACTCTTTTACCACACCAATTTCGCTCTATTTTTTAGTGGTTTTTAGGCCTTTGTCAATATCAGCCCATTTTGAAGATTATCATCTTGTCTTTATGCACAAACTTTGTTTAATAGCTCGAAAGTGTACAAGTCACTTATAGTAAGCAACAAGTATACTTTTAAAGTCGGTATCTCAAGGAATTTGTGTGATTTTAAATAATTTTCACTCTTCTTAAAAACTTAAATAACTAATTAAACAAAAAATTAAATTTAACACTCTATCAAGATCGTTGGGACAAAAATCCTAAAAGAAGAATAAATAATTGAATATCGATTCAACTCAAAACAAAATCAAGAAAGCTGTAAAATCAATGGAGGATTTATAAAAAGTTTAGCTAGTAACTATGCTCGATTCGAAAGACTTAGGCCAAATAACATAAGTTGGGGGATAGATCAAGTTCTAGAAAAAGAGTAGAGAGAGAATGGAGAAAGTAATAAATAAGGTGTTTAATACTGATGGTTCAATGATATTTTTGTTGAGTATTTATAAGTATTACATTTCTAATAGGGGTACATTTCTAATCTACATAGAGCAATATATATATAGGCTGAAACCAAGTATGTGGTCGATCTTTGTATCTTTGTAGAAGACGGTTTGATCCTCAGTTATTAAAGTGCTCAGTAAAATGTACAGACATAGGAGTATCTTGTCACATGTGAGACACACAGCTTGGAGGTTGGTAGCTAGACACCTCAACCAGTCATTAGTCGATGTCCATACAACAAGTCCCCCACTCTTATAGTTCGGTCTTGCACGAACTAGAAGAGTATTATCAGACCTTTCGTAACGTTAGTAGATCTATCTCTTTGCATTTCGGTTGCCATGTGTTGCGCATCCATCGATGGTTTTTCTCGAAATTTCAAAAAAAAAAATGGCAGCATAGTTTTCACTATATAAGGTGGAAAGTTCAAAGGTGTTCTTTTTACTTTAAACTTTTTCTTTGCTCAACCAATTATCTTCTCTATCGCTTTTCCCCATGAATCATTCTATGTAGTCCTACCATTTTATATTCATGTTCGTTCCTTTTCAATCATTTATTGCCTTTGGTCGAGTTTTTCAAATTGCTTCTAATTCAAGATCTTTTATTTTTAGGTCAGTACCTTTTACATGTCAATTTTTAGTTAATGTATATATGTATTCCTCTTGTCCCTATAATAATTTAAATATTTATTTTTCTTGTATTAGATCATACTTTATAATTCATATAGCATGGTCGGTAAAAGGGATTAAAAGACTTGTAGAGGTTTTGTCAGGAACCTTGTAAATTACAGAGGGTGAAGGGTTGGCAAGCACCTCCTATTTCGAGTCTTTGGATGAATCTGGTTCAACCAGCACTTCATTTGAGAGCTTGTCCGATAACCAAGATGCTACAGTCATTGTTCCTCCCCCGACAACCATGAGCTCTTCAATCAGGATTCCTATAGGGACTAGCTTAGCAGTTCTAGGGTCATGGAGCAAGAAGTCAGGGCAGGTAAAGGCACAAGTAAACTGACCCATAGGACCAAAGTTTGGGGTCCCCAACCCAAGTCTTGTGAATTCACTTTAGAGAACGAGCTTCGACTCCAAAATGTTTACGACATCTCAAAAAATGTGCAGATAAGGATTCCAAATTTGGGTACTATTGACAATGATTCACCTCCAGCTGGTGGAGCGTATATTCCACGAGAAGCCACTTTTGTTCAGACTCCGCTTCCCTCTCCCAGAATTCATAAGGGATTTCTTAAGGAGAACACAAATATCCCTCGGCTAGAACCTCCCAAATGGTTGCAGCTATTTGAAAGAAGTCCAACTTAGAGAACAACCAAGTCTAGGTGATACAGACACCTAAGGACTCATCCCACTCGTACAAGCAGTGAAAAGCAATTAAAAAGAACAAGTAGCTGCATATAAATAATAAGTTAGAAAACAAAGAAAGAAGTAAAAGCAGTAATATTTTTCAATCTTAGTATATACTATATATCTTGTCATATATATCGTAGATACTTAGATTGTACTAACTCATGCAGTAAAACAAGCAAACACAACAATATAATATGGTAAACCTACTTAGGCTCTAATCCTAAGTGATAACATCCACGAGTTGCTTAAGACAACCACTCAGCAGCCAAATTCAGTAAAAGAAATAAATAGTTAATACAGAATCAAAAAGGTAAGACTTTGAATGCCTCTATCAGTCAAGAACTACTTGTCCTAACTGCCTTGGCTGCTATAACCAGTTGTGTTCACAACTACTTTGATTCACACTAAATCTGGCTCACCTCTAGAGCCATACCACTAAGCAGTATGATGCAAATACCTATGATCAAATTAGTGTACAAATATATATGTAGTTTACCCAAAATATGATTTAGAATAAAATACTTTGAATCAATAATACGAAAACACACTCGGCATATGTTGATACGCCGTATTGTTGATATAGAAACTCCACCTCATAATAACAATATAGAAATACACTCAATGTATTATTATTACCAAAACTCCGTTTATAAAAGAATTTAATAAACTTCTCCACCTCCTCGTATCTCAATATATAAACAACACTCGATGTATTGAAAACAAAAAATCTTCTTTTTCAAAATATTTAAATCATAAAAATCTCTAAGTGAATAATCACCTCTAAATCACTAATACGAAACACTACTCAATGTATTAGTGATACAGAAAATGTAAAAATATTTTTTGTAATAGCAAAAAAAAATTCATCTAAATAAAATATTTCAGATAGAAGTTATAAAATTGACAAAGTTTTTTCACATAAAAATCCTTCATATAAACAAAAAAAGTGAATGGGTATTTATTAAAAAATTTCAAAGCATGGAGACTCTTGCCAACCCCTTGCGGCACCTTCATCGCCACCTCAGTAAGGTATCAGTGAGATACCAGGGAACCCTCAACAAGGTTTAATGGTAAAAAAAAATAAAACAAAACAACATCGTTGACCCCTCGCTGAACTACCATGGAGAATTCCCAAAGAGACCCCAAGGATCTTAAAAAAAATGAACTTTTAAGATTAGAACAAAATGAGAGAAATAAACATAAATACCCAGAGTTTAGAGAAAACAAAAAAAAGGATAAAAACACACTTAAACATGCACACTACATGCACCCAACCACCCCGTGGCATGTGTATCATACAAACATACAATAGTGTTAAGTACTACATAAGTGTGTGTGATACTGATCACATGCAAAGCATCATATAAAGAGGTAGACAAAAATAATAAGTAAAAATAAACAGACTCCATATATTTTTACACGAAAATGCCAATAAAGACACAAAGGGACTTAAAGGACTTACAGTATTTAATGTGCATAATGATCTTGTGTAGAGAGATCAGGATTTCAATAGGTATGCCAGAGTTCAATAAGGCCTATGCCTTAAAACAAAGCCCTCTAATGAATGGAGGGTGTGTATGTTGTCCAAACAAGACTGGGGTTTGAACGTAATAATATCAGACAACGAGAGGGATTGGAAACAATTTTTCTTTTACATTTCTGGTTGGTGGGAGTCAAAGGAGGAAGGAAATTTGATTCCATTAGCTTGGGTGAACGTGAAGAACATGCTTAAACGTTCGTGTTTTCACCCATTCACTTTAAATGAACAAGAAAAAGTTTCTCTAGGCCAGCTTCAAGGATACCTAAGAAAATCAACCCCTTATAAAAAGGTCTTTTCAACTCCCCATTTGATAGCTACTGGATTATTGTGGCCTGGTGCTAGACCACCAACAATGAGAATTAATCGAGCTGTACGTCGCTCCTCTAAGAGGGAAGCTTCAACCTTAGAGTTTGGGTCTAATTTTAAGCATGTGGGTGAAGGTTTAGCTTAGTACCAAGATTGTGGTTTAATTTTGTTCTAGCCTATTAAATGAAATTATGTGCCTAATTATCTGTATTTATTTTTGTAAAGATGGATCCTAATGAGATCACCTTGGATGCCTTATTCATTGAATTTTAGGCGACGGCCAAAGCACTATCCTCCTCTCAAGGTTTGAAGAAGAGGAGGATTGCCCCGAGGAAAAAAACCCCACCTCTTCCATATCAAGGAACTAATGAGGAGAATAGTCTAGGATCTCCCATTTTTCCTTCATTCATGGCCCTTCAGCCTCCCACACCTGCACTGGACAAAGGGAAAGACGTGTAGTGATTCGATGAAGGGCTTAACATCTTGAAGCCTGTTTTAGGGAACCCTACTACCATGGACGAGTTCGCCTGGGTGTTACCAATTGGACCAAATGAAGATACCCTGGATGACATTTGCAAGGAGGTCGACTCGCTAACACTTGCGAATTGCAAGTTGGTAGAGGTAGTATGACCACCTACCCTCTTTTTTATTTATCTCTTTTTATTTTTATTTTTGACTGTTGTGTTTAATGTTCCTTGTGCTAGTCCATGTCTTTCATCTAGTATTTTAAGGTGCGATGGCTTGAAAAGCAGAAGAACAACATGAGAATTGAGAAACAGGGACACCATGTGGCTTTGTCCAAGGTAACCTCTTTGCATGCTAAAAATGTCGACCTCGCAAAGAGGAAATAGGAGGCTTTTAAAGCCTGTGAAGAATCTGAGAATGATCTCAGGGCCGTCAAGGAAGAACTAGTTGAAGAGAAAAGAGCGCGGGCTAAAGCCCAAGAGGACTTGGAGGTAGCTAAGGCCAATAATATGTAGTTTTCCCAAGTGGGTTATAACAAGGTCATAGAGACCTTCAAGGTTAAGGCCGTTGAGAAGGGGAAGCTGGAAGAGTATAACTTCATCCTTGACCTCGACTCACTAACACCCAATTCTCCCCAAACTTAGATCGATGATGGGGTTGAGGAGGTGGATGGTGAAGAGGATGTTGTCGTTGCTGGCAAGGCCGCATACCCTTGAAGATGCTCTTTTTATTTTGTAATTTCATTTATTTTGTATTTCTTGTACGACCATGTTAACTCGTGATTTTGAGAAACATTTGTAATTTTGTATAAACAATTAATTCGACTTTATAAAATAATTTTTCGTTGAACAAAATTTCGTGTATGTTTGTTATTTATTTAGCTCATATATTTATGTCTTGAATGTTTTATTTTATTTAAGTTGTTTGAATAAATGAACGATGTGCAGTTCACAAATATTTTTTTTATTATTATTATTTTATATATTTTTTAATTTAAAATTATTGTTTTTTTTAATGGTTGGGTGCATAGGAAAACATAATTTTGTACACGTGTGTGAAAACTGTTCACAACCTATGGTATATAAAGAGGGTGAGGTAAGGACAAGTTATAATTATAACCTTAACTTGTATTCTTTCGCCTATTATTGATGACTATTGATAAACACAATTTTTACCTATATTTTGTTACGTTTTTAAGCATTTATTTTATGTTTTATTTTATTATTTTATCCAAAATAAATATATTTTGATCATTTTTAAGTTTATAATTATTTGGGAAGAATTTACAATTTTTTGGAATTTTTATGGATTTTTTATGAATTTAATTAGACAGGTGGATGTATAAAGAAAGAAATGTGGATCTGTATAGTAAAGCCCAGTCAAAGTCTACTGCCACGTAATCATCCACGTCAGCGAACACTCAGCGTTGATCAGCCAATAATAGAACGCCACGTGGAAGGAATCTCATAATGGCTTGACTGACACGCGTGCGTTGATCAGCCAATAACAGAACGCCACGTGGAAGGAATCTCATAATGGCTTGACTGACACGCGTGCGTTGATCAGCCAATAACAGAACGCCACGTGGAATCGCACTCACATCTGTCCCCCTCACGCTGACCGCACTGACATGCGTGTACTGACGCACCAATGATGAGCTGACACGTGGCACTCTATCTGAATTTATTTTCCTATAAATAGGGGGCATCCGGGACAGTTTTAACAGACAATTCACACCATTTTTCTTTCACACATTTGCAGAGACAGATTTTGGAGGAGTTTCTCCTCGGTTTTTAGGATAGTTTTTAGTTTTCTCTTCTTCTATTTTTCTGTATCAGTTTTAATTAATTTTTACAGTTTAATTTTACGATATTTTAGAGAGAGAAATATTATTTTCCTGTATAATATTTTCATCTCTATAATTGAAATATTATTACTGTAATTTTTATGCCTTTAATAATTAAATTTACGATAGTAAATTTAATTATGTGTGGCTAAATTTTTATCTGGAATTTTTAGTTATGCTACCATGATTATTTTGGATTAATTATTATAGAAAAGTTTGATATTATTTCATGTTCATTTTTCTTAATAGCTTTAATTATTAATAGGAGATTGATCAAATCACTATTTATAGTTGAAGTAAATATCTTTGAATTATGTTGTTAGACACATCATCTGCATCTAATTGTGCCATCTTGAACATGAATTTAAATTAATTACATGATCATTGTGTTAGTTTAAATGATTATAAAATTTCCTTATACTCATTCCAATTATTTAATTAACGGTCCAGATCAAAGAAGTTAATTATTTAATTGTAAGTGAAGGTTACCATGATCATTGGGATTTTCTAGCTTTAGTGCAAAAATCAATAATATCAACTTATGAACACATTAAATTTAACTACATAATCCAAAATATGATTGGTTAGCATACTAAAAATTCTCATTATTTATTTCATCTTTTTACTTAAAATTCCTCATTTACTTTTATTTAATTTACTTGTTTGATTACTTAGTTACTTAATTATCATTCATTCACCAAAACATTTTTATTTATTTTATATTATGCTATTTTTGGAAATAAGTAAAGAATTTAAAAACCACTGCAATTCCTTGAGAGACGATCTTGGGAGTATACTTATCACTTATTACAAGTGATTCGTGTACTTGCGAGCTTTTTATAAATACAAAATTTGACTATCAAGTTTTTGTGCATTAAGTTTTTGGCGCCGTTGCCGGAAAATTGGCGTTTTTAAATTCATTATTTATTTTCCTTTTTAGTTAGTTTGTTTGTTGTATGTTTTATTTTTTTTTTTTTAATGGAAGGTTTAGCCTCCTACTTGTTATTGTAGTTTAATGCTTTTTATTTAGTTCCTTGTTAATTATGCCACCTACAAAAATATAAAAATAAATTCTTTCCCTTTTTCTTTTCTTTATATTATTATTTTCATATTTCTTCTTTCATTTTCTTTACTTTATTACTAATTAGTACTATTTATTTATTTACCTCATTATTATCATTTTATTTTATTTTATTTTATTTATTTCTCTTTTCTTTAATTGCTTTATTTTATTTTCACTATAAAATAAAAACACTTATATAAAAAAAAAATATCAAAAACCAAAAAAAAAAAAAAATATAAATCATTAAACTATCTCTGGTATTTTAATATTTCTTGTTATTTTTGTTAGTGCATGCAAGGTTGGAGATCCCTTGGAAATCCATTAGCACCCTTCATTGACAACGTTAACAGAAAGAAAGAACATTTGAGACAATTTGACCTTAACTTTTTGGAGGAAGAAGAACAATTAAATATGGGAGACCATTTACCTCCACTTAGAGAAAAGGCAATGAAGGAATATGCTAGGCCAATCATTGGCACCGCTACTTCTTGTATTCAATTGGGAGAAGCAGCCAGAAATTATGAGCTTAAAAATATTCATTATTCAATGTTGCCTTCTTTTTATGGGATTCTTAATGAAGATCCACTTACATTTATTCGTGATTTTTATGCTACTATGCAGACTTTTCCGCTACAGGAGCTAAGTGAGGATCAGCTGAGGATGAGGTGTTTCCCATACACACTCAAAGACAAAGCCAAGTCATGGCTTATGACTCTTCCACCTGGATCTCTTTCAACCTGGGACGCAGTGTTCAACAAGTTCATGGGAAAATTCTATTCCCACCAAAAGACTGCTGACCTAAGGACCAAAATTGCAACGTTCTCTCAAATGGATGGAGAACCATTTCATGAGGCGTGGGATCGCTTCAAATTGCTTATGATACAGTGCCCACACCATCACTTTCCTTTGCAACTCCAGAATCAATTTTTCTATGACGGGTTGACACAACAGTGTCAATTTACTGTGGATAATGCCGCGGGAGGGGCCATGGGAGAAAAGACCGCTAATGAGACGTATGACCTATATGAGATGTTGGGTGCTAATTCCCAACAAAAGAGCTCTAGAGGACGGAGGATGGGAGTTAACGAGGTAACTCCGGGAAATGAGATGGCGATGCAAATTGCGGAGCTTACAAAACAAATCGCGCTCCTCACCTACAAGAACACACCGACTCAAGAGATATGCGGTATTTGTAGTACTTACGGACATGGTGCTAATATTTGTCCTTTTGTTTGTGATCAAAATGTAGGTACAAGTTACGAGCAAGCTAATGCTATGGAGGGATACCAACCGAGACTAAGGAATGATCCTTATTCGAACACATATAATCCCGGTTGGAGAAATCATCCCAACTTCTCTTGGAAAGGAAATAACAATCAAGGCTATGCTCAGAATAATTTCCAACACCATCCAAACAACAACAACAATCCACAGCTTACTCTTCCCAACAAACCAAGCTTGGAGGACAACTTGAACGCATTCATTCAAGTTAGTCAGGAAAATCAGATGAAGAGTACTCAGAGAATGGACTCGTTGGAGGCCTCTATGAAACGGGTTGAAGGCCAAGTGGGTCAATTGGCAGAACACCTCCAACGTCAAGAAAAAGGAAAACTACCGAGCCAACCCGAGCAAGCGAAGGCGGTCACGGTCCTTCGCAATGGTAAGATCGTAACCAAAAATTTACCTAAAATATCTGATGATCTACCTTTTAATGTAGGAAACATGGAAGAAGGCAATACAATACCCAAGGAGAGTGATACACCTAAGGCTAGGGAAGATGAACCTTCAAAGGAATCAAATGGAGAGTCATCTATCGCTCCCCAATTGCACAAATCATCCGAGCCTTACCAACCTCCGGTACCTTTTCCACACCGTCTCAAAGATGATAAACAGGATAAGCAATTTTTTGATCTTTTTAACATGCTTTCTAAAGTTCAAATAAATCTGCCCTTATTGGATGTTATTAGAAATATGCCTTCCTATGCAAAGTTTTTCAAAGATCTAAATACTAGGAAGAGAAAGTATGGTTTAAATGAGAGGATAGTTGTTTCTGAAATTTCTAGTTCAATTCTGCAACAACGTTTACCACCTAAACTTAAGGATCTTGGGAGTTTTAACATTAACATTACTTTAGGGAATAAGAAAGTGGTAAGAGCCATGCTAGATTTAGGTGCAAGCATCAACTTAATGCCATATTCGATTTATTTGCAACTAGGTCTAGGGGAATTGAAACAAACTACCATGTCCCTACAATTAGCTAATAGATCTGTGAAATATCCTAAGGGAATGGTAGAGGATTTGCTTGTGCAGGTTGATAAATTGATTATACCTGTAGATTTTGTTGTGTTGGATATGCAGGAGAATCCGTCTATGGACAAAGAACACACTATTCTTCTTAGTAGACCATTTATGGCCACTACCAAGACAATTATAGATGTTCATAGTGGAAGTCTAACTATGACAGTTTTGGGAGAAACTGTCAATTTTAGAGTATTTGATTCCTCCCCTTTACCTTCTATATCCTCAATTGACGAATGTTCTTATATTGATCATATTGATACTCTTGTTTGTGATGCCTTTTTGCAGGATGAAATTAAAGACAGACTTGAGTATGCCTTAACAGTTGACAAGGTAGAGAGGGAATTGGATGATGAAACTAAGGGATACATAGAGTTGTTAGATAATGCTGAACCATTAGTAGAACCAAGTATGCCCTTAGAGTTACCCAAAACCCCATCTAGGGAAGACAATACTCCACCTAAGCTTGAGTTGAAAGAATTGCCAAAACATCTTAAGTATGTGTTTTTGGGTGAGGGGGATACCTATCCGGTCATAATTTCATCTACCTTGACCCGAACCCAAGAACAAGCACTAGTGAACATACTTAAGAGATATAAAAAAGCCATAGGATGGAGCATTGATGACATAAGATGTATTAGTCCCACCATGTGTATGCATAAGATAAATCTTGAGGACAATACCAAACCTGTGAGAGAAGCCCAAAGGAGACTTAACCCTATTATGCAAGAGGTAGTGAAAACGGAAATTTTAAAACTCTTGGAAGTTGGGGTTATTTATCCTATTGCGGATAGCAAATGGGTTAGCCCGGTACATGTGGTACCAAAGAAATCTGGGATCACTGTGATAAAGAACGATAAAAATGAGTTAGTGCCCACGAGAATGATCATGGGATGGAGGATGTGCATCGATTTTCGTAAATTAAATTTGTACACAAAGAAAGATCATTTTCCTCTTCCTTTTATTGATCAAATGCTTGAACGTTTAGCAGGGCATGATTTTTACTGTTTTCTTGATGGTCTTTCAGGTTATTACCAAGTACCCATTGCTCCAGAAGATCAGGAGAAGACCACATTCACATGCCCATTCGGGACATTTGCCTTCAGGAGGATGCCATTTGGTCTTTGCAATGCCCCCGCCACATTCCAACGATGCATGATTTCAATATTCTCGAATATGGTGGAGAAGTGTATAGAGGTATTTATGGATGATTTTTCGATTTTTGGAAATTCATTTGATGATTGCCTGAATAATCTGACTTGTGTGCTTGAGCGTTGTATTGAGAGTAACTTGACCCTTAGTTGGGAAAAGAGTCATTTTATGGTTAAATATGACATTGTATTAGGGCATGTTATTTCAAGTAGAGGCATTGAGGTGGATAGAGCGAAAATTGATCTAATAGCTAAACTTCCACCTCCCATAAATGTTAAGGGAATAAGGAGTTTTCTTGGCCATGCAGGTTTTTATAGGAGATTTATTAAGGATTTTTCTAAGATAAGTCGTCCACTATGCAATCTGTTAGCTAAGGATGTTTCTTTTGTCTTTGATAATGATTGCTTGAATGCTTTTAATGTTTTAAAAGAAAAACTAACTTCTGCGCCCATTATCATGGCACCTGATTGGTCACTCCCCTTTGAAATTATGTGTGATGCGTCTGATTTTGCCATAGGGGCTGTTTTAGGACAACGAGTAGATAAGTGTTTGCATGTCATTTACTATGCTAGTAAAACTCTTAATGATGCTCAACTTAACTACTCGACCACCGAAAAAGAATTTTGGCTATTGTGTTTTCTCTTGATAAATTTAGGTCTTATTTGGTAGGATCTAAAGTAATTGTGCATTCGGACCATGCAGCTTTGTGGTATTTGTTAAGTAAACCGAATGCTAAGCCTAGACTAATTCGGTGGGTTTTGTTGTTACAAGAATTCGACTTAGAAATCAGGGATAAAAAGGGAACGAAAAATGTGGTAGCTGATCATTTATCTAGGTTGATTTCTAACTTTGACACTACTGACAGTGACAAAGATATTGCTATTGTTGAGACTTTTCCTGATGAGCAGTTATTTTCTGTGGGTGCAAACCCTTGGTATGCTGATATTGTAAATTACCTTGCTAGCGGTTTGTTGAGGCCTAACATTTCTTTTCAGGAAAAGAAAAGATTTTTTCATGTGTGCAGGCAATACTTCTGGGATGATCCGTATCTATTCAAGATTTGTCAAGACCAAGTCATCCGGAGGTGTGTGCCGGAAGAGGAGCATGCAAGCATCTTAAGTTTCTGTCATGAACTTCACTGTGGAGGACATTTTGGCGGTAAGAAAACCGCTATTAAGGTACTTCAATCTGGTTTTTTTTGGCCAACTCTGTTTAAAGATGCCTACGATTTTTGCATGCACTGTGATAGATGTCAGAGAACTGGTAACATAGGTAGACGTAATGAAATGCCTCTGACATATAATCTTGTTGTTGAGTTGTTTGATGTATGGGGGATTGATTTCATGGGTCCTTTTCCCCCTTCTTCTGGATTTGAGTATATATTAGTTGCGGTTGATTATGTGTCCAAGTGGGTAGAGGCTATACCCACTAAATCTAATGATGCTAACTGTGTTGTGAAGTTCTTGAAGGAAACAATATTTAACAGGTTTGGCACACCAAGGGCAATAATCAGTGATGGAGGGAGCCATTTCTGCAACAAACTTTTTGATGGATTGTTGAAAAAGTACAACATCACACATAAAGTGGCCACTCCATATCACCCACAGACATCGGGACAAGTTGAAGTGAGTAACCGGCAAATAAAGAATATCTTGGAACGTACGGTGCGACCTTCGAGGAAGGATTGGGCTTCAAAGCTCAATGACGCATTATGGGCTTACCGTACGGCATACAAGACACCTATTGGGATGAGCCCATATCGGTTAATTTACGGCAAGGCATGCCATTTGCCCGTTGAGCTTGAGCACAAGGCCTATTGGGCAATCAAGCAGTTAAACATGGATTGTCAGCAAGCGGGCGAGAAACGCTTACTTCAACTTGATGAGCTTGAAGAGATTCGAAACGAAGCATATGAGAATGCTAAGATTTACAAAGAACGCACTAAGCGTTACCATGACAAAGGGCTCGTTGGTAAGTCTCTCTATCCTGGAATGAAAGTACTTTTATTTAACTCTCGTTTTAAACTTTTTCCAGGAAAGCTTCGATCAAAATGGAGTGGACTGTATCAGATTGTGGAAGTCTTTCCACATGGAGCTATTGAGCTACTCAATCCCAACACACAAGCAACTTTCAAAGTGAACAGACACCGTGTAAAGCCTTACTTGGAGGGAGTTGTTCACAATGAGGATGTGGAGTGCATTGAAGTGCATGCACCTTAGATTGACATATCGTCTTGCTAAGACGTTAAACTAAGCGCTTGGTGGGAGGCAACCCACCGTTTTTGGTATTATCTTTCTTTTCTTTTAAATTTAGTTAAGTTTAGTTTAGTTTTCTGTTTCCCCTTTCTAAATTCTTTTCTGAACTATTGTGTAGTTGAAAACCTTGAGGACAATGTTTAGTTTAGGTTTGGGGGTACATTTTGGTTGGTAATAACACTTTCATGCTTTGGTCAATTTTTGATGAATAACTAGTCTTTGTGCATTGTTTATCTGATTTTTAAAATATTTAAGGTTTGTTATAAAGATTGGTTTTAATTTGCAATCTGTGTTTCATGCTTTTGATGTTGAAACTGAGATGAACCCGAATCCTGTGTTTAGGAATTGAAAAGTGGAGACTACCTTGTGAGAATATTGTTGAGCCCTTATCGTTTTATTCTGAGAGATAATTATTTTTCTACTCTTTTAAACATCTTTCATATCATTTCAGATATTGTTGAACAGTGCATGTATCACACCACGCTAGCAAATCACGGAGCGCCGTGTAGTGCCAGCTCAACAGATGGTCCGCGTTGCCCTCCCGAAGCGCTCCACGTGTCACACGTGCACTGCTCCCATTTTTTGTCCTCTCCATGTGTCACCATCTGGTTCACTCCGCCAATTTTCCTTGCCAAATGTCATCTCCTTATTAGGCATCGCCTATTTTATTAATGATTTTCGTCCAACCATTGATTTAAAAGCTTATCAAATGGTCCAGATTTCATATGAGACATTTTTGAAGAGTTTAAGCTGATGTGTTAAAATGTGTACTCGCAAGTGTACGAATCACTCGTAGTAAAGTGATAAGCAACTTCCAAGGTCGGTCTCTCAAGGAATTGCAGTGGTCTTAAATAACTAACTTTTTAATCTAAATAGAGTTCTAATGAAAATAAAAGACTAATTAAATAGAGTTCTAGTAAAACTAAAACTTTAAGTAACTAGAATCCTAAAGCTAGTAAAACTGTAAAAAGGTGTTTGATTTGTAAGGGGAACAAAGTACGAGCAATTAAACGAAAACAAAATCGCAATTAAACAATCAATTCAGATATATTTGAAGATCAATGGAGAATGTATGGACGTTTAGCTTGGTTGACCATGCTTGCATCGAAAAGGTATGGTGAGATAACATGAACGTCCTATATAAACTAAACTACCGGCTTTCCTTTTAATTACGAGACTCCTTTTGGCGGGGGTAGGTCTCTTTATTGATTAACTAATTAATTGCCTTTGGCGGGGGTAAATCAAATAGTAATCAAATTATGCGCAAGGAAAACATGCCAATCAAATTAATGCTATGACTAAGTCACTAACTTGAAGCTTCGATTAAGTGTTTCGGAATAAAGTTAAGGTGACGTTCCTATAACTAAATTCTCAGATTTTTCAATCTAACTACAAACATCAAATGGGCCCATGATTATTCATAATCAAATATCTAAACATGCTCTTAATCAAAAAGTAATTCGTTTATATTAAATCAATAGAATACACCATACACAGTTCTAGCAAACATGGCAACACAAACTAAACATCCATAATAAAACTAGCCAGACATGTTCATATTAATATTCATAGACAAATAAAATATGAACATACACTCCAACAAAAGAAGAAGAAAAATAGAATTCTACAACACCAAAGAAAACCTAGATCTAAATACCGCTTATGGATTGGTTGACGTACTTCTCCGTAAGCTTTATCTTCGATTGTCGACGGCTTCTTTGGATCCTTAGAATGGTTTCTCTTGCTTTGTTTTTGTGTAGCAAAACTCCCAAAGTTGATTGAATCTCTTGTTTGGTTGCAAAATTGTAAAGTGTAAGAGTTGTGTATCAATTCGAGTTCTTTTTGTAAAGGGGGTCTAAGGGGGTATTTATAGATGTAAGGGATTCCTGATTGCAATAGGAATAGGCGCGCCGCGGCATGCATTTTCTCTGCCGCGGCGCAACACAAAATTTGGAAAATATGCAAAAACCCGAGAGCTCTCCGCCGCGGCATACAATTCCCTCGCCGCGGCGCGCAATGCTTCTATGTTTTCAGGATCAAACCCGAGAGCCTCACGCCGCGGCATGCAATTCTCTCGCCGCAGCGCGCAATGCTTTCCTTCTTTTCACGTCCCCCCTTACATATGTGATGGCACTATATGTAAGGCTTACATATTCGTCTTGATTAGTCCGTAACTCGTGATCCGAGCGCCGTAGGTGTTCCGTCTTCGCGTGTTTTCATCATTTGAATCATTTGACGCTAAAAACACCTGAAATGCACTAAAATATACCCGTGACTCCGAATGGATAGATTTATGAAAATAATCGAAATAATAGTCATAATAAATCTATATATCAATCAATCAAGCATAATTAATCACGAAATATTAGTGCTTTTTGAGCACTCATCATAAGCCTCAACACAACACCAATTTCGGGAAGAACAAAAGTAGGAGTTTTAGAACAAATTTTTTTTTTTTGTGTTTTTCATCATTTTTTAGCAAGAGGCAAGGGTTTGAAGCTTTTTGAGCAAAAAGAGGCAACTTGGGAGTATTTTTTGAGAGATTCTACACAACAACTTTACCATTCAACTCCAAGTGTAATCTTTATGTTTCTTATAACTTTTTCTCTTATTTTTATTGTTTTAAAAATAGGTAGTATGGAGTAGAGATTTTTGTTATAGGGATTTTAATAAAACCCATTTTATGAACATGATTGTTTAATGTTTATTTAATATTATTAAAATGTTTGGATTATCTAATTTAATATGCTTAGTACCCTTAAATTAAATTGGCCATTTAATTAGGTGATTCGTTAATTTTGTGTGCAATTAAAAAATTGATATGAAATTGTGAATATGTATTAAATTAGCATGTGTAATGAAGAAGAAATTTTTCTTATTTTGTATGTAATCATTTTTAAACTCTAGGTGCTTAATGACCCATGTATGCTTAGATGGCCATAGACATGTGAGATAGGTTTATATGAATTAGGATTAACATGACTATAGACATGTGGGTGATAATTATTTGAGTAGAGTTGATTAATAATCCATACATTTTAGTTACTATTATTGAGACGTGAATTAATTGGGAGTAGAATGGGGGAAGTTGAATCGCTAGATTTTCTTTAAATTTTGTTAAAAACTATTTTTGTTTAATTTCATGTAGTTTAATTTTACATTTAAATTCTACATTCAAAAACTAGATCGTTCAAATAGAGAAAGAAAGCATAAAAACTTGATATCTAGTCTTAATATACAAAATTATCTCAAGTCTTTGAGGTTCAATTCGTGCTTACGCACACTTTACTACTTTTGCACTTGTCGTATACTTGCAGGAAATTACAACATGAGGGCTTCTAGTGATGATACCCACAAATATTCTAATAGGCAAAAACGCTAAAATTTTCAAATCAATTCATGCATTCGTCTCAAAATTTGTTTATAGCATATGGCATCTGAAATAGTTAAAAACCAATCAAGCTCAAAAACAATGCAAACATCAATTTCATTTTCATAATTGATTCTTGAACAACCAACAAACCACAAACCCGTTAATTACAACACCAGATTGTTGATGTGTAAATTTTAATTACTCGCAAATGCATGAGTTACCTATAACAAGTGACAAGTTATCCCAAGGTCGATCTCTCAAGGAATTGGCATGTCTTTTAAAACATTACTTATTTTTTTATTTAGTCAAATAAAAAATCCTAAACATTCCAACAATTGTCGGTTGAGAGAAAATATTATAAATTTAAATTAGTTAAATGATGAACACTATTTTGACCTACTATTTGTTATGTTTTTAAGCATCTATTTTGCATTTAATCTCAATATAATCTTATTTTGGAGGGTATTTTATTGTTTTGTAGGTCAAAGTAGGTTTGGGAAGAAATGTGGAAAAAGAGAGCAAAAGTGTTTAAAAATGTAAGCATTACATTGAGGGACGTAAGCCTTACATCGAGAATCAGCAAAGCATGTACATACATGTACATACCATATGCACTGTTACATGCAAGGCGCGCCGCGGCGAAGGAATTGTGTGCCGCGGCGAGAGGCTCTCGGGTTGAAACATTAAAACATTGTGCGCCCCGGCATGGAAAATGTGCGCCGCGGCGAGTAGGTTTCTGCTTTGGACCCAAAATCATGAACACATTGCACACCACGGCGAGGAAAAGTTATGCCGCGGCGGGGAGGTTTCTGCTTTTATTCGTAAATCAGTATCACATGCTGCGCCACGGCATGGAAAAACGCGCTCCGTGGCGCGCGCGCGCAGATTGCAATTCCCCCAGCCACACACGCACGAATTCTTTTTGGAAACCCTTACAAAAAAGGAAAACCTAATTGGACACATTATTATCTCCAGCCTCCATTATCATTCAGCCTCCACCAACTCGTGAACAGTAGCGTGAATAGTATTTTTCTTCTTCTTCTCCACATTCTTTAGAGAGAAAATTACTCCATTAATGCTCCTCCATTGAAGCTCCATCAACAATCTTGAATTAGGTGATTAAACTATTTTCCTAGGTTTAAGGCTAATTAACTAATTAACGGTCTGGATCAAAGAAGCTAATTAGTTAATTAAAGGAAAATCACCATTGATTTGGGATTTTCTAGGGTTAGAGAAAATAATCATTAAATTCTACTTTTTCGTGCTTAATTGTCAAAACCACATAAATCAACTCATCCATGATTAGTTTACTAACCAATTTCCCACACTCGTTCATCTCATCGTTTCAACAAAACTTTCACGCACTTACTTTTATTGTTTTAGTATTTTTATGATTTTAGAAACCATTTACAAAACCAACCTTCGATTAGAGTGTTTAGAATTTATTTTATTGTTACGTTTTGGATTACATTTGACTCTTTTGAAAACCACCGCAATTCCTTTGAGAGACGATCTCGGGAGTATACTTGTCGCTTACTACAAGTGACTCGTGCACTTGCGAGCTTTTATAAATTACAAATTTGGTTATCAAGTTTTTGTGCATCATTAAACAACTAAAATAATTGCAAGTAGATGAGATTGTAGCCAAGGTGAGGATGATGGAAGTATATGGGAGGTTTAGTTTGCTATCCCTCCATGGAAAGAATTAAGTGATTCAATTAAAAGTCAGATTTATTGATGTTTCACTAAACTTAGAAAATTACAAATCAATGGCAATTTTCACCTACAATTAATTAATTAACTTCTTTGATCCGAACCGTTAATTAATTAATTGGAATTAGCTCAAAGAAATATTATAACCACCTATTCAACACAAGTAAATGTAATCAAATTAGGCACTTGTTCATAATGCACAACTAAGCAAAGATGATATTTTTAATGCCTAATTCTAACATATTTTCTTCAACTACAAATTGAGACTTTGCCCATCATTAATTTATAATCAAAGATACTAAGAAAATGAACAAGAAATAAATCAAAAACCATATTTAATTAAATTACAAAATTGTTCTTCCAATCATTTGAAGCAATATTAATATCTCATATACATAAATTAGCCAAATTGGTGTCAATCAATTTAGTTATGAGAGGGATACTCAAAATCTAAGAGAAGAAAGAAATGTAATGATAAAAATACCCCTATTGCTCTCCTAGCTCCAAATCCTTAAAGTTAGCTAGTCCTCTTTCTCAACTTCTTGGTGTAGCTTCAACAAAAGGGTCTTCCCTAGATTTTTGAGTGATGTTTGAGTGAAAAACCCAGCTACTATAATAGCTAAATGGGTGAAGTGTTCTTGGATGCTCCCTCTCTTGTTTCAAAGAGTATAATGGGGTATTTATAGAGGTGAAACAAATTTTGGGCGTGTCTAGGATTTCTGGGAATCTTTGATTGCTAGTTGCGGTGTATTGTGTCATGGTGCGAGTAGATATTGTGCTCTAGTACAAAAACACAAGACCTCTTCGCTGTGGCACACAATTTCCTTTGCTACGGTGCACGTTGAATTTGCACTCACAATACAAAACCAGAGAGTGTCCTGCCACGGCACAAATATTTCCTTGCTGCGATGCACTTTTGCAAGTCTTGTACATGCCACTTATATAATGGTTGATTTTTGATGTAAGACTTACATGCCTTAGTCCTTTTTGCTCCCTTTTCACTTCCTTTGATCGTTTAAGTCCAAAATTATTCCAAAATAACTTAAACCTACAAAACAAGAAAATACCCTCTAAAACAAAGAAGTAATAAAAATAAAATATAAAATAAATGCTTAAAAAATAACAAAATATAGGTCAAAAAAGTATTCATCAATTTTGCTATACATGACATTCATAGATCAACATTTTCTTTCTCAAGATTGTTCAAATAAAATATAGATGAACATTACAAACAAAAATTTCATAGGCTTACCTTTCAAATTGCTCTCCCCTAATGTAGAAAATACACAATACCTTGAATCAATACAACTTTGTTAGGCTTATAAAATTAGGCTAAGGTGTGAGGTTATGAAAGAACGAGAAGGTTAGTCTAAAAAAGTAAGAGTACTTAAAACATTTTTAGATTAACATAGGCATTTTAAGTTCTCCAATAATTCACATTTTCATCCAATTTTTCAATCATTTTTTTTCACACCTTTTCCTTTTAAGGTTTTGTGCATCCTTTCAACTTATATTCCATTTTCTTTTATTTTATTATTTTTATAATTATTTTTTTTTTGAATCAAGAAATAACTCACTCTCCTTATACTTTAATGCTTTTGACGAGCTTGTGTTACATTGAGGGCACTTATCAACAAGAGTAGGATGATGTATTTTTTTTGGCTCATAGAGGTGGGTTATCATAGGTTGAAGAAAGAAAATTCTAAGGCCATGTAACATCTTAATTAAGCTCAAAAAGGGCAACTATGAATAAAAGTTAGCATAGGAAGGCTTGGAAGGCTTAAATCATTAGTAATGTGCAGTTATAGTATTTTTCCTTCATTGATTTTCAAGTAAATTCTAGAGTTTACTAAGATCTTAAATATGTCATGAACATATACACATCGCAACAATCCTAATATTTAGACTAACCAAACAAATTACCATAAACCATAAGAGCATCAAACTAAATGAAATCAACATTTGTATGTCTTTTTACTTTAAGTGAAAATCAACGTATGAGAGTCTCTCATATGTCATTGCTATTACAATCATGCTAATATCAAACTTTGAAATTGATTTGAACCAACAAAATACTATCCTAAAAATTTAAATGAAAGTAATAAAACAAAAATTCTCTAATTCATGCTTTAGAAGGAATTTTCCCACCCCTAACCTAATTTCTACATATTCATCATTGTATCAATGAAAAGTAAAAGAAAATTACGTAAAAGAGTAAAGAAATTACCCCCTTGAAGAAATGATGTGTGCATATCCAATCGAGTCCCATTTCACCACTCCCTTACTATTTCTTTAGATGTAACATTTTCTCTCACATGGTGAGTTAAGTGAAACTTCTAAGATGTGCATTAGTTCTCAAGAATGAAAAGAGTTCATAACATAAACAAACTAAAAGCACAAAACAAACTACCAAACAAAATCAAAATAGTTTCAGATACAAACCAAATGAAAATAAGAATAAAAATAAAAATAAACATAACATCAAAAATAAAGGAGGCTTAGTCCTCCATGTCATCTTGAGGTGGCTCCTCATTCTGTTGGTCCAAAGGTGGCTGGTAGATAAACTTGTGGTCATGATATTCTAGAGCTCTCCAAAGTTGGCTACAATCCACTTCGGCTTGTGTGAGTTGGAACCTTTGCATTTCATGTAGGGTTTGTAAATACTCAGCTGTGAACCTCATTTGTTCACACATCTATGCTTGTGTTGACACTAATACTCTTTGAATTGTTGAGCCTCTTATTCCAATTTATCAATCATGTCCTTTGTAGTGGATTTGGAAGAAGTATTTTTGCCAGCTTTGCTCCATTTTGTGCCACTAGTGAGGCACTTCATGTTGGCTAGGGTAAGGGGTTCTCCTGGCTATAGCAATACCTTTATTGAAGAATACTACACCTCAACTCTAGCACACAAAGTAGTGATGCGTTTAGGGAAGAAACAACTAACATTGTGATGTTGAGCATAACACAATACCCTCTTGTGAATGATTAACCCTACATCAATAGATTTTCCCATTTCAATAGCATAATGCAAAATACCCCATTCTCTGTCAAAGGGGCTGTAATTCAGGGTTGGTGTCAATCTAAAGAACATAAAAGATTTCCATATGTGGGAGATAGGCCTTAAGAATTTTGCCTCAAAATTTTTCACCTTGCCTCCTATTATCTCCCACTCAGTGAGGATATCCTTAACCTCCTTAAAGTTTACATTCTCCAAATATGCCTCGTACTCACTGTTGTGTATCCCTTAGCCTATAATTTGAGTTAATGATTGATATGCTAAATAGGACCTTGACTCCCCTAACCATCACCCTTCCGTTTTGGGCCTCAGGGACATTCACATGGAGTTCCCTTTTAAGAGAACTTACTCCCGTGATAGGAGCTTCAACAAACCGTTGCCAACCCAAAGATTTTATCTTATTAGCTATACAGAGGTAGCCAGACTCTCCAAAATCCAAACCTCTTTCTACCGCAAAATTTTAATTTCTTTTGGCGGCTCTTGATAGGTGTTATTTTATACATATTTTTAAGTCTTAGTTCCTCCATATGTACGCTTATTTTATTTGTCTCATGTGCTTGAATTATTTATTTTATTAATTATGAGGAAATATAATTTATTTCTAATTTTTTGTAGTTTTTATATGAATTTTATTTAATAGGTGGATTAATTCAGACGGATCATAGATGTACTTATCAACTCACTTCCCAAGCCCAATCGTTACGTTCGAAGATCATATATATATGTGTGTGTGTGTGTGTAATAGGTTATAAGAATCAAAAAGGGGACGAGGGGCAGGAACAAAGAAAAAGCAATGTAGAAATGCAGAATAATACATGAAATTGATCCAAAAAATAGAGAAAAAAATTATCTTTGTGCCATTGTTGAAGATTCTTGAAGGAAGATTAAAAAAAAGTTGAAGGTTTATTTTGTTGGTCCCTTTGGCTCCAATAATTCTTCAAAATCATTTCTTTCTCTAGTCCTTTCTTTATTATATGGATTATTTGTTTTATCTAGCTAGGTAAATATTTTATGTGTTTAAGGGAAATTTCAAGCTTAGACTATGATTTAATTAAATGAATGTCATGATGAACTTTTAATTTCAATTCTTAATTCTTGATGTGTTCAATTCTATGTTTAAATGTCATGGTTATGCATGTGTTGTGATTTTCCACAAGTATAGGATAAATGCAAAAGTAGTAAAGTGTGCGTAAGCATAAGTTGAACCTCAGAGACTTAAGATGATTTTGTATATTAAGACTAGCTATCAAATTGTATGCTTTTTTGCACTATTTGGACAATCGAATTTTTGAAGGAAGAATTTAAATGTCAAATTGAACTAAGTGAAATTAAACGTAGGAAGTTTCAACATAATTAAGAGAAGTCTAGAAATTCAACTTCTCCCATGATTTTCTATATCTTATTAATACTAAAGTAAAATGTATGGATTATTAATCAAACTTTACTCATGTAATTATCACCCACATGTCTATGGTTATGATAATTTTGATCCAAATAAACCTAACTAACATTTCTAAGGCCATCTAAACATAGAAGGGTCACTAAGCAAAAAGAATTTAAAAGTGATTACACTTATAACAAAGAGAATTTCTTGCCTTATTAAACATATGCTAATTCAATGCATGTTTACAATTTCATACCAATCTTTCAATTGCGCACAAAAATAACAAAACACTTAAATAAATGGCCCATTTAATTAAAAGCATTAAGCACATTAAATTAGATAATTCAAGGACTTAAATAATATTAAATAAATATTAGATAATCATGTTCATAGAACATGTTCCATTAAAATTCCTAGAACAAAGTTTCTACTCCATAATATCTATCTTTGAATCAATAAAAACAAGAGGAAAACTTATAAGAAACATGAAGATTACACTTAGAATAAATGAATGGTGAAATCCTTGTATGAAATCCCTCCAAAAACACTTTCAAGTTGTCTTATTTTACTTAAGAATTGAGAAAACTCTCTGAAGGTGTTCTGCCTCCTTTTGTAAATTATTCCTTCCAATCCTCATTTAGGTTTAAGTTATTAAAAAATGACTTAATATGGACCCTTGGATCTTATCTTAAAAAGATCCAAGGGCTGAGGTTAAAAGTTGGAGTAAATGTGGATCTAATGTGGAGATGTTCGCACACCAGAAAAATTAGTTGTTCGAGACATTAATGTTCTTGTGCCACGACTTGAATGACTCACCTCTCCAGCCTAAGCCTTCTTGATTATTTTTGCAAAATGTTGCACTGTAGCCTAAGCCTTCCTAGTGATTTTTGTTCTTTAGGCAAGCCACACAAAAATTGACACATGTCGTAGCCTAACTCTTCTTGTTTTTTACCACATCTCCAGACCTTTGGGAGCCGTGGCACAAGATTTCCACTGCCACAATTTGACCTGCATTTCTTCCATTTTGGTCCATTTTGACTTCATTTTCTATCGTTCTACCTACATTGACATACTTAAACACAAATTTAACATTTTCATGACATTTAGCATTAAACAAGACAAATAATTACCCTAGAAATGAACAGAAAACTCTTTTTTTGTAGAGTTATCACACTCCCAAACTTAACTTTTTATTTGTCCCAAGCAAAGTAAACACACAAATAAATAACCTAAAATTTAACATCTAAATATGTTAAAATAAAATTCATAAGTATAAGTGATATTAGTTTCAAGCATGCTCAATAAATTCAAGGACCCTTAAAAATTAACAATACACTTAACCAGAATATCCATATGGTTATCAATCTATAATAATTCATTCAAGTGTATGGCAAATTTTTTGATGAAATGCTCCATGTGCGTGTGTGTAATGCCAAACAAGTTTACATTATATGCTAAAAAAAATAGGCTCATGTGAACCAAGCAAATTGAAGAATAGTCTATAATATTATCAAACATTATAAGTCGGTATTTAGTCTCTCTTTCCACTAATGTAAATGCAAACTTAGACTAAACTTAATAGGTCTTTCAATGCTTGTAATAATTACCTAAGGTATGGGTAGGTGAGATAAAAAATATTTAGGCTCAAATACACCCTTAGCTAACGAAATACAAACAATAAACTAATGAGTTCAGAGTCATAAGTGGTGCACCCCCAAACTTAGGCTCTTTTTGCACTTCATTGTTTCCAAACTTTATTTACTTTTATATATATACACGTTTTTTTGTGAGAACTATACTCCAAATTCAATCTTTTTTTTAGAAAAACATTAGATACTCAATAAGATAAACCGCACATTCCCAAAATATATAAGCTCAACAAAAGATAACATAATACAAGTTCAATTAAGGGTGACATGGGTAAGTGGGATTTTTTTTTTTGGCTAAGCTAATCGCATAGGTAAAGTGAAATGAAAAGTCAACATAAAAGCTCAAAATGGGGTAATTAAGGACATAAATAATGGTTGCGGCTTGAAAAACTCAAACGGTCTAAAGAATGCCTAAATCATTTCTTAACCCAAGTAGCACATATGATTTTGCCTCAAGAGACACTAAAATGGATTATAAAGTTTGTTATAGATACAAAAATCATCAATGCATGAAATCCACATAAACTTCTCAAAATAAGCATACAAATTTCCAAAGTTATGGCATGTGCATATAGAATAGAGCATTTAAAATCTAAAAAATTTAGCCATACATACCTCAATGAATACATATATTCATAACTACCACATTTTAATCCAAGTCTAATGCATGACAACCACAAATCATCATTGGGTTCATATTAAATTCATTTCACATATAATTCACCAACACCAAGATAGTCGTAAAGAGTCACTTTTACCACATTACTATAATCTAACTAAAGAAATGAAAGTTTCTCACCCTCAAACTTAATATGCATATTGTCCTCAATATGTGATAAAGGAAACAAAAACAAACAAAACATGAGAAAACTCCCTCGAACTTGAAGCTTAAAAATACTTTATTTGTATCTTCTCTGAACTTTAATGCTCCTCATTATCTATAAAACAAAAACACATTAATTTATTCAAAAATTGGGTTGCCTCCTTACAAATGCCTCTTTTTATAGTCGTTGGCCTGACTTGACAATGGATATGAGTTTGTCCACCTTTCCTCCATAAAAATTCTTGAGCCTTTGTCCATTCACTAAAAATATATTCTTAGCATCATCTTCTAATTCCACCACTCCATGGGAAAATACTTTGGTGATATTAAAAGGTGCCGACCATCTTAATTTAAGCTTACCTAGAAACAACTTTAAAAGAGAATTAAATAAAAGAACTTGTTGTCCCGGTACAAAGTGGCAATCACAATCCTTTTGTCATGCCATTTCTTGGTTGCTCTTTATAAATCTCGACATTCTCATAGGCAAAAAGATGAAGTTCATCAAGTTCATTCAATTGTAACATTCTCTTCTCACCGGCCACCTTGATATGCATATTCAACTCTTTCAAAGCCCAAAAAGCCTTGTGCTCCAACTCCACTGGAAGGTGACATGCCTTCCTATAAACAAGTCGATTTGGAGTCATACCAATAAATGTTTTAAATGTCATTCTATAAGCCCATAAAGCATCCTCCAACCTCATGGACCAATCTTTTCTGGAGAGATTAACCGTTTTCTTTAGTATCCTCTTTATTTCTTAGTTAGAAACCTCTACTTGCCCACTTGTTTGAGGATGATAGGGAATTCCCACTTTATACTTGACATTATACATTACAAGTAAGAATTGAAAAATCCTATTGGAAAAATGACTTCCCCCATCACTAATAATGGCTCTTGGAGTTTCGAACCTTGTAAAAATCTTTTTCAAAAATTGAACCACCACCTTGGCATCATTAGTTGGCAAAGCTGTAGCTTCAACCCATTTAGAGACATAGTTCACGGCTACCAAAATGTAATGTTTCCCATATGATGACACAAAAGGTCCCATGAAATCTATCCCCCACACAACAAACAATTCCACCTCCAATATACTCATCAAAGGTATCTCATGTCTCCTCGATAAATTGCCAACCCTTTGGCATCTTTCACAACTTTTAACAAATTCATAAGTATCCTTGAAGATGGTTGGTCAATTAAATCTTGATTCGAGCACCTTTTTCGATGTCCATGCACTACCAAAGTGTCCTCCATACTCCAAAGCATGACAATGCATAAGTCTATCTCCAACTTCCTCAATACGAATACATCTTCTCAAAAGCCTATCGAAACATGTTTTAAACAAAAATGGCTCATCCCATAAATAAAACGTACTCTCTCTCAAAAACCTCTTCTTTTCCATAGAAGATAAATCTAGTGGCCTCATTCCATATGCAAGGTAATTTGCAAAGTCGACAAACCAGAACATGCTCACATGATCAATAATAAATACTTATTCATCAGGAAATGCATCATTAGTGATTAAATTATGATCATTAACTCCTGAAAAATGATCTGCGACTAGATTTTCCGACCTCTTCTTGTCCAATATCTCCAAGTCAAATTCTTGAAAAAGAAGAACCCATCTAATCAACCGAGTTTTTCATCCTTCTTTGCCAATAGGTATTTTAATGCCAAACGATCATGTACACAATGACTTTGGTACCAACAAGATAGGACAGAAAATTCTCAAAAGCAAAGACTAACCCCAAGAGCTCCTTCTCCGTTGTTGCATAGTTTGCTTGGGCATGATTAAAGGTTTTACTTGAATAGTAAATAGTATGAAAAGTCTTTCCTTTTCTTTGTCCCGAAATTGCTCCAACCACATAATCTGATGCATCACAAATAAACTCAAATGGTAAATCACAATCTGGAGCTACAACAACGGGTGCCTTCACCACCCTTTCCTTTAAGATTTGAAAGGCTTTTAGGCAAGCCTCATCAAATTTGATTGGTCTATTTTTCTCCAAGAGATTACACAAAGGCTTAGATATCTTGGAGAAGTCTTCAATAAATCTTCTATAAAATTTGGCATGGCCAAGGAATCTCTGCACCATTCTCACATTGGTTGGTGGAAGCAACTTTTCAATCACCTCAATTTTGGCTCTATCAACCTCCATTCCTTTCGAGGAAACTCTATGACCTAAAATAATTCCTTCATTTATAATGAAGTGACATTTTTTGCAATTTAAGCCAAATTAATTTCCTCACATATTTGCAAAATAAGGGAAAGTTGATACAAGCAAGAATAAAAAATGTCATCAAACACAGAAAAATCATCCATAAAAATCCCCAAGATCTGCTCCACCATGTATGAACAAATAGCCATCATGCATCGTTGGAAAGTACCCGATGCATTACACTACCCAAATGGCATTCTTTGAAAAGCAAATGTCCCATATAGATATATGAAAGTGGTCTTCTCTTGGTCCTCCAAAGTAATAGAAATTTGGTTGTACCTCGAATACCCATCCAAAGAACAATAAAACCTATGACCTGCCAACCTATCAATCATTTGGTAGATGAAAGGTAAAGGAAAATGATCCTTTCGAGTCCCCTTATTAACCCTTTGATAATCCATAGAAACTTTCAATCCGGTTACCGTTCTTGTAGGGATGAGATCATTAGCTTTATTTAATACCACAGTCATACCACCCTTTTTAGGAACACATTAAACCGGGATCACCCACTTGCTATCGGATATGGGAAAAATGATACTCATATCCAACCATGTCATGACCTCCTTCTTCACAACATCTTTCATCACCGAATTCAACTTCCTTTATACATCTCTAGTAGGAATAGTCCCTTCCTCCATCAAAATTTTGGCATTCAAATGGAAGAGCTAATTCCCTTGATGTCAGCTAAATACCACCCAATAACTCCTTTTCTTCCTTTTAAAACCATCATTAACTTTCCCTCTTGTTCCTTGGTGAGTGCCAAAAAATGATTATCGTTAGTGTCTCACCATCTCTCAAATAAGCATACTTGAGGTGAATAGGCAACGACTTAAACTCTAATTTAGGGGACTCTTCAATAGATGGCTTAAGTGAGGGCCTTTCCTTCAACTTATAATGCATAATGTCCATAACATCATCATTCAAACCTATATAATCTCCATCAAGATTATTCAAAACAATGTTATCACTACTCTCATACACATAATCATCAACATGAAAATCAATGGTCTCAATGACTTCATGCATACTATCATCATCAAAATCATCAATGCTAACATCATAGGCATGCATAGCTCACAAGTACTATCACCATTCTTTTTATCCACAATACATGATCTAGTGATAACAAACTCTAAGGAATCAACAAGATAATCATATTTAAATATATCATGGACACATTTGTCAAGAAAGTCTATCCTAAAATAGTCATGCATATACTTTGAAAATTTCATGAATTTAAAAACATTAAATTTTACCTCTTTATTTTGCACCCTCATGGTGCTCTCCTTTGTGCACATCAATTAAAACTCTCATGGTAGCAAGAAATGGCCTCATAAGAATAATGAAAATATCCCAATCTTCCTCCATGTCTAGTACTATAAAATTTGCCAAAAAGATGAATTTATCAACCTTGACTAGCACATCTTCAACAATACCCCTTGGTCTATTAATTAACCTATCCGCCATTTGGAGTGTGACCAAAGTTGGTTTGGGCTCGCCCAACCCAAGCTTCTTAAAAACTTAAAAAGGAATCAAATTAATTCTAGCTCCAAGATCACAAAATGCCTTTCCAAATTCTAGCTTCCCAATTGTACAAGGTATGTGAAGCTTCAGGGATCTTTTTGCTTTTCAACCATTTTGCTATCCAAAATAGCACTACACTCCGCCGTGAGTGTCACCATCTCATAGTCTCCAAAACTCCTCTTCTTGGTTAAGATGTCCTTCAAAAACTTCACATAAGATGGCATCTGCTCAAGAGCAATGGTAAATGGAATGTTGATATGTAATTTCTTAAAAACTTCAAGAAATTTTGAGAATTGCTTATCCATTTTATTCTTTTGAAACCTTTAGAGATAAGGTGGTGGAGGTGTGTGATGCACAAAAACTTGATAACCAAATTTTGTATTTTATAAAAGCTCGCAAGTGCACGAGTCACTTGTAGTAAGCGACAAGTATACTCCCAAGATCGTCTCTCAAAGGAATTGCTGTGGTTTTCAAAAGAGCTAAATGTAATCTAAAACGTAACAATAAAATAAATCCTAAACACTCTAATCAAAGATTGGTTTTGTAAACGATTTCTAAAATTATTAAAATCCTAAAACGATTAAAGGAAATACGTGAAAGTTTTGTTGAAACGATGAGATGAACGAGTGTGGGAAATTAGTTAGTGAACTAAGTATGGATAAATTGGTTTACGTGGTCTCCTCAATCAAGCATATAAAGTGAATTTATTGATTCCTTTTACTAATCCTAGAAAATCCCAAATCAATGGTGGTTTTCCCTTAATTAACTAATTAGCTTCTTTGATCCGGACCGTTAATTAGTTAATTAGCATTAATCTTAGAAAAGGTAGTTTAATCACCTAAATTAAGACAAGTCAATGCACTTAATTTAGGTTCATGCTCAAGAATGCCCAATTAAACTTAAATGGCGTTTCTAAAGTTCAATCCTAAAATAGTCTCAAACATTCATAAACTAAATTGGCCAAAAATAATTGATGAATATAGATGTGAAGAGCAATGAACATGAAACAAATCACTCAAATAATAATCAGACCACATAAACAATATCCATTCAAAGTCACATCCCTAAAAGCCCACACACAAGGGTTTAGCTACACATAATCAAACTCAAATCCAGATTTTTCATTGTAAATGACATCAAAAGAATTCTAGTGAGAAGGAGAAGGATTACAAATAAAAATCTACCAATTTTCACTCTTGCAACAAGATCTTTGATGTTGGATGATCACTTATTTCAAGTCTCTTGATGAAGATCAAATTGAATAGCCTTTGATGAAGTAAGTTCTCTCCCAAAATTGTATGAAAAATCTTAATCTGGTACTGTTTACGCACTGTTCACCCTTGTTGTTCTCGTGTGTTTGTGGTGTTGGAGGCTGAAAAATATCTGTTGGAGGCTGGAGATGATGATTGTGTTTAATTAGGTTTTCGTGTATGTAAGGGTTTCCCAAAGAGAATGTGCGTGTGTGGCTGGGGGGAATTGCAATCCGCTCGCGCACGCCGCGGCGCACCGAGCATGTGCGTGTGTGGCTGGGGGGAATTGCAATCCGCTCGCGCACGCCGCGGCACACCTTTTTCCATGCCGCGGCGCACAATGCTTTTCAGAATTGCGAACCAAAGCAGAGACCTCGTCGCCGCGGCGCACAATAACCATGCCGCGGCGCGCAATGTTCTTCAGAATTGCAAACCAAAACAGAAAGTCCCTCGCCGCGGCGCACCTTATTCATGCCGCGGCGCACAATGTTTTCATGGAATCCAAATCAAGACAGAAACTTCCCCGCTGCGGCGCACATTTTATATGCCGCGGCGCGACTTGTTGTAGTGCCATGTAAACACCCTTACATAATTTACTGATTCTTCGATGTAAGGCTTACGTTCCTAAGCTTTTATTTGTCCCCCTTACATAGTGAATGACACTCAATGTAAGGCTTACATTCTTTAGCACTTTTGCTTCATTTTTGCTCTCTTTGACCACATTTCTTCCCAAACCTACTTTGACCTACAAAACAATAGAATACCCTCCAAAACAAGATTATATCGAAATTAAATGCAAAATAAACACTTAAAAACATAACAAATAGTAAGTCAAAATAATGTTCATCAGTGTGTATGCAAGACTCAATTTAGGTGCATAAGATTCTTCTTATTCTTTTTTCTTCCTTACTTCACTCTTTCCTAAATCCACTTTTTTTCCCACTCCATCATTATCTCCTCCTAACTCCTTACCACTCCAAAGAGTGATAGCTTTGCATTGTTCTTTCCCATCTTTCCTAGGATTTGGTAAAGTATCACTAGGGAGAGAATCTTGTGGTCGGTTGTGAAGTATTTGAGCCATGTTCTCGATTTGCATCTCCAAATTTTGGATTGAGGCTCCATGTGTAGATTCCAACTTATCAACTCTAGCTTCTAATTTTTTATCCATGGTGTCAAACTAAGAATCTATACGATTTTTCATACCTTTCATCATATTCATCATAGCATCAAACTTGTCATCTAATCTTGGTTTCTTCTCTTGAGTAGGTTGTTTCTAAGTGGTTTAAATGGTGGTCAGTTTAAAAACCCATTTCCTTTATTGTTGTTGTTGCTCCATGAAAAATTTGGGTGATTCATCCATCCCAGATTGTAAGTGTTGGAATAAGAATTTTCTTGATTGTTGTAGTTCCCCACAAAATTCAACGATTGTAGATTGTGCATACGAGCATCACTTCCATGGCTTCCACTACATACAAACCAAGAATGGACTTTGCACCATATTGACCCCCACAGGTCCCATATCCAACTTCTTAGACAATCCCAACAAAATTGCATTAGTTTGGGCTTGCAATTTGGTGAAGGCATCCATGTCCACCGTAGTACTTTGTTTCTTCAGATTTAACCTCTTAACTAGTCATTGTCAATTATTGGAAGCCATTTATTTCAAAAGGGAAAATGGTTCGTCTTCAATTTTGCTCATAATTGCTCCACCCGCCTTGACATCAGTAATAGTACCTGGTTTTCCAATCCAACTATTGTAAAAATTTTGAACTTGAAGCCACTTTGGTAACCCATGTTGTGGAAATCTTATCATAAGTTCCTTAAATCTTTCGCGTGTTTCCTAAAATGACTCCCCCTCAAATTGTTTGAGTGAAGTGATGTCATTCCTTAACTTTGCGGTCTTGGTGGGAGGAAAATACTTAGTAATAAACTTTTAGGCAAAGTCATCCCATATTGTGATGGAACCTGATGGTAGAGCTTGAAGCCGAACCTTAGCTTCATCCTCAAGCGAGAATGGAAACAACCAAAGTCTTATAGCCTCATCGTACATCCCATTTTGCTTGAATGTATCACATAATTCCAAAAAAGATGCTAAATGGATGTTTGGATCATTATTGGCTAAAACCCAAATTGGTTCCCTTGAATCATTTGCATGATTTCCGGATTCAATTCAAAATTGTTAGCATGAACATTGGACCTCCGAATAGACATATGAATACCACCATTGGTGTGGTATACTCTTGAAGAGCCTTAGGTTCATCAACACCTTGTTGAGTCAGTGGTGGTTGATTTGGTTGTTGATCCATAGTAGAAAAATTTAGTTGAAGTCCTTCTCTAATCAACCTATGAAATGTCTTTTCAATTTTTTGGGTTGAAAGGAATGGTTCCCAAACTTCGATCCCTATGCATGCAAAATTCACAAAAATAAAACAAACTACAAGAAAATATTAGTAACAAAAGAAACATTCAAAGTAGTGAAGTATAACCTTAACTCAATGTTACTCCAAATATATGCTTAAGTCCTGGCAACGACACCAAAAACTTTGTTGCAATTTCTTGTAAGTGTATGATTAGTGCAAAAGTAGTAAAGTGTGAGTAAGCACGAGTGGAACCTCAGAGACTTGAGATGATTTTGTATATTAAGACTAGCCATCGAGCTTTTATGATTTCTTGCTCTATTTGAACAATCGAATTTTTGAAAGTAGAATTTAAATGCCAAATTGAACTCTATGAAATTAAACGTAAGAAGTTTCAACACAATTAAGAGAAGTCTAAGAATTCAACTTCTCCCATTCTACTCCCATGATTTTCTATGTCTCATTAATACTAAAATAAAATGTATGGATTATCAATCAAACTCTACTCAAGTAGCTATCACTCACATGTCTATGGTCATGATAATCCTAATCCAAATAAACCTAGCCCACATGCTTATGGCCATCTAAGCATAAAAGGGTCATTAAGCACCAAGAATTTAAAATTGATTACACATATAACAATGGGAATTTCTAGCCTCATTAAACATATGCTAATTTAATGAATGTTCACAATTTCACACCAATCTTTGAATTGTGCAAAAATTAACAAAACACTTAAATAAATGGCTAATTTAATTAAGAGCATTAAGCATATGAAATTTGATAATACAAACACTTGAATAATATTAAATAAATATTAGACAATTATGTTCATGGAATGGGTTCCATTAAAATCCCTAGAACAAAGTTTATACTTTGTAAATCCATCTTTGAACCAATAAAAACAAGAGGAAAACTTTTAAGTATTTTTAAAATCCCCAACAATGGCACAAAAAACTTGGCAAGAACTCCTCAAGTGCATGAGTCGTGTACAAGTAATAAATATTTTTAAGAATGGGGTTGTCGTACCCATAAGAAACTTGTTAAAGTGTGTTAAAGATACTAAACTAATTAAAGAAATAAAAAATACATTTACAGCACAAATTAAAGAAACCTGAAAATTCAATATTTTCCATTTTAATCCCATGATTTTATAAGTTAATTCAATATCAAAATAAAATGCTTGGATTATTAATCAAATTCTACTTCAAAAATTGCTACTCAAATAGTTATAGTCATAGTAATCCTTATCCATATATCCTTAGCCCACATGTCTATAACCATATAAGTATACATAGGTCATTAAGCACCTAGAATTTAAATTGACTACACACTAATAATGAGAATTTCTTCCCTCATAACATATATGCTAATTTCAATTGCACAAAAAATAACAAAATACCTAAATAAATGATCAATTTATAAAGGAGCATTAAGCACATTAAATTAGATAATCTAAACACTTAATTAATATTAAATAGACATTAAAGAATCATGTTTATAATGGGTTATTATAAATCCCTATAACAAAGTTTCTACTCCATAAAACCCATTTTTGAAAAAATAAGACAAGAGAAAACATTATAGGAAACATAAAGATTACACTAAGAAGAGTTAAATGGTGAAATCCTTGTGTACAATCCCTCTAAGAACACTCCCAAGTTGCCTCTTCTTGCTCCAAAAATGGTGAAAACCCTTCCTCCTTGCTCCAGAATTGAGAACTCTTTCCAATTTATTCTACCTTCAACAGCAAATTCTTCCTTCCAATGCTCATTTTAGTTTAAATTATTAAAAAATGACTTAATATGGACCCTTGAATCATATCTTAAAAATATCCAAGGGCTAGGGTTAAAAGTTGGAGTAAAAATGGATCCAATGTAGAAATGTTCGCGCAACAGAAAAACTCTGCGTGCTGCATCCTAAGAATGTGCGCGCCTTAGCTCAAGCTATTCGAGACATTGGTGATGTTTGTGTTCGTTTGCTCGGATGACTCACCACTGTAGCCTAAGCCCTCTCGGTCATTTTTGCACAATGTTGTGCTGCAGTCTAGATAAATTATCACCACAACCTAAGCCTTCTTGGTGATTTGTTTTCTTCAGGCACACCATAATACAAATTGAAAAACACTGCTGTCTAAATGTTCCTATTTTAGCACATTTCCTAACTCTTCCTATTTCCACAACTGCGACACAAGATTTTCATCACTACGGCCTGACTTGTATTTCTTTCATTTTGGTCTGTTTTCAGTCCGTTTGCTATCGTTCGACCTACATTGACATACTTAAACATAAATTAACTATTTTCATGATATTTAATATGAAACAAGACAAATAGTAGCCTAGAAATGAACAAATAACTCTTCTTTCGTAGAATTATCAACATGTATGAATCAGAGTGATCAACTAGTTTGTTTCATGAATATGCCTACATCTAGTTTAATGTATTAGTATGTAATAGCTAATATTATTATTCTAAGTAGTAACTTATGGTTTCTGTCATGAGTAAGATTAATACCTATGTTAAAGGTTAAACGATTGTTATAATCTTGCCAAGTTTAGTTATCATCTTTTTAGTTCTTAATGCAAAGAGTGAATTAATTCTAGTAAGCATATCTCTAGGTTGTGCATAATTTAGGGTTGGTTTATAAGAGAACCTTTAGCCAACTACACAGTAAGAAAAGATGGGAAGTCTTAAGCTTACCTAGACTTCTAAAGCTAAAATTAAGAATTCAATAATGATTTTGGGTTAAGATAGTAATTCAAGATTCAAGAAATTAAATCTTTATTCATAACATATTTGATTAAATTTTAGTCTAGTAGTGAGGATAGACCCATGATCACATACTTCTTGCCATCATATTTTATTCACATTTGATTATTTTTCGTCTTTTATTTACAATTATTTTAAACCCCCCTTTTACTAATTTTGTTAACGAACTAATAATTAAAGGTAAAAATTGTGACAATCATTGTGAATACGACAACCTTTATTTTTAAATTATTTATCACTTATACACCAACCACGTGTACTAGTGTGATTTCAAGCGTGTCATATTTTTGGCACCGTTGCTTGGAATTGGCTCTACAATTTTTCCATTAATTATTGGTTTTGATTTTAATTCTTTCTTATTTATTTTTTTTCTTTCTTTTAGTATTTTTTTTACATTTTTTTCTTTAGTTTACTAACTTTCTTTATATTTTTTAATCTCTAAGTACATTGAATGCAACAAGGTCACTCTTATAACTTGAGATCAAAAGGACCGGTTGACTCACTGCCCAAAGATGTAGTTGAACCCACTTTTTTAAGTGATTCAAAAACCGAACAACGAGAGATGGCAATAGTCAACCCAACTATGAAGGAATTAGTTGCACTTGACTTGGAGCATGTACCCCAACTTAGTGGTAGGTTTTGAATTTAAATCTGGACTAATTCATTTGTTGCCTATTTTTAGGGGTTTAGTTGGAGAAGACCCAAACCAACACTTGAAGGAATTTCATGTAATCTACTCCAGCATAAAACTGGCAAATATCATAGAGGAACAAGTCATGCTTCGATCTTTTCATTTCTCTTTAGCAAACAGTGCTAAGGAATGGCTCTATTATCTGCCTTTTGGATCCATCACCGCATGAAATGAGATGAAAAGGCTATTTTTAGAAAGGTACTTCTTAGATTCAAGAGCCATAACAATAAGAAAACAAATATGTTGCGTGGGAAAATCTGATGGAGAAAGACTTAATGCATGCTGGGAAAGGTTCAAAAGGTTATATGCTAGCTACCCACAACACCAAATAAGTGAGAAACTTTTGTTCCAATACTTTTATGAAGGGCTAGAACTCACTAAAAAAAATATGATTGATGCTACAAGTGGTCTGGCTTTGGTAAACAAGACACCAACTGAAGCACGAATCGTAATTGCAACCATGGCTTCCAATTCTTAACAATTTGGCACCAAAGTTGATCTATGGGTTAAGGTAAATGAGACAAGCACTAACTTTAATTTTGAACATAAATTGAATAATTTAACTACTTTAGTGCAACAGCTAGCCATTGGACAAGTTAAGCCATGTGGCATATGCGCTCTAGTGAGGCACCCTACTAATATGTGTCCCACCCTTCAAGATGAACAAGCCAACATTGTTGGTGATTTTTAGGGCAGAGGCCCAAGTATGACCCTTATAGCAATTCTTATAACCCTAGATGGAGGGATCACCAAAATTTTAGGTATGCAGGTACCAATCAAATAGGTGCTCCTTACAATCCACCTAGATTCCCAAATCCTAGGCCATCATAGCAATATCAACCTAGACCTTAAACATCACCATATTCTCAAGGTAAGTCTCTTAAAGACTTAATTAGTTACATTGCTACTAATACTGTTAAGTTTTCGCAGGAAATACAAAGTAGACTCTACAGCATTGAAACTTTCAACAAAAATATTGAGATTCAAATTGGTCAAATGACCACATCCATAGGAAGATTGGAAGCATTGGCATCTGAAAATCTCTCTTCAAAGACTATAATAAATCCCAAGGAGACTATCAATTTCATTACTTTGAGAAGTGACAAGAAGTTGAAGGAACCCAAACAAGGGCCCAAGGCTACCAAATGTGATGAAGAAAAGACCAACCCAAATGAGGCTAAGATGGCACCAAAAGTAAAATATAAACCTTCTACTTATGACATTTTCCTAGCAGGTTTAGGAATACAAAGCAAAAAGAAAATGAAAGAGAGGTTTTGGAAACCTTTAGAAAATTGCAAGTGAACATTCTACTTTTGAGTGCTCTCAAGCAAGTGTTCAAGTATGCAAAGTTCCTCAAGGAACTGTGTACACCCAGGCGAAAATTAAAAGGTAATAAAATGGTAAGTGTAGGGGAGAACATATCTATAGTGCTACAAAGAAAGCTCCAACCCAAATGTCAGGACCTAGGTAGTTTCACCATCCTGGTAAAAAAAAGGTAACACTAGGCTTGAAAAAGCCATGTTAGATTTAGGAGCATCTATAAATTTCAAGCCATATCATATTTATGATTCTTTGAATTTAGGTCCTTTAAAAGAAACTGGTGTTATTATACAATTTACTGATAGGACTAATATTTACCTTAAGGGTGTTATTAAAGATGTCCTCATGTAGGTTGATGAAATGATTTTCTAGTAGATTTCTATGTTCTACACATGAGTGATGGCTCTCACATTATGTATACACCATTGCTTTTGGGAAGACTATTTATGAAAATAGCTCAAACAAAAATTGGTGTCCATAATGGAGAGCTCACCTTGGAATTTGATGGGCAGGTAATTCGCTTTAATGTCTTTGAAGGAATGAAGTATCCTGATGACAATAGAGACGACTTGGAATGATACTAGCTATGTCTAGCTAAGGACATTAAAACAAGTGCTTTGTGGGAGGCAACCTACCAAATTTGTTTTCTACTCCTTTTTTACTTATTTTTACATTTTATTTATGCATGTGCTTACATTGAGGACAATATAAGAATTAGGTATAGGGAAGTGTTAACATTTCATATCTTTAATTTGCTTTATTAGTTTAGCATGTTTTAGAATTACTATGCTCAAGGCATCATGATTTTTCTTTTCATTTTTAGTATTTATTTATTGCTTTTTGTTTAGAATATTGAGGATTAATAGACAGGCTTGGATTTCTATCATCTGTATTGAAATTAGATAAATAATGTTATGTCTCAAATGATGATATATGTAGAATCTTGACCTTATTCTTAAGTGAAGACAACTTTATGGTAATTTTTCTCAAAACTTGCATTCACAATAACTAAGTTAGTGATAAGAAAAATTATGTGCTTGAATTTATAAAAATTGTAATGAATCCCTTAAACCTTTACTATGATTTTAATTAACATGATCAGGATACTTGAACTTTTCTTTAATTTTAGCAAAGCAAATTCTAATTGTATTTCGTGAAATATGATTAAGGCAATAGCATTACCCACTTGACTAAATTGTCCTACCCATAATGTTGTTTCCCTCATAAGGACAACCCTTTTAGTGAATCAATTTAAGCCTACATGAGCCAACTGTTTTTACCCATTCCTTACCCTTTGAACCAAACACTTTGGCCAATACCCTAGACTTTAAGAATAAGTGGAGTTGCACAAAAAGAGAATGGATTGTATAAAAATGCAAGAATAAGGTTTTAAGTGTATCAATTGTGCCACAATTAAATATCCAACTCATACAAATTATCCTTACATTAATGTGTGCCTCATAAAAAAAAATTCTAATAAGGGAAAAAGCTTAATAGAAATATTCAAAGAGACTTTGTATTCAAAGATTTTTCATGCTATTTATTATGCAAGTAAAACCTTTAATGGAAATAGTCTTTTCTTTCGAGAAGTTTCGATCCTATCTTGTTGGTACCAAACTTATTGTGTACATGAATCATTCGACAATCAAATACCTATTAGCAAAGAAGGATGCAAAATCTCTATTGATTAGATGGGTTCTTTTTCTTCAAGAATTTAACTTGGAGATAAGGGACAAGAAAAGGTTAAAGAACCTCATGGCGGATCATTTGTCAAGGTTAGAGAATGAAGGTAATGATGATAATTTAATTATTAAAGATGCATTTCCTGATGAATAACTGTTTACTATTAATCATGTTGGCATGCCTTAGTTTGTTGACTATGCAAATTACGTTGCATGAATGATGCCACAAGATTTATCTTATATAGAAAAGAAGAGGTTTTTTAGGGAGAGTAGATTGTATTTAGGGGATGAGCCATTTTTTGTTCAAAACATGTTTCGATGGAATTATAAGAAGATGTATTCCTATCGAGGAGGTTGAAGATATACTTAAACATTGTCATGCTTCGAAGTATGGAGGACACTTTGGTAGTGCAAGAACGGCAACAAAGGTGCTCGAATCAGGACTTTATTGGACAACCATCTTCAAGGATACTTATGTGTTCGTTAAAAGTTGTGATAGATGCCAAAGAGTTGGAAATTTATCAAGGATGCATGAGATGCCTTTGAAAAGTCTTTTGGAGGTGGAGTTGTTTGATGCATAGAGGATAGATTTCATGGGACCGTTTGTGTGATCATATGGGAACCATTACATTTTGGTACCGTTGGACTATGTCTCCAAGTGGGTTGAAGCTAAGGCTTTGCCAACTAAGGACGCTAAGGTGGTGGTTCAATTTTTCAAGAAATTTTTCACAAGGTTTGGAACTCCAAGAGCCATCATTAGTGACGGGGGAATTCATGTTTATAATAATTTGTTTCAATCTTTACTTGCAAAATATGGTGTCAAGCATAAAGTAGCAACTTCCTATCATCCCCAAACAAGTGGACAAGTGAAGGTTTCTAATCGAGAAATAAAGAGGATCTTAGAAAAGACGGTCAATCCTTCTGGAAAATATTAGTCCAAGAGGTTAGAGGATGCACTGGGGACACATAGAACAACATATAAAACACCTATTGTAATGACTCTATATTGACTTGTTTATGAGAAGGCATGTCACTTTCCAGTGGAGTTGGAGCACAAGGCTTTTTGGGCATTGAAAGAGTTGAATATGGATATCCTAAATGATATTATATATCAGGATAGGTTGAGGGTTGTATAAAAATTCTTATATTGGTGGAAAAGGAGAATGTTATAATGAGCTATATTCTTATTGCTTACAAAAAATTATTTTTCCAAAAGTTGTAAAAAGAATTTACAAATGGATGAATGAAGTGAGGATTAAACTGTATGTGAAGAAGTTTAATGTCTTGATATTTTTAAGAAATATATGTTTTTGTTATCATAAGCAAGTCTCTTATTTTGATTTCCCTTTCCATCCTTTCATGACCCCACACCTTAGCCTTATATTACAACCTTGTTAAAGACCTATTGATCCTAGGTAAATTGGTTACCCTGTATTAGTGGAGAGTGAATTGAAAAATAGGCATATTAAGTATGTAATTAGGTGCACTTTCACTCATATATATTACATCTATTAATGGCACTATTTCATGAATGTCATACATGACTACAAAAATTTGAGTTAGTGGATTGAATGATTGTTTAAGAGTTGAGCACAAGGTGATATGAGTGTCTACATCATGCTTGACTAAAAGTGATGTTTTAACTATCTATGTGTTGGAATTTAATTGTACTTTCTAAATTAAATTGGAAGAATTCATGTTTGGGTAGTTAAAGTTGAAACAAGTCTTTATTTTCTTTTAGTTGAGTCAGATGTTTATGGTATCATCACTAGAAACCCTCACAAGACTGCAATTCATCTACTAAGGGCCACTTAGTAGTTTAAAAGCTTATTGCATATGCTAAATGCTAATGTGACTATCTACAAAAATGATTTAGTTTTAGCATAGGTTTCATTTTATCCATGCTCAATCTCGAACTTAGTTTCATCGCTTTTTTAGCTAAAGAATAGCCAGAAACTAGTTAAGGGTTGTGATACGTGTTTGAAATATGCGATAATTCTATGATTATTTGATATCAAAATCAAGATTTAGAACCTATTTATGTTCATTTTATTGAATTATCACACAAATATTATTTTTGAAGTTACTGGAAATGTTTTGATGTATTTCAAGTATTTCGAGCTTAAATAACAAACACACATGTCACGCGACACTGCACATGTGGTGTAAAATAGGAAAATTGGCACACAACATTAGTGCCCCAACCCAAGCCTATTGCCAATACAGCCTGACCCTCTCAAATCAAATTGCACATTTTTGAAGATCAAATTGCGCCGCAACGCTGGATACTTTAAGCTACGGCGGTGACCTTTTTCGGATTGTTCCAATATTTCCAAAGTTCAGCTTGCATAGCTGTGGTGATTGTTTTAAATCGTGGCCCACGTAGAAATTGTGCGAATTCTAAGCCTATTTTCCAACAACCAAATCCTATTGTGCCTAGGTTTTGTGCGTGCTTATAAATACATTATTAGAGTTCTAAATGATGGTGTAGAAAAATAGAGAGAATTTTGTATAGAGAAAAATACATAGATTTTGAGAATTAGATCAACCTTCATAAACCACAAGTCCAACAGAGATTGTAGTGAAAAACTTTGAAGAACAAGATCAAGAGTGGAAGCATAGAAGTTAGAGTAATATTCATTAAGAGATTGAGTGTTTATTTCTTCTTTCTTCTAGTAATTTTAAGGTTTCTTCAATTGTAAATCTGGATTTGATGAACATCATGAGCAGCTAATTCTTTTTATTAATCTAAGGGTCTTATGAACCTAATTTTCTAACATGTATTGATGTAAATTATCTCCCATATTTTAATTGTTATTTTCAATTATATTACTTGATCTGAATTTAATTGTTTAATAATTGTTTGATCATCAATTATTCTTTAGAAGCATATAGGTAGCTTTAAGATAAGTGCTTGTATGTTTTTCTTAATCAAATAGCATACATAGTTTTTAGACTGAGAGGTACAATAAATATGTATGTGATCCATAATTGATGTGCTTCATAAGCACTTATTTAAGCTAATTGGCATGAAAGTGTGATTAGAATATTGTGTGTAGTTTACTTAAGAGATGCATGCATGCACAGTTTAGAATCAATTGATCATATAATTTGTTGCTAATTAATTGGGGAGAAATTTAGGGATTCACATGCTTAAGAGATTGGGAGATTAATGACTGTCTTGGTTATATTTCTCATATATATTCTTTCGTTGTGTTAGTTTAATTTCGTAATTTTAGCATTTATCTTTTATTGCTCAAATAGTGATAGTAGTATTCATATTGGTACTTTGTTATTAATTATAACTTTCCATATGGGTTTGACACTCTATCTTTAAATACTTATCACTTGTACACATCCCGCATACTTGCCGTTTTGCATGGTCAACATACATACACCTTTGTTTCTTGTGCTCTTTGTCTTCAGTGGAGTGAGCAGTATTTTATTGTGTGAGTTTGTTTATCTATGTTCACTTGTGTTGATTGTATCATCATTATTTTCCTGTTCAATTTTGTATGCTTTGTGCATCTCTATTTAAATGCATTTTTCTAGTCATATTAGCATTCAAGGGTAGACTGTATATTGTATGTGTGATTGTATGATTTTGCTTTCATGATGTCAATTATGTGAAACATGTAATGTATGTTTATTGCATATCATGTATTCTCTGCTTCTTGTCACGCATAGTGTGTTAATTGTCTTATTTGTAGCTATGTGTAATTGTTTAATCCTCTACTAGTTGTTGTGACTTGTGATAAAAGAAAACATATGAATTATTGAAGAAAAATATTTTTGAGCATTCTAAATATTTTACAAAATACCGGATCATTAATACATTGAGTGTTGCTCCTTATTAGTGGTTCGAAGTTAAGTTAAATATCAGTTGGATATTTGGTGAAAATATTTTTATCAATGCTTTTATATTCCAATACATCGAGTGTGTTTTTGTATTATAATACGTAGCAGAGTTGGACTTGAATTAAGTACTTTTCAAAACGGAGTTACCATATTAACAATACATTGAGTATTTTTTTTGTATTGTTAATACAAGGTGGATTTTCTCTATAATCTTTACTGAACTTGTGTGATATCTTATTTAGGATTCACATTTTTTGATCGCATGTGTAAATTGTGTGTTTATCTTGTTTTTTTCATAAGCATCATGTCCTATGAGTACATAATGTATTATCAAAGTATTAGGCTTCTTCTTTCTGCACTCCTGTCATTCATATGCCATGTCATATATTCTACACCTTCTTTGTTTTATACACCTTCTTTGTTTTACTAGGTTGTTCTTCTCTTACCTAATATGTTGTATGTTGGTTCTCGATTTGTCTCTTGCTCTTTGGTATTCTTCTTTAGCATGTCTTTCCTTATCTTCTTCTTTAAATGTATATTTGTGAGAAAATAGAGTTGTGTTCTTGAAAAATCTTACTTCGTAAAAATTATTTTTGTAATTTTGGATCATTAATACGTTAAGTGTTTTTTTTCGTATAAATGCTTCGTAGATTTGAGTTTTGAGAATTTGGTTTTTAAGATTGTGTATTTTCGCATCAGCAATACATTGAGGGTTTTTCTATATTGTTATGCGAGGAGTTTGTGTAAAATTATAATTTTAAAATGTTTGTTTCCATATAACTAATACATTGAGTGTTGTTCTCTATTGGGATATAAGGAAAAGGTGGAGTTGGAGAAATTATTTTGTAAACAATGTTTCCATATTGCCAATACATTGAGTGTAGTTCTATATTAGGATATGAGGTGATTTGTGAAAAAATATCTTTTTTATGTTTGCATATCATTAATACATTGAGTGTTGTTTTATATTGCGATACGATTTGTTTTTATGAAAACATATTGAGAGAAGTCTCAACTTAGTGAACAACCAAATCTAGGTGATATAGACACCTAAGGACTAGCCCCTCTCTACAAGTAACGAAAACACGCAACAATTAACAAGAAAGTGTAGGATAAACAAATAAGAAAGATAACATAAAATAATGATAAAAGCAGTAAATACTTTCTAATCTTTGTATATATTATATATGTTGTCACATATACTGTGTATACTAAGATTGTACTAAATCAGGCAGCAGATTAAGCAAACACAACGATGTAACATGGTAAATACACTTAGGCTCCAATCCTAAGTGGTAACATCCACAAGTTGCTTAAGGCAACCAGTCAGCAGGCAAACTCACTAAAAGTAATAAATAGTTAATACATACTCGATAAGTAAGAATCCAAATACCTCTATCAGTAAGGACCACCCATCCTAATTGCCTAGACTGCTATCACCAGTGATCTCCACAACTATCGTGATCTTAACTGGATCCAGCTCATCTCTAGAGCCAAACCACCACGCAGTATGATGTTAATACCTACAATCAGTATGCGTGTACAACAATATACGTAATTTTGCACAAAATATGATTTTATGATAAAATACCTCATATCAACAATATGGAAACACACTCTATGTATGTTGATACGAAAACTCCACCTCGTAATAACAATACAAAAAAACACTCGATGTATTCTTATTACAAAAACTCCGTTTGATAAAATATTTTTAACAAACTCCACCACCACCTCGTATCTCAATACAGAAACAACACTCGATATATTGAGAATACAGAATCTCCTTTTGAAATTAATTCACAAAAATTTTCAAGTGAAAAACCACCTCTGTATCACTAATACGGAACAACACTCAACATATTAGTGATACAGGAAAAATATATTTTTGATAAAAAATGTTTGCACCAAAATAAGTTTTATGCAATACACAAATCAGCTCAAAGTGTATGAGAAATGGGGATTAAAAAAGTGTAAAAAGGTGTGATGAATAAGAGAGATGAGGGGTTATTTATAACTAATTTTTAGTTTCTAGGACTCTCACTGACCCCTCGTCGTACCCCCTGCGATGCTTCACTAACAACGTCACCAAACCCCTCGCGAGATGTTAGCGAGGTCCAACAAGTCACAGTTCCACCCTGTGCACACTTGCTGACCCTTGGTAGACCAACTCGGTGAGCCACCAGCAAGACCTTCAAAGACTCCGACGAGCCAATCAAAATAAGTTTTTTCAAGGCAAAACTTCACCAAATAAAATGTCATCAATACCCACCAACTCAGGAAAACAAATGCAAGTAAAAATACTTTTTAGCATGCAATAAATATGCTTTCAACTACCCCATGGTATGTGTATCATACAAACAAACATTAGTGTTAAGTGCTACGTGAGTGTGTGCAATACTAATCACAAGCACATCACCGTACAAAGAGGCAGACAAAATACTAAGTAAAATAAACAAACTCTGTATTTTGTACACAAAAATGCCAATAAAGATACAAAGGGACTTACAATCTCCCCATTTAGCTTTCCATGGCAAAACATGCATAACCTATACAAGAAAAGCATCAAATATAATATATTCATACAAGATGATCTAACAAAGTTCATTCCCATTAACAAACTCCAACATAGACAAGACATCCTGAACACATCTACACCCCAAGTGCATCCGTCTTGTAATGATCCATCCATCTTCATGAATCAATACATCTATCTTGAAGCTAACACCAGCTTCAAGTGAGCTACAAAGTCCAAACTACATCTGTATCCTGCACACATGAAACAAACACATACTAGTGAACTTATCATGCAAAATTATGTGTAGTCTAACCAAATACTATCATGTTACCCCTACACAAGTACACACTGATAGAGAAAGAACGAAAGATTATGGTCCCAAATATCATACCAGCAAGATCTATAGACTCACCATTAAGAATGGCACAAAAAAAGTTTCCCCTGGTTTTAGGCACAGAACAGACATAAGTGGAAGGAAAGATGCAAGTAGAAACAACTTGCAAAAGAAAGAATACAAGAGAGGAACTGTTAACAGATATAGTACCTCCAGTGAAAGTATTGTTAGGCCTAGCAAGTCTGGTAGGCATGTCATACTAATTTTGAGATTTAAGATGATTGAGATCAAAAACATTAGCATTAAGATTTTTATACTCAAATGGAAGAATGGAAAAAGAGGAATTTTTCACGTTCGAAAGAGATAAGAGATCTAAGAAAATATCTATATAAAAAAGTGACTTCACATTCCCTTAGAGTGAAAGAAATAGAGAAGTGTCGAGTGCGGTGAGCACGTATCACAGAATAGAACTCTGCAAAAAAAGTAGGGTCGCAAGAGAACAAAGACAAAACCAAAAAAAGTAAGAAAACCTTTCCTAGACATCAGGGAACTCCTCGATCTTCATAACACACTTACAAAGGCAAGATGGAGTCTTCTTCGGTTGGGAAGCAGAACCATTAGGCGGTGAAGAGGGACTAACTTCATCTTATGTAACACTGGATCTTTTGGTCTAACGAGGAATTCTAAGAGAGAAGGTGAGGTAAAATTGTTTAAAGGTTAAAAAAGGTAGTTTAGAAGGTAGTAGGCAAAGGTATTTGAGGGCAGGTGGTATTTAGAAAATTATGTGGTTTGAAACAAATGAGGAAAGGGGGTTTATATAGGGAATCTGTACATCTCGTTAACCCCTCGCTGAACCTTCGCTAAGGAGGTCGGGGAGGTACCTGTGAATGTGTAAAACACAGCCTCGGCGAGACCTCAGCAAACCTCCAGAGAAAGGTTGATGAGGAGAGAGAAAAACCTCAAAACAAGTTTAGGAAAAATTACAAAAAAAATATTTTAAGCAAATTTAAAGTAAAGAAGGAATAATACAAGGAAAAAATAAAAATGTTTAGAGAAAAACACAAAACACATAAATAAACACATACAGAAAATGCTACAAATAGAGAGAGAAAAGAAGAAACAACTCAAACCAACCTGACTCACACCCAAAAATAGTGTGATCAAACTGCATCCCTCCGTCCAAAAAGAAGTGATGAGGGGCAATAGAGGAAGAATATAATCTCTAGTCCATATGAGCATGAGGAGTATGAACCACTTGAGAGTTCTTAGTTTTAAAATTCTCGAATGACTAGTCGAGTGGTCATACATTCAACTAGCAAGGATTTTAGAAAGTTTTTTTCCTTTCTTCACTATGTCGTCGGTGCATAATAGGCCCAAAAATGAAATGCTCAGACAAACCATAGTAGGTACATATTGATAAGTCAAAATGAGAATAGCGAGGAGGAGATCTCCTAGCAGTACTCCGAGCATGACTTGGACAATAGTTGGTAAGGGGGTCAACAGTACCACAAGAATGACAAGAACAAGTAAGAGAAAGAGAAGAACTTGGTCTCTGTTTCTGACGAGTAACATAAGGAGGAAAGGGATCAGTAGAAGTGCCCATATTGAGTCTCATACAGAGATTAGAACTCAACCTCTCAAGGTGAGGTCTAATATGCCCACGCTCACCACAGTGGTGACAAGAGGGGATGAAGCGTGTAGGTAGTGGCAATAGATCGTCACCAGCATGACAAGAATAAGAAGCAAAAGGTGAGATGTTCACCCTACTAGAAGAGACTAACAAAAATGACACTTGTGACTTATGATGAATGCTATTTTGTTACGTTTTTAAGCATTCATTTTATGTTTTATTTTATTATTTCGTGTTTTGGAAGGTATTTATGTGTTTTTTAGGTTTTTGGACTCTTAGAAGAATATGGGATTGAAATGACTCAAAAAGAGTGAAAATGGAGTAACAAGAGATGAGGAATGTAAGCCTTACATTGTACATCATTTATTACGTAAGGGGTAACAAACAAGAGAGAAGAATGTAACCTTTACATTAGGAATTAGAAATTTTGCAAGGGATCCTTATAAGGCCTGCACAATAACGCGCACCGTGGAAAAGAAATATGCTCGCTACGGCGAAGAGCTCTCGGGTTTCATCCTGGGAAACCAAAATCAATGCGCACTGCGACAGGAGGAAATATGTGCCGCGGGGAAGAGGTCTCTGTTTTCCCAAAAAATCAAGGCGCGTTGCGGCAAGAAGAAATGTGTTCAGCAGCCCACGTGCCAAAAAGGCCCAGAAATCCTAACATGCGTGTGCCACTTCACTCTTCCTATAAATACCACATTATACCTCTCCCAAACACAAGTTTCATAGCCATTTTTCTCTCCACCTTAGCTGCTATTGCAGCTGGGTTTTCCACCCAAAATCAAGAGAAGACATTCCATTGTTGAAGCTATTCCAAGGAATTGAGAAAGGGGATCAACCAACTTCAAGGTTTTGGAGCTAGAAGATTCATTGGGGTATTTTATTGTAATATATTTTTCTTCTCTTTGATTTTGTGGTTTTCCTCTCATGACTAAATTGATTGACACCAATTTAGTTATAGTTGGCAAATTTATATATTTGGGGATATTAGTATAGCTTCCAATGATTGGAAGAATAATTTTGTAATTTAATAATATTTGAGTTTTGGATTTATTTCTTGTTCATGTTCTTAATATTTCTAATTATGAATTAATGATGGGCCAAATCTTGATTTGTAGCTAAAGAGAATATGTTAGAATTTAAGCATTAGAAACGCCATCTTTGCTTGATTGTACATTATGAACAAGTACCTAATTTGATTGCATTGATTTGTGTTAGATTCGGTGATTAAAGTATTTTCTTGAGCTAATTCCAATTGATTAGTTAACGGTCCGAATCAAGGACGTTAATTAATTGATCGTAGTGAAAATTACCATTAATTTGGGATTTTCTAGGTTTAGCAGAAAAATCATTAAATCTGACTTTTAATTAAATTGCTTAATTTGTTATTTCCATGAATGGATAGCAAACTAAGATTCCCATTTACATCCATCATCCCCACCTGGTTGTGATTACTTTTATTTACACTTTATTTTAGTTTTAGGAATTTACAATCTTTTCTGCAACTGACAATTGTTAGAATGTTTAGGATTGTTTGTTCGACTGAATAAGAAAATAAATAACGTTTTAAAACCACCGCAATTCTGATGTGTTAAAATGTGTACTCGCAAGTATACGAATTACTCGTAGTAAAGTGATAAGCAACTTCCAAGGTCGGTCTCTCAAGGAATTGCAGTGGTCTTAAATAACTAACTTTTAACTTAAACAGAGTTCTAATGAAAACAAAACACTAATTAAATAGAGTTCTAGTGAAACTAAAACTCTAAGTAACTAGAATCCTAACGCTAATAAAACTGTAAAAAGGTTGTTTGTTTTTGGTAACGAGAACAATCATACGACACTCAAACGAAAACAAAATCGCAATCAAACAATCAATTCAATTAAATCAAATATCAATAGAGGATGTATGGACGTTTAGCTTGGTTGACCATGCTTGCATCGAAAAGGTATGGTGAGATAACATGAACGTCCTATATAAACAAAACTACCGGCTTTCCTTTTAATTACGAAACTCCTTTTGGCGGGGGTAGGTCTCTTTGTTGATTAACTAATTAACTGCCTTTGGCGGGGGTAAATTAAATAGCAATCAAATTATGCGCAAGGAAAACATGCCAATCAAATTAATGCTATGACTAAGTCACTAACTTGAAGCTTTGATTAAGTGTTTCGGAATAAAGTTAAGGTGACGTTCCTATAACTAAATTCTCAGATTTTTCAACCTAACTGCGAACATCAAATGGGCCCATGATTATTCATAATCAAATATCTAAACATGCTCTTAATCAAAAAGTAATTTATTCATAAATCAATAAAATACACCATACACAATTCTAGCAAACATGGCAACACAAACTAAACATCCATAATAAAATTAGCCAGACATGTTCATATTAATATTCATAGACAAATAAAATATGATCATACACTTTAACAAAAAGAGAAGAGGAATTAATTCTATAACAACAAGAAAATCCTATATCTAAATACCGCTTATGGATCGGATAGCGTTCTCCTCCATAAGCTTTATCTTCGATCGTCGTTGGCTTCCTTGAATCCTTAGAATAGTGTCTCTCACTTCGTTAGAGTGTGGCAACGCTCTCAAAACTGATTGAATGTAGTGTTTGGGTCACAAAATTGAGAAGAATGAGAGTTGTGTACGAATTGGTCGAGTTGTATGTAAGGGGGACTCTAAGGGGGTATTTATAGATGTAAGGGTTTACACGAATCCTATGTGCCATAGGAATAGGCGCGCCGCGGCATGCATTTTCCCCGCCGCGGCGCAACACAAATTCTGAAAAATATGCAAAAACCCAAGAGCTCCCCGCCGCGGCATGCAATTATCCCGCCGCGGCGCGCAATGTTTCTATGTTTTCCAGGATTCAACCCGAGAGCCTCTCGCCGCGGCATGTATTTCCCTCGCCGCGGCGCGCAATGTCTTCCTTCTTTTCATGTCCCCCCTTACATATGTGATGGAATTTTATGTAAGGCTTACATATTTGTCTTGTTTAGCCCGTAACTCGCGATCCGAGCGCCGTAGGTGTCCCGTCTTTGCGTGTTTTCATCATTTGACTCATTTGACGCTAAAAACACCTGAAATGCACTAAAATATACCCGTGACTCCGAATGGATAGATTTATGAAAATAATCGAAATAATAATCATAATAAATCTATATATCAATCAATTAAGCACAATTAATCACGAAATATTAGTGCTTTTCGAGCACTCATCACAACCCCCAACCAGCTTCTTGCTAGTCTCTAGCAAGTGAAGCGACCTAAAATAAAATTAAAAACAAAAAAATAAACTAACCTAACCTAAATCACTTCCGTAGATTGTCACGGTTGCATTTAGCATATGCAACAAGCCTTTAAACCCCTAGGTGGCCCTAGTGGACGAGTTATAGTCTCGTGAGGGTTTCCAGTGATGATACCCGCAAACATTGTAACTGACACAAATAAATAAAAGACTCAAAACATACTTGAATCAATCCATGCATACATCTCAAAAATTGTTAACAACGAATGATACATGAAATAGTTAAACATCACCTAAGCTCAAAAACAGTCCAAACATCAAACTCATCATGGTAATCGAATTTTGAACAACCAATCACACCACAAACCCGTTAGTTATACTATCTGACCGTGTCATGCATGATATTCAAAGATTACATTTCAATGTCTCATAAATGTGCAAGTAAAATATGAATGTGAATTTTTGCACTTATAAACTCCATATGCTCATTTTTCAAACTCATCTCCACTAATATAGAAACTAAACAACCTAGAATCAATAGGACTTCATCAAGCTTGTAAAGTTATGGCTAGGTGTGTGATTATGAAAGTACGAAAATGATGTTTTCATATGATAAGAGTACTTTTTATTTCACAAACATATTTTCAACTTTTTTCCACTAATTGCGCCTTTTCATCCTCCCTTAAATTCATATGTTCTTTGAATCTTTTTGCTTGATTTTCTTTCTCTACTTTTCTTGCTCGTTATTTCAATCATCATCATTTTTTTTTTTTTTTTGAAGCAAGACAAATATAACATAATTGCTTATGAAAATCAAATATTACATCGAGTACTCTTATCACTAAGGGTAGTACAATGTATGTCAATGTTGAGTTCAAGGGTGTGCTATTGATAAAATATTGCGGGGAGGCATGAAAGGTCCAAACGGTCCAAAAATGGCCTAAATCACTTTCTAAGTGGCATTTGTTTCTATTATTTCGCTTCAACGTGTTTTCAAATGAGTTCTAGAGATTGTTGAGACTTAAAACATATCATGAACATGCATACATTCCACAAATCAGAATAGTTATACTAACCATGCAAACTACCACAAGTACCACAAAATTCTCAAATTAGATGAATCCAACATTTGTGTGCTTCGTTGCTTAGGTAAAAAATCTAACATCTCTCCATGTCATCGTCATTACAATCATGTTAATATCATAGATTTCCGGATTGACTCAAGTAAACACGACACTAACCTAAAACACTTCAAGTGACAAAAGTTAAATTTAAAATTGGTCATATTTCATGCTCATGGAATATCCTTCCCACCCCCAACCTAATTTCTGCAGTGTCCTCAATGTTGAAAAAGAAGAACAAAAAAAATAAGAAAAAAGTGTGAGAAGTTACCCCCCTTTCGTATGAGATTGTGTCGTTACTCGCTATGCTCCGGTTCACTGTTCCTCGCTTTTCTCATGAAGAATTTATGTGTATGAACATATATTGAACCTCAAAGTGTATGCAACACAATTCAAACTCAAACCCAATTTTAGATTATAACTAAGTCAGATGAAAACAGAAAAACATTAAACTAAGTTAAACAATAAAGAATAAAATAAAATAAAAATAAATAGATAGAAAAATAAAAAAAAATAAATAAAAAAAATAAAAATACGATAAAAGAAATAAAAAACAATGAAAGAGATACGATACCGAATGGGTGCCTCCCATTAAGGGCTTAGTTTAACGTCTTAGCAAGACGTGACTGATCTCGTGTCAAGGGGGGTTAAATATGTAATTGTACTGTTTATCTCCTCCCTTATCTTTCTTGAAATGAGCTTTCGTCCTCCAAGTCGAGTTTTTGTAATTAGAATGCTTAATGCGTTCTTTGTAGCCATCATCCCGACTTAAATTTATCAGTTTGTCCTTCCCTCTCCATTCAACGTTTCGAACCTCAATTTTGTTACTTATGCTATCCTGCAATTCAGTGTTAGAAGAAATAGGGGAGGGTTGAAAAATTCCAAACTGTACAGTCTCTCCACAAACCGTCATTGATAACTTCCTATTATGGACCTCAATAGTTGTCTTGGTAGTGGCCATGAATGGTCTACCAAGAATAATTGTATGTTCCTTGTCTTGAAGAAAATTTTTGTCCATCTCAAGCACCACAAAGTCCACTGGTACAATAAACTTGTCCACCTGTACTAACAAATTTTCCACTATTCCTTTTGGGTATTGAATAGAACCATTTGCAAGTTGAAGGGTCATCCTTGTTTCTTTAAGCTTTCCTAATCCTAGTTGCAAGTATACTGAATATGGCATTAGGTTTATACCTGCTCCTAAGTCTAGCATAGCCTCGAATACCCTCTTATCTCCCATAGTGATGTTAATGTGGAAACTACCTGGATCTTTCATTTTGAGAGGTAAGTGCGGTTGGATTATTGGACTACCAATTTTTGACTTTTCATTCTCTTTGCTTCTATTCTTCTTGATGATAAAGTTCCCGCAAATTGGATCATAAGTTGAACTGTTCTTTATAATATCCAAAAGAGGTAAATTACAATTAATTCTAGAAAATAAAGCAAGAGTGTCAGAGTATTGCTCATCCTGATTTTTCTCCTCAAACTGGTTTATTGGTGGTATTGGTGGTCGGTATGGGTCCATTGACTTGTGCAATCGAAAAATGTTGGATGTTTCTCCAATTTCTTTCTTGGGAAGTTCATTAGGAGTGGTATTAGACTCATCATCTCCCTTGAGAGTTGAATTCTCACCTTCCAAGTTACGTGTACTAGACAACAAAACATTAGAATTATCAGGTAAATTTTTAGGTACCTCCTCATCACTTTGAAGGACTGTGATCGCCTTTGCTTGTTCAGGTTGACTAGGCAGCTTTCCTGTTTCTTGTTTGTACATTTGTTCCGCTAGCTACCCAACCTGTATTTCCACTCTCTTCACTGAAGCTTCTATAGAGTCCATCCTTCCATTACAAGAGTGTATGAAATTGTTTAGGGTTTCCTCTACGGTCGGCTTATTTTGTGGAAATTGTCGGTTTATGTTTTGGCCTTGTGTTTGGTTTTGGACAAATGGTTGGCTATTGTTTTGTTTCCATCCAAAATTAGGGTGATTCCTCCATCCAGGGTTGTAGGTATTTGAATAAGGGTCGTTCCTAGGTCTAGGTTGGTACCCTTGCATTAAATTCGCCTCTTCAGTAGTACTTGTATAAGGATCACCTGCAAAAGAACAAACATTAGCTCCGTGTCCATATGAACCACAAACTCCACATACCTCGTGTTTTGGCATTTGATTAACGTTGGAGGTTGTGAGAAGTTGCACTTGTTTCGTCAATTCAGCAAGTTGCATGGCCATTTCATTGTTGGATCCCAATTCGTGGACTCCAGCTCGTCTTCCTCTAGCGCTCTTTTGTTGGAAATTGGCTCCCAACATCTCGAATAGTTCGTAGGTTTCATCCGTTGTTTTCTCACCTATAGCTCCTCCTGCAGCGTTGTCAACTGTGAATTGACATTGTAGTGTCAATCCGTCGTAGAAAAATTGATTCTGTAGCTGCAACGGGAAGTGGTGATGTGGACATTGTATCAACAGTAATTTGAATCTGTCCCAAGCCTCGTGGAAGGGTTCTCCGTCCATCTGCGAAAAAGTAGCAATTTTTGTTCTTAGATCAGATGTCTTTTGATGGGAATAGAACTTACCCATGAATTTATTGTAAACATCGTCCCATGTGACCAAAGAACCGGGTGCCAACGTCATTAGCCAAGACTTAGCTCTATCCTTGAGAGTGTATGGAAAACACCTCATGCGTAGTTGATCTTCACTAAGTCCCTGCAATGGAAAAGTTTGCACAGTAGCATACAGTTCACGCATAAAATTTAAAGGATCTTCATTAGGGATACCGTAAAAGGAGGGAAGCATGGAATAATGAATATTTTTCAATTCATAATTCCTAGCCGCCTCTGTAAGTCGAATGCACGATGTGGCGGTCCCAATGATAGGTCTTGCAAACTCTTTGTTCATCATTTGCCTAGCTACGTTGTCACCCATTGTTGCTTGCAATTGTTGTTGGACTTCTTCCTCTTGAAATTGAATATCCAGTTTCTTTGATCGGTGTTTGACTCTATGTATGTTGTCAATGAAAGGAGAGAGTTCCTTGTTAAGTGATCTCCTACCCTGCATGTACAAATAAAAAGCAAACGAAGATCAAGGTAGCAGTGAAATTTGAAATTTAAGCACTATTTTTTTTTTTTGATTTTCTGATATTTTTTGAATTTTTTTTTTTTTGAATAAAAATAAATAAATAAAATAAACAAATAAATAAAATAAACAAATAAAAAAAATAAATAAATCAGAAACTCTAAAAAGTTAAAAAGAAAATTATTTAAAACGCCAATTCCCCGGCAACGGCGCCAAAAACTTGATGTATTAAAATGTGTACTCGCAAGTGTACGAATCACTCGTAGTAAAGTGATAAGCAACTTCCAAGGTCGGTCTCTCAAGGAATTGCAGTGGTCTTAAATAACTAACTTTTAACTTAAACAGAGTTCTAATGAAAACAAAACACTAATTAAATAGAGTTCTAGTGAAACTAAAACTCTAAGTAACTAGAATCCTAACGCTAATAAAACTGTAAAAAGGTTGTTTGTTTTTGGTAACGAGAACAATCATACGACACTCAAACGAAAACAAAATCGCAATCAAACAATCAATTCAATTAAATCAAATATCAATAGAGGATGTATGGACGTTTAGCTTGGTTGACCATGCTTGCATCGAAAAGGTATGGTGAGATAACATGAACGTCCTATATAAACAAAACTACCGGCTTTCCTTTTAATTACGAAACTCCTTTTGGCGGGGGTAGGTCTCTTTGTTGATTAACTAATTAACTGCCTTTGGCGGGGGTAAATTAAATAGCAATCAAATTATGCGCAAGGAAAACATGCCAATCAAATTAATGCTATGACTAAGTCACTAACTTGAAGCTTTGATTAAGTGTTTCGGAATAAAGTTAAGGTGACGTTCCTATAACTAAATTCTCAGATTTTTCAACCTAACTACGAACATCAAATGGGCCCATGATTATTCATAATCAAATATCTAAACATGCTCTTAATCAAAAAGTAATTTATTCATAAATCAATAAAATACACCATACACAATTCTAGCAAACATGACAACACAAACTAAACATCCATAATAAAATTAGCCAGACATGTTCATATTAATATTCATAGACAAATAAAATATGATCATACACTTTAACAAAAAGAGAAGAGGAATTAATTCTATAACAACAAGAAAATCCTAGATCTAAATACCGCTTATGGATCGGATAGCGTTCTCCTCCGTAAGCTTTATCTTCGATCGTCGTTGGCTTCCTTGAATCCTTAGAATAGTGTCTCTCGCTTCGTTAGAGTGTGGCAACACTCTCAAAACTGATTGAATGTAGTGTTTGGGTCGCAAAATTGAGAAGAATGAGAGTTGTGTACGAATTGGTCGAGTTGTATGTAAGGGGGACTCTAAGGGGGTATTTATAGATGTAAGGGTTTACACGAATCCTATGTGCCATAGGAATAGGCGCGCCGCGGCATGCATTTTCCCCGCCGCGGCGCAACACAAATTCTGAAAAATATGCAAAAACCCGAGAGCTCCCCGCCGCGGCATGCAATTATCCCGCCGCGGCGCGCAATGTTTCTATGTTTTCCAGGATTCAACCCGAGAGCCTCTGGCCGCGGCATGTATTTCCCTCGCCGCGGCGCGCAATGTCTTCCTTCTTTTCATGTCCCCCCTTACATATGTGATGGCATTTTATGTAAGGCTTACATATTTGTCTTGTTTAGCCCGTAACTCGCGATCCGAGCGCCGTAGGTGTCCCTTCTTTGCGTGTTTTCATCATTTGACTCATTTGACGCTAAAAACACCTGAAATGCACTAAAATATATCCGTGACTCCGAATGGATAGATTTATGAAAATAATCGAAATAATAATCATAATAAATCTATATATCAATCAATTAAGCACAATTAATCACGAAATATTAGTGCTTTTCGAGCACTCATCAAATTCCTTGAGAGACAATCTTGGGAGTATACTTATCACTCATTACAAGTGATTCGTGCACTTGTGAGCTTTTTATAAAATACAAAATTTGACTATCAAGTCTTTATGTATAAGTTACCTTTAGCAGCAACTTTATCTTTACCTTTTGTAGTAATAGTCTTGTAACGAGGATCTTGTACAATAGGTCTGATGAAGATAGGAGCAGTAGAAGTTGTATATTAACAAAGAGAGAAGTAAAAGCAATAGTAGAAGGAGAAAAGGCTGCACAACCATCATAAGTAAAACCAAGCCGCATCGGTCACCCGACACCTTGATGCCAAAAAGGATCTCATCAAGCTTTTGTGTACCCATCAGAAGTTTCTTAACAATGGTCCTAAAGTGTTCCAACTCTTTCTCCAGGTTAGATTACTTTGCATTCAAAGCAGTGAGCAGGTCAACCTTTTCCTTAATGGATTCCTCAAGAAATCTAGCAGAACTACCTAGATTTTTTACTTTATCATGAAGAGCTAAGAGCTCCTCATCCTTTTCAGACAAGGCATAAGCAAGATATGTCTTTTTGCTTTCTAATATCTCAACCTTCTTTTCTAAAAGTGAGATTTTTTCAATATCATCATCAAGCAGATTTGGACTAACTATCTACTGATCTCCTGCATCTTGAAGTCTCTTCAAGGTTTGCTCAAGAAACCTCATTATTGATTTGTTAGACTCTGCCTTAATAACCATGTCATTGAGCCTTTTTTATATAATCTCACATTTCTTAGAAATATCATCTTTGTCTTGGATGTGAGTGGACTGCTTATTATCAAAATTAGCTTTGAAAGTGTTTAGTTTTTTTCTTTATCCTGAAGGCTATTCAAAGCCTTCTTCCAAGCTTTCTCAGTCTTAATGTGCTCCTTGAGAAGTTCATTGTAAGTATCCAAGAGCTCATCGTGCTCGTGCTCGTCTAGTAATCTGGAAGATTGAGAGGTCGTAGTGGGAGCATCATCTTTGGTCATTATAAAATTACTTTCATCCTCTTCCGAACTACTGCTATTATCCAAAATAATAACCTCTACCATCATGGCCTTCTTGCCAGACTCTCGTCCCTTTAAGCAACATTAAGCAGCAATGTATTCGAGTTTTTCACACTAGTAACACCTGACCTGTCTAGTTTGACTCCTAGACTTTGGTTTATCTTCATCTTCCTCTGAGTCTTCAACTCTAACTCTGAAATCTCTTTAACTAGAGCTTTCCTATTTAGATTTACTAGGAGTGTTCCTTTTGATCCTAAAAAATTTCTTACCTGCTTTGCTAACAAAGTAAATTCTTCTTCTTCCAAGTTGGATGAGTCATCACTATCAACAGTGGATTTACTTTTGCCTTTGTTAGTCTTGGTGGTTTTAAGAGCAAGACTGTTTCCTTTATAAATAGAAGAAGTTCTTTTGGGAAAGTGGTGGTGAATTTCAAAAGTTTGGAGATCACCAACGATCTCATTAACTTTAAGGGGTTCTCCTTTGAAAGTTGTTTCTATAGAAATAACCTTTTCATGAAAACACTGAGGAAAGCTACAAAAAATCTTCTCAGCTTGAAATTCTTCGTCAATAGGATGGCCCAAGTTGTAGGAAGTATTGATGATGTCTAAGAAGCAGCCATAAAAGTTATCAAACGTCTCATCTTCCTCTATCTGAAGAAGTTCATAATCTCTGTTCAGTCTCATAAACTTGGATTTCTTAACAGCGAAGGTACCCTCATGCATTATTTCCAAAATATCCCATGCTTCCTTGGAAGTAGTGGAAGCATAAATTTTCTAATACTCTTCAAGGGTGACAGCTCGGGTAAGTGCATCCAGTCCTTTATTGTTACAATCACACTCACGACTTTTTGCTTTAATCCATTCAATCATGAGCTTGGGAACAACTGTTTCATCTTCAAGAGTTTTTGTAGGAGGCATCCAACCATTATCTACCTAATACCAGACATGGTCTTCCATCGACCAGAAGAAAGCCCATATCTGAGACTTCCAAAAGGCACAATTATGCCTAGTTAGAAGTGGAGGTCTACCTATGTTTCCTCATTCATCAAAATCCATCATAGCGAAAAGTGAGTGTGTGTAAAAAGTATGAGAAACAGATCAACACTGAAGCAGTTAAGCCTAACTAGGGTGTCTAGCTCTGATACTAATTGAAAGAAGTTTGAACTTGGTAAACAACCAAGTCTAGATGATACGAACACATAAGGACTCATCCCTCTCATACAAGCAGCATTAACAAGTAAATATTAACAAGAAAGTGTAGGGTAAACAAATAAGGCCATTAATAGACAATAATGATAAAAGCAGTAAATGCTTTCTAATCTTTGTATATACAATATATATTGTCACATATACTGTGTATACTAAGATTGTACTAACTTAGGTAGTAGATCAAGCAAACACAATGATGTAACATGGTAAACCCACTTAGGCTCCAATCCTAAATGGCAACATCCACGAGTTGCTTAAGGTAACCACTTAGCAACTAAATTCACTAAAAGTAATAAATAGTTAATACAGACTCGATAAGGTAAGACTTTGAATACCTCTATTAGTTAGGGATGACCTATCCTAACTGCCAAGTTGCTATCACTAGCTGTCTCCACGACTACTGTGATCCTAACTGGATCTGACTCACCTCTAGAGCCACAACACCACATAATGTGATGCTAATACTTGCGATCAGTATGCATCTACAACAATATATGAAGTTTTACCCAAAATATGATTTTAGGATAAAATATCTCATATTAACAATACGAAAACACACTCCACGTATGTTGATACAAAAACTCCATGTGGTAATAATAATATAGAAAAATACTTGATGTATTGTTATTAGGAAAATTTTGTTTGATAAAATATTTTTAACAAACTCCACCACCACCTCATATCTCAATAAAAAATGACACTCGATGTATTGAAAATACGGAATCTCATTTTGAAATTAATTCACAAAAACCTCTAAGTGAAAAATCATCTATGAATCACTAATATAGAACAACACTCAACTTATTAGTGATACAGAAAAATATATTTTTGATAAAAAATGTTTACGCAAAACAAGTTTTATGCAATACAAAAATTACTCAAAGAGTATGAAAAATAGGGATTAAAGATGTGTAAACAGATGGAGGAATAAGAGAGAGGAGGGGTATTTATAGTTGATTTTTTAGCCTCCAAGACACTTGTTGACCCCTCGCCAACCCCTCGCTGTTCACCCCTGCGAGGCTTTGCTAACTACCTTAGCAAACCCCCTGCGAGATGTTAGCAAAGTCTAACGAGTCACTGTTCCACCATGAGCACACTCATTAACCTTTCACCGACCACCTAGGAGAGCCACTGGTGAGACGCCAACGAGCCAATCAAAATAAAATTTTTCAAGGCAAAACTTCACCAAATAAAATGTCATCAATACCTACCAACTCAAGAAAACACATTTTAATATGCAATAAATATGCTCCCAACCTCCCATTGGTATGTGTATTATACAAACAAACATTAGTGTTAAGTGCTACGTGAGTGTGTGCGATATTGATCACAAGCACAACAACGTACAAAGAGGTAGACAAAATACTAAGTAAAATAAATATACTCTATATTTTGTACACGAAAATGCCAACAAAGACTTACAGGAACTTACAGGACTTACACATATTTTGTGACAAAAGAAGTTTTCGTGTCAATAATACGTCGAGTGTTTTTCCTTATTGTTGATACCAGGTATTTTTGCACTTGTGTTTTTCACTAGTTAGTTTGGTTCCTTCCCTCTTTTGACTAGCGATGATGTGAATATTACCAATAATCTCTTTTGAGGTAACAATGTGTTGTTTATGTCAATGTTCTCTTTTTAGGCCTTATTTGTCATCTCACTTGCTTGTGAATTTTGATAGTTTCGTGAGATCGATGGTTTTACTCTCTTACTTACATGATCACCTTTGTGAGTTGTGTTTCTTGTAACTTGATTTGTATACTTCCCTGTTTTCTGTTTTGAATGTTTTCTACTATGTTTAGATGCATTTGTTTTGCGAAAGTTGTGAGAATGTAGGATGCAAAACATTTTGGTTTCCTGACATGCATACATTTAATGGGAGAGGTGTGCATCAAATGCACTATGTTAGGGGGAGTGTTGTATTACTTCATTTTTATTTGTGGTTGTCCTGTTTTGCTTAACTGCACTTTGTGATCTTCCTTTGTTTGCTCTTGTTGACATTATCTTTGTATGAACCATGCATAAATAGGACAATTAGTATGATATGTTGTGTGCATAGTTTGCATCCTATTGTTTCCTATGTCATATTATGTGTTTTCCAACTTTCTTGCTTTGAAGTACTTTGTTGCATGTAGTTATTTTTCTAGCTCCAATCCTTTTCTCAAAAGGCTCATCATGTTTGGCACTTATCTCTTCACCATCTTTGGAAACTACATTTTCACCTTCTATGTTACTTGTACTAAATGGTGAGTCATTGAAAATCTCAGGTAAATTTTTATTAACCACCTTTCCACTTCGAAGGATTGTGATAGCCTTCGCACGTTCTATTTTACTAGGTAGCTTTCCTTTCTCTTGCTTCTATATGTGTTTAGCTAGATGCCCACTTAAACTTTCGCCCTTTTCTTGGAGGCATCTAAGGAATCCAACCTCTAATTGTTATTGATATGGTTATCTCTACTAACTTCAATAAAGGCATTCAAGTTATCCTCTAAAGTTGGCCTATTAGATTGATTGGGTAGAAAATGTTGGTTTAAATTCAGAGCTTGTATTTGGTTTTGAACAAAAGGTGGCTTAGTGTTTGGCTTCCATGAAAAATTAGGGTGATGTTGAAAACTCTAAGAAAGTAGAGTTATTTAGCCACTTTCAAGACAATTATTTTTCTTGTTTCATGCTTAATATCATAAAAATAACTTAATTTATGTTTAGTTGTGCCAATATAAATGAAATCGTAGCAAAAGGAGGAAAAATAATTCAAATGACACAAGCATTGCAGTCAATACATAATTGCTACAAAAATGTTATGGCAATGCTAAAAGAAAAATCTTGGTAGTGGTGGAGAAAAAGTTAAGCCATAGCGCGCATTTTCGCACTTGCAATCCAAGGCTCTCAAGCTGCGGTGGCCAAAAAGCTAGGCCGTGGTGTGAGTACTTCATCTGGTGATCCAAAAGCCTTAGGCCACAGCACACATCATTTTTTCTGTACGTGAATCATGCAAGATTTTCAGTTTCTTATTTGAATTACAATTGTTTGCACCCTAAAATCTTTAATCTATAAATAAGACTCTTAGCAGCCAAAGAAATTCATTCAAAACTTTTCCACCACTAGCCTAAATCTGTAGAGAAAGAGGCAACAAGTTTAGAGATCTTGAAGGCCAATGGAAGATTGAAGGATTAGAGTCTAAATTTTCCAAGAGATTGGTTTTGTCTTTCTCTACCTTTCTATTTTATTTGATTTCTTCAATTTTCTCCTTGTTTTGGAATTTTATTGAATATGTTTATGATTTGCTAAACTTATTGTTAGGATCCTCTTGAACTCAATTTCCTTATATAATGAATTAGTTTGTTTTTCCATTTCAATATGATTGCAAATTAATTATATTATTCAATCCAACTTTTATTCCATTAATTGTCTAGCTAATAATTATACCATAGAGAAAATTAGATAGTGTTTAGAGATATCACAACAAAATAGGAATTTAGTATTAATGTATCAATCTCTATTATAATGGTGGTTTAACATACACATATATAGACATAAAAATACGTGTGTTGCATGATGATTTGCTTGTCAAATAACGAAATGACCTTTCGAATGATAAGATTGATGTGACTTGAAGTGACTACAATGTCAAATCTAAGGTACAAATAACCAATACTTGGTATCTTATGATCTATTTGACCCTTATGAATCGAAGTCATGTGAACACAGGTTAGTTACATAGGCTGGTCCACAGGCCAACAATGACTAGGTAGCTAACCCACATGAGCTATCATGTAGCTTCGTAAAGGATAACTACAAGAATTCCTTTATGTTGAGTCTGTTATGATCAATGAAGTCCATGAAGATAGCGAATAAGGCCCTAAGTGGGCTTAAATATATAGGTCCTCAGTACCAATGGGCTTATATCTCGTTTACCCAAACAATAAGTTCCCTCATTCCTTTAGCTCGTATCGAGGTAAGGGAATGTTCTAGAACTTCTAAGGTACTTCTTTGAAACGGGCTTGACTATGGTTGATATCTAAATAATAAATGCAATAAATGATGTTAAAAATTAAACCTTTCAACTTCAGGAGTTATTCTTTGAGTAGTCACTTCAACTTTTAGGGTTTTAACACTATGCCAAAATAAGATACTATAAATTGTGGTAGAAAATGTCATTATCACACTTCATTTAAAAATCTTACCAAAAATTGAAGACCAAATTAACTTGTCCATCGTGTTTCGAAGAACCAATTATAAAGAAAATCAGTCTTCTTATTTATTCAATCTTAACTCGTCCATCGTGTTTTGAAGAACCAATTATGAAGAAAATCAGTCTTCTTATTTATTCAATCTTCAAGGTAATTTCTCATTTTGAAATAGTACTTACTTTTTTGTTTTTGTTTATAATGGGGTAGTTATATTGAATCCAAAAATTAGGTCATTATAGAATGGCTAAGCGTTAAAATGATAGGCAGTCCATATTTGAGCAGTTTGACTCATCATCACCCAAAGATTACAGCAAGGGTATGGATTGCTTAAAGCAACGACCTCTAAAATCGCATTTTGAGGTTGGTTCTAGTTTGCGTTCTACATGTTGTTTAGCAAAGATCCTAAAACATCAACCTTGAAACCTGTAAGTCTTATGGTTTTGGTGTTGGCATTTTTATGTACAAAACACGTTGTCTGTATTTTACTTGATACATTTGTCTGTCCCTTTGTAAGGTTGATTACTGTTATTTAAGCTTCACACACTTACTTGGGACATATTTTAGTTAAATCAAAAATTGCACATACTTGCATATCTTAAAGATATGTTTGTATAAAAACTTATCTTGTTGTATGGGGCTTTTAGAACCTATTTGAAACTAGGAGAACTAGATTGTTTCTTTGGTGAATCGGCCAATTTTTGTAATATTTAGTTTTCAACCTAGGGTCAAACCGTCTAGTTCTTGTCTGGTTAGTGGCTCATTGAGTTGCCCTCGCCAAGGCCTCGTGGAGTTAGTAGGTGAGGTTTTTTCTCCCATTTTCACTCTCCATGTGGTATGCTAGTAGCTCGCTGATACCTTATCGGGAGGATCCACGATTGGTTAGTGAGGGGGTTGCAAGGGTGTTCTTTCCTCTTTAAATAGAACCCTTCTCTCTAGTTTTGTTGTCCAAGAAGTGGGGAACTTTACCCAATTATTTTTGGGCTTCCCCGGTTTTTTTTTTATTCATTTTGGTCTGGTTTTTCTTTTGAGTGTCAAGTTTGGTAAACAATATTATCATAAAGGAGTCTCTCTCGAGTGTATTTTTTTTATTGTTATTACGAGGTGTAAATTTGGCTAGAAAAAGCCACATATCTTAAGTAATATTTTGAGTTGCTTATGACAATAGTTTGCCATGTGTTGGCTGAGTGTTGCAAGGTTGCAACGTTTTGTATAGGTAACGAGCCTATGTGTTGGTGTGCCGTGTGTCAACAAGGTGTTGCAAAGTTGCAACTTACTTTACATGATAGAGTTTGGTGTGCCGTGTGTCAGAAGTCAATCACATCATGTGGTGATGGAGCTTTTGGGATGAGGTTGGATCTACTTGGATCACAATAGGTTTGTGGACAGTTGGCAAGAGCTATATAGGTTGTTAGGATAGGCGGTTGCAACGGATAGAGAATTAAGCATTTTACCTTATCGAGTTACATTAACTATTATTTTTTTTTAGTGAATTTGCTACTGAGGGTTGCCTCATCACTTAGGATTGGAGCCTAAGAGGGTGTACCACGTTACATGTTATGTTATGTATGATCACTTAATTTTTTCTTGTGTGCATTGAGAAATCTCTTATGCCCTCTTTTAACACATAGAGACATGGGGCTCCGTGCTAGGTATCACATTAGGTAGATGTTTTATGTTTGCACATTTCTTTATTTATTCGTGCATTTTGTTTGTTGATGTGGCATGTATCTTCCATGTTAGTTGCACATTCTTGTTTTCATATGTTGCATTTTGATTGATGTATGCTTTAATTATTCTTTGATATGTTGCATGAGTGTAAAATTGTTGCATACTTGTATGGCTTTAATAGGTGCTATTTTGTACATATTTTTAGTAATTAATTCATCCATATTTATACTTATTTTATTATAATGTGTTTTAATTGTTTACTTTATTAATTATGCGAAAATATAATTATTTGAATTTTTTTGAATTTTTTATTAATTTTATTTAATAGGTGGATTATAGTCTTTTCTTTTATTTTTTTTTTTTTAAAGAATTTAATCTAATTTTCATTTTGGGTTAATAGGTTGGCTCCATATTCACCCTAACTCAATTCAATTTTTTTCAAATTATTTGAATTGATTCAAAATTAATTCAAATTTAATTTTATTCAAGTTATTTGGTTCGATAAATCTAATATGATACAAATATCATCCATACACTTGGTAAGAGACTCATTTGAATGAGTTGTTCCAAGTCCAGCAAAGCCTCCTCATTTTGACTTTTTCATAAACTTTTTCATTAGTGTTAGCCCCATCATTTGGATCCTATCTTACAAGAAAAAAGAAATGGATTTTATTTTTAAAAAAATAATAATAAATAAAATAAAAAGTTATTTTAATTTTAATATAATTATTTTTTAAAAAAAAATTTATTTTATTTTATTTCATGCTAAATTTATCTTATTTTAATCCTACCTTTAACTTTTTTTTTTTTTTTCTCGTATTATTTGAACTAGTAAAAAATTAATTTAAATATAATTCAATTTGAATTCTTTGTTTCAATAAATCTAGTTACGGTACAAAAAACCACTCGTACGATTGGTAAGAAATTCATTTGTATGAATTGTTCCAAGTCCGGCAAAGCCTCCTCATTTTGGCTTTCTCAGAAACTCTTTCATTAGCGTTAGCCCCATCCTTTGTATCCTACCTTGCAAAGAATTTAAGAATTTAAAGAAACGGGTTTTATTCTTTGAATGTTTAGCCATCTGGGTCTACTCTAATAAGTAACAAGGGCGAAAATTGTGTTTGATGACGATTGGTGGCGGTTCAGCGAGATAGGGTTCGAGTTTTGGGCGCGGTGCTTGGAGAAAACTGCCTTTCTTCCCTTCTTTTTCTCTAATTTCAGAGATTCGTTGAAGCCATGGAGGCATATAAGAAATGGGTTAGAGAGAACAAGGACTATGTACATTCCTTGGAGTCACTAGCTAATGTAAGTTTTCTGAAGTTGTTCTAATTTCATTAATCTATTTCAATCTTATTAACAATATATTATTTTTGGGACTTCATATTGTTCGTTAAATGTTTCTAGTGCTTGATAGTGTCTGTTTTATTCACTTTTAGTAAGAAGCTCATGAACGGAGAAAATTTGATGAACATATAAGCAACCAAAAAAAAACACTTTAACAATGTATAATGATGGATATCTAGTTAATACTATGTCAATTGTCAATTGGAAGTTGGCCTTTATGAGTTAGAATTAAGATTATTTACTTTTGTGGTTTATGGTCACTGGAAAAGCTATTACCTAATCGTGGTTCGTGCAGCTGTACTCCGTCTGTAGAAGCTTGTTCAGTATATATTTTTCTCCTTATTTTTATATACAGTTATGGTTGGTGTGTTTCATTTTCTCAACCATCTGGATTTCTTAGTTTTCATTATGCTTGTCAATATTATCAAGGTAATTCTGATGGGAAAGGAAAAAGGATGTGAATTGTTTTTGGATAGTAATTGAATTGAAAGAGACTGTCAGTCATTTGTGGCCAAGTTGGTATTTGGTAATTTGTTATATCCATATTTACATGGTTTCTATTTTGTTTCATGCTTATTATTTATTTGAACATCAGTTGTGTTTAAATATATCTCATAGACTGTGAGTATTTTGTTGCTTTGTGTCTGAGAATTTGATTGATCCATCATGATTCTGAATTGAAAATCCTAAAATTGGAAGAAGCATACATGTAATGAATATTATTTCCTCATCTTAATCTGGATAATATTCTGCAGGGATTTACTTGGCTTCTTCCTGAAAGATTCTCTGAATCAGAGATAGGACCGGAAGCAGGTTTTGTGAATGTTTGGTAACATTTGGCTGCTTCTTGTTTGCTTAAAAAATTGATAGGGCTTTTCTCTGATTTTAATTAGAAAATTGCTTTTGTCTTCTAGTTAATTAATTGGAAAAATCCCAAAATTTACTCTTGGACATTCCATTAAATACAAAAATTTTATGAAAAAATTAATAATACTTGAAATGATAAAACTACCCCAAAAATTCCTCATACACATCTCACCCAAACCATACACACACATCCCTTTTTAATATATTGGGTTAGGGTTTGAAATTGTTGATGTAAATATGGAGGTAGAGGTGGAGGTGGGGGTGAGTGAGGGAGAAAAGGTAAAATGTATGAGAATTTTTTAAAGAAGTGTTGTTTTTAGGAGGGTGGGATGTGGGGTGTGGGATGTATTATTTAATTTTAAGTAAAAGGGATAAATTTGTCATTTTAATATATTTTAAATATTTAATTATTTAACGAGATGCCTTAAAGTAAAATTTGGGATTTCTCGAGAATTTTTCTTATTATTATTATCTGTCAAGTGTTGAAGTGAAAAAAACAGGAAAAATAACCAAGGAGTATGAGTTTTATGTTTTTCTATACCCTCTCCCCTGGAGTATTAAAATTTGCAAGTTCCATTGTTGTAAATTTTGCAAGTTTGTATGAAGTTCATACATTTGGTTCTTGAGCAAATACTTGCCTTTTGCGGTTCTTGGTACTGAATCAGAAAATTACGTGTAAATCCTTCCATTTATGGAGTTAAGGCCAGAGTTGTTTTCTTCTTTTCTTTTCTTCTCTTCTCCTGTTTTTTCTAATTCTGCTTCTTTTGGTGCAATGTAGAACTTTTGTGACCTTGTAATAGTTCAGTGATATTTTGTAGTTACCGCTCTTCTTGGCATAATCACTGCTGTCAATGAGCACATAATCGAAACGGTTCCTCCAAGAACATATACTAGCCCTGCTCAGCCTAGTAGTTTTCCATATCCGTTGTGCATATCAGCACTGAAAGATTTAGAAACATTAGTTGAAGTTGCAGCTCAACATTATTTTGGCGATGAGAAGAAATGGAATTTCATTGCTATTACGGAGGCTACCAAGTAAAATATATTTGTTACATATAGTGTCGTCTATCATCAATATCTTCTAGGAACTACTTTTGATTTACTTTATTCTTTGGCCTTATGCTGTATTTGATGTTATTCAGGGTGCTGGTTAGATTAACTTTGTTCCGGAACAGTGGATATAAGATGCTTTTGCATGGGGGAGAAACGGTAAATGATGAAAAGCAGTTGGATGGTTCAACTATAGGACATGGAAGCAGCTTCCATGAGCCTGAAGGGCATCAAGCTCCTGGTTACTTATGCAGTGATCCTGGACTGTTCCCATGGAATCTCGAAGGACGAGCAATGTCTGCACTAAGTAGGTTTGGAGAAAATGCTAGGAAAATATCAAACCCAGTATGGTTGCGCCGGGTTGAACACCAGCGTGCAATTATAGAGCCTCCTGGTAAACTACATATTTAAACTTAGTTGTAATTTTGTAAGTTACCTACTGTATTGTTGCTTTGCTTTCTAATAGACACATTCTGATATTCTATAGAGACCACAATGAACCAAATTATGTCCTCACTCTTGGCTCTGTTTGCTATGGTGGTCAAAAGTCTTTATGAACAATTGGGATAGCAAAAATGATCCTAAATCTAATTCAAATCCTAATACAAAAATCAAATACATATTTATGATATAAATAAAATCTATCAATATTTCAACTTTTAAAGTATCAATTTATCCTGATATTTGGGACCAAAATATCATTTTATTTATATTAGACCATTACAATATATAGATATAAATAACATCAAACAATGACTAAAATACCCTTTGGAGTATATATATTTATAATACTCAGCTTGAAACGAAAAAACATAAATAAACTTTTAGTAATAGCTTTAGTAAATTATAAATATATCTCGTAGTTTGTTTGACTTGACATACAGTGTGCACACATCTCCTGCATTATTGTCTCTCTTATGAAATGACAATTTACTTCTATGTGTTTAGTTTGCTCATGGAGCATAGGATTTCTAGCTATGTAAAACTTGATTGTCACAATGCATGATTATAGGGTCCTTTATTCCAATCACGAAGTCGTTCATAAGATTCCTTATCCATATCAATTCACTCGCAATATGAGTCATAGCTCGATACTCAACTTCAGTACTTAAGTGAGCTACCACATTTTGCTTTTTAATTCTCTATGTTACGAAATTTTTTCCAATAAATGTACAATAACTAATAGTAGATCTTCTATCAAATCGAAACCTACCCAGTCTGTGTTGGAGTATCTAATAATGCTAAGGCTTTGTTCTCTTGTATAAACAGCACCCATGCAAATTGTCCCCTTTAGATGTCTTAAATATGACAAACTGCATCCCAATGTATTTGCTTAGGCTTTTTCATGAATTAACTAACAAGTCCATCATCAAAAGTTATATTAGGCCTAATAATTGTAAGATATATTAGTTTCCTTACAAAGCTTCTGTACATCTTTATCATGAAAATATTACTACTTGCAGCTTCCAACTTGGAATTCGAATCCATAGGAATTTCAGACGGCTTCAATTGCAACATACCAATTTCTTTGAACAAATCTGGCACATATTTCCTTTGATATAGTATTATGTTATAAGCTACCTCAATACCCAAGAAGTAGCGTAGTTGGTCCAAGTCCTTTGTTTGAAAGGTTTCTTTGAACTTGTTTTCATTTCTACTATTCCCTCAACATCATTTCCCCAGAACAATTATATCATTCATAGACACAATAAGTACAACAATATCCATATTTGTCTTTCTTACAAATACAAAGTGATCAGAGTGACATCTAAAGAATTTGAAAGAAATAAGTACATTGCTCATTTTATCCAACTGTGCACGATGAGATTGTTTTAAACCATTGATTGCTTTATTTAAGTGACGCACAAGACCAGACTCCCCTTGAGCGACAAATCTAGGTGATTGCTCATATAGACTTCCTTGAGATCACCATAAAGAAACAAATTTTTAATGTTCAATTGGTAGAGAGCCCAATTAAGAGTGACAACCAAGGAGATCAATATCCGAACTGGATTGAGCCGAGCAACTGGAAAAAAAGTCTTATAGTAATCAAGACAATATACCTATGTGAAGCCTTTAGCAACCAGTCGAACTTTCAATTGCTCTATGCATCCATTAGATAAATATTTGATAGGGAAGAGCCACTTACAACTTACCATTACCTTACCTTTTGGTAACTTGGTGAGCGTCCAGGTGCCACGAGATTGTAAAGCTGACATTTTTTCTTTCATTGCAATATCCAACTATGGTGGATAAGTGCTTCTCATAAGACTTTAGAATAGACATAAGAGAGAGAGCAAAGTTGCAATACAGAGGAGACAAGGAATGAAAGTATAAAAAATTAGTTAAAGGATGTGAAGTAGTATAGTGTTTACCTTTATGCAAAGCAATGGGAAGATGAAGATCATCATAGGTGCAGATGGAAGTGCGGGAGCAAGATCTCTACTAGAAGAGGCCAGATGCATAGTAGTTAGCGTCATCAATGGATGCTCCCAAACTGGGACTTGTTATTAACGGACATAGACTTGCAATGGCCTAGATGATACAAGTGAGCGAGAGGAGATAGACAACATAAACAGTTAAAATAAGAGGATAGAAAGGCACAACAAATTACGAGGAATTGGAAGTGCTTGAGACAAAGAAAGTAGACTCAAAGAATGTAACATCAGCACTAATAATGTATTTCCCGATCTCTGGAACTAAACAACGATGTCTTTTCTAAGTTCGATGATAAACAACAAATACACATTTTGTGTAACAAGGGGAAAACTTATCAAGAACCTTAGACACATTGTACACAAAACAAACACATCCAAAGACACCCGGTGGAAGATGAAATATCTTTTCATCGGGACATAACACAGAATGTGGAAATCGACTGCCAAGCACAGTAAAAAGTAGACTATTGATAAATTGACACGCAATAAGAAGTGCATCTCACCAAAATTTCTTTGGAACATTCATCCCAAAAGATTAAGGTACAAGCAACCTCTAAAAGGTTTTGATTTTTGCTACTACGCCATTTTGTTGTGGTGTATGAACACGGGTAGAGCATTAACAACATCTTGGTACACAGATATTAGTAGTATACACAATAACTAGTGTCGTTAGGTCTTGGGTTGGGATATGTCACTTCAAGTGAAGTTGGGTGGTGGTTTTCGCAACTTTAGAGGCTGGGCTTGCGACTGTGATGGGGCTGAATGGGTCATGGGCTTGGATGCCCAGGCGACTTGGGAGGTGGCATTTGTTACTCGAAAAATTAGAGTTTTGGTTGGCGATGGTGATGCTTAAGTTTTTTGGTGGGTACAAGAGGTTGCGGCGGTGGATTTTCTAGTCGGACTTTCATGTGGGTGGCAGCAGTTTTAGGAGTGTGGGTGGCAACGGTTTTCTAATGTGTTAGGGTTAGGGTTTGGAAGTGTTTAGTGTTAGGGTTTTTGGTACCAGTTTTGATACCATTTTTTTGGGACCAAAAAATCACTTCATTCGTATTAGATACATTACAATACATAGATATAAATAACATCAGACCATGACCAAAATACCCCTATTTTAACATATTCTAACAATGTCTAACTAATTATAAATATCTTAATGATTTAAGTACTCATAAATATCCTTGTTAATTCATTTTGATCCCGTTAAACGAAATTTCAAAAATATCTTAAATCTCCATGGCTGCAGTATGAGGAACAACAAACATTGTGATAACAGAGCTCATCCAGACAGCTTTCTGCCCGAACCAAGAAGAATCGGTTTGTTGAATCTGATCCATACTGTTGAAGTTTCTTTAGAACCGGACAGGATTAACTGGATGAATTGTGTAGCTGAACTAGAGCAGAGCTGTTGATTGATCTTAGAACTTGTGCGCAGTGACTGTTCTCAGCAATTTCAGGCATACAGGTGTCGTATGGCAGCGAAACTTATGGCAGAGACTGTTTTTTTTTTTTTCCTTTTCAAATCTGTACTTTTAAAAAAAAAATAAGGATAATTTCGTTTTCTCAAACAAAATTTGTTGGCCTTGATACCAAATTGATGTGGATCGGAAAAAAGAGTAGAATTAGGGAAAGGAGAAGGAATAAATTAAAATTATGGATTGAAGAATTAGAAAATTAGGGAGGAAAGAGAGGGATTTGGGGAGAGAGAATTGAGAGGGAAAAGATATCTTAATTCATATTCATGGTGTGACTTTAAAGTACAAAAATACGTCCTATTTATATGATTTTTCTAATTACAAAAATAATTCTAAATCGAATTCAAATTCATATTTATAATATAAATAAAATCCTATCGTTATTTAAAATTTTAAAACATCAATTTATTCTAATAATGTCTTATTAATTATAAATATAATTACTCATTATTATCTTGTTATTTCGTTATTGACCCCCATCATTAAATCTGACCATTACCATTTACAGCTTTGCTTGCTGTCACTACTCACTAGTCACTACTAACTCCGTGTTTTTCTAACTCCTTTGATTTGATGATGAGGATGGGTTGGAAGAATTATTCTAGTAACATTGCTTTTATTTTCCTGCAGCAACTTCTATCAAAAGGCCAACGCTTTCCACTGTACTGGCCGAAAAGGGTTTTCATGGAGCTTTATTTGTGACTGAAGAAGTCTTATTTATCATGAGGCCTCTTATTTATGTCTTATTAATACGGAGGTGCGGGATTCGGTCATGGATTCCATGGTCTCTTTCACTGGCTGTTGACTTCATTGGTACAGGCATTCTTTCAAGAATCATGTCAAGGGAGGATGGTAGAAACAAGCACGTCCATCTTTCTTCCCTCGAAAGGCACGAGGTTAGGGCACTTTAATTCTGTGCTTCCATATGTCATTGACATACCTTGTTGAATATGCTTTTGATGAGAGGCAATCAAGTGCCTTGAGAAGGATCTTTATGCTATTGATTTTTTTTTCCTGTATCACTGGAGCTAATGCCGAATAGTTTCCAATATCTTGAGTGTGATCCAGGTTAGAAGACGGAAGCTATTATGGGCACTGTATCTGATGAGAGATCCATTTTTTAGCAAGTATACTAGGTATTGATGAATCCAGAAGTTATTATTCATGCTATAAAACATGTATAGTACTACTTTTTTCAGTATGTAACATGACTATGTTGAAACTTTTAGGCTAAGACTTGAAAGTACAGAGAAGGTTTTGGAACCTGTACCTATAGTTGGATCTCTCATAGGTGTGTTTGTCGGTCCCTAATTTCCCCATCTTCTCCCTTCAATTGTCTTGCTAATGTTTTTCACTTACCTGTTTGATGAATTGAGGTATTTTGTTGGCATGTGCAGGGAAGGTTGTTGAGCTTATCATTGGAGCACAAACGCGGTACACATATATGTCAGGCTCTTAAGGTGGTAAACCAATGATTGATTGATTTGTTATATTTACTTACATATGTTAGTTCTACAAAATGGTACATTTGATAAAATGTATTTTCCTCCAATCGGACAATTTTGTAAGTTTTCAGATGTTGTTGACAAGGGACAGGTGCTTGTGTCAAAGCTTGAACCATCCTTCACTGGACCCCTGGTAGAGGGTTCTAAACGAAAGGGAAGGAAATGTAATATTCTTAAATGAATAACAAAATTTGAGAAAACTGGTGTTATGTAGCCTGATGGCTTTGCTCTTGAATGCATGGGATAGGTCATGAGCTCAAGCAATAGTGCGATCCAACAAGATTTGGAGAACTTTGGTAACAAGTATAATTCCGAGAGTTGAACTTTTGCTATGAAAATGTATGCAATTTACGTGACGTCAACGCGTAAAGGGCTCAGACTGGAGTGACGTTTACCATAATGGTTATAATAAAAATTTGGTTGCCTTTCTCCTGGAGCTTTTATAAAGTAATTTATTCCTTGAAAGAAAGCAAAAACAGTTGGAAGTAACACCTATATATTAAGGTTCGGAAAGTTCATTTTTCTTTATACAAAATTATTTCAAACATTGTCAATTCCGCTACAAACAAGGGAGTTTTGGAAAATTATCAAAAACAATATCTCTTAAACTTATATTAATAAAAATAGTAGTATAATAATATTAAACGTGTTTAATATTAAATGGACTTAAATTGTGGTAGTTTAATTTAAATGGTATTCAAAGAAAAATAATATAATATTTATTTTTTTTAATTTTGAAAGTATGTGATTTGAATAAACAGGATGTTATTTTTATTATTATAGTTTTGGTGGTGCTTTATTTTTTTTTTAGTTCTGTATATATATACACATATACTAGTCATGGACTCATGGTTTTACGTGAGTTTTATACTAATTTTTTTTTTTTCACTTTTGTTTTAATTATCTCATAAGAAGTTCATAATATGAATATAAGTTTTATATTTTATTTTTAATAGAGAGATGATTTTAAAAATATTGCACGCTTCAGAATCAATCTAAATTTTAAAAATAAAAATAGTTGCAAGAACTTTTACACGCAACACGAACATCTAGGTAAAAATTAGCAACATTACAATGAGACGTGTTAATTTTTGTGAAATTGTGTCTGTTATATTCATTACTTATTATCCATTTGTTGCAATTTGTAAATAACAATATATAAGTTAAGATTTTTTTTTTTTTTTTTCCCTAAAAAATTGAAAGATAATTATATTATTTACAAGTTACTTTATTAGGACAATATTTGATATTTTATAATTTAATACTCCATGGAACAAAATAGATAATACAATCACTGAAATGAATTAGTTCTTGCTCACATGGTATTAGTTAACCATAGCAGCATTGTTCAAAACAAAAGAAGAGACTCACCCCTCTTCGTTTTAAGTGACTGGTTCACAATAAAATATCAATTGATTTGGAAAAAAGAAAAACAAGAAAACAAAGTGAGAGACTAAAGGAGGACAATCCTCCAAACCATGTGCCCCAGTACTACAATTCCCTGGAGAATATGACCACATTACAGAATTTAGACCTTGCGCCATGTGTATTACCTCCTACACGTTGGTTCCTTCAGCCGCCAAGCACTCCAGTCCCTCCCTCAGGTCAACAGCGGAGAGAGAATCAGTTTCGACCACAAGCTTCCTAAAACACGCTTATATGTGTGTCTTGCTAAATCAGTTGAGGAACCTTGAAGTGGTATTGCCGCTGACAGAGATATACGGCTCCAATTTCATTGAGAGCTTAAAAATTTGGCTTTTATAAATCTATTGATTATTTAATTATATGTTGAGCGGTGGGTTATGTTGGGTTTGCATCAATTCATTTATAGCGGACCTATATAAATTTTATAAAGATTTAACTCATTTATTAAACAATTACAAAAATATAAATTTAACTTTTAATAAATAAATTAACCCCTTTAAATATTTGAAGTAAAATATATTATATTTTATAATGTAATAAAAATTTGATAAATTATATCAAATATCAATATATATTTATGTAATATGTTAATATAATAAATTCTAATTAAATTTCATAAACTAAATTAATTTAAGTATTACTTCAATAAAATAATTAAAAGATTAGTTAATATAAAATAAAAATAATAATATTGTGATATCTCAAAATTAAAGTGTTAGAGTCTTAAACACCAACAAAAAAGTCTAAAATATATAAATATTATAAGTTCTTGATAAGTAAGAACTTATTTGAGCCTAAAATAAATAATAAATAATTAAATCACATAAAATTAAACTAAATAATATATTATTATAAATTAATAAATAATAAATTAAAATAAGATATAGAATAAATTTGAAAATTATCATAAGAATACTTCAAAGTACCTACATGACCAAATGATTTTAGTTATTAATTCAAGTTACTTAAACGTGCCACGGATTGACTAGTTATGACCTGAATTTTTAAATAAGTTAAACGAGTCGACCTATTTTCAACTTAACCGAACCTAAATATTTCATGAGTGAGTCGTGTCAAGTTCATGGATCATGTCAAAAATTGACAGCTATAATTTTATGTTTCTAATTGGCACGAAATTTGTAAGTGTATGGGTCATATACAAGTAATAAATATTTTTAAGAATGAAATTTTCGTACCCACAAAGAACTTGTTAAAGCATGTACTAGGATTAAGTACCAAAATATATACCTTTTCTTTCTTTTTGAACTACCAAAAAATGAGTAACAAATTAAAATAAATAAACTAAACTAATTAAAGAAATAAAAACACACTTACAACACAAATTAAAGAAACCTTAAAATTTAATTTTTTTTTTATTTTAATCTCATGATTTTATAAGTCTCTTTAATATTAAAATAAAATGCTTAAATTATTAATCAAATTCTACTCAAATAATAATTACCTACATGTCTATAATCATAGTAATCCTAATCTATATATCATTAGCCCACATATCTATAGTCATCGAAGTATACATGGGTTATTAAGTATCAAGAATTTAAATTGATTATACACATAATAATGAAAATTTCTTGCCTCATAACATATATGCTAATTTAATGCACGTTCATAATTTCATACAAATCTTTAAATTATGCACAAAATTAACAAATCACCTAATTAAATGACTAATTTAATTAGGAGCATTAAACACACAAAATTAGATAATTCAAACACTTAATTAATATTAAATAAACATTAAAAAATTATATTCATAGAATAGGTTTCATTAAATCCCTATAATAAAGTCTCTACTCCCTAATACCCATTTTTAAAATAATAAAAATAAGAGAAAAATTATAAGAAACATAAAGATTATACTTAGATAAGTTGAATGGTGAAATTCTTGTATAAAATTCCTTCCAAAATACTCTAAAGTTGTATCTTTTTGCACCAAAAACCTTAAACTCATGCCTCCTTGCTAAAAAAATGATAAAAATTGCTTCAAATTGTGTTCTCCTCGGGTCTAATGTGGTTTTGGGGTTAAAAGCCTTAAAAATGGCTTAGATAAAATTTGAACCGTTCAATTAACCTTTTGATCTATGGCTGAGAAGAAAATCGTTTAAAAACCAGCGCTGTCCAATAGGAGGACAATATATGGCAACAAAAACAAGCGAGACAAACAGGCATGAGACACATGGCACGTTGAGAGGCAGAGTGGAATGCACGCGCAACAAGTGACACATTAAGGAAGGCTACTTGGATCGGATTATTAAGCACCACACCAAGAGGCATGATTTGCTGGTGTTGCTTGCATGGGATGAAACATTGTGCATGCGAACCATTTGGCAATTTTTGAAAACAATACCGTTTTAACATGTGTCTCGATGACTGGATATACTTTGACACCCAACGCGTATCGATTGGTTGGTTTTGATTGCGTGGCATCCACGTGTCTCGGGGTATTTCTAAGGGCATTTCGAATATTTCTATTTGCATCCACCTACGTAAAAAAAAATCTTAAAAATTTCCTAAAAACTATATTTTCATCCATTTTTACCATTTAATTCAAAACTTATCATATTTTAATATTTTAATATTTTAACCTCTAAAACATTAGTTAGTCAATTAAACAAGTCAATATTAAGCATGAAAATAATTTAATAACTCTATTTTCATAGAGTTATCACACCCTTAAATTTAATATTTTGCTTGTCCTAAGCATAACAAACACTTAAAACTAAACAACTTAAAATTAACATCTAATTATGATATAAATAAGAAATTTACAATTATAAAGGATATTAGTTTCAAGCATACTCAATAAATTATAGAACCCTCAAAGATTAACCAATACACTCAACTTAGATGTCCATATGGCTATCAATCCATAATGCAGTCATTTAAGGGTATGACCAATATTTTTAATGACATGTAATATGTACGTGTGTGTTATCCCAAACTAGTTTATATCATATGTCATCAAAATAAGCTCATGTGAATCATACAAATATATGAATAGTTTACAATAATATCAAGCTTCATAAGTCCACATTTAGTGTCTTTCTTCACTAATATAAATGCAAACTTAGATTGAAATCAATAGGTCTTTTAAAGCTTATAAGGATAGGATAAGGTATGGATAAGTGAGATAGAAAATATTTATGCTCAATCATACCCTTAACTAACAAAATACATACAATAAATTAATGATCTCACAACCACAAATAGTATTCCCCTAAACATAGTTCCTTTTTTACTTTATTTTCTTAAATTTTATTCACTAATATATTAAATTTTGTAAGAATTACACCCCAAATTCAATCACTTCTTGATTTATTCATTTTTTTTCTATTTTTTAATACAAAAAAGGTATAGCTCACAAACTTAGTTTCTTTTTCACTTTATTTTCCTAAACTTTATTCACTAATATATTTTATTTTGTGAGAATTACATCCCAAATTTAATCATTTTTTAATTTATTCATTTCTTGTAGTACCCACAAGGAACTTGTTAAAGCGTGTACTAGGATTAAGTATCGAAATATATACATTCTCTTTCTAGTTGAACTACCAAAAAATGAGTGACAAATTAAAATAAAGAAACTAAACTAATTAAAGAAATAAAAACATATTTATAACACAAATTAAAGAAATCTAAGAATTCAATTTTTCTTATTTTAATCCCATGATTTTATCAATCTCTTTAATATTAAATAAAATGCTTAAATTATTAATCAAATTCTACTCAAATAATTACTACGCACATATCTATGATCATAGTAATCTAATCCATATATTCTTAGCCCACAACTCTATGGCCATCTGAGTGTATATGAGTCATTAAATATCTAGAATTTAAATTGATTACGCACATAATAATGAGAATTTCTTACCTCATAACATAAATGGTAATTTAATGCTTGTTCATAATTTTTTATCAATCTTTCAATTGTGCACAAAATTAACAAATCACCTAATTAAATACCCAATTTAAATAGGAACATTAAACACACAAAATTAGATAATCCAAAAACTTAAATAATATTAAATAAACATTAGAAAATCATGTTCATAGAATAGGTTCTATTAAATCCCTAGAATAAAGTCTCTACTCTATAATATCTATTTTTAAAACAATAAAAATAAGAGAAAAAATTATAAGAAATATAAAGATTACACTTAAAGGAGTAAATAGTAAAATTCTTATGTAGAATTCCTCCAAAAATGTTCCCAAGTTGCCTCATTTTGCTCCAAAAATTTCAAACCCTTGCCTCCTTGCTCAAAAATGGAAAAAAAAAAAAAAAAACTACTCCAAATTGTGTTCTCCTTGGGTCTGATAGGGTTTTAGGATTAAAATCCTAAAAAAATGGCTCAGATAAAATTTGGACCGTTCGATCAACTTTTTGTTCTATGGTTGTGATGAAAATTATTTAAAAACCAACGTTGCCTAATAGGAAGATGACATGTGGTAACAAAAATAGGCAGGACAAATAGGCGTGCCACACGTGGCTCGTTGAGAGGCTAAGTTGGAATGCACGCACGACAAGTGGCACGTTGAGGAAGGCTACATAGACCGAATCTGCCACATGGTAAGGCACAATTGGCTGGCATTACTTGGGTGGGATGACACATGGCGCATGTAGATTGTTCGAAAATTTTTGGAAACGTCATTTTGACACGTGTCTCGATGATAGGATACACTTTGACACCAGAAGCGTATCAATTGGTTGGTTTTGATTGCATGGCGTCCAACTGTCATCTAGGTGTCTCTGATTAATACTTCTATTTGCATCTATCTGCGTCAAAATAATCTTAAAAATTTCCTAAAATTATATTTTCACCCATTTTTACTATTGGATTCAAAACTTCTTATATTTTAATACTTTAACTCCAAAAAATTAGTTTGTCAATTATACAAGTCAATATTAAGTATGAAAATATTGCAATATCTCTATTTTCATAGAGTTATCACTAATGAAGTAATAATCATAATATAAATAATTTAGAATTTTAGGTTGAAATGGTATTGTAACTTTAGGTAAGTGACACATTAGTCATATAATTTTTACAATGGACTAATTTAGATTTGTAATTTAAAGAAATGGTTAATCATGTTCAAATTTTAAAAAATTGATATTTTTTTTAGGGATAAAATATGAAATCTTCAAAAAAAATTAATTAAAAGAACAAAAAACAAAAAAAAAAAAATTAAAAGACTCTCTATATTTCTTCTCTCTCTCTTATTTTACCGAGACCAGTTTTTTTCTTTTCTATGTGGGCTTTTTTTTTATATAGAAAAATTTGGACAAGAAATTTCGTTTAAGAAAACTAAATCTTGTTAGCTCTGATTCAAAATTGCTGTAGAATAAGAGAGAGAATTAACAAACTAATTAGGGTTAAGGATTTAAAAAAAAAAGTAGACAAATAACAAATAATTGAATGATAAATTAATATTGTATTTAATTCATTCTGGTATGTGAAATAAGTAAAATACTAGGTTTTATTTATAGAACTAAAATAACAAAACTAGATAATTAATTATAATAAAAAAAAACTAGATAATTAAAAATTAAAAATTGGGGGAAGAAGGAAGATAAAGGGTTTGTTAATTTTTTTAAATTCATTTTTTTAAATATTTCCTATTTTACCCTTAAAAATACTCAATTTTTTAAAATTTGGACTTAATTAACCATTTTTTTAAATTATATGACTAAATTAACTCACTTTAAAAGTTACATGATCAATGTATCACTTTCTTAAATTATAGGATCATTTCAACCCACTATCCAATAATTTAATTACAGATAGTAAAAGAAAATTTAATTCGATCTATTAAAACAATTTAAAAATATTTCATTATGTCATAATAAAAAGAAATTGAATTTAAGAATAAGCACTTTTATATATTTAGAAAGAATATTAAATTAATTAATCTAATAAGAATTCTAAAGCATATAAAAATATAATTCTTTTTTTTATTTTTGAATAAAAGGTAACAGCTAGGCCTCAATGGCTGTAGAGGATATCCCAGATAGGTTAGCACCTTTTTTATGCAGCTTTCAACTACTAGTATTATTAAATATTAAGAAAAATTTGCAACAAAACTTATAATTGAGTTTGTTGTTAACATCCAAGAAAATGAAAGAACGAGCGAATGTTGGGGCATTCCACCACTAAATCGCTGTAAAAAACTAGAAATCCTAAAGGCTATACTATTAGTTGTAGTTTTACTCTCTTTATAAATTTGTGAACAGTAGAATACCATGTGAGTGACTTTTTCTAAACAATTAACTCAAGTTGAATATCATCTTCGAGGCAAAAAAAAAAAAAAAAGATCGAGTTCGAAAAAGTGTAATAATATATGCTAATTTTGACTCCAACCAAAGCCACCTCCTCCTAAATTTAGCAGCATACATCACTACATGAATAGCCACCACCAACTTTGCCTCAAAAGCATATTAGACTCAAAGCAAGATACAAAAAGAGTCATAAAAAAATGATTTTAAAGTTCGAAAAATACCTAATCACCCAGATAAGCCTAGCCCCCTAGAAGTTGCATCATCCGTATTGATTTATCCATCCCGAGGGTGGTGCCTTTCAAATAAATTCTATAATTCGTAGAGCCTATTATGGGATGCCTGGTATCTAAAGACGTTTGAGCATCTTAAGATTTTCCTTTGTATTCTGCATGGATCCACTCTATGATAGACTCACCTTACAAGTAAACGTCAAATTGTGGAAAAAGCAAAAATTAGAGTTGTTTTCCTACTATCAAATCGATAATCATTTTTTTTCTATCCATATCAACCAAATGATTGAAGAAATTCTTGTTTTTCATAAATTATTGAGCTGGGACCCAAAATCAATTACCATTGTGGTTGTCCATAAGTTAAGAATAGAAGAGTCCATACACTGTCTTCTACCAAAGAAAAAGCATAAAAGGTCTCATAGAGCACCTACAAAATGACAACTCAAAAAAAGATGAGATATAGTTTCCTTCGTTGAATCACATAATGAGCAGCTGGAAGGGAATGACTATCCCCACTTCTTTAACTGGAATTCTATGTGGAGTTTATTTTAATTAGAACGTCATAGCAAAATAAATCGTGAGGGTAGTATAAAAGGAGCCCATATTTCCCTACCCCAAATCTTACGTTCTTCAACCACACGTAGTGAATCATAAACTTCACTAGTCGTGACTCATCTCTTAATTGAACGTGTCCAAACTCTAGTGTTTGAACCAATCTTAGCAACTGTTGATCGAATCTTCATGGAAATATTCGAATAGCAGTCCTAGAAGGTTTGCGACATATGCCATCCATCATCTCGTAGATAATCCTCCACTAAAGAGTGGATCGGTGGGTCCACTGGAGGGCTATTAACCCTGATAGAGATATAGGGAGAGAAAAATCTTAGTTTTTCTTTATTTCTTTGTATTTTATTACTCCTAAAATCTTGTAATAAAATCTTGTTTTTTTTATTAAAATGTGGTTTATTTGTTATGTGCTTACACTGTTTCTTTTACTTATGCTTTATTTCCTCTTTGCATGTGTTGCATAAGTGTATAGGATTATTGCATACTGTATGCTTTCTCTCCCTCATATAAGGGTGTTCCTTTGACTGTCTATGTTAAAAAGGGAAAGAAGTCTGTACATTGCACAACATGTTTACATCTATTTTTTGCCTTTTGTGGGATATGAGTGAAGGTTTGCGTCATATCTTTTTGTCTGACTTACATGCATTCAGGGAGAGTATTGTATGAAGTCAGAGAGAGTCTTGTTTGACTACGTGTGTTTAGCCTATCGATATATACCTATGTAGGGATAACATGATAGTTGTTTGTTAGACTACACATAAATTTGCATGAAACGTTCACGGGTATGTGTTTATTTTGTGTGTGTAGGTTACTTATTAGTTTTGGACCTTGTAGCTCACTTGAAGCTAGAGTTAGCATCAAGACAAATGTGTTGATTCATAAAGATGGATGGACCACTACAAGACAAACGTACTTTGTAGGTGTGTTGGGGGTGTCTTGTCTATGTCAAAGTTTGTTCATGGGAATGAACTTTGTTATATCATCTTGCATGAATATATTGTGTTTGATGCTTACTTTGTATAGGTTGTGCAGTGTTTTGGCAAAGGGGGAGATTGAAAGTCCTAGAAGTCTCTTTATGTTTTTGTTGGCGTTCCGTGAGCAAAACACAGAGTCTATTTATTTTACTTAGTATTTCTGTCTACTTCTTTGTATAGTGCTTTGCTTGTGATCAGTATCGTATACACTCAAATAGATCTTAATACTATTGTATGTTTGATGATACACACACCATGGGATGGTTAGGAGCATATAAATTGCATTTTAAAATATGTTTTTAATTAAATTTGTTTCCTTGAATTGGTGGGTATTTATGGCTTTTTATTTGGTGAAGTTTTACCTTAGAAAATTTATTTTTAGTGCTTTGCTCAGGACCTCGCGGAGGTCTCGCTAATGGCACACTGAAGTGGTCGATGAAGGGTCCGAGAGTTTGCACAAGATGGATCTGTGGCTCATGGGACCTCATTAACATTTTGCGAGGGGTTAGCTGAAGTGGTGAACGAGGCCTCGTAGAAGGGTGAGGCGAGCTATCAACGAGGGTCTGAAAAGCTGAAAAATAGCTATAAATACCCCTTCCTCTCTCTTATTCATCACACCTTTCTACAAATTTCTTATCCTATCTCTTACCATTTTCACATATTTTTCTTACACTATATATTGGGTGTCGCTTATTTTTCAAATGAGTGAAAAATATTTTTGGTGTATTTGAAAAATTATTTCATAATTTCCTTATCACTAATATGTTGAGTGTGGTTATGTATTGGTGATTAGAAGGCAATATTATATTTGATATTTTTAAAAGGTGATTTTGTATTCTCAATATATTGAATGTTGTTTCTATATTGAGATACAAGGTGGAAGTAAAGTTTATTAAACTTTTTATCAAACGAAATTTTTGTAATAATAATATATCGAGTATATTTTTGTATTGTTATTACAAAGTAGTGGTAGAGATTATTGCAAATTTTTTATTAAACAGAGTTTCCGTAATAACCATACATCGAATGTATTTTTGTATTATTATTACAAGGTAAAATTTTTGTGTCAATAATGCAGGGAGTATTTTTTTGTATTGTTGACATAAGGTATTTTATTCGAAAAAGTTATATTTTGGGCAAACATCATATATTTTGTACACGCATATGATTACAAGTATTTGTATCACATTGCGTGGTGGTGTGGCTCTAGAAGTGAGCTGGATCTAGTGAGAATCAAAGTAACAGTTGTGACAATTGGTGATAGTAGCCCAAGTAGTTAGGACAAGTGGTCCCTAACTGATAGAAGCATTTGTCCTCTTACCTTATCAAGTCTGTATTAATTTTTTATTTTTATTTAGTAAATTTGGCTACTGAGTGGTTATCTTAAGCAACCTATGGATGTTATCATTTAGAATTGAAGCCTAAGTAGGTTTATCACGTTATATTTGCTATGATTGTATGCTCTGTTGTATGAGTTAGTACAATCTGAGTATTCTCGATATATGTGACAACATATATAGTCTCTACTGAAATTGTAAAGTATTTACTGCTTTATCTTGTTGTCTATTTCCTATCTTGTTAGCTTATCTGCAAATTACTTGTTCTTTGTTTTTTTCTTTCCACTGCTTGTATAAGTGAGGTGAGTCCTTAGATGTCCATATTATTTAGACTTAGTTGTTCATCGAGTTGAAAATCTCTTCGTGCAATTGGTGAAACATTCTTGAAAAATAAATAACTTTTCAATTGTCAAAGTTATTTGTAAAATAACATTTATAACATTTACTAAAACTTGTAACAATGAAAATGACACTCTTATATGAAGATCATAGTTATTACTATACAGAAAAACTCCAACCCATGCAATCATATCGAACGACATTTAATTAGATTCCATTCAAGTTAAATTCTCACTAATTATACCCATTTTATGTTTAACTATGAACCCCTTTATAAAGTTTAGGAGTATTAATTTATGTTATTTTTCAAGTTATTTTGTCATGTAACCTAACATAAATATGAGTACAAATTTGTGTGCATACAAAATAAATGTTTATATATTTAAACTTTAAAAAAGTTGAAGATTCTTAACAAAATAAATAAATAAAACAAAAACGAATGAAGATCAAAAGTATTGTATTTTCTCTCGAACTATTTGTTCTGTTCTTCTTTGAAGGTTCCAAGCACATTATTTTCTGATCTTCTAACTATATTATCATACAAGGTAACTCAATTGATAACTCTCTTTTCTGATGAATAGAAAATTCTGAAGTTCTTATGATACATGATTCTTTCTCAACAACAACAACAATAGTAATAACGAGAAACCCAATTGATTTTTCTCAAATGGAAAAAGAGTCAATTTGATCTGACATAATTGATTGTTTTTACCAATAGTCATTTCCAACCAATTAACTCTCTCTCTTTCGCATCTCTTTTTGTTTTTTTCTGGTTTACATTTCACATTGGTGTCAATCTATTTTATTCCATAACATAAATCGGGAATTTTTGTTGAGAATAACCTGATTTGATATATATTAAATGAAACCAATATACATTTGTTGTAAAGAGGACATATATATAGCTTTGGTAATGAAACCAATATAATTTTTTTTATAAGCATTTGTTGTAAAGAGGACAAAAAAGAGAGCACAGATAGCTTCGGTAATGGATAATTATGGTTCTTCATCTTCTTACCCTTACCAAAATTCATATGTATACCCTCCTCAATACCCACCTCCTCCAAATACAGATGTGTATCCACATGCTCCATCTCCATATCCACATCCACATGATTTTGCATATTTTTACCCAAATGAAAATCCACCACCACATCCTTCTCATCCATATCACCATTCAACTCCTCCAATGAGCCATAATGGTCCTTTGCCTACCCTTCAACATCATGACAATTTTCAATATGGTTCATCCCATTATCATTATCCACAATCTCAATCTGGTATATACCCTCCATTTGAAAACCAACCTCAAGTGTCTTCGCATGCCAATAGCTTCTCTAGTTATCACAGGCAGGAGCATTTGAGATCTTCAGGAATTGGCCTTGTCAGTGTAACTGAAACTACATCTGCTGATTATTCTGATTACCCACCACCTTTAGAGAATATTATGGGTAATTTGAGTTACAAGGAAAATTACAAAAGTGCCCCTGCATCACCTCCAGCACCTTCAGCACCTTTTTTAACTTCATGTCAAAGTGCAAGGTATGATAACCTAGAGGATTTTTATGGTTATCATAATATCTCTTATTCAGAAGAATTGGACTCACCACCCTCTATGGTATGTCATTCTCGTGGTCTCTCATTCGATGGATCACAACATGATCAAAGTATGCAAATTGTGCAATTTCAGAGTAAAGGGTCCTCAAAGGTTTTGCTTTTACACGGGAATCTAAACATTTGGGTATATGATGCAAGAAACCTGCCAAATATGGACATGTTTCATAAAACTTTTGGGGATATGATGCAAGTGAAGCGTAAGATTACTAGTGATCCATATGTTTCAATTTCCGTAGATAATGCTGTTGTAGGAAAGACTTATGTCATTAGCAATTCTGAAAATCCTGATTGGATGCAACACTTCAATGTTCCAGTAGCTCATTATGCTCCTGAAGTACTCTTTGTTGTTAAAGATAGTGATGTTGTGGGGTCTCAGCTTATTGGAATTGTTGCAATTCCAGCAGAACATATTTACCTAGGAGAAAAAGTGGAAGGAATTTACCCTATCTTGAATCCTAGTGGAAAGCCTTGTAAACCTGGCGCTATGTTGAGACTTTCAATTCAATACACTCCAATTAAACAACTGAGCATGTACCACAATGGAGTTGGTGCAGGCCCTGATTATTTTGGTGTTCCAGGAACATATTTTCCACTCAGGAAAGGTGGGAAGGTAACTCTCTATCAAGATGCCCATGTTTCGGAAGAATGTCTTCCTAACGTGACGTTAGGGGATGGTATGCCATACATACATGGCAGGTGTTGGAATGATATTTTTGATGGAATATGTCACGCCCGCCATTTGATTTATATTACTGGGTGGTCAGTTTTGCACAATGTTAAATTAGTTCGGGATGCTGCTTATCCATCAAAATTCACCTTGGGTGATCTTCTTAAGTCCAAGTCCGAGGAAGGAGTAAGAGTGTTATTACTTGTTTGGGATGATCCGACTTCAAGAAGTATTTTGGGCTATAGAACTGTAAGTATATTCTTTTTATGAATTTACCTTGCACAAGCTCTGTACTACGCGAGAATAACTCTTCTTAATTATATTCTTCTTCAATTGTTTCTTGAACTATCCTGCACAGTCTTTTCCTTTGATTTATACTTAAAAATTGTATACCAATTATGTTATCTATCTCGAATAAATCTAACACAGGATGGAATCATGCAAACCCATGATGAGGAAACTAGACGATTTTTTAAGCACTCATCTGTCCAAGTGCTACTATGCCCCCGCTCTGCTGGAAAAAGATACAGCTGGGCCAAGCAAAAGGTTAGGCATTTTTAATTGCTTTAATCATTGAATTCTTAAGTTATGAGGGACAATAAAAAATGGATATTTCTTCTTAAATGGATATTCTAAAAAGAAATCCAACTTTAGCATATGGAGAAATTCTAGAACATTATTCGTACATTTAAGGAATGTTCAAGGAAATACAAAACAATAAACAAACATCGCAATAGCTTGTCCTCATTGTTGCACATTATAAATATATGAAGGCATCTTGAATTGAATTTAATTTCATGGTCAATATGAAATGAAGCAATGGATTTATATGTTATCACCTCTTTTTAGTGGGAATAAAGACTTTCTCCAATTGAGTCGTATAATACATTTCATATGTTTGGATTTCTTGTTGTTTCTTCACTTTTGTAAATGTCTTTGATGCAAAGTTGTTTAATGATTTTCTCAAAATTTGAAATTTCTAGGAAGTTGAGACAATTTATACTCACCATCAGAAAACTGTAATTGTGGATGCTGATGCTGGCAATAACAAGAGAAAAATCGTAGCTTTTGTTGGAGGACTTGATTTATGCGATGGACGCTATGACACTCCATGTCATCCTCTATTTAGAACACTACAAACAGTCCACAAGGATGATTATCACAATCCTACTTACACGGTTATTACTTACTCCTACCTTATTCTTTTTTTGCTGTCAAAACTCGCCTTAACTTTTCATAAGTTGTAAGAAAATGCTTGTCTGGAGGCCTGTTTCAAAGTAATGTATTAAATTATTATAATTATACCAAATGCTGATTACCTGTGTGGATTATCTTACATTAAGGGAAATGTTAGTGGTTGTCCAAGAGAACCATGGCATGATTTGCACTCTAGAATTGATGGTCCTGCTGCGTATGATGTTCTGACTAACTTTGAGGAGCGTTGGTTAAAAGCTTCTAAACCCCATGGGGTTTCAAATTTGAAGAAGAAGCCACATGATGATGCTCTACTTAAAATTGAGGGGATTGAAGACATTATTGGAGTATCTGATGCTTATTATTATAATGAGAATGACCCCGAAGGTTGGCACATTCAGGTAAAGGGTCAAGTTTTGACTATTGATCCATCTATTACAATCCAAAGATTTATTTATTTATTTTTTTTTAATGGAGGTTTGTGGGGTAAATGCTACTTGAATTAGGGTCTATTTTTTCTGCTTATGGGATCCTACAAAAATGCTTCTAATAACATAAAGTAAAATAAAAAAAGCTTCGGGACTAGACAAGAAAAAATTGTCAAAAGTGCTTTCAAGACTCAAAGCATATAACGTGCTTCTCGAAACATTTTTCATCTTCTTGAAATCGCTTATATCTAAAACTGCTTTTAACAAAAGCACAATAAAACAAATTCTTAGACATTAGCCATAGCAAAGAAGACAAATACAATTTGAAATTAATGTACTGGATTTTTTAATGCAGATTTTTCGATCTATTGACTTAAATTCTGTGAAAGGTTTCCCTAAGGATCCAAAAGAGGCCACAAACAAGGTTAATAATATTCATTGATGAATCTTATCTCTTATTATTTTTTTAAAGCTTCTGTTGGGTTGTGTATCGATGTGGTGGGTAACTTACTGTCATAACAGAACTTAATCTCCGGGAAGAATATACTAATTGACATGAGCATACATACTGCGTACGTGAAGGCGATACGTTCTGCCCAACACTTCATTTATATTGAGAACCAGTATTTTATTGGTTCCTCTTACAATTGGACGTCTTATAAGGACTTAGGTGAGCAAACTTATCTTTCAAGTAGAGAGAACAATAATTATATCTTCAAAATGATGAAAATATATTTGATTTTTCCAATAGATCCATTGTGTTGCTAGATTTGTTGTCCTGCAGTCTACATGAAATATAGTGTATTTGCATCATGTATGTCATGCCATGATAGCTATTGTACTTTTGTAAAATAATATCTTTGCAAAAGTTACGAGGACAAGGATTCGGCCTCTATGTAATGTTTTGTTTACCGATAATGAAAATGGTAATGTCAATAGAATTGAAATGAATCAAAATAATATTACTATCACTATATTTAGTTTGAACAATAGAATCAAAATAAGGTACAATTAGAAATAATTTTCTTGTGTGTAAATGAGAGTAAAAGAGGGAATAAAATGTATCATGTTTCAAATAAAGAAATATGGAAGAAAAATAAAAAAAAAAATATAGCTTTCCAAGATATTCCATTAGTAGGTAAATGGAAAGAGTATTCCACTGAATGGTAGAATTCATTCCTTTTTTCCTTCTCAAGTCAAACCAAACAAAGGAATGTCTAAACTTTCAAATTCATTTTATTCTTGTGCTACCAACCAAACATGACCAGGATGTGGTGTCTAATCTGAATGTGAAATTATGCTCATTCAATTATAATGGCCATGCACAGGTGCTAATAATTTGATTCCAATGGAAATTGCACTTAAGATTGCTGAAAAGATCAGAGCAAATGAGAGATTCGCTGCATATATTGTTATCCCAATGTGGCCAGAAGGTGTTCCTAGTGGTGCTGCTACCCAAAGAATACTATTTTGGCAGGTGTGTAACATATAGATAACTTGGTAGCTAGAGGTTTTATATGACTATGACATTATAAAGTTCAAATGATTTAGCTCTTAGTCTTCTTTTTAACAGTTTTCGTGATTTTGGGTCTATTAACAAACAAGAAAAATTTGTTAAAAGTATTTTTAGGGCTCATAAAGCACATTTTGTGCTTCTTGATAGAAGAACAAATAATATACTATATGCTTTCTTGCGAAAATAGTTTTGCATGAAACCACTTTTGCATAAATACAAGCAAACATACACTTGTTTTGTCTCTTTAACCTTGTCTCCTTTAATTGGTTCCACTTCCAATTTCAAGAGGAAATTTTAGAAAAATCTTACTTCTCCATTCTTTGCAAATGGAATTTGAAACTGAAATAATTTCATATATGATGATCCTTTTATTAATTCTATGAATTTATAATTGAGAATTCAAAGATACTTCACTCTAGTTGATGTAACAATCTTCGTGGTCCTCAAAATTTTGGGGAAAATTGGGTCATATCTTCCTACGACCTTGTTTAAAAGGGAGGTTGAATCAAGGAGAAAACTATTGTATGATGCGCTTTTGCAAGAGAGGATTTTAGGAGGAAAATATATAAGAGGAAGAGATTTAGGAGAAGAGTTACTCAAGTTTATTTCTTAAACTTGCTTATGAATTTGCTTGATGATTTCTTTTTTTGTCTTAAATACAAATGGTCCTAGAGAAGCTCGATTTATAGGCTTCCAAAAACACTTCTCTATACCGTAACTCATTAAATCGCTTCCCAACTACCTACATTAATTAGTCTCACACCTATAAAATTACAACTCATACGTACTTACATTTATTAGTCTCACTCTTACTTAATAATCTTCTACAACTACTGAGCATTTATTAGTACAACAAGAACAAAGTCTAAGACAATCTAGAAGATTTAAATGACTTATACAAATCAAGTTTAATATTTCAACACTCCCCCTTAAACTTGATTTGGTGAAACTCCAATAAGTCTTCGTAGCTTGAGAAAAACTTCTTGTTTGAGTGGTTTCATGAAGATGTCTGCAACTTGGTCATGAGTGCTCACATGTTTGACTACAACTTTCTTCTTTGTGATGTATTCTCTTATGAAGTGGTAGCATGTGTCTATATGCTTGCTCTATCATGGAACACAGGATTCTTTGCCAATGCAAGAGTAGACTTGTTATCAACATAGATTTTTGTTGCCGTTTGTGGTGGCATCTTCAATTCTTTCAGCAAATTTTCAAGTCATATTGCATGACAAACACAAGATGTAGCAGCTACATATTCTGCTTCAAAAGTAAACAATGTCAAAATGGGTTGCTTTTTTGACATCCAAGTAAAAGCGGTATCTCCCATGAAAAGCACAAACCCACTTGTACTTTTTCTATCATCATAATCTCCAGCCTAGTCGCTATCTCTATAACCAACATGTTCAGAACTATTAGAAGAATAATATAATAGGCCAAGATTTATTGTACCTTTGATATATCTAAGAATTCTCTTTGCAGCCTTTAGGTGATTATTTGTTGGAGATTCCATGTACCGACTAACAATTCCAATTGCATAGAGAATATCTGGTCTAGTGCATGTTAGGTAGCGTAGACTTCCAATTAGGCTCTTTAAAAGAGTTGGATCTACTCTTTCTTCTTCATCAAACTTTGATAGTCTGACTCCACACTTCATGGGTGTGCTTATGGGCTTAGAATTGTTCATGTTGACCTTCTTGAGCACTTCTTTTGCATATGCTTCTTGAGAGATGAAAATTCAATTTTCTCCTTGCTTAACTTCAATGCCAAGGTAGTATGACATGAGCCCAATGTCGGACATCTCGAACTCTTTGGTCATAGTTCTCTTGAAATCTTCAAACAATCTTGGATTGTTACTTGTAAAGATTAAATCATCTATATACAAACAAACAATCATAATATCATCATTTTTCACTTTTACATAGAGAGCATATTCATGAAGACATTTTTTGAAATCATTTTCTTGAAAATATTTGTCAATTCTGCTATTCCATGCTCTTGGTGCTTGCTTTAACCCATAAAGGGCCTTCTTCAACTTCAGGACCTTATCTTCATGTCCTTTTACCACATAGCCTAGAGGTTGTTCAACATAAACTTCTTCTTCAAGATATCCATTCAAGAATGCAGACTTGACATCCATTTGATAAATGCTCCATTTATTTTGGGCTACTAAAGAAATAATTAATCTTATAGTTTCTAAGCGAGCAACAGGAGCAAATACCTCATCATAGTCAATTCCTTGCCTTTGACTATAACCTTTAGCAACCAATCTTGCCTTGTATATTTCTATCTCTCTTTGGGCATTCTTCTTTGCTTTGTACACCCACTTTACTCCTATAATTTTCTGTCCTTGTGGAAGATAAGAAAGTTCCCATGTGTCGTTCTTTATGATTGACTTCATTTCTTCATCCATGGCATTTTTTCACTTTTTGTTTTGGATAGCTTCTTCAAAACCTATTGGTTCACATTAACCAAGAAGACAAAAAAGAGTTACATCAAATTGTTTAGAGGTTGGGTTACCTCATAAAGCTCTTCTAAATCTCTTGTTCTTGGAATCCTCTCACTTGAACTTGTAGTTTGGCTTGTTTCTTCAATTGATGCTCCATTTGCATTTGTACTTGAACTTCCGTTTGAAGGAGATGAGCTTCTCAATGACAATAGTGAATGAAGTGGGGTATGTGGTTCTTCGTCTTCATCTCTAACTTCTCTTCTTGGATCTTCTTCTTCTTCAAAGAAAAACATAGTTTCATAGTCTTCATCTTGAGCATTCGAATCCCACATGCCTTCTTCATCGAATTCTACATCTCGACTAATGACGATCTTACCATTTGTTGGGTTGTAAAGCTTGTAACCTTTGGAACTTATGTCATAGCCAATGAAGATAAGCTTCTTGCTCCTATCATCGAGCTTGGTTCTTCTTTCTTCAGGAACATGGGCGTAGGCGATGCTTCCAAAGACTCTTAAATGTGAAACACCCGGCTTTTTACCACTCTAAGCTTCTTGAGGAGTTTTGTCCCAAACACTTCTTAAAGGAGATCGGTTTGATAAGTAAACGGCACTTGCTACAGCTTTGGTCCAAAATTCTTTGGGCATCTTTTTGCTCTTTAACATGCTTTGAGCCATGTTGAGGATGGTTCTATTCTTTCTTTCTGCTATACCATTTTGTTGAGGAGTTCTTGGAACCGTTAGAGGTCGACGAATTCCATTATTTTCGCATAATTCTTTGAAATCTTTTGACAAGAATTCACCTCCTCAACAAGTGCTTTGAATTTCTTGAAGACTCCAAAAACTTCAGATTTTTCCTTCAAAAAATATACCCAAGTTTTTCTTGAATAATCATCAATGAAGAGAAGAAAATATTTGTTCTTACCAAATGAACTTGGAGTGATTGGACCACACACATCGGTATGGATTAGTTCAAGCGGTCTTCTTGCTCTTGTAGTTGATTCTTTAGGAAAACTTTTTCTAAACTGTTTTCCAAGCAAACACCCTTTGCCTTTTATAGGAATTGTGGATTCATCCCCAAAAGTGATTGCACTATTTACTACTTCATCAAGCTCTATGAACATGTCTCTATTTCCACACATATGGTTGCTTGCACCGGTGTTAAGGTACCATGTGCTTTTCTCTCTTCCTTCCTCTCCTTTGTATGCTAGGAGTAAAGTGATGTCTTCTTCAATTTTGTCTTCCACAAAATTGGCTCTTTCTTCATTCCTCTTTGGAGCTCTATATTCAAAAGCATAATGTCCAAATCTTTGACAATTATAACATTGAATTTGTGGGTTATAATTTCTTACCCCATGGTTGCTTCTACCATGACCTTTTGATGAACTTGGCTCTTGTCTCCTTTCTTCATTGTTGAAAGTCTTGAAACCACCTTTTCCTCGTCCACGGCCACAACTACGACTACGGCCTCTTCCATTTTGGCTTCTCTCTTTGCCAAACCATTCTTGTTCCTCCTTTAGTGTGAATTTTGTTTGAAGAACTTGCTCAACGGTCTCATCTTTTCTTTTATTCCTCTCTTCATATGCTTGTAAAGAACCCAAAAATTGTTCAATTGTCATTTCTTCTAAATTCTTTGTCTCTTCAATTGTGACAACAATATGCTCAAAATTTTTAGTTATAGAGCGAAGAATTTTCTCCATAATTCTTACATTACCTAAAGTTTCACTATTTCTTTTTAGTTGATTAAAAACGGTTAGAACTCTAGAAAAATATTTTGAAATTGTTTCGGATTCTTTCATGTGGAAAGATTCAAACTCTCCTCTTAGAGTTTGAAGACATACCTTCTTTACCGGTTCCGCTCCCTTATAAGAAGTTTGAAGCATATCCCATGCTTGCTTGGATGTTTTTGCTTCGGACACCTTCTCAAAGTCATCATCATCATCCAATGCTTGAAAGATGAGAAAGAGAGCCTTCTTATCTTTCTTTCTCAAATCCTTGAGAACATCTCTTTGTACTTGAGAAAGAGTAGTCTCATCTTGTGATTCAAGATACTTATTCTCTACAATGTCCCAAGTATCATTGCACCTAGTAATGCCTTCATCTTGATGCTCCAATTATCATATTTTTCTTTTGTGAGAAATGGGACTTGGAAGGGAGCCATGCCATTGCTTGCCATCTTCTTGAACTAAACTCTTCACTACCTAAGCTCTGATACCACTTTGTTGTATGGTGGGCTTTTGCAAGAGAGGATTTTAGGAGAAAAATATATAAGAGGAAGAGATTTAGGAGAAGAGTTACTCAAGTTTATTTCTTAAATTTGCTTATGAATTTGCTTGATGATTTCTTTTTTTGGCTTGAATACAAATGGTGCTAGAGAAGCTCTATTTATAGACTTCCAAAAACACTTCTCTATACCTCACAACCAACTCATTAAATCACTTTCAAACTACCTACATTAATTAGTCTCACACTTACAAAATCACAACTCATACCTACTTACATTTATTAGTCTCACTTTTACTTAATAATCTTCTACAACTACTAAGCATTTATTAGTACAACAAGAATAAAATCTAAGACAATCTAGAAGATTTAAATGACTTATAAAAATCAAGTTTAATATTTCAACAAAAATGACAAAACTCAATTGGATGGCAAAGAAATGGTTTGAAAGTAGACTAATTGAAAATTTTTCCTAACCATTGTTTGTATCAAATATCATGTATGTTTTGATTGCTTCATCTTTTATTAAGATCTAAAATTGAGTTGGTTGAATTCTTTGCTTTTTTTTTTTACTTGGTATTTTATTTTCCATTTTAGCGCAAGACAATGCAAATGATGTATGAAACTATATACAAGGCTCTGTTGGAAACTGGGCTTGAGAGTGCATTCTCGCCCCTTGACTTTTTGAACTTCTTCTGTCTTGGCAATCGTGAGGCAATAGATCCAACTAACTGTTTTCCCACTGCAGGTCCTCAACCTACAAATAGTCCTCAGGTATCTTTCTTGTATCTTCAAATGTTACTAATATTTGTATCGATTGAAATTTTCTCAACTTTTACTTTTGTGTTGCTTAATTTTTATAAGCATGAGATCCTACTCTAGCAGTCCCAAGCGGGCTTCTCAATCTTTCTACAGCGTTGGCTAGGATTTGTATTTTGTACACATGAGCATGTGCACTAACACAAACAAAACGACCTTTTATGCCGCCTATTCTAAATTATGCTCACAGTGAAATACGCCTATACATTATTTTGAATTACTTATCACCCATAAGACATGTAAGAGGCGAGTCTTCTTCCATTTTTATTCCTGTGTAGAGTTTGGTTCTGAGTAGATTTCAACACTTGTAAGAATTCTCAGTCTTTTAATCTCTCTAGTTATCTAGTATATATTTTGCTATGATCTTAATGTAAATATGTGTTTTTTCATAATTGCAGGCGCTCAGTAAGAAAAACCGAAGGTTTATGATTTATGTCCATTCAAAAGGCATGATAGTGGATGATGAGTATGTAATTTTGGGGTCTGCAAACATCAACCAACGCTCTATGGAAGGCACAAGGGACACAGAAATTGCAATGGGAGCCTATCAACCTTATCATACTTTGGCAAAAAAACTTACTAATCCACTTGGACAGGTAATAATTTCATTAGCTGATGATAAATTTGTTGTTGTCTGGTTAATTTTAGGAGCTAGATGGACTCGTCTTAAATTCTAATTTTCATCGATAAATGGAGATTGATTGTATACTAAATGACAAATTTAGCAACTGGTCAAATTGATTCAAATTTTATGGACTTAATTAATAAAAAAAAATAGGTCTGTATTTGAAAGTTATAGACTACATCGGTCATATATAACAATACGGTCAACCTGCGCACGATACAATTTTCGAAAGGATTAAATCCCCTCTACTGAAAATTACACTTCACTCCCTTTTAAAAGGGACTCGCTAATACTCTTTCTATTATAGTAAGAACACTTTGGTCCTTTTCCTAGCAATATTATTAGTGTGCTGTTAAAGTTTCTCACACTACTCTCACATGGGACAATTTTGAAGGGCAAAATAGATTTTTTTATACAAAATTAGGGATTTATCTAGGCATCTAACCCCTAAAATTTCTCAAGCCTCTCTCATGATAAATAAAATACATGTGAAGCTAAACAAATCCCAAACTAAATCATGTGGAGACTTTGAAGAAATTGCTATGTACTTGACTTGATTTTAGATTGTGCATATGAAAATTGTTTGGATTTTGCCTTGTTACATATGGGTATTTCTTCCTTCATCTTTCATACTTAATGGGTCTCTACATTATAGGAGGAAACATAAAAAATTGAACGTGAGAGAGAAAAGAATGTTATTGAACAAATTAGAAAGAGAGTGAACAATAAATAGTCAAGAGAAGAAAAATAAGAAAAGAGAAAAAATTGATAGAAAAAGAGAAAGGTTTAAACATGAGAACGAGAGAGAGAGAGAGAGAAGGACAAAGAAAAGAAAAATGTGACGTGAAATAGAGAGAGAAAAAGAGAGTTGGAAAGGAATGGGTGAATGGAGAGTGGAAACTGGTTGGGTAAGAAAAAAGATTTTGACACTCAAATATCTCCTTTTTGGTAATTTTATGAAAAATATTCATTAAATATACCTCATGTGATTTGCACATGCTACTTTCATTCATTTACTAATAATATTGTTAAAAAAAAAAAAAAGATCAAAATGTTCCTATTATAACAAAAAAAAAAAGGTATTAAAGTGTCATTTTACTGAAAAAAAATGAAATAAAGTTTACCTTTTAAATAAAAAGCTAACATGACATTAAACAACCGATATGATATGCAAACATGTACTCTTGTGTGCTTAGCAGATCCATGGATATCGGATGTCATTGTGGGCAGAGCACCTTGGGACATTAGAGGATTGTTTTCAACAACCTGAAAGTATTGAATGTGTAAGAAAAGTAAGGTCACTAGGGGAAATGAACTGGAAACAATTTGCTGCAAATGAGATAACTGAAATGAGAGGTCACTTATTGAAGTACCCTGTTGATGTGGACCGCAAAGGCAAGGTGCGATCTCTTCCTGGACACGAAGAATTTCCAGACGTTGGAGGAAAAATAACAGGGTCTTTTCTTGCCATTCAAGAAAACTTGACAATTTGATCTGATTTATAACTCATAAGAGTTTGTTGATATCAATAAGGATGCAGTTTTGGAGCATTTTTTCTTTGTAGTTAATGATATATTACCTAATTAGTTACATAATACAACATTCTTTGTAAATTTTTACATTTATAATTGTTTTAAAACAATAGTATATATGTACCTTTCGATTTTTTTTTTTTTTTTATAGTTGTGCTAAGATTTTATATTATAATATTTTTTTTATAATATAAGATTTTCTTGCCCAATCACATCTTCCACATCACATTTTCTTTTATTTATTTATTTGTTTGTTTCCCCGGTCAATTTTGCTATGATGGAGAGCTATAAGAGTTTGGAATTTTACAATGATAGTCCCCTTTCTCCATATCAATTTCCAAGTTAAATTTCCATGACAAAGGCACAAGCAAGGATCATTGAGTTAAAATTGTATAACATTATATCTTTTGCAACATACAAATTACCTAAACTTTTTATAATTCTACAAAAGTAAAGTTATTTGTTCATTTTTAGGCTAACAATTTGTCTTGTTTCATGCCAAATATGATGAAAATGCTTAATTTGTGTTTAAGTTTGTCAATATAGGTAGAATTATAGTAAACAGAGTAAAAATAAACCAAAATGGAAGAAGTGCAAGTTAGATCGTAACGTGTGTCAATTTGGGCCACAACGTGCCTAGAAAATAAAAATGATCAAGAAGGCCCATGTTGGGGAGGTAACTTATCTAGGCCACAGTGCAACATTGTGGAAAAATGAGCAAGAAGACTTAGGTCGCAGAGGTGACTCATTCAAGCCGCGGCGCACGGACATCACTAATGTTTTGAGTAGCCAGTGCTATAGTGCAAATATTCTTGGGCCACGGCGTGCAAAGTTTTTCTGGTATGCGAACATCACCACATTGGATCCATTTTTCACTCCAACTTTTACCCTCATCCCTTAGATCTTTTTAAAATATGATCCAAAAGTCCATATTAAGTAAGGGTGGCAATTTGTGTGAGTTGAGTTAGTTCGAGCTGGCCTAAACTAGCCTAGCCCAAATTGTTTCAGCTTTAGCTTAATTCATATTTAATTCGAGTTAGCATTTGTAAGCCCGAAACCAAACTAAACAAAAATGAACTGGGCCAAACTAGCTTGAATTATTAATTGCATGGTTTCTTTAGTTAATAGGACTTTTCAAACAATCCTATTTTTCATGCACCGAAGAAAACTCGTTGACTGACTAAAATTTTCATGCAAACTCATTGACTTTTAACTCTAGATAACCATAGCTCAATACCTATATGAACAGAATTGATAAAAAAAATCACGAAAATTACTATAATACACAAAAATAGGTGCATACTGCATAGCCACTATCTATCATAAAGTTTATGAAAGAGACACTTCTACATTAAACCTAAAAATGCAAAATATTTAAAGTAATGCCAAAAAAATAAAAACAGGGTAAGCTCTTGTGTGGAGCTTATGAAACTTTTCTAAACTATAATAATTTCATACAATTGTATTAATTTCTTCAAAATCATTAGGCATTTTCTTAAGAAAAAAACCACATCAGTACCTTCCAAAGAAAACTATTGTGCTGCAAAATCAGCCACTATTTTTAGGTGCTAAAATATGTAATTATAATATAAAGTAGCTACAAACAAGGAAAGAGCAACATGCCAATGACCTTTATCAGATGCATGTTGAATATGAGTAAAACCAGCATTGTTGTTCATTGTTAATTCCTACTATTTGCTTGCGTATATAAGCAATATGCATGAAAAATATGGTGAAATAACTTAATAATGTCAACCAATTATAATATGAGTTTTGTACACTACTATAAGTATGACAAATTAATTATGTACCCACCAATAATACTTTTAAAACAATTTAGGATTATAGCTAACTTAATGCTATAAAATGCAGAAGATATAATCTAAAAATTGATGTGCAAATTATAGTACTTGCAAGTGTACGAATCACTCGTAGAAAGTGACAAGCAAACCTCCGAGATCGGTCTCTCAATTAATTGTATTGGTTCTAAACGACTTTTTTCTTAATCTAACTAGAATCCTAACTTAACTAAAAGACTAATTAAATAAAGTTCTAGTAAAACTAAAACTCTAAATAACTAGAGTCCTAAACCTAGTAAAACTGTAAAAGGATTGGTTTGTAGCGAGATCAATAGTAATGAACAATTATCGAAAACAATATCGCAAGTTCACAATTAATTCAAGTAGATTTCAAATATCAATGGAGGATGTATGAACGTTTAGTTTGGTTGGTCATACTTGCATCGAAAAGTAATGGTGAAATAACATGAACGTTCTAATAAACAATTTTTACCGGCTTTCCTTTTAATTACGAAAATTACTACGATCGGATAATTCTCTTTGTTGATTAACTAATTAACATCCTACTATCGAGTATATCAAATAGCAATCAAATTATGCGCAAGAAAATATATGCCAATCAAACTAATGCTATGACTAAGTCACTAATTTGAAACTTTGATTAAGTGTTTCGGAATAAAGTTAAGGTGACATTTCTAGAACTAGATTCTCAGATTTTTCAACCTAACTATGAATCTCAAATTGGCCCATGAAAATTCACAATTAAATATCTAAACATGCTCTTAATCAAAAGGTAAATTCATTTATTTCAAATCAATAAAACACTCACCAAAACAGTTCTAGCAAACATGGCAACACAAACTAAACATCTATAATGAAATTAGCCGCTCATGTTCATATTAAAATTCATGATTGAAAGTTTTTAATCACGGATCAAATAAGCCTAGAGGGGGGTGAATAGGTTATTTTCAATTTTTAACAAAAATTAAATGTGTAATCTAATCACAACGGCCAGACATGCAATCGCGTGTAAAGATAAATGCGGAACAAAAAAACAATACACGATATTTTTACGTGGAAACAACCTAGGCCACAACAATGACCTAAGAGGAAAACCACCGGTCCACCGGACCACCTAACTATCCACTATGAAAATCAATGTTCAATTACAACCATAGAGTCCAGAACTACCCGTCGCAGATAGATCCCCCTTTCTGTAATTTACTTACGAGCCGTCGCTCATTTCACAGCCTCCAATAGCTAGATGTCTGGATCCAGACCAACGTTCCGATCTACTTGAGTCACACAAGATCAATCGAACCCGTCACCTTCGGTAATTTCGAGTCACACGAAATATCGAACACCTCACCTGAAACGTTAGCACAATAACACAAGTGCAAAGTGTGTCCTAGAGCGGATTTAAACAATGAACAATCCTAACTAGCAGATTCAACAGCATACGATGTAAAATCTAAATCAGCTAGCAAAATCTAGAACAATCATATAAAGCTCAATATCATGAAAGATGAAGAGAAGAAGTTAAAAGCACAAATCAGATATAAAAATATTAGATCAATGTGGTTATTTTATTATGCACAAGCAAGCATTACTTATATAGAGTCCAATTTAACTTGAAAGAGGATTTGCAATGGACTGAAACTCTACTCAAATCAGGATTTAGTTCTCACAAGAATTCTATTCATACAAGGATTTCACTCTCACAACAATTCTACTCATATAAGAATTTTGCTTTCACAAGAATTCTACTCATACAATGATTCCAACTTTCACAACAATTTTACTCATACAATGATTCTAACTTTCACAACAATTATACTCATATAAGGATTTTGCATTCAATATTAAATGAGTCAAATTGGTAAAAGTAACATATGGGTCAAATTAAAAAGGAGTTCTAGTAGAAGTGAAAAACTGTCTCGATCGATCTAACGACTGGCTCGATCGATCGATCCAATGCTCGATCGATCGACCAGATTGATCGATCGATCTAGCTCAACTCGAGAGCACCTAGATCGATGTCGTTCCACACTCAATCGATCGATCACTCGATCAATCGAACTATACACTCGATCGATCGACCAACATGTGAACAATTTATTTTTCGTTACGATCCATACTAAGTGTAGTGCACAAATGTGTGAAGATGTATGCATGATAGAATATTTTACCTGTCATATGGGCGTTGCAAGCTTGGTGAATCCATCATCATGTATCGTCTGATTAATCGGTGAATTCCTATTCTAGATTACAGTCAAACATTTTGTCCACGAAAATTGCCAATACAAAATAAACCTTACAATAAACAAATTCAATGTGAACATACACTCAATGAAACAAGAAGAAAAATAGAATTCTATAACAAGGAAATCCTAGATCTAAATACCGCTATTGGATGGGATGACGTTCTTCTCCAAAAGCTCTATCTTCGATCGTCAATGGTTTCGTTGGATCCTTAGAATGGATTCTCTTGCTTCGTTGAGTGTGGAAAAGCTCCCAAAACTGGTTAAATTTCTTGTTTGCTCGCAAAATTGTAGTGTATAAAAATTGTATGTAAAGAGGTTTCTAGAGGGGGCATTTATAGATGTAAGGGTTTATACAATTTCTAATTGCAATAGGAATAGGTGCGCCGCGGCATACATTTTTCCCGCCGCGGCACAACACAAAAATTGAAAATATTGGTTGAAACTCGAGAGCTCCCCACCGCGACATGCATTTTCCTCGCCGCGGCACGCGTTGCCTTTCCTTTCTTCATATTTACCCCCTTACATATGTGCTAACTCGTTATGTAAGGCTTACATATTTTGACTCATTTTGCCCGTAACTCGTGATCCAAGCACTGTAAGTGTTCCATCTTTGCGTATTTACATTATTCAACTCATTTGACACTAAAAACACTTGAAATACACTAAAACATACCCGTGATTCCGAATTGAAAGAGTTATGAAAAATAGTCAAATAAATAATAATAACAAATCTATTTTTAAACAATTAAACGCAATAAATCACAAAATGTTAGTACTTTTCGAGCACTTATCACAACTCCAACCAGCTTATTGCTAATCTCTAGCAAGAGGAGCGATCTAAAAAAAAAATAAAACAAATAAAATAAATTAACCTAAATCACTTCCATAGATTGTTACGGTTGCATTTAGCATATGCAATAAGCCTTTAAACCCTTAGGTGGCCCTAGTGGACGAGTTATAGTCTCGCGAGGCTTTCCAGTGATGATACCCTCAAACATCGTAACTAACAAAACTAATAAAGACTCTAAACATACTTGAATCAATCCATGCATATGTCTCAAAAATTGTCAACAACGAATAGCATACAAAATAGTTAAAAATCACTTAAGCTCAAAAACAGTCCAAATATCAAACCCATCTTAGTAATCGAATTTTGAACAACCAATCATACCACAAGCCTGTTAGTTACACTATCTGATCGTGTCATGCATTATATTCATAGATTATATTTAATGTCTCATAAATGTGCAAGTAAAATATGAATGAAAATTTTGCACTTACAAAATCCATAGGCTCACTTTTCAAATCCATCTCCACAAATAAAAATCAAACTACCTAGAATCAATAGGACTTCATTAAGCTTGAAAGTTGTGGTTAGGTGTGTGGCTATGAAAGTACTGAAATGATATTCTCAATAGGATAAGAGTACTTTTTATTTCACAAATTTATTTTCAACTTTTTCACCCAAGTGTTCTTTTTTATCCTCCTATAAATTCCATATGTCCCTTGAATATTTTTGCTTGATTTTCTTTCTTTACTTTTCTTGTTTATCATTTCAATCAATTTCAAATATTTTTTTTTAAATCAAGCAAGATAAATACAACATAATTGCTCATGAAAATCAAATATTACATTGAGTACTCTCATTACTAAAGGTAGTACAACATATATCAATGTTGAGTTTATGGGTGTCACTATGGATAAAATAATACAGGGTGGCTTGAAAAGTCCAAACAGTCCAAAGATAGCCTAAATCACTTTCTATGTGGCATTTGATTCTATCATTTCGCTTTAATGGGTTTTCAAATGAGTTCTAGAGTTTGTTGAGACTCAAAATATATCACGAACATGTAAACGTTACACAAACCAAAATCAGTCATACTAACCATACAAACTTCTACATATACCACAAAATCCTTAAACTAGATGAATCTAACATTTATGTGCTTCTTTACTTAGGTAAAAATTGAATTTCTTTCATATATCACCGTCATTACAATCACATTAATATCATGGACTTTCGGATTGACTCAAGTGGACACAACACTATCCTAACAAAATTCAAGTGATAAAAGTTAAAATTTAAAATTTGGTCTAAATTCATACTCATGGAATATTTTACCACCCCCAACCTAATTTTTACATTGTCCTTAATGTCAAAAAGAAAAACAAAAAAATTTAAGTAAATAAGTGAGAGAAGTTACCCCCTTTTCGTATGAGATTGTGTACATTACACTTACGCTTTGGTTCATTGTTCCTCGCTTTTCTCATCATGTGACATTAAGTGTGCAAGTAACATGTATGAAACCTCTAAATATATGCATCACAACTCAAATCCAAATTTAAATTATAACTAAATCAAATGAAAGCCAAAAACATTAAACAAAGTTAATTAGAAGTCTTAAACAATCCAAAATAAAATAAAAATAAAATAAAATAAAAAATAAATAAATAAAAAATTAAACTAAAAAAAATTGAAAATGAACGAAAGAAAATACAAATGAGAGGCTCAGTCCTCCATATCATCATTCTGCTTGTTGTCATCCTCAGGTTGATTTTTGTGAGAAAATAAGAGGAAAGTTGAGAGAAAATTAGAGTGTTTGGGAGAAAATGAGAGAAAGTGAGGGAAATTTGGGGAAGAAAATTTTGAATCCACAAGCTGCCCATTTTTTAGAAAAATTTAGAGGCGCGCTGCGGTACAAGTTTTTTTCCGCCGCGGCACAAATTAATTTTAGGAAAAAATGCGTGAAACAGAACCATACTCGCCGCGGCACAAATATTTTCCTGCCGCGGCACCCACAAAATTTCAAAATTTGTCCCAAAACAAAACCACACTCGTCGCGGCACAAATTTTTTCTACCGCGGCACACAAATTTTTTTTACAATTCATACTAAAATAGAAACTTCCTCGCCGCGGCACAATTTTTCCCTGCCGCAACACACACAAAATTTTAAAATTTTTTATTTCTTTGGAATTTTTGAAAATGGGTAACGCATTCACCCCTAACCAAGATTGGGGTAGTGTCCTCATTGCTTCTTTAACAGGTTTGACATTATCCTCCAAATTGATCTTATGCATATACATCGCTGGACTAATGCCTCTTATGTCCCCAATACTCCATCTAATTGCCTTTTTATACTTCCTAAGCTCTCCAATCAATTTCTCCTCTTGTTTTTGGGTGAGTGTGGATGAAATAATAACTGGATAAGTCTCATTTTCTCCCAAATATACATATTTCATATGCTTAGGTAGTTTTCTAAGTTCTAATTCAGGTGGAGCAATCTCATCATCATGTGGGACATCCAATAAATCTAAGGGTGTACCAAAGTCATCTAATGATATAGCATTGTCTAATAGATCACTGTACTCCCTAACCTCATAGTCTAAGATATCATCTACCTCTCCAACTGTAAGTGCTACCTCAAATTTATCATATAGTCTAGCTTGCACAAAAGTATCATGAATAATGGGATCTAAACATTCAACAAAAGAGCATTCATCAATAGTAGATATAGAAGGGTAAGGAGATGAATCAAAAACCTTAAAATGTACAGTCTCTCCCAAGACTGTCATTGTCAACTTTCCACTTTGGACATCAATGATGGTTTGGGTAGTGACCATAAATGGTCTACCCAAAAGAATTGTATGCTCCTTATCCAAAGATGGGTTATCCTGCTTGTCTAAAACCACAAAATCAACAGATATGATTAGCTTATCTACATGTACAAGTAAGTCCTCAACCATGCCCTTCGAATATTTAACATATATGTCCGCAAGTTGAAGGGACAATGTTGTTGGTTTTAGCTCTCCCAAACCTAGTTGCAAGAAAATCGAGTAAGGCATCAAATTTATACTAGCACTTAAATCAAGCATAGCCTTAGCTACTTTCCTATCCCCCATAGTAATATTGATGATAAAGCTACCTGGATCTTTTAATTTAGGGGATAATTTGCGTTGAAGCACCGCACTAGCAATTTCAAACACGATAACTTTATCATTAAGCTCATACCTTCTTTTCTTAGTGTTTAGTTCTTTGAAAAATTTTGCATAAGAAGACACGTTTCTAATTACATCTAACAATGACAAATTAATATTAACTTTTGTAAGCATGTTAAATATATCAGAAGACTGCTTATCTTGCTTACCGTCTTTTAAATAGTGTGGGAATGGTATTGGTGGTCGATATGGCTCTGATGACTTGTGTAACTTAGGTGAGCTAGATGACTCTCCAATTGTTGCCTTTGAAGGCTCTTCATGCTTTTCACCTCTTTCCCCAAATTCCTTAGAAACGATCTTGTCATCTTCCATGTTACCTGCACTATGAGGTAAATCATTAGAAATTTCAGGTAAAACTTTTGTAACGACCTTACCACTCCGAAGAACCGTGATAGCATTCGCTTGTTTAGGTTGACTAGGCAGCTTTCCTTTCTCTTGTTTGTCCATTTGTTCAGCTAGCTGCCCCACTTGTATTTCCACTCTTTTTATTGATGCTTCCATAAAGTCCATTCTTCCACAACAGGATTGCATGAAAGTGTTCAAGGTTTCTTCTATGGTCGGTTTATTTTGTGGAAATTGTCTATTAATGTTTTGGCCTTGTGTTTGATTTTGGACAAATGATTGGCTATCATTTTGTTTCCAACCAAAGTTGGGGTGATTTCTCCATCCAGGGTTGTAGGTGTTTGAATAAGGGTCGTTCCTAGGTCTAGGTTGGTACCCTTACATTAAATTTGCCTCTTCATTAGTACATGTATAAGGATCACCTGCAAAAGAACAAATGTTAGCTCCATGTTCATAAGAACCACAAATTCCACATACCTCGTGTTTTGGCATTTGATTCATATTGGAGGTAGTGAGAAGTTGCACTTGTTTGGTCAATTCAGCAAGGTGCATGGCCATTTCGTTGGTGGAGCTTAATTCATGAACTCCAGCTCTTTTTCCTCTAGCGCTCTTTTGTTGGGAATTGGCTCCCAACATCTCGAATAATTCGTAAGTTTCATTCGCTGTTTTCTCACCCATAGCTCCTCCTAGAGCGTTGTCAACTGTGAATTGACATTGTAGTGTCAATCCATAGTAGAAAAACTAATTTTGTAGCTGTAATAGGAAGTGGTGATGCGAACACTGTATCAAGAGCAATTTGAATCTGTCCCAAGCCTCATGGAAAGGTTCTCCATCCATCTGCGAAAAATTTGCAACTTTTGTTCTTAGGTCAGATATTTTTTTATGGGAATAGAACTTACCCATAAATTTGTTGTAAACATCGTCCCAAGTGGCCAAAGAACCGGGTGCCAATGTCATGAGTAAAGACTTAGCTCTATCTTTGAGAGTGTAAGGAAAACACATCATGCGTAATTGATCTTCACTAAGTCCCTGCAGTGGAAAGGTTTGCATAGTTGCATATAATTCACGCATAAAATTTAAAAGATCTTCATTAGGGATACCGTAAAAGGAGGGAAGCATGGAATAATGAATATTTTTCAACTCATAATTCCTAGCTGCCTCTATAAGTCGAATGCACGATCTGGCGGTCCCAATGATAGGTCTTGTAAATACTTTATTCATCATCTGTCTACCCACGTTGTCACCCATTACTAGGGATGGACATTTTGTCCGCAGGTTCGGGTATCTGCGGATAACCGAACCGATCGGTTCGATTAATACCCGTTTAATTCGGGGACGGGGACAGTTTTGGGTAATATTCGGATATAAATATCGGGGACGGGGCGGGGACAGTTATACATAAAACCATACCCATCCGTACCCGAAATATTTTTTAATTTAATTTAATTTATAAAAATTTATTTGCAAAACACTTAACTTACCTGCGCGTCTGCCGAGTTTCGAAGTAATGCCCTCACAATTCCTTCATCCTCGCCCATCCACTAGACTACTCTGACTGTTATACATTTTGTAATATATTTATATATTTATTTATTAACAATATTTATTACTTTAAAGCACAAGAGGCATTTGTCTAAAAGGGTAAGAGTTCATTTAAAGTGGTAATATCACATATGGACTCTAGTGTATTTTTTATTAAATTTTCCAGGCAAGAAGGGTGAGAAAATCTGTTAACGGATATGAAAAAGAAGAAAAGAGAGGCAGTTTACATAGTATGTAAATCAATTTACATACTATGTAAACTGATTTACATACTATGTAAATCTATTTACATCCTTTGTAAACTGGTTTACATACACCGTAAATCAGTTTACATACTATGTAACTCAATGAATGCAATAAGAAAAAATGGTGCTGTCTGATCTCCTGGCTACTACAAGCTTAAAACAACTATGTAAATCTATGTGTCATGAGCAAAAGAAGTAGATAAACTAACTATGCTAGTATCTTTAGTAAAGGATGTGGTTCTTTATTATCAAGACAAACAATTTTCCAAGCATTAAATGGCTTCTACTGGTGTTAATGGCATGAATAGTCTATAGATCCATGGCTACCTCTGACTAAATAAATTTTCCAGACAAGAAGGGTGAGAAAATTTGTTCATGGATATGAAAAAGAAGAAAAGAGAGGCAGTTTACATAGATTTACATACTATGTAAATCTATTTACATACTATGTAAACTTTGTAAACTGGTTTCATACTATGTAAATCAGTTTACATACTATGTAAACTGATTTACATACTATGTAACTCAATGAATGCAATAAGAAAAAATGGTGCTGTCTGACCTACTGGCTCCTACAAGCTTAAAACAACTATGTAAATCTATGTGTCATGAGCAAAACAAGAAGATAAAACAACTATGCTAGTATCTTTAGTAAAGGATGTGATTCTTTATTATCAAGACAAACAATTTTCCAAGCATTAAAGGGCTTCTACTGGGGTTAATGGCATGAATAGTCCATAGATCCATGGCTACCTCTGAATAAATAAATTTTCCGGGCAAGAAGGGTGAGAAAATCTGTTCACGGATATGAAAAAGAAGAAAAAAGAGGCAGTTTACATAGATTTACATAGTATGTAAACTGATTTACATAGTATGTAAATCAATTTACATAGTATACTATGTAAACTGATTTACATACTATGTAAATCAGTTTACATATTATGTAAACCAGTTTACATAGTATGTAAACCAGTTTACATACTTCTTTTTCATGAGCTAAAGAAGTAGATAAAACAACTATGCTAGTATCTTTAGTAAAGGATATGGTTCTTTATTATCAAGACAAATAATTTTCCAAGCATTAAAGGGCTTCTACTGGGGTTAATGGCATGAATAGTCCATAGATCCATGGCTACCTCTGAATAAATAATTTTTTTAGGCAAGAAGGGTGAGAAAATCTATTCACGGATATGAAAAAGAAGAAAAGAGAAGCAGTTTACATAGATTTACATACTAAGTAAATCAGTTTACATAGTATGTAAACTAATTTACGGTGTATGTAAACCAGTTTACAAAGTATGTAAATAGATTTACATACTATGTAAACTGGTTTACATACAATTTACGGTGTATGTAAACCAGTTTACAAAGTATGTAAAGGTTTAAGTATTGATTTTGAATTTTGATATTGATAATTTCAGGATATTCGTGTTGTTGAAGATTGAAGGAAACATTGTAGCTATTAAAGACTTGTGGAGTTGTGGTTGTAACTTGTATTGTTTTTTTAAGCCTTAATTTCTTATTTTAAATTTGTGGTATTCAATACTTGTAGTTGCATTTTGAAAACTTTAAGTTATATTGTTTTGAGAACTGATTTCTTTACTCTTAGATACATGCTGAAAATGCCATCAATGTGTGTTCAATATTCCTATTGTCCTATAGATGCAAATGATATTGTCCATTTGGATCAGCATGAATATCACCAATCTTGGCATTATGAATTTATGATTCTAGATGTGCTTGACTGATTTTGCACACATACAATGTGTGTTTTTACGTGAGGAAACTTGTGTTATACAAATATATATAGCTAAAATGATCCCTCACTACATTTGGCTTCCCTTCCTATTAGAGCCAAGTTCTATTTTTTTTTTTTTTTTATACAAGTTCTGTTAGAGCCAACTTGTGTTATACAAGTTCTGTTTTTTTTTTTTTTTTTAAATAATCGGTTCTGGGGCAGTTTTTTTGTCATACCCGTCCCCGCCCAATCCCGGACCGGTTATAACCGTACCCGAACCAAAGCAAGTTTCGGGCAGTTTCGGTTATGCAATTATATGCTTGGTTTCGAGGACGGTTATGGCAAAAACCGTCCCCGCCCGTCCCCATGCCCATCCCTACCCATTACTGTTTACAATTGTTGTTTAACTTCTTCCTCTTGAATTTGATTATTCAGTTTTTTTTATTGGTGTTTGATCCTATAAATGTTGTCAATGAAGGGAAAGAGTTCCTTATTAAGTGACCTCCTACCCTATATGCACAAATAAAAAGCAAACAAAGATCAAGGCAGCAGTGAAATTGTATTTTAAGCACTATTTTTTTATTTTTTTTTTATTTTTTAATTTTTTTGTCTTTTTGAATAAAAGTAAACAAATAAAATAAAAATAAAATAAAATAAAATAAACAAATAAAACTAATTTAGAAACTCTAAAAAGTTAAAAAGAAAATTATTTAAAACGCCAATTCCACGGCAAACGCCAAATTATAGTACTCACAAGTGTACGAATCACTCGTAGAAAGTGACAAGCAAACCTCCAAGGTCGGTCTCTCAATGAATTATATTGGTTCTAAACAACCTTTTTTTTAATCTAACTAGAGTCCTAACTTAACTAAAAGACTAATTAAATAGAGTTCTAACAAAACTAAAACTCTAAATAACTAGAGTCCTAAACCTACTAAAACTGTAAAAGGAGTGTAGTTTGTAGCAAGATCAATGGTAACGAACAATTATCGAAAACAATATCGCAAGTTCACAATTAATTCAAGTAAATTTCAAATATCAATGGAGGATGTATGGACGTTTAGTTTGGTTGGCCATGCTTGCATCGAAAAGTAATGGTGAAATAACATGAACGTTCTAATAAACAATTTTTACCGGCTTTCCTTTTAATTACAAAAATTACTACGATCGGATAATTCTCTTTGTTGATTAACTAATTAATATTCTACTATCGGGTATATCAAATAGCAATCAAATTATGTGCAAGGAAATATATGCCAATCAAACTAATGAAATGACTAAGTCACTAATTTGAAGCTTTGATTAAGTGCTTCAGAATAAAGTTAAGGTGACATTTCTAAAACTAGATTCTCAGATTTTTCAACCTAACTATGAATCTCAAATTGGCCCATGAAAATTCACAATTAAATATCTAAACATGCTCTTAATCAAAAGGTAAATTCATTTATTTCAAATCAATAAAACATTCACCAAAACAGTTCTAGCAAACATGGCAACACAAACTAAACATCTATAATGAAATTAGCCGCTCATGTTCATATTAAAATTCATAGACAAATTCAATGTGAACATACACTCAATGAAACAAGAAGAAAAATAGAATTCTATATCAACAAGGAAATCCTAGATTTAAATACCGCTATTGGATGGGATGACGTTCTTCTCCAAAAGCTCTATCTTTGATCGTCAATGGTTTCCTTGGATCCTTAGAATAGATTCTCTTACTTCTTTGAGTGTGAAAAAGCTCCCAAAATTGGTTGAATCTCTTGTTTGTTCGCAAAATTGTAGTGTATAAAAATTGTATGTAAAGAGGATTCTAGAGGGGGTATTTATAGATGTAAGGGTTTACACAATTCCTGATTGCAATAGGAATAAGCGCGCTGCGGCATACATTTTTCCCGCCACGGTGCAACACAAATTGAAAATATTGGTTAAAACCCTAGCGCTCCCCACCGCGGCATACATTTTACATTTTCCTCGCCACGACACGCGTTGCCTTTCCTTTCTTCATATTTACCCCCTTACATATGTGCTAGCTCGTTAAGGCTTACATATTTTGACTCATTTTACCCGTAACTTGTGATCCGAGCGCCGTAAGTGTTCCGTCTTTGCGTGTTTGCATTATTCAACTCATTTGACGCTTAAAACACCTGAAATACACTAAAACATACCCGTGATTCCGAATTGATAGATTTATGAAAAATAGTCAAATAAACAATAATAACAAATTTATTTTTAAACAATTAAGCGCAATAAATCACGAAATGTTAGTACTTTTTGAGCACTTACAAAATCTTTAGCAAATTTCTCACATGGTTTATTTTAAACACATAAATAAAAATTATTAGATATATTCGTTATTGATATATAAACCATAATAAATTGTTAATAGAAAACAACTTTTTTCAACAAATAATCAATCTCTAGTGTAAACAATTGCCTCTATTGTACTAGGCAAAAGTTGGGTTCAGTATTAATACAGGACTCTTCCACCAACATTAAAAACAGCTTCTGAAGTAACCGTAGGAACAAGAACACTTGGAATATCACGTGTCATTGCGGCAACATCAGGATATCAATATTGATATGACATTTAATGTGCAAGAATATCAAGGTTAAAATTTTAATTCAAATTTAGTCTTGGCTCCTCCAAATATAATTTTAATTGACTTTTTGGTAAAACAAAATTCTCATCAAATGCACTAAAATTCTACAACTATAATAAAAATATTAAAATTATTATATAATCTAAAGCTGAAAAATTTAAATTAAGTATTTTACCTTAAATAAAGCATATCTTTTTGTCTTAGTAGGAAAATCATTTTTGTGATTAGTTAAAATGTCCATGTATACACTTTTATCTTATGAAACTTGATTTGAAATAGAACCACCTTTAGAATATCCACTAAACAGTTCAAACAAATTCTTATTAACATCCTGGTATAACATAGAATTAGAACACCTATATATTTGATTGTATATAAAATCCACAAAATGATGCTTATACCATGGCTATGGACAAAATCATACCAATACTTTTCAAATTTTGGAATCATCTTTCTAGACATATTCTTGATATAGTCATTACTATCATTTTCATTTTCCCTCGAAACCACATAGCAATTGGCTACTTCAAGAAAGTATAAATTCTCAATTAGATATCTTGTTATTAAAAGAAGATTGGAATCTCGTAAAATACAGTAAGAAATCTAAAATTATTGTTAACTTTTTCCCATTCATATTTTGTTGGACAAAGCTTATAACTTTGTTCAACAAATGCCAAGTGCTCAAATGCTTTAAGATAACATAAAGCACTCTCAAGCATATGGTAGGTAGAATTCCACCTGGTAGAAACATCTTGTCTCAAGTCTTTTTTAGTCTTGTAGCTAGAGTTCATTAGAACACAACTTAAAGCTATCTTGAATTTTTTCGTGCACTTGATCCCTTCACAAGTTTAATGCTATCTTGAATTTTTTCCAACTGCAGAATCAATATCTTTCAATCCATCTTATACTACCAAATCAATAATATGTGCACAACAACGAAGATGGAAAAATTTACCCTTAGACATAAGTACATTGTTTTCATTCAATCAGATAATTAACTTATCTATACAAGTATCATTTGATGAAGCATTGTTTAATGTCAATCCAAACAAATTCTTTTCAGTGCCCCCAATTACAATACATATCATAGATTTTTTTCACAGAGTGTTTCACCATTATGTGGGAGGCATGAATTCAAAATTCAAAATTCTCTTATGTAAGATCCAATCATTGTCAATAAAATGACAAGTTAGAGACATATATCCATTAGTTATAATTGAAGACCAACAATCAGAAGTGAGACTGATCCTACCAAGACATGTAGCTATCATTATTTTGGTTCTTAACTTCTCTCTCTCATAAATCATAAGAGTATTAGCTTTTGCTGTATTTCTAGAGATTATGTGAATTCTTGGATGTAAATAATTAAGAACTACTCTAATGCCCTCATATTCTACAAATTGAAAATGCAAGTCATGTAAAATAATAGCTTCAACTAATAACTCCCTGAACTTTTCAAGATTAAATTCAGAACGACATAAAGTCATATTCTTAGATTTTTCAATAATCATCTAACCCACATATCGTGTATCTCTCATAGCACACTTATTATAATGGCGAGTGAAAGTACCTGTTCCATACTCAAGCCTATTTTGATAGATTTGATCACAATACTTGCACTTCTCTCGTAGAATATTATTAGAACCTAAAGCAAAAGTCTCATAGTGTGCCCATATCCATGATCTTTTTGCTTCTTTGAATCTGGAAGAACATCAGTGGTTGTTTCATCTTCCTCTTCCATGTTTTTCATTATATTTATTCTTTCATCTCCTTTTACCTCCATAAGTATTCTTTGACTGAAATTGAACCATGTGTTGTAAGTTAATAACCAAAGATAAAAATAAAAAATAAAAAAAAACAAATTTAAAGTAAAGACAACAACAAGAATGAAATATGCAATAATGCAAATGCAAACAATAAACAATGGCATAATAAACAAATAATCTTCTAAAGGACTATATCATTTGAGTAAATAAGAGTTTCCTTCTCACTTTAAGGAAAAAAAAAAAAAAAAAAGTGAGATCAAACATTATGTTTCCAAAAATAAAGTACCTTGAAAGCAAATATAAAGATGCATGTCACTATACAAATTAACAATAAACAAGTAGTAGAATATAAATGTATAAACTACAACATAACATGTAAAAAAAAAATCAACATTAACCAAATAATAGACAGCATAAAATAATTAAGTAAATTGTATAGGCCTTATACAGTTTTTCAGGAATATATAAATATCATAAAACATTTTTCAAGAATATATATATGTATCATTATTCAATAATATGTTGCTCAAATATACTCTATATGTTTAATTTCTAATTTATAGAAGTAGAGATACATTAAAAAATACAAGTAGAGCTTTAGAGAACAGAGAATTAAGAACTTTTTTTTTTCTTTTTCTTTTTGGATCAAGAGAACTATTCCTCATGAAAAAAAAAAAAATAATAAATAAAAAGAAAGAAAATAATAGCAAAAATGAATAAAATTACAACATAACATATACCCCTCCATGCTTAAAATGGAGGACAACTAGTAGCTATCTAGTCCTTTCTAAAACTACAGAACCCAGGTCAAAGCCTCCATCCATGAAGCAAACCAACATTAAACAAACTTTTTGCAATTTCAAATTAAAAACTATGATATACCCAACCCAACCTAGAAAGTGAAAAGTAAAAGAGAAAATAAACGTCAAACTTACAAATTGACAAAAGCATATCTCTTTTTAAATAAAAAAGCAAACTAGAGGTTAAAATATATTAGAAAGAAAATGTACTCAACAAATAATTGAGGATATTGAAAAATCCTTAAAAAAAATTGAAAAAATTGAAAAATCCTTCAACATATAATTAAATAATTGACATAATATGCCACATTTATTTATAAAAATGAATGAACGTGACTCACCTATTCTTAGTCAGTTTCCTTGTTTTCTTAAGCAACTTAATTACTTTATAAGCATTTTTTTTTTTTTACTTCATTGATTATGTTCAAAACCCATTCATCTTCTTTTTTTTTTTTTTTTATTACCAATTTTTCTTTTTATAACATCAACATTCAACGGTATAAATTATCATATTCAAGAGAATAAAGGGTGCTACCTACCATATGTTTTTTAGATGAAATACATAAAATTAAAAAAAAAAAAAACACTTGTATGTTTAATTACAGAATATTCTAAAAGTCAAGTGCTTTGTTGATAAACAAGAAAACAATTTACACATGCATAAGGTATTACAATATGCACTTGTATGTTTAATTAGATAACATGCATAGTTTTATATTACTATTTTATCATACCTATTAATTTAATTATTTAATTTATTTTTACTTACTATTTTTTAAATTTAATAATTTAAATTGAATAGTTATACATAACATCATTTTAAAGTCATAGTTACTAACATTACTTTAAATTTTTTTTAAGAGCATGCAAAAGAAATTCCAAAAAAAATGGTGTTGATCAGATAACTATGTTAAAAAAGGTCAGGTTTACCTTTTTACACGGCGAATGATTCAAAATTCCACCTCTTCATTTCTTTTTGGACATAAACTGCTGATTGATTATTCAAACATACAAAACCTACTCAAAAATAACACAAAATCAACATAAAATACAACCAAACAAGAATCTAAATCGATAAATAGATAATGAAAAAATAAACACTTAAATCTAGATCAATAACATTAAACACAAACCTCAAAGGCAACACCTTTACAAATGGACGGAAGGAGATGGACGATTTTGGAGAGAAGATGGACGGCAGGAGAGCTACGGCACAGAATCGTTGGCGTTGGTGGCGGACAGAACTGCAACTAATGTTGTGCTAGTATACTGGTGTTGTGCTGGTGGACTATTGTTAAACTTGATCTCACAGAAATAGCTGGAGGAGATGGCAAACGGCTGGCGAGTTGACGGTTGAAGGTTGAGGACAAACTCGTGAGAGACAGAAAGAGATATGCGGGAAGGGAAAACGAAAACTGGGAAAATGAGGGGGACGATTTGTGATATTAGGGCCTAGGTTAATTATTGGGTTTTTGTCTAAAATAGCCGTTTTCATTAAGATAGTTTAAAAAAGGGGAAAGTTGTGTTAAAGTTTAGAAATGGGCAAAATTCTATTTACTCTCCCAGTAGCCGGTTTACCAAAGTAATTTTCTTTCTTCTTCTCCCTCCTTCTCTACGCACCCTCTCTTTTTCTCTTCACTGATTTTCTCTCCATTGTTGCGTCTCATCCTGGAAAAATTTCTGATATATCTGATATATCTGGGGTATATTTGGTATATCTGGGGGTATATCTAGTATATCTGGGGGTATATCCGGTATATCTGGGGGTATATCTGGTATATTTGGGGGTATATCTGGTATATCTGGTATATCTGGGGGTATATCTGGTATATCTTGGGGTATATTTGGTATATCTGGGGGTATATCTGGTATATCTCGGGGTATATCTGGTATATCTGGGGGTATATCTGGTATATCTCGGGGTATATCTGGTATATCTGGTATATCTCGGGATATATCTGGTATATCTGGTATATCTGGGGGTATATCTGGTATATCTCGGGGTATATCTGGTATATCTGGGGGTATATCTGGTATATCTCGGGGTATATCTGGTATATCTGGGGGTATATCTAGTATATCTCGGGGTATATCTGGTATATCTCGGGGTATATCTGGTATATCTCGGAGTATATCTGGTATATCTGGGGGTATATCTGGTATATCTGGGGGTATATCTGGTATATCTCGGGGTATATCTGGTATATCTGGTATATCTCAGGGTATATCTGGTATATCTCGAGGTATATCTGGTATATCTCGGGATATATCTGGTATATCTCGAGGTATATCTGGTATATCTGGGGGTATATCTAGTATATCTGGGGGTATATCCGGTATATCTGGGGGTATATCTGGTATATCTCGGGGTATATCTGGTATATCTCGGAGTATATCTGGTATATCTGAGGGTATATCTGGTATATCTCAGGGTATAAGAGTACAACCAACCCTCCATTCTTCCATCAGTCTAAGACACATCCATTTAAAAAAAAAAAACTTAATCTTCTATTAACCCACTTCTCAAATTCCTTAAGAAATCGATTCAACTCTTAAAAAAAAATCCATGCAAAACTGAGTTTGATTGTAAATTTCACATCACGTCTTTGCCCATTTGTAAATTCCCAATACAACTCAAAAATCGAATACAATTGAAGTTTCAATTCCCAATCCAACTCTCCAGTGACCCATTATTCTCCCCATAATGATATATATGTTTCAGATCTTCCCAACCCATGTTCAAGTCTGAACATGATATTCAACAATTTTAACCCAAACCCAAAAATCGATTAACCCCCCTAAACACCCTTCTTTTCTTTGCTGTTTATTTGTTCTATCATCTTTGTTTTTGGAGAAACGCAAATTAATGGCGGGTTCTTCTCTAATGGAATTGCTGGTGATATTGATTCTCTCTCTCTCTGTGGCTCTCGCTCTTGCTCTCTCAATTTCTCATCCATCGAGTTACCGGCTACCAAAACCCCATTTTAGGTGGACAGTTAAAAAAAGCCCATTTTTAAACTTTAACACAACTTTGCCCTTTTTTAAACTATCTTAAGGATTTTGGCTATTTTAGACAAAATCCCTTAATTATTTACATTTAGAGAAGATATTATTAAAAAAAAAATTTGAATTCAGGCTATCAGGGCTGACCCGTACTTAGCCTTTTTTTTTTTTTTTTTTTTTTGTGTTATTCAAGCTTGGTTAAAGTCCAAATTTAATTTGATTTATATCGATTCAAATTTTTCAATTCAAGTTCGATTTAGTCAAACGAACTACGATAAAAATTTAACCTAATTGAGCATTGGAGAGGGAGATTTGGATGGGCAGCTAAGCACCATTTTTCACAATTTGGATGGGCATCTTTTCTACTTCTCCACTTCCATATACCATTTTTATTATCTAGTATTCATTTAGCTTAGTGATGCACAAAATTTTGATAATTAAATTTTGTATTTATAAAAAGGTCGCAAGTGCACAAGCCACTTGTAATAAGCAACAAATATATTCCCAAAATCATTTATCAAGGAATTTGCGGTAGTTCTAAAACGTCACTTATTTTCTAAATTGATTGCAAAAAATAATCCAAAACATTCTAACAATTGTTGGTTGAGAGAACGGTTGCAAAACTATAAAATCTTAGAACAATTAAAATAAGCAAGTGAAAAATTTTTCGAAACGATATAATGAACGAGTGTGAAAAATTACCTAGCTAACCATTTATAGATAGAATAATTTTAAGTGATTTTTAAAATTAAGCATAAAAATTAAATATATTGATTTTTCACTAAACCTAGAATATCTCAAATTAATAGAAATTTTTTTTAATTAACAAATTAACTTCTTTGATCTAAACCGTTAATTAATTAATTACCATCAATCATAGGAAAATAATTTATTCACCTAATTTAAGACAAGTCAATGCAGTTAAATTAGATTATTGCTCAAAATTGCTCAATTAAACAAATATGATGTTTATAATGCTCAATTCTTAAATATTCTCTTATGCTCATAAACAAATTTAATAAAAAATAAGTCATGAACAAAGATATGAAAAATAATGAATAAGAAATAAATCACTTTAATCTAAATAAAATCACTTAAACATTCATCCATTCATAGTAGCTTAGCCAAAATCCCACAAAAATGTATATAGCCTCTTATAACAAAATCCAAATCTATATTTTCTATTACAAGAGACATGATTAAGAATCCTAGATAGAAAAGAGATTAAAAACAATAGAAATACCCCCACTTCCACTTTTGAATCAATCTTTTTGAATTTGGATGGTCACCTATCTCAAGAATCTTGATGGAGCTTCAATGAAGGAGCAACAATGGAGGTTTCTTTCTTTAGAAATGGTGGAGAAGATAAAGAACTCACTACTGTTCACTAAACACCTTTGGGAGAGTTTATAATTTGTATTTTATAGGTTAGGTTTTGGGTAAAGAAGTGTGGCACTTTTAAAACGCGAAGAAGGGTTTTTGATGCAATTTAGGTATGTGTGAAGCTGAGCATAACTTTATCTGTCGTGGCGCAAGGTATTTTGGTGGTTTTGGTACACAAACCCAAGGCTTGTGTGCTGCAGCACAACATTATTCCCTCCACAGTGCTAGGTCTTTTACAAGTCTTGTACAAAATCTCGAGAGCTGGCTGCCGCGGCATACAACTTCCTCTACCGCAACACATGTTGAATTTGCATCCCCATATAAAAACTCAAGAGTGTACTGCCATGGCAAGCATATTTCTTTGTTATGGCGCGCCTTGTTGTACAGACCCTGTATATGCCCCACACATAATGACTGGTTTCCAATGTAAGACTTACATGCCTTAGCCCTTTTTTGCTCTATTTTCACTCCTTTTTATTGTTTAAGTCCAACAATCATTCTTAAATCACTTGGACTTACAAAACATGAAACTATCCTCCAAATAAGATTATATTAAAATAAAATATAAAATAAATATTTAAAAATATAATAATTAATAGGTCAAAATAGTGTTCATTAAATAATCTCAAACCTACATTTTGCTAGTCCTCAAGCAAAACTAAATCTAAAAAGACAAGTAACAAAAGCTAAGATATTAAATCAACAAAATTTTTCATGCTTTAGTTTCATTTCAATTCATAATCAAAACTTATGCACAAGTTCATCTAACATCTCTATACGTCAAGGTTCACCATGAAATGTAGTTCATTGTCACAAATCTTTACTCAATTTCTTAAAACATATCAACATTGATTCCCTCAAACCTAGTGTTAAGAATTTGAATTTGAATTTGAATTTGAATTTGAATTCGAATTCGAATTTTCTTCAACTCTATTTTTCACAAGTTCACTCTTAAAATCATACTAATCCTATGGGTTCAAACATTCAACAAAGTATATGCAAATAAAAGTTATGTAAAGAAATAAGCTAAAAGATTACATATAATTAAATAAGAAATGCTCAAAAAGTTCATAACGTTGATATTATGAAAGGAATCAAATGATAGAATTTATGAAGTAATCACATTATTATTCTTGTGCATCAATTAAAATTATCAAATAAATATTTCAAGCATGTGCCTTAAAATGAATGAAAATGCATTGACTTCAAGGGGATTCAATTTCTTATTTTTTTTTGTAATAACCATTTCACCACTTGTAAAACTTTAGGATCATATTATTATTTTATTTTTTAAGTTGACCTATATCTATATGTATTTTGTGAATGGTAAAGTTTTGGTTAATTTTGTGTTGGCTTTAATAATTCCCATATATATCTTTTTTACTCATGCTATATATATCTTTTTAAGTCAAGCGTGAGTAAAAAAGATATGTACGCTAAATTTTACTCAAATTATTTAATTTAAGCAATATAAATAAGTATATGATTCTTCATCAAACGATAAAAATCATAGCATTCAATGCAAAAACTTATAGAGATCATCTAACAATTTGAAACAATAAGAAAAGTGTTTAAAAGAGTAGAAGAACGTTTGTCTCTTAGAATAAAATGTTGTATTAGCTCAATAATCATCTTACAAGGTAGTCTCCACTATTTGATTTATAAAAACTAAATTTTGGTTCATCTCAAATTCAACATTTAAAGCATGAAACATAGATTGCAAATAAAAATCAATCTTTACAACAAGCCTTAAATATATTAAAAAAATTGATCAAACAATGCATAAAGACTTGATTATTTATAAACAATTGAATAAAGTATGATAATTTTGTATCAAAAAGCTTTTTATTGTACCTATTTGAACCTGCCAAACCTAAACTAAATTGTCTTCAAGGTTTTCAACTAAGCAAAAGTTCATAAAAGCATTTAAAAAGGGCAAATAGAAAACTAACTAAACTAAAAGAAATGAAAGATACTATCTAAAATAGTGGTTGCTTGCCACCAAGCGCTTAGTTTAACGTCTTAGCAAGATGTTACTTGAGGCTAAAGTATTTGCACTTCAATACACTCAACATCCCCATTGTTAATGAATCCTTCCAAATAAGGTTTCACATGGTGTCCGTTCACTTTGAATGTCACTTGAGTCTTTAGATTCAATAATTCTACAGCTTCATGGGAAGAGATATGAACAACTTGATATGGTCTAATCCATCTTGACCTCAACTTTCCTGGAAACAATTTAAAATGAGAGTTAAACAAAAGCACTTTCATTCCACGATAAAGAGACTTACGAATGAGCCCTTTGTCATAGTAACGCTTGGTACACTCTTTGTAAATCTTTGCATTTTTATAGGCTTCATTCATAATCTCTTCAAGTTGAAGCAAGCATTTCTCTCTTGCTTGTTCGCAGTCCATATTCAATTGCTTGATTGCCTAAAATGTTGTCTGCTCAAGCTCAATGGGCAAGTGACATGTCTTTCCATAAATCAACCGGTATGGGCTCACCCCAATGAGAGTCTTGTAAGTTGTACGGTAAGACCATAATGCATCATTAAGCTTGGATGCCCAATATTTTCTTGAAGGTTGCTTTGTAAGTTCTAGGATCCCTTTGAATTGTCTATTATTAATCTCAACTTGACCGAAAATTTGTGGATGGTATAGAGTTGCCACCTTATGTGTGGTGCTATACTATTTCAGTAACCTATCGAAAATTTTATTGAAAAAGTGGCTCCCTCCATCACTAATTATGGCTCTAGGTGTCCCAAACTTGCTAAATATCACATCCTTCAAAATCTTGACAACACAATTAGCATCATTAATTCTAGTAGGTATAGTCTCTACCCACTTGGACACATAATCAACAACAACCAAAATATATTCAAAACTAGAAGAAGGGGGAACATGACCCATAAAGTCAATTCTCCAAACATCAAATAACTCAACAACCAAATTAAATGTTAGAGGCATCTCATTACGTTTTCCTATATTACTAGTCCTCTAACATCTATTATGGAAACATTATGAGCATCTTTAAATAAAGTTGGCCAGTAAAAACCAAATTGTAATACTTTGAGGGTTGTTTTCTTACCACCAAAATGACCCCCACAATGAAGCTCATGGCAAAAAGTCAAAATGCTTTCATGTTCCTCCTTAGGCACATATCTTCGGATGACTTGATCTTGGCAAAGCTTGAATAAATAGGAGTCATTCTAAAAATAGTGCCTGCAATTATGGAAAAATCTTTTCTTTTCTTGAAAAGAAATGTTAAGCCTCAAAATACCACTAGCAAGATAATTCACTATGTTAGCATACCAAGGATTGAGACCTACTGTAAACAATTGTTCATTAGGAAAAGTTTCAACAATATCCATTTCTTTGTCACTCTCAGTAAGGTCAAAATAAAAAATTAACTTAAACAGATGATCAACTACTGTATTTTTAGTTATTTTATTTTTTATCTATGATCTCTAAGTCAAATTCTTGCAAAAGAAAAATCCACCTAATTAATTTTGGCTTAGCATTCGATGTACTTAGCAAATATCTCAAAGTAACATGATCAGAATGCACAATAACTTTAGACCCTACCAAATAAGATTTTAATTAATCCAATAAAACATAACAACCAAGAATTCTTTTTCGGTAGTGGAATAATTAAGTTGAGTATCATTAAGATTTTATTAGCATAATAAATGACATGTGAATGCTTATCCACTCTTTGCCTCAAAATAGCCAATAGTAAAATCAAAAGCATCACACATTATTTCAAAAGGCAAAGATCAATTAGGTGCCATGATAATAGGTGCAGAAGCTAATTTCTCTTTCAAAGTATTAAAAGAAAAAAAGGCAATCATCATCAAATACAAAATAGACATCTTTTAACAACAAATTACATAAGGGATTACTTATTTTAGAAAGTTTTTTAATAAATTTCCTATAGAAACTTGTATGACCTAGGACTCCTAATACCCTTAACATTTACAGAACGTGATAATTTAGCTATCAATTCAATTTTGAATTTATCTACCTCTATACCCTTACTAAAGATAACATGTCCTAATACAATGCCTTGTTTGACCATGAAATGACTCTTCTCTCAATTAAGAGTTAAATTATATTCAATGCATCTTTCAAGCACTAAAGTCAAATTATGCAAACAATTATCAAAACAGTTTCCAAAAACTGAAATATCATCCATAAATACCTTAATGAATTTCTTCACCATATCCAAGAATATAGACATCATACATCTTTAGAATATGGGTGGAGCATTGCATCGACTGAATGACATCCTCTTGAAGGAAAATTTCTCAAATGGGCAAGTGAATATGGTATTCTCTTAATCTTCTAGTGCAATGGGGACTTGATAATATCCTAAAAGACCATCAAGAAAATAATAAAAATCATGCCTTATGAATCGTTCCAACATTTGATCAATAAAAGGAAGAAAAAAATGATTTTTTTCGTGTACAAATTAAGTTTATGGAAATCAATACACATCCTCCATCCCAGGATTGTTCCAATAGAAACTAACCCATTATTATCATTTTTCACCATAGTGATCCTCTATTTCTTAAATACCACATGTACTGTACTAACTCACTTGCTATCGGAGATAGAATAAATAACTCCTACTTCTAAGAGTTTTAAAATCTCAATTTTCACTACCTCTTGCAAAATTGAGTTAAGTCTCCTTTGGGATTTTTCTCTAAGGTTTAGTATTGTACTCCAAAATAATCATGTGCATACATATAGCCAGACTAATACCTCTAATATCTCCGATACTCCAACCTATAACTCTTCTTAAATTTCTTAAGCACCTTCACAAGTTCTTTTTCTTGAGTTTGGGTCAAAGTGGATGAAATAATGATTGGATAGGTATCCCCTATCCCAAAAATACATACTTGAGATGCTTAGGTAACTTCTTAAACTCAAGTTTAAGTGGAGTAGTGTCTTCCCCAAGTGGGATCTTAGGTAAATCTAAAGGTATACTAGGCTCTTCCAAAGGTTCATTACTATCTAAAAAATCAATGTACTCCTTAGTCTCATCATCTAAATCTGCCTTAATCCTATCAATAGTTAAAGCATTCTCAAATTTATCTTTCATCTCATCCTGAAAAAAGGTGTTATGAACAAGAGTATCAATATGGTCAATATAAGAGCACTCATCAATAGTGGAAATAGAAGGTAAAGAAGAGGAATCAAATACTTTAAAATGAACAATTTTGTAGTCAAACTCATACTATGGACATCTATGATAGTATTGGTCGTGGTTATGAATGGCCTAATACAATTCCATTATATCTAATTAAGGATATCCCTTAAGTCCATACCAAACAATTAACCTACTAAGAAATGAATGTTTATACAAATATCAAACCATGGATCAAACAGATAGCAGCTTCAAAGCCACCATTAGGAATCATAGAATCAACCATTATGAATAACTACTAACATTTCTTCTTTGCAAACTTATAAATGCAAAGTCAGACATTCATTAGACAAGAAACTCATTAATAATTTGATTCCTAATGGTACCCTCAAATAACGTTGAAATGTTGTAAAAAAATTGGACATTCAAGAAATAATCTGCTAGGATATAACAATGATCAAAGCTACTACAGCAGAGCTAAATGATGAGAAACCCAAGGCTTAGACTTAAGACTATGAGACTGAGAATGAGAATGAACATATCTCACAACAACGAACAAAGATTTAAGATAGAGAATGAGAGAGTTATGGAGGCGGCTGAGCAAGGGAAGTTAGGGCTGGCTTTGTCTTTAAACTAAAATTTAAAGATTTCCAAATCAGTTAATATTAGACAACGATTTTCTCAAAAAATTAGAATCTAGAAACAAAAATCTTTACCAACGAGTTTCTATAGTGGAGGACTGCTGGGGGACTTACTGCTCCTTCGTATTAGACTGGTTTTCCTATCATTGGTATTGAATTGGTCTCCCCCTTACAAACATCAATGGAATTTGGGTGTTTGCTCAATCAAGTGAGAGTCAATGGCTTAGAAAGGAAACTTGGAAAAATGAAAAATGGAAGGGTGAAATGAAGAATGAAGCTTGATTAGGGCAGTGAGGCTCATGTGTTGAATAAGCCCTTGGTTAGTCGAGTGTTTATGCTTTTCTACATTTATGTTTTTTTCTTTTTTTTTATTTTACTAAATACCAGGGTGGGCATTTACCCAAAAGTCCACTTCTAATAAAAAACACACTTAGAGTCCTTATGTGATATTTACTACTTTAATTGGACCCTTTTAGACAAAGGGCATTTGTTTAAAAAGGACTCTTAGAGTGACCAAACTACACTTTTAGACCCTTACCTTTTTTTTTTTTTTTTTTATCAAAAAAGGGCTAACACCAACCTTTTAACCTTCACCAGTCAGTAAAGCAATAAACTGAGGAAAATGGCTAAAAAAACCATAGGAAAAAAAACTGGGAGAGAATAGAGCCAAAGAAATCAAACCCTCTTCGTTGTTCACTTCGTCAAGTATCCTCCAACTCTATTGTCGTCAGCCAATAGTCTCGACAGTCCACTCTCCCACTCTTAAGTGTTCTAATAAGGTTGCTTTTAGTTTTCAATAGGTAATCTCTATGCCTTATCTTGATTTATTGGTTTTATTTTTATTATTTATGCCTAGAATTGCTGACCTTGTATATATGGTTCTGTATTCTCTATGATAGGATGATTTGTGTACCTTTTCCATCCTTCAAATGTGTTATTCTCAAATTTTCAATGCACATGCATTCACATATTTATCACTGACTAATTGAGTATGACGACCTTTTTTTTTGTCTGCAAACTATTAATTTCTTTAATCTGGGATTCAAAGTTATCTTAGTTGATATGCCTGGTTATGGCTTTGCTTATGCAAAAAAAATAAGTTAAAGATGCTTGGGAGGAGCTTGTAAGTACACCTAGAAAATATGCTCTTCTTTTTGTCCGGCATATTTCATATTTAGTTTTTAATTTCAAAAACAAAGATTTTATCAAGCATGAGAAAAGCTAGTGTGCATTACACTTTTGGCCTTAGATAAATTTCTATACATCTAAAAGACATTATAGTTTTTCTCCTTGGTCTTTTTGGATCTTGAGTTGAAAATTCAGTGCTAACCAACAAGGTGAAATTGCTTATTTAATTGGTACATATAACGGCTGATGAATAACCATCTTTATATTCTCCAATTAAATTATTCTCTATATCTTTAGTTTTTCAAAGTAGTTATATGCTTATTTTGCTATTTTCTTCCATATTTTGATTCTATATCAACTATAATCTATTATAGTATTTTCATCATATGCTCATACAAGTCCACACATAGTAATTTTATATATACTCTTTTGTTTTATCAAAAGTTCGTATTTGCAGTTGTTATTACACATATATTAAGTTTCTTAATGAACTTTTATGATTAATATTTCTCTTCCAAGGTTTGACTTAATCTATTTCATAAGAATATACGGTATTTTAAAAAAGTTTAATTGAAGTTGAATATATTTTAATAAATTTTTTTGACTATATGTTAATGTCATGTTATCACTATCATAAGTCTCTAATGTATGCTTATCGACTTATTTTTACCGTAATTTGACTTCATATTGACTGAATATATTTCATGTGCATATGTAGTATTTTAAGACTATTAAATTTAAATTGAATGTATGTTAAAGAAAAATTTTGACAGCATTGATTCTTAATGTCATATTATCACTAACTTAAGTCTCTAATATATACTTGTATGCTTATCGACGTTTTACTGCCATACTTCGACTTTATATCGACTTAATCTATTTTATGTGCATATGTGATATTTTAAAACTATTTTACTAAATCTGAATGTATTTTAAGAAAAAATGTTGACAATATTGTTTGTTAATGTCATATTATTACTATCTTAGTGTCTAATATATACTTGTTGACTTTTTCTACCACAGTTCAAGTTTATATCGACTAATTTATTTTATTTTTAATTATTTGTGTTCTAGAGATAGGTTTAATATATATCAAATTAAAGCAAATATTTCTTAGTTTCATTTAGACTAAGGTTGCATTTGAAATTCGGGAATCTTTTGTGGTTCAGATGGTAAGACCCCCAATTTTTTCATTAAGAACCCAAGTTCGAATCTCATCCCGGGTGTGTGAATGTATTTTCTCTTTATTAATAAAAAAGAAAGGGACTTTAGAACCCCTTTTAAAAAAAGGTTGCATTTGGGATTTAGGGTTATCGTTTCTATATTTTGTTTGGGGTTTGCGGTCAAAAGCAATTGAAACAGTAAGAAATGAAGTTGTTCGATCTCTACTTTTGCTAATGGAAATAATTGGTCTCTTTCCTTTTAACCAACACTTTATTTTCTTTATTATAATAATAGTGATATTGCTAATTAAAAAAAATAGAGACAAATAAGAATTAATAGACTTTTTTCTTACATAATTTATGCTTACATAATTTTTTTTAGTTATCTATTTTGCAATGGAGATTGTGGTATATATACACTAAAGATTGTTGATTTTGTGCTACATGCAAATCACTCTTCAATATAATTAGATAGATATTATTGTATACAGAAAAAATATGTGCTACGAGTTGTTTCATGCAATAGACAATAAGTTGCTTATGTAATTTTAGTGCTTCTATGAGTTAAGTTGATCTACGTTCAAAGCAGAAATCTAAAGTTGAAGAAATCTTGTTCATGCAAAATGTTATTGCGGGAGATACTAATTTGTCTTTGTATTTTAGTGCACTAAAATTGAAATAGTTAGAGAGTTTATATAAAATATGTATAGGAAGTCATTTTATATTAGTATGCATTGGATATGATATTCAAAAGTTAAAATATTATTTCTCATTGAATGTGTAATTTGAGTATAATATACTTTTATGAATGTATTTTTTAAGGAATAATTTTGACAATATTGCTTGTTAATGTCATATTACCAATATCTTAAATCTCTAATGTATAATTGTATATTTATCGACTTTTTTCTACTATAGTTCGACTTTATATCAACTTAATCTATTTTACGTAAATATGTGGTCTTTTAAGAGTATTTAACTGAAGTTGAATGTACTTTTTATAGTAATATTTTGATAAGATTGTTTCCTAATATTATATTACCAGTATCTTAGGTCTTTAATGTATAATTTTGTACTTATCGACTTTTTTCTACTACATTTTAGACTTAATATTTTACATGTATAAAGTATTTTAAGACTGCTTAAATGAAATTGAATGTATTTTTTAAGAAAATATTTTAACAATATTGTTTGTAAATGTCACATTAGTGCTATGTTAGGTCTCTAATTCATACTTGTATACTTATCAACTTTTTGCTACTATAGTTCAACTTCATATTGACTTATCTATTTTACATGTTTATCTGCTATTGTAAAAGTATTTAATTGAAGTTGAATATAATTTATAAGAGAATAGTTTTATAAGATTATTTGTTAATGTCATAATCCTAGTATCTTAGGACTTTAATGTATAATTTATGTTTAATGATTTTTTTCACTACATTTTGACTTCATATCGACTTAATCTATTTTGTATGCATATGTGATATTTTAAGACCTTTTTTAATTGAATTTTAATGTATTTTAAAAGAAATTAGATTGAATATGAAGTCTGATAAATAAATAATATCCTTTACATACTAAACTGTTACAATATGCTCAAAATAATAGATAACATCAACATCCAAATACAAATAAATTACTTCAAATGGTATTAGGTGATTTTGAAGGATTGACTACATATTTGACATTGCTCTTAATACGTCCAACTTTCATCTTTATCTTTATTCATCTCACACCTGCAATATGGACTTTACTCGGAGGTATATGCATTTGAACTTTAACTTGTTATGTTTATAAAACAATTTAAATAGTCGCTATTTGTTAGTGATTGATTGATATGCAAAATAAATTTAAATAGTTATAAAAAAAATGATACAAATTTGTTACCTCTTATAGTAGCGTAAGTTGTGTCGCTTTACAGTTTGGTGATACTTTTCCCAACATATGCTTCAATCACATGTAATAAAAGTAGTTTATATACAAATAATTTTAGTTTAATTATATTCATTTATCCTAAGCAGGGTGATGAAAGCTTATATCATGTGGAAAATAATATAACATAACCCATTTTCAATAATCTTATTTTAATATAGACAACTTATTTGTATTTTTTTTATACATGCAGGAGTAATCTTAAATAAAAATAATAAAAAAAGATAAATTAACCTATTTTTTAAAACAACATTGGTATCAAACACATAATGAATTTTGTACAAACCAGTACCAAACTCACTTTGAGCAATTTGGAACATAAAAATTAGCATTCTTATTTTGGTATGTGAACTAAGATTTCAATAATAATGCTACTTATTGTTGCAATGAAACGGAAAAAGAAGTGTAACTTTACAACAATATAGTACTAAGACAAGCTCCAAAATCCTTCAACAATTAATAATATTAATATATTCATTCATGAAGATTATTAGCTCCTGTGCACACGTAAAAAAAACAAACAAAAATGACAATTTAAAAGTATCTCATGGATGCCAAAAGAGAATAAAACCTTAAAGCTTATTCATATTTTGGTGCAACTCTTTGAACTAATGCAACATAGTGAGTGAATTAATGCAGTATCATATAATGGTTATATGAAGTTCATGGAAAAAAAAAAAACCACAATCTGGTGAAGACACTAGAAATATATAATAGCATCCAAGATGAGTCAACAAAAAAGAATGTCTTCATATGCAAAAGATTGAAATTATCAATCAATTGTCTAAATTATTCTTAAAATATTAAACCAAGCTTACAAAGTTTGGATTTTTTAATTCCAAAAAAGAGAAGTATGTATCATGCATCTTCAAGCCTAAAAATAATTATAGAGATCGGATTAAGATGAAAATATATGCAAAGATACACAAAAAAACTGAGAGGTAAAAGGTGGACATAGCCACTAAAAGTATCGAAAAGTTGCCAAAATGCTCGAATCTACTTGTAGACATCGTGATGATACTAAAAAAAATTAGAAAACAAAGGAACAAAGAAAAAAGATTTAAAGAAAATAATAATTCCATTGACATGCCTCTTAGAGCTTTTTTTTTTTTTCCCTCGAATCTAATTCAAAAAATAAAATTTGTTGAATTTAGTAAAAAGAATGCAAATATGGTTCAAAACTGCTAGAGGTGGGGTAAAGTGTAAAGGAAAAACTATTAATGGAATAAGAAATGTATAAAAATTATCTCAAAGGAAACTGCAATGGAAAGAAGTGGCCAAGCATTTATAAAGCCCACTCTCACCTTGTATTTTTTCAACGTGGGACACTTCTTTGTATTCTCTAATAAAAACTACATAGCAATTTGATTACAAGGCTATCTATTGCACTTCATTGTCTTATCATGCTGCCATTTTTTGTTTGAGATTATTAATGAAGCTGTACTAACACTTTAAATTTTTCAATATGCTTTCTAGTACTCAAGAAAGAAGTTGTTATTTAAACCTTTAAATTAATGAGCAGCCACACATAATGACAACATTTAACAATGCAAAAATAATTTCTTATACTCTAGCTATGAGCTATATACATGATGTTGAAGATACAAGAGAGCCAAACAAAATGTAACTTTGACTTAAGAAAGCAAAGGAAAATGCTTGTTAAAAAAAACTTGACTCAAATCTCAAGGAATGTGGTATAGAATTATTGGTCGAAAAATAGGGGCCCAAAGAGTAAAAGTTAGACCCGCAAAATTCAACTAATGACAAACTGTCATGTAAATTAAGATTTTTCACAAGTAAAGACAATTATCATTGCTAGGAAATAAAATACATAAAATGTATATTAAGAATCAGTACCTTGTTCAATTATTATATCAATCACCTAAGAGAGAGGGACGTGCTTGTCAAATCTTGTGATTCCCAAAAATGAAAAGAATGATGGCCGTGTGATCTTTATAGAAACAAAATAAGATAACACAAAAGGTTCAAACTATATATTTACCTTGTAAACATATAGTTTACTAGGTGTTACATATAATCTGCGAGATGAAATATCCTTCTTAAGGACATGTCTTCGAAAAGGAAGATATAATAGCATAGGAAGATATAGTAGCATGATAACACATTTCTATGTTATAAAAAGCCATACAATAGTATCATATTGAATAATACTATTTGTAAGTTCATAAAAGCAGGCTAAGTATATCATCTCTTTAGCCTGTTGTATCCTCATCATCTAATTCAAATTCGTGACCAGAAAGCAACTAATCTTGGGATGACATTTGTTCTAACATACCATTTGCACGACCCATCAACATCTCTTCTAGTTGAAAATTGACATGGAAAGACAAGCTTATAATGGAAAAAAAAAAATTTAAATTGAGAACTACTTTTTCCTAATTCTATTATCAAATAAAGTAATATCTATAACCAAACCAAACACACTAATTAAAAACAAGGGAAATAAATGTCATTAATGAAAAATAAAATATTACGACACCAAAATGAATAAAGTTAATTTCAAAGATAACATTAAATTTACAACCATAAAGTTATTTTATTGCTTAATCTTCGACTGTTTTTGAATCTTTGAATGATTTAATTGATTAATTTAAGCTCCTAAATTATACACTTTTAGGTTAATCAATAATATCCCATTATTTTTAGTATTAACATACAAAATCAAACACGCAAATTAACCTTACATTTAAATTTAAAAAAGAAAAAGTAATATATATATATATATATATATATTCCTATTCTTTTGTCAACTAACTAGTAATGCTCGACTATCCATCACAGATCACATAAGCCAATAAATTTGTTAACACAGTTTTCAACAAAAATAAATAAATAATTTCTTTATTTTTCTTTCACTTCTACTCAATTTTCATGGTATACAAAAATAATCAAACTTTGATAGATGGCAATGCTTACATTGACAAGTCAAAATTCAAAATATAAAAAGAAAAAAAAAGAGATAGAAATTTTCATTCGGTCGAACTTGGTTTATCAAACTCTTAGTTTGAAAGTTATGAGTTGGAGAGTTTGTTAGGTCTTTTTTTTTAGATTCTAAAAAAAGAGAATGAAGTAGAAAGAGAAAGAAAATAATGATTATAAATATGAAAGAAATAAATGAATTATCTTATATTCTTTTTACCGGTTGATACAGTTCAAAAATTAAATAAAAATCTTGGTTGAATAAAAAAACACTTAAAAGGTCATTAAGTGATGTTTTCTTAAGACCCTTTAAGAAAAATGCCCGATGCCCGATGCCCGATGCCCGAGCTTCTTTGCTCACAATTTCAGCGTTCTGTTGCAGTTCACTGAAAGACTGTAAAACCTGATGTTAATTGCGAAGCTCTCCCGCCGAAAGCCATCTCAAACTGCACTTGCTCATACGCTTGACACGCGTCTCCTCTCTTCCAAACTCCATGACCACTATTCCTCTGTAGCGCCGGACTCTCTTTCTTCAGACCTCCAAAACAGCCCTAACCCTAGCTCTATTGTCAAGAAGAAGAAGAAACCCCAGTACCGCCCACCGTCTTCGCTCGACCGTAAGGGCTTGAAGCCGATTCACTCGGACCTGCCGTTTGATTTCAGGTTCAGCTACACGGAAAGCAGCCCGACTTTGAGGCCCATTGGGTTTCGAGAGCCCAAGTATTCGCCTTTTGGACCGGGCAGGGTTGACCGTGAATGGACTGGTGTTTGTGCTCCGGCACTGGACCAGAAATTCAAGTCAGTGGATTTGGAGGGATCAGAGGACCCGAAGCTGGAGGAGGTGAGGAGGGAGATGAGAGAGAAAATTCAGGGAGAGCCGCTCACTGGGTCTGAGAAGAAGATTCTCGTGGAAAAATGTCAGAGGCATGAAACTAAGCGGCAAATAAACTTGGGTATGGGGATTTTCGCAGTTCTGTATGCTTCATTTTTTTAATATGGAAAAAATTATTTGAATTTCTAATGGTTGTAGTTAATAGGGGATGGTTTTTCTTGTAATATATATATATATATTTTGGCTTTAAATTTGGGCACTGGGTTTTGGTGGCAAGATATAGTATTAGGAAGATTAATTTGTTTGGAAACTAAAGGTATTTTGATTGGTTGTTTCGTTGTACTAGGGCTCATGTTTTTGCTCTGTAATGTTATTTGCGATTGATTGTGACTGGGGTGTAGCTGGGACATGACAATGGCTGATGAAAGCAACACTGGCACAAAAACTTATATGCAACTATGCCTGACCTTGACAGTTATCCTAAACTCGGTTCAAACTCCAAAGCTTCAAATTAGTATATAGTGCAAATCATGAAAACTTAAAAAAATAAAAATAAAATAATGATAAGAGTAATTCTTGTAACTAGATGAGCCAAAGAGTTGTGGTGTGTGATCTGGTATTTGTTCAAGTGTGACTTCACATGTTTGTTATTCCTCTTCTTTGGTCTTACTCTGTGGTGATGGTGATGTTGGCATGCTCTTTGCAGGTAGAGATGGTTTAACTCACAATATGCTGAATGATGTTCATAATCATTGGAAACATGATGAAGCAGTGAGGATAAAATGTCTAGGTGTTCCTACTGTTGACATGAAAACTGTTTTAACTCAGCTCGAGGTATCATGCTTGTTTCTGATCAACATTCCTTCAGCTTAAAATTTCTTGCTTCAAGAGGGGCTTTATATTTGAACTGCGTGTGCTTAATGCTATGTAATAATGAAGAGCAATTCCATTTGGATCAAATTGTTACTAGAGATGGCAATGGGTCGGTTCGGGTCAGATCAGACCCGAACCGTTTTGACCCACGGTTTAAATTAACTGAACCGTTTCAGAAAAAACGGATTCGGTTTGGTTCGGGTAATATCCGCGGGTCAAAAAACTGAACCGTTGACCCGTTTTAAAAAAAATTGAAACAAAAAATATTATAAATTTTTATATAATTAAAATTTTTAGTAAATAAACGGATACCCGAATGGTGCCCCGAACTGAACGGATTTTTGCCTCGAACCGAACTGTTTTAAATCAAATGGATAATGCTCCGAACCGTTTTGCCCCGAACCGAACTGACCCGAACGAGTCGGATACCTGCGGGTACCCGAACCGTTGGGTCAAATTGCCATCCCTAATTGTTGCATACAATAACTGATGTGATAGAAAATAGTTGGACCCACTTTTCTTAACCTTTAGTTGTCTGCCACCTCAGTCAGATGTTGTCACGAAACAACTTGAGATAAAAGGACTTCAAATAATGAAACCTTTTCATGCACAGGCTTTGTGGAAACTTAGTTTTACAGGAAAATGTAAGTTTGTGAATTTTACTTCACTGAACTGTTTTCTTGTGACTTTTGTAATATCACAATGCGCAAAGCACTGTCACTTCAGCTCCCTTCATTCCAAACCTCTATAGGCTTCACTAATTGCAATCACTTGGAGTTCAATCCTTTCTCTTATTCAATATCATGCACATTTTACATATTTACTCCGGCTAGGACCCCTCCCAATCTATATGAGATGCATGTCATGTGCATTTATGGTGTTCCTTTATATTCTATATGTTGAATGGTTCTGATACAATTTCTTCACTTTTGACGAAACGTATTTCATATTTGTTGCAGGATAAAACATTTGGAAAAATAATTTATAGGCAATGTGGTCTTGTTATCTTATATAGGGGTAGGAATTATATTCCCAAGAAAAGGCCGAAGATTCCATTAATGTTATGGAAACCCCATGAACCTGTATATCCCAAGCTGATCAAAACTACAATTGATGGCCTAAGCGTCAAGGAAACACAGGAAATGAGAAAGAGAGGATTAGCTGTCCCGGCTGTCACAAAACTCGGTATGATTTTTGCAATTATTGTTTTCTTTGTTTTGTGTTTGTCTTTTTGAATATTGACTACGTAACTGAAACTGCAGCCAAGAATGGTTATTATGGTAGTTTGATATCCATGGTCAGAGATGGTTTCCTATCCTGTGAGCTTGTCAGGATTGATTGCCAGGGTCTTCATAGGAGTGATTACAAAAGGATTGGAGGCAAGCTTAGGGTAATTTCTCCTCTGTTTTATATCCACGACTTTTGTACTCTGTTGAAAATATGATATATATTATTCCATAGCTTCCTTGCTTGTTTCTAGTTACACATGATTAATCTTGCTGAAAACAAATGTAATATGATGAAACAAGATGCAATGACACACACTCTCTCTCTAGGCTAAAACATTGAATCTCCTGACCTTTGTGAAGTCTTCATAACTGTCCATTTATCGTTGTTGCTCCACATTTTTCCTTATTTTTGAGATTTTCACAAAAGTCCGTGATGGTTCTTTTAGAAAGTATATTTGGTCCTTTTATAAGTGCTTTTATGAGTGTTAAGAGCAAAGTGCATCGTTCTGCCATCTTCACCCTGACAGAAGAATTCAGTTGGTCATTGGTCATTGTTGTAGACCAATTTTTGAAACCTGTAAATTGCTTTGTGTCGTTACTACCCATTCTCACTAACGTCCTTTCCTCTACGGTAGCTTCTGTTTAAAGTCCTTTACGGTGTTGTAGGAACAAATGATCTTAACTTAAAATATTTTACTACATTCACTTTCTTGCTGGGTTTTATGTTTCTGGCCTTCTTATAGTTTATTAAATTTATTTTGGTGGTGATGCAGGATCTTGTACCTTGTATCCTAGTCACATTTGACAAGGAGCAGATCGTGGTCTGGAGGGGAAAGGACTATAAACCTCCAGAAAGTGGACACTATCTTCTAGATGGGGAATCGTTTGACAATCCAGAAGTTGTGTCGGTGGATAAAGCTGAAGAACATGATTTGTCAGATGACAACAGCAGCCAAGAAGGCTTCTATTCCCGTGCCAAATAGTCACATTGGGTTGATCATGCTTGTGCTTTCCTATTGGCTATTCTACACTGCCAGTAAAAAAATGAACCTCTAAAACTGGGGTGCAGGGAGATTCTAGATTTCCATGTTATGGTCTCTGTTTAAATCCTGATGCAATTTCTATACCTGCGCTTGTGTAAGACTGGACTCAAGGGTAAGAAGGAAAACTGAAGAGAGAGAGAGAAGGGGACAATCTCAAAGTGATTAGAGAGATTGTGGAATCTGAATATATTTTTGGACAAAAAAGAGATATTTAGTTGGCTAGTCGTCTATCAGTGCAAGTCAGTGGATTCAATTATAAATAACTTTAAGATTAGATCTTGTCAGTGAGAATGTGGAGAGCATCTTAAGTCGTCAACTCGTATGAAGTACAAACCATAACATCCCCATGTGATCGCCTATAAAGTAACCGTTCATAAATTAAGAAAGCACTTGTTCTTTTTGTTTTGTCAGAACCAATAGCTTTTCGCTTAATTTTTAGAGAAAAGTGTCAAAGTTCCTTATATTAGATCGTTTATGTTATGTCGATCTTTAATTATAAAGGTGTTATTTGATCTTTTAAGTTTAGAAAATGGAGCTAATTAAGGATATAATATATGATTTTTTAATTAAAATATTATTTTTACATCTAACAAAAAACATGCCAAGAATCATAAAATGTATTTATTGTATCAAGGATAAAGCTGGATCGACGTCTCTGAATTTTAGAATGAGTGTATCGGTAAGTAATTGTGAATAAAGTTTTGGCGGCTCAAAAATGACAAGGTTTTTTTTTTTTTTTTTTGCTACATTCAAGTCTCGAACTCGAGAGCTCCACCTTATTTTGGTGGTTACAATGCCGCTTGGCTACTAAGGCCTTGGCAAAAAATGATAAGGTTAAAACATTAAAACATAGTTTTACACATGTTTTTATCTAATAAAAAAGATTACAATCTTAATGGGTATCATTAGAAGGAAAATAAAAGATAATTTTATCTTTCACGAGTTTTAAAGCAACAAAAAAGTCTATAAAAGAGCAAGGAAATTTCATAAGGATCATAAGTTTGAAAACAAAGTTCAAATTTCTCTGTCTATCTTCCTTTATATTTTTACTTTCTTAAAAAAATTATGTATCAGAAAACTCTGACAGAGTAAATTAATAAGGAAATTAACGTTATAATAGTACTACTTTTTCAATGAATAAAGAGTTTTTATTTTCTAAAACCTAATGTCTTTCTTATATTTTAAGTAAAAGTACGAATAATATTTTCTATTGAAGGTAGGTAGCCATTTTTCTCAACACAAGAGTTAAGGCTTTTAATAAGATAATTAAAGACCAAATCCAAGGTATTAGAAGGCATAAGAATAAGATATTATTAATTACAACTCTAAATTTTGTTTGTTAACTATAAAAGTTTATTTGTGCTTAAAAATTTGCATGAAATTTATATGTCATTAGAAATTTATGTTAATACTTTTGACATTAATATGCTGCATGAATTTTTGGCATTATTGTTAAGAAATTTAAATAATGTTTAAATAAAAGTTATCTAATCTAATAAAAAAGAAAAATAAACTATTTAATATATTATAAAAAGTAAACCATAAAATTGATGCTATTAATCAAAGAAATAACAAAATAATTATACAAAGAAATATGACAAATAGTAATCTATAAAATAGTATTTAGTTAAAAAAAAAAATAACATAGTTATATTATAAGTAAAAGCCATATTAAGGGTAAAAATATTTACATCATAACAAATTTTTAATTTAAATAAATTATTTAATTTAGTACGTAATATTTAAATTAATATATATTTTAAATATTTTTGTACTAAAATACTTATTATATATAAAAATAAAAATGAATAAATATTATCATAAAAATAAAAAAATGCATTAAAAGAAAATTTAGAATATAAAAATTTAAGAAAAATTTTTAGAGGAGTTTAAAATATTTTTAGGAATTATTATAGAAAAATTAAAAGAATTTTTTTAAAAATGAATATAAAACTTAAATACTTTTAGTTATTAAGGATATTTTTAATATAAAGTATAAAATTAAAGAAAGTGAGAGATATTTGTATAAAAGTTATTATTAAAAGTAAGCCAGTTTTTTTTTTGATAGAAAAAGTAAGCCAAAGTTTAGTTCGACAAGAGTGGTATTATTCTTCTTGCTCACTATGCCCCCACAATTTCCGCCTTCTGTTGCAGTTCACTGAATGACTGTAACCCTGGAAAAAGCTTAAACCCTGATGTTCCTCGCGAAGCTCTCCCGCCAAAAGCCATCTCAAACTGCACTTGCTTGTACGATCGATACGCGTCACCTATCGTCCAAACTCCATGACTACTACTCCTTTGTAGCGCCGGACTCTCTTTCTTCAGACCCCCAAAACAGCCCTAACCCAAGCTTTATTGTCAAGAAGAAGAAGAAACCCCAGTACCGTCCACCATCTTCGCTCGACCGTAAGAACTTTAAACCAATTCACTCTGACCTGCCATTTGATTTCCGATTCAGCTACACCGAAAGCAGTCCGACGGTGAGACCCATTGGGCTTCGAGAGCCCAAGTATTCGCCTTTTGGACCGGGCAGGTTGACCGTGAATGGACGGGTGTTTGTGCTCCGGCAGTGGACCCGAAGGTCAAGTCAGTGGATTTGGAGGGATCAGAGGACCCGAATCTGGAGGAGATTAGAAGAAAGATGAGAGAGAAAATTCAGGGAGAGCCGCTCACTGGGTCTGAGAGGAAGATTCTCGTGGACAAATGCCAGAGGCGTGAAACTAAGCGGCAAGTAAACTTGGGTATGGGGATTTTCGCAGTTTTGTATGTTTTTTTTTTTTTTTTTTTAAAGATGGAAAAAACTCTTTGAATTTCTAATCTGTTTTTGGCTTTAAATTTGGGCATTGGGTTTTGGTGGCAAGATATAATATTAAGAAGGTGAATTTGTTTGGAAACTAAAGGTATTGTGATTGGTTGTTTCGTTGTACTAGTGTAGATCTTTTGCTCTGTAATGGCATTTGCTGATTGTTTGTGACTGGGGTGTGTAGCTGGGAAATGACCATAGCTGATGAAAGCAACAATGGCACAAAAACTTATATGCAATAATGCATGACCTGTAAAGTTATGTTGGCGTGCTTTGTTGCAGGTAGAGATGGTTTAACTCACAATATGCTGAATGATATCCATAATCATTGGAAACAAGCTGAAGCAGTGAGGGTAAAATGTCTAGGTGTTCCTACTGTTGACATGAAAACTGTTTTAACTCAGCTCGAGGTATCATGCTTGTTTCTGATCAACATTCCTTCAGCTTAAAATTTCTTGCTTCAAGAGGGGCTTTATCTTATTGCTATGTAAAAATGAAGAGCAATTCCATTGGGATCAAATTGTTGCATACAGTAATTGATGTGATAGAAAATAGTTGTACCCACTTTTCTTAACCTTTAGTTGTCTGCCACCTGAGTCAGATGTTGTCACGAAACATCTAGAGAAAAAAAATACTTCAAATAATGAAACATTTTCATTCATAGGCTTTGTGGAAACTGAGTTTTAAAGGAAAATATAAGTTTGTGAGTTTGACTTCACTGAACTGTAGAAATACCATCATTTACAGCAAATATGATGGGCCTGTAGGGGGAAACTCTCAAGAAAAAGTGTTTGCTAGGGTTGCCTAGATTTTCCTTCCCCTTAGCTTATCAATTAGATCTTCTTTTTATCATTTTTATTTCTTCTCCTTCATCTAATACGTTTTTTTAATTTCTTTTTGTTGTTTGCTTTCGCTTTCCTTTCAATAACGAAATTGTTATCAATTTTGCTGGGATGGTGTTTTGGTCTGGTGTTTTTTGGGTCTTCATCGACGTTGGTGGTTGTAGGCGATTTTCTAGTGTTACTGGTGCCTTGTGTTTTGGGGTTTCTTCGTTTGGGTCTGTAGGTGGCATTACCTTGTCGGGTGACATCGTGATGGCCTTCCAACGATCCGTCTTCTCCTTTGGTCCGACGCACCATCTGCTTCGGCAATAGGTTGTGTTGTCATTTTGTATAAAATGTGGTTATTGTTGTGTTTGTTTTTTGTCCTGCAGTTTCTGGTTTATCTAGAATCTTGTAAGTAATATAGTTGTTTTGTTTGTTGTCAAGATTATAGTGATTTTTATTATGTCTTTAAGAGAGTTTATTAGTTATATTGTGAAATGTTACAATCGAATGTCAACCTTCATCGCTATCGAAGACTCACTAGCTCAATTACTATTGTTAAGCGTTAAAATGAGTTGCAATATAGAATTATTGTTTAACACTCATGTCACTCACAGATATTTTGGTTTTATCTTGCCAGTCTTGATTTTGTATTTGAATATGTGATTTTTTGGTATCTTGGTTTTTGCTTCAAATTGTAACTTTTCCTTACATTCAATGAAATTCTTAACGTTTATTATCAAAATAAAAATGAAAAATAAAAAAAATACTTCACTGAACTGTTTTTTTGTGACTTTTGTAATATCACAATGCACAAAGCACTGTCACTTCAGCTCTCTTCATTCCAAACCTTTATAGCCTTCACTAATTGCAATCACCTGGAGTTCCTGTTCAATCCTTTCTCTTACTCAATATCATGTACATTTTACATATTGACTCCAGCCAGACCTTTCCCAATCTATATAAGTTGCATATCATGTGCATTTATGGCGTTCCATTATATTCTATATGTTGAATGGTTCTGATACAATTTCTTCACTTTCGTTGAGGAATTGTTAACACAAATTTCATATTTATTGCAGGATAAAACATATGGACAAATTATTCATAGGAAAAGTGGTCTTGTTATATTATATAGGGGTAGGAATTATATTCCCGAGAAAAGGCCGAAGATTCCATTAATGTTATGGAAACCCCATGAGCCTGTATATCCCAAATTGATTAAAACTACAATTGATGGTCTAAGCATTAAGGAAACAAAGGAAATGAGAAAGAGAGGATTAGCTGTCCCAGCTGTCACAAAACTCGGTATGATTTTTGTAATTATTGTTTTCTGTGTTTTGTGTTTGTGTTTGCCTTTATGAATATTGACTACGTAATTGAAACTGCAGCCAAGAATGGTTATTATGGTAGTTTGGTATTGATGGTCAGAGATGCTTTCCTACCCTGTGAGCTTGTCAGGATTGATTGCAAGGGCCTTCCTAGAAGTGACTACAAAAGGATAGGACGCAAGCTTAGGGTAATTTCTCCTCTGTTTTATATCCAAGACTCCTGTACTGTCTGTTGAAAATATGATATATATTATTACATAGCTTCCTTGCTTGTTTCTAGTTATACATGATTAATCTCGCTGAAAACAAATGTAATAAGTTGAAACAAGATGCAATGACACTCTCTCTAGGCTAAAACACCGAATCTCTTTACCTTTGTCATGTTTTGAAAAGTCAAATCCATTTATCGTTGTTCCACATTATTCCTTTTTTTTGAAGTCCTCATAACTGTACTTAGTAAATTGAAAGTCCTTAATGGTTCTTTTAGAAAGTATATTTGGTCCTTTTATAAGTGCTTTTATGAGTGTTAAGAGCTAAGTGCATTGTTCTGCCATCTTCACCCTGACATGAGAATTCAGTTGGTCATTGATCGTTGTTGTAGACCAATTTTTGAAACCTGTAAATTGCTTTGTGTCATACTACCCATTCTGATGCGAACCAAGAAAGGTCGAATCTTACGAAAAAAACGATTTCAGATTTCACATAATCTAAGCATTCAAATTCCTAGAGGAAAACAGATTTTTGGGTTGCAAGAGCTCACCTTTTTACATGGATATTACGCACCACGCAACAAGACGAGAGAAAACGCCACAAAGGATTGCAAAACCTTTTATAAGTTTGGGTTGGAAGAACATGGAGCTTTGGAGCTCTCAAATTTGATTTTTCTAATCAAAATTATATTAATGAACAAAGTTGCCAAAGAGCTGCTACAATTTGTCCTTATATACTGTACAACAAAACCTAAAAGAAAAATTAAATTCTAGTCATTGATTTTAATCCAATGGTGGTGATTACAAAGAAATATTGATCCATGCCGCGGCGGATAAATTCTTGTGCCGCGGCACGCCTTTTTTTGTGGACTGCTCGGAGAAAAACAGAAATTTTTGTGCCGCGGCGGAACAATACTCATGCCGCGGCGTGCCTACTGAAGCAAGTCTGCGCGCACATTTGCCAGCACCAGCTCGCGAGCCTGTCGTCCCTCTCCTACAAAACAGAACGTTCCGTGCCGCGGCGCGCTTCCACGTCAAAATCTCCCTTCCAAAACAAAAAGTTACTTGCCGCGGCGCAGGTCTTCTTTTTCAAAATCTGCCCTTAACACAATGCTTGGCCTCTCACAAGCTACATCTTCTTTCCCTATCATCACTTGATCTTGTTCCAACTCTTGAATAAGCCCATTCAAAGCTTCTTGGAGTCGTTTGGCCTTCAATCTTGTGATTGATTCGTTCGGGATTTGTAGTGGCTGAAGCGGCGCATTATTCGTATCATTCTCCCTCTCTTGAAAAGGATTCGACCTCGAATCTTCATTTGCATTATCAAAAAGAGAAAGGTCAGAAACATTAAAAGATGCGCTAACATTATACTCACCTGGGAAGTCTAATTTGTAGGCATTGTCGTTAATCCTTTCTAAAACTTGAAACGGTCCATCCCCTCTTGGTTGTAGCTTTGATCTACGCTTGTCAGGAAACCGCTCTTTTCTCAAATGTAACCAAACCCAATCGACTGGTTCAAAAACGACTCTTCGTCGCCCCTTGTTTGCCTTGAAAGCATTTTCTCTATTCTTCTTTTCAATACGTTCATGCAGCCTTTTCACCATTTCAGCTTTCTTAGTACCTTCAAGGTTAGTTCTTTCTGAAATAGGTATAGGCAACAAATCCATAGGAGTAAGTGGATTAAAACCATAAACTATTTCAAATGGTGAATGCTCAGTGGTGGAATGTACACTCCTATTATACGTAAATTCAACAAAGGGGAGACAATCTTCCCAATTTTTCAAGTTCTTTTGTATGACCGTACGCAATAAAGTAGACAATGTCCGATTGACTACTTCCGTTTGGCTATCAGTTTGGAGATGATAAGTTGTAGAAAATAAAAGTTTTGTCCCCAACTTAGCCCACAAAGTTTTCCAAAAATAGCTAAGGAATTTAACATCCCTATCAGAAACAATGCTTTTTGGAACTCCGTGGAGCCGAACAATTTCCTTGAAAAATAAGTTTGCTACATTAGTTGCATCGTCGGTTTTGTGACACGCAATGAAATGTGTCATTTTTGAAAACCTATCTACAACTACAAAAATGGAGTCTCTACCTCCTTTGGACTTAGGCAAACCCAAAATAAAGTCCATAGAAATATCCACCCAAGGTGAACTAGGCACCGGGAAGGGTGTATATAGTTCTTGTGGTAAGACTTTGGACTTTGCTTGCCTACAAGTGAGGCATCTAGAGCATAAGCGCTCTACATCCCGCCTCATTTTCGGCCAGAAGAAATATTCGCGCAGAACATCTAAGGTCTTTTTAACACCGAAGTGTCCCATAAGACCTCTGTCATGGGCCTCTCTCACTAACAATTCTTGCATTGAACAGTTGGGTATGCACAAAAGATTTTCTTTAAACAAATACCCATCTAACTTGTAAAACTTTCCAAAAGCAGTTTTGAAACATGCATTAAAATTGACAGAAAAATCATCATCATCAGCATACATCTCTTTTATGTGCTCAAACCCTAACAACCTAGTATTCAAAGCAGAAAGCAGGGTATACCTTCGAGATAATGCATCAGCAACAATATTTTCTTTACCTCGCTTATATTGAATAACATAAGGGAAGGTTTCGATGAATTTCATCCATTTTGCATGTCGTCGGTTCAATTTCCTCTAGCTCTTCAGATGCTTCAAGGATTCGTGATCTGTGTGGATGACGAACTCCTTTGGCCAAAGGTAATGCTGCCATGTCTCTAGAGTTCTCACCAATGCGTAGAGCTCTTTGTCGTATGTAGGGTAATTCAGGGTTGCTCTACCAAGCTTCTCGCTGAAAAAGGCAACTGGTCGTTTCTCCTACATCAAAACAGCACCTATGCCTACACCTGAAGCATCGCACTCAACTTCAAATGTTTTAGTAAAATCAGGCAAAGATAATACAGGGGCAGAAATCAACTTATCCTTTAACAGATTGAACGCTTTCTCTTGTTCATCACCCCATTTGAATCCAACAGTTTTCTTTATGACCTCGGTTAAAGGAGCAGCTAGTGTACTAAAATCCTTGACAAACCTGCGGTAAAAACTAGCTAAACCATGAAAACTGCGAACATCAGTAACAGACTTAGGCGAGGGCCAATCCCTAATCGCCTTGACCTTCTCAAAGTCAACTTCTATACCCTTAGAGCTAATAACAAATCCAAGAAAGACTAACTTTTCCATGCAAAAGTAACTTTTTCATATTAGCATAAAGTTTTTCCTTTCTTAGAAGTTCAAGCACAAACCGTAAATGTAATACATTCTCTTCTAAGTCTTTACTATAAATGAGGATATCATCAAAGTAAACAACTACAAATTTTCCAATGTAAGCACGCAATACATGGTTCATAAGCCTCATAAAGGTACTAGGGGCGTTAGATAGCCCAAATGGCATGACTAACCATTCATACAGTTCATATTTAGTTTTGAAAGCAGTTTTCCATTCATCACCTTCTTTCATTCTAATTTGGTGGTAACCACTTTTCAAATCAATTTTAAAAAATATGCATGCACCATGTAATTCATCGAGCATGTCATCTAACCTAGGAATAGGATGTCGATATTTTACCGTAATATTGTTGATCGCTCGACAATCAAAGCACATTCAGTTGGTTCCATCCTTCTTAGGTACGACTAACACTGGTACCGCACATGGACTTAAACTCTCCCTCACTTGTCCCTTGGACAAGAATTCTTCAACTTGTCGTTGAATCTCCTTGGTGTCCTCGGGGTTGGTTCTGTAGGCGGGCCGGTTTGGAAGTGACGCACCAGGCATAAAGTCAATTTGGTGCTCGATTCCCCGAATTGGTGGTAATCCATCTGGAATCTCATCTGGAAACACGTCTTCAAATTCCTGTAACAAGGAAACAGTGACACTTGGCAAAGTTTTGTCAAGCTCGTTAGAAAAATGGATTTGTACAAAAGTACAAGTATAAGTCGTTTTGCCAAAATGGCTCTTTTTAAATCGTGCTCCCTTGCATAAAAGCTTGCTTTGACTTCCTCCACTTCCTTTTTTTCTTCCTTGTTCTTGTCCTTACTCATCTGCACTTGCTCCTCAAAAACTTGTTTTGGAGTCAGAGGTACGAGAGTAATATTTTTCCCCTCCTTCTCAAACGAGTACTTATTCTTAAATCCATCATGAATGACTTCTTCTATCATATTGCCAAAGCTCCCTAGCAATATATGTCCGGCTTGCATCGGCACAACGTCACACATAACTTCATCCTTATACTTCCCAATGGAGAAGGACACCAAAACTTGTTGATCAACCTTTACTACTTCAGTTTCATTCAACCATTGCAATTTGTAGGACTTCAGGTGTTTGATGGTGGCCAACCCTAGTTTCCCAACTAAGGTAGTGCTAGCAACATTAGTACAACTTCCCCCATCAATGATCACATTGCACACCTTTCCACTCACATGACACTTGGTGTGAAAGATGTTCTCTCTTTGTTGATCCATACCCTCATCTTTTAGTTGAACGCTTAAAGTTCTTCTTATCATAAGAGCCTCTCCTTCAACGGGCCCTACTTCCTCATCACAAGCTTCTTCTAGTGATGGCATCTCCTCATCCTCACTCTCATCATCCGTTCCAACTTCTCCATTAGCTTGAACAATCATGACTCTCTTGTTTGGACAATGGGATGCATAGTGACCCCTACCAAGACAACGAAAACATTTAATGTCACGATTACGAGTAGGGTTCTCGAGGATACCTTTATCCTTACTAAGCTCAATTTCTTTGCCTTTGTTGGAGTCGAAGCTTGGCTTAGAGCTAGTGCCCTCTTCTTTCTTCTAATTTGCTTTCCAAGGTGTAGTGGGATTCGGTTTTTGTGCTGAAGTACTTGTCTTTGGTGGAAATGACCGTACACTCCTTTTCTTAGCTGCCTCTCCACCTTTATTGCCATGTGTACCATATCTTCTAACTCCACATAGTGATGAAGTTCAACAACATTGGCTATTTCTGGATTCAAACCACTCACAAATCGAGCCATGGTGGCTTCTCTATCCTCCTCTACATTTGCCCTAACCATAGTCACCTCCATCTCTTTATAATAATCATCAACCGATTTATACCCTTGGTTGAGTCTTTGCAACCTTTGATAGAGTTCCCTATAGTAGTGACTAGGGATGAAGCGCTTCCTCATGATGGCCTTCATTTCCTCCCAACTGTCAATCGGCCTTTCTCCATTTCTTCTCCGTCCTACAATTAATTGATCCCACCAATTTAAAGCATAATCAGTGAATTCAATTACAGCCAGTTTTACCTTCTTTTCATCGGAGTAGTTGTGGCACTCAAAGATGTGCTCCACTTTCTTCTCCCACTCCAAGTAGAGTTCTGGATCGTTCTTCCCTTGGAAGGATGGCATCTTCATTTTGATGCTACCCAAACTGCTGTCCACTCCATCATTAGGCCTTTGCGGGGGTCTCCAATTACCGCCTCTTCCATACCTTCCTCCCCTATGCCCATGTCTACCTCCCATGGGTATCCTTCCTTCCTCTTCTTCAAATTCTCCTTCATTACTATCCTCATCTAACTCTTCCTCAACTTCGACTCGCCTATTAGCACCTCCGACATTAGGAGCGACTTGTGGTGCCTCTTGCCATAAGTTGGCGATGATTGCTTCTTGTCGTTCCATACGCTCGACATTCATCCGTTCTATGGATTGTTGTAGTGTCCTCATCATAAAAGCGGCATCGGGCCTGTTTTAACAACTAACACTAGCAAACGATTAGCAATTAGCAAGTAATGAAAATTTCACTCGTTACCTCACGTGTTTAAGTCTCGAATTTGATCGCCTAAGCGCTCGTAGCTCTTAGCAAACCAAACCGTCCGGGTTTTTCAAACAATTGTAGAATTTCACACTCACCAAGTGTAGTTTGCAATATCCAAATGTAAGGATCAAAAGAAACTAACTCAATGTGTTTTAGAAGTGCTAACTCTATGATTTTGGAAACAAGTTCAATTTCGCAAATTCAACTCGTAAAAAGCAAACAAACAAGGAATCGATCCGTTAAAGCGTAAATGAAGCTAAAACAAAGAAATTTCGCAAATTCTCGGTAAATCAAGAATTCACTCTTTTTTTTTTATAAAATATCTAGCGAGATATTTTCGGGAGATATTTTCACGAGATATTTTCGTGAGATATTTTCACGAGATATTTTCGGAAGATATTTTTTTTTTTTTTTTTTAAATAAAGAGAAAAATGTTTGGCTCTCACTTTTCAAGACGAAAAACACATGTGAGATTACCAAAATACCCTTCCACAAAAACGATTTTTGAGAAATCTTTCAAAATGAATTATTCTCCAAAACAAATCAGAATAAGAAGGAAATAACAACACCACTGAAGTTAATCCAGGAAATGCAATAAACACATAGAAACATCAAGAACAAACAGGAATTGATAGAAACACAACAGAAAATGAAGAACAATGAACACAGTTTTTCTTCCATAATTTTTTTTTTTTTAAAAAATACAAAAATGGAAAAATAAAGATAGGAAATCTGATAATCACAACCAAGAGCTTTGATACCAAATGATGCGAACCAAGAAAGGTCGAATCTTACGAAAGAAACGATTTTAGATTTCACACAATCTAAGCATTCAAATTCCTGGAGGAAAACAGATTTTTGGGTTGCAAGAGCTCACCTTTTTACATGGATATTACGCACCACGCAACAAGATGAGAGAAAACGTCACAAAGGATTGCAAAACCTTTGATAAGTTTGGATTGGAAGAACATGGAGCTTTGGAGCTCTCAAATTTGATTTTTCTAATCAAAATTATATTAATGAACAAAGTTGCCAAAGAGCTGCTACAATTTGTCCTTATATAGTGTACAACAAAACCTAAAAGAAAAATTAAATCCTAGTCATTGATTTTAATCCAATGGTGTTGATTACAAAGAAATATCGATGCATGCCGCGGCGGATAAATTCTTGTGCTGTGGCGCGCCTTTTTTTGTGGACTGCTCGGAGAAAAACAGAAACTTCTGTGCCGCGGCGGAACAATACTCATGCCGCGGCGCGCCTACTGAAGCAAGTCTGCACGCACATCTGCCAGCACCCGCGCGCGCACCTGTCGTCCCTCTCCTACAAAACAGAACGTTCCGTGCCGCGGCGCCCCAAATCTATGTTGCGGCGCGCTTCCACGTCAAAATCTCCCTTCCAAAACAAAAAGTTACTCGCCGCGGCGGCTATAATTCCATGCCGCGGCGCAGGTCTTCTTTTCCAAAATCTGCCCTTAACATAGTGCTTGGCCTCTCACAAGCTACATCTTCTTTCCCTATCATCCCTTGATCTTGTTCCAACTCTTGAATAAGCCCATTCAAAGCTTCTTGGAGTCGTTTGGCCTTCAATCTTGTGATTGGTCCGTTCGGGATTTGTAGTGGCTGAAGCGGCGCATTATTCGTATCACATTCTCACTAACGTCCTTGCCTCTACTGTCGCTTCTGTTTAAAGTCCTTTACGGTGTTAGGAACAAATCAAATGATCTTAACTTAAAATATTTTACTACATTCACTTTCTTGCTGGGTTTTATCTTTCTGGCCCTCTTATAGTTTATTAAATTTATTTTGGTGGTGATGCAGGATCTTGTACCTTGTATCCTAGTCACATTTGACAAGGAGCAGATTGTGGTCTGGAGGGGAAAGGACTATAAACCACCAGAAAGTGGATACTATCTTCTAGATAGGGAATCGTTTGACAATCCAGAAGTTGAGTCGGTCGATAAAGCTGAAGAACATGATTTGTCAGATGACAACAGCAGCCAAGAAGGCTTCTATTCCGGTGCCAAATAGTCACATTGGGTTGATCATGCTTGTGCTTTCCAATTGGGTATTCTACATTGCCAGTAAAAAATGACCTCGAAAACTGGGGTGCAGGCAGATTCTAGATTTCCATGTCATGGTCTCTGTTTTAATCCTGATGCAATTTCTATCCCTGTGTCTGTAAGACTGAACTCAAGGGTAAGAAGGAAAACTGAAGAGAGAGAAAGAAGGGGACAATCTCAAAGTGATTAGAGAGATTGTGGAATCTGAATATATTTTTGTACAAAAAAAGATATTTAGTTGGCTAGTCGTCTTTCAGTGCAAGTCAGTGGATTCAATTATAAAGAACTTTAAGATTGAATCTTGACAGAGAGAATGTGGAGAGCATATTAAGTCGTCAACTCGTATGAAGTACAAACCATAACATCACCATGTGATTGCCTATAACGTAACCGTTCATAACTTAAGAGCTTTTGCTTAGTTTTTAAACCTAACGATGTCGAATGTAATACGGTTTGACAAATCTGAAGAAGGCCAGACTTAAACGGTAATTGCATTTTTGGTTGCTTGGGGCTCTTTTTAATAATCAGATTCCAGATTGATAAAGATTTTGTAAGTGAACGAGTTGCATGTATGTGATAAGTATTTAAGAAAGGGATTGTCATTCTCACAAGGATTAAATTATTGTGTAAATAAGTATTAAAATTGGATTATGCTGTTACTATTTAGACTATCATACAATAATAAAAAAATGAAATAGTAATTGCGTAAAAATATGTAATTAAAATTATTTACATTTAGGCAATTTATGAAATTAGTCCTAGCATTCAATTTATTATTTATTTATGTACATATCTTTATAATTCTTTCTAAATAAACAAAATTATTGATAATCAATTTACATGCATTTATTTTATTCATGAGTTTTTTTTAAGCAGTCATAAAATTATTAAATGTAATTAACCACATTTTTATGTTATTTTAATCATAAAAGGCATATTAAGTACATATAAATATTTTTCACATAATTAGTCATACTTTTGTCCTCTCCTAATTACATGTTAATTATTCATAGGCTAATTAATTATTAACTCACTTTTTCAAGCAAAGTTAATTAATCTCAAAACAATCAATTAATAACAAATTAATTAAAAGCATTAAATTGAATTATGAGTAATTAAATTATGTAATTATGTGAAATTAATTAGAAAATTCTAAAGATTTAATCATGCATAAGTGGATTTAACATAAATCCTATAATAATGGGTCTAATTCATCGTTAATGTATACATTAAATTCATAAAAAAAGAATTTAGCATGTAAATTAATACAAATAAATATAAAGAAGAGTAAGAGAAATCAAAGTCCTTTAAAACTCCATACTTTCCTTCATATTCTTGTAAAAATTCTTCAAGCTTTCACTTTTCTTTCTTGTAAAAACCTAATTTTTACATTCAAAAACTCTTTAATTGAGACCTAAACTAAGCTAAAAGTTGAAGTGGCACCGAGATTGATTTGACACGTGAAAAGTGGATGATGTGTCAATGTAGTTATTCTTATAAATGTGTGCAATGTGAATGCCATGAAAGACAAGTGCCTATAAATACCCTTATGACAAATTTACAAATGCAACTAATTTTGTATCTTCTTGAATACTGCACTAATAGACAAGTTGTTAAATGGTTGTAAAGAGTGGTAAGAAAAAACACTTAGTAACTGCATGTACCTAGTGTAAACAAGATTATATATGTCTGCTTATATGATCTTGGTAAGTGTAGTGAACTTTGGATTTCAGTCATAATAGAGAGGATAGAGTGAACTTGTTATATTGTGTAGTTCTTGGTGGAGTTAATAAGATTTGAGGCTAGTATGATTGGGATAGTGGAGTAGGCTATCATGGTTGAACCACTTTAATTGTTTCTATCATTTTCTTGGTTTTCTTTGCATCTTTCATTAATGTGTGTCACATTGCTAACTTGATCACAACAAATTGATATCAAAGCCTGTAACAAAAGGGTTAGAATAGTTCGGCATTCTTGATTAGGATTCTTGAGAGTGGGATCAATAAAGAAGGCTACAAGGATGGGTTCACTAAAGTTGGACATTGAAAAATTCGATGGTCCAGGTGACTTTGGCATTTGGATAAAGAAAATGCGCGCAGTTTTGGTGCAGCAAGTGCCATAGCATTGATAGAAACACCTCAATTTGCAGAACAACAACACAAAAGAAGCAGGAAATCTTGGATACAACATTCACAAGCATCATCCTAAACCTCTCAAACTCAGTCCTTAGATAGGTAAATGATGAAACCAATTTGGGCTTTGGGGTAAACTGGAAGACTTGTTCTTGAGAAAATCTCTATCAAACAAAATTTATTTGTAGAAAAAACTATTTGGGTATAAGATGAACTCTTTGAAGACCATAGAGGCAAATATTGATGAATTTAAAAAGATTACAATAGAGCTATCCAACATTGAGGAACAAATAAGTGATGAAAACCAGACAATGATATTGTTAAATTCAGTACCTGAGTTGTTTGAAGCAATAAGGGTAGCCATTGAATATGGCCGAGAAGACTTGACCCTGAGGATAGTTGTTTTAGCTCTTAGGTCCAAGGAGTTGGACATGAAGTCAACAAATAAGACAATGTTTGTAAGTGGCAATAGGGATGCATTAATTACTAGGGGGAGGAGTGAAAAAAGAGAGTCAAAGAATAGAAAATTTTATTCAAGATCCAAATCAAGAAGCAAGAAGAGACTGAGGTGTTTTATATGTCATAAGGAGGGACATTTTAAAAGAAATTGCCCAGATAGGAGCAAGAGGTATAGGGACAAAGACACTGAATCAATTAGTGCAGAAGCTTCAGTGGCACATGATGGCTATGAGAGTGCAGATACAATTACTGTACTAGAGATACGCTGCCAAAATGATTGGATTTTAGATTCAGGGTGTTCATTTCACATGACACCCTATAAGGAGTGGTTTATTGACTATGAGACTATTACAAGTGGTTTAGTGTACATGGGGAATAATCAGTCATATGTAGTAACTAGTGTAGGAACAGTAAACCTAAAATTGGCAAATGGCACTGAGAGGGTATTAAAGAATGTAAGACATGTGCCCTCACTGAAAAGAAATCTTATTTCACTTGGTAGCTTAGTGAAAGATGGCTACTCATTTAAGGGTTATGGGGTTGAATTAAAAGTCACTAGAGGGTCAACGGTGTATTTCAAAGGTGTCTTAAAAAATGGAATATATCTACTCAAAGGTGGTGTAGACATGCCAACAATAGCAATAGGTGAAGAAGAAGATGTTCCAATGATTCATTTGTGGCATAAGAGACTTGCTCATATTAGTGAAAGGGGGTTGATCGAACTAAATAAGCAAGGGTTGCTTGGTGACTTAGGGATTGACAGATTGCAATTTTGTGAGTACTGTGTACTTGGAAAAGCTAAAAGAGTGAAGTTTGAAAGGAGTGATAAGGGTACTGGTGATAAGCTAGCGTATGTGCACTCTGACCTTTGGGGGCTAGCACAAAATCCTTCACTCAGTGGGTCAAACTACTTTGTGACATTCATAGATGATCACATTAGAAGGACTTAGGTGTACCCATTGAAAAGCAAAGATGAGACTCTTGATAAGTTTGAGCTATGGAAGACACAAGTAGAGGTGCAATTTGGGAAGAAAGTTAAGTACTTGAGGACCGACAATGGGCTAGAGTATTGTAATGAAAGCTTCAACAGTTTCTGCACAGAGTGTGGTATTATAAGACACAGAACAATCACATACAACCCACAGCAAAATGGCTTGATTGAGAGGATAAACATAACACTATTGGAAAAGGTGAGGTGTATGTTGATTAGTGCAGGCTTACAAAAAAGGTTTGGGGTATAAGCATTGCATGTTGCATGTCATTGCATCAACAAGAGTCCCTCTATAGCACTAAACTTCAAGTCACTTGAAGAAGTGTGGACAGGTAAGCCTGCATCCTATGAGACTCTTAGAGTATTTGGGTGTGTTCCATACATGCACAAAAAGGTGGGTAAATTGGAACCAAGGATAGCCAAATGCCTTTTCTTGGGCTACCCTAATGGAGTTAAGGGTTACAAACTGTGGGATCCAGAGAATAAGAAGTGTGTAAACAGTAAGGAGGTGGTATTCAAATAAAATGAAATGTACATGAAACAATAAAGCATGTCACAACAAGTTGAAGTTGGGGCATCAACAAATAAAGCACCTCAGTTTGAGGTGGAGACAGGTCATTCATAACAAGAAGGTGAACCTGTGGGAATAGCAAACCCACTAGTATCTCACGAAAGAAATGAGATAAATGATTACCTGTTAGCTAGAGACAGACAGAGGAGGGAAATAAGAAAGCTAGCAAGGTTTTGTGACTCACAAGGGTCTCAAGGAATAGATGTAGCAAATATGATTGCATATGCATTCACAATGGAGGATATACTATATAAGGATGATCCAAAGACTTATGTAGAGGCAGTAAATACATGGGACAGTGAGATGTGGAATAAATCCAAGGAAGAAGAAATGAATTCACTAGATAAAAATCAAACATGGGTGCTTGTGCAGAAACCACAGGGTGGAAAAATTATGGCATGTAAATGGTTGTACAAAAAGAAAGAGGGTATACCTGGTGTGTAAAAGCTCAGTTACAAGTCTAGGCTAGTGGCTAGAGGCTTCACACAACATGAAGGAATAGACTACCATGAAGTATTTTTCCTAGTAGTGAAGCACACCTCAATCTGAATACTGTTGTCCATTGTGACAAATGAAACATGGAATTGGAACAGTTGGATGTAAAAACAACATTCCTACAGCTGGATGAAGTCATCTATATGGATCAACCATTGGGCTATGTAATCCCTGGAAAGGAAAAATATGTGTGCAGGTTGCTAAAGTCACTTTATGGGTTGAAACAGTCACCAAGGTGTTGTTATAAACGCTTTGATGAATACATGATAAAGACTGGTTTTGAGAGAAGTAATTTTGATCATTGTGTGTATATGAAAAATGCACACTCGGAGGAAGCAATTTACTTGTTACTCTATGCTGATGATATGTTGCTCGCAAGTAGGGGTGGAGATTGCCAGGATTAAATCACTATTGAACATTGAGTTTGATATGAAGAAGCTTGGTGAAGCTAGGAGGATCCTAGGCATGGAAATCCTCAAGGATAGAAGATTGAAAAGTCACCCTCACACAATCAGCATATGTGAATAAATTGATTGATAAGTTTGGAATGGGAACTGCAAAGGTAGTGTTAACTCCCCTTGCCCAACACTTTAAACTGTCTAATGCCAACTCACCATCAACAGAAGCAGAACTTGAATATATGAAGAGGGTACCTTATTCTAATGTAGTGGGCTGTTTGATATATTTGATGGTATGCACAAGGCCTAATTTAGCTCACAATGCAAGCCTAGTAAGCAAGTTCATGAGTAAACCTGACAAGGGTCACTAAGAAGCTGTCAAATGGATATTGAGATACCTAAAAGGAAGCAGCACTACAAGAATGGTGTTTGAAGGCAATGGTGAAGCACCTAATGTGGTAGGGTGTGTTGATTTAGACTATGCAAGGGACCTTTATAGGAGGAGGTTATTAACATGCTACTTATTTGTGTTTGGAAGGAGTTTAGTCCGTTGGAAAGCCAACTTATAGAAGGTGGTTGCTCTCTTATCAACAGAGGCAGAATATATTAAAACAATAGAGGCTGTCAAGGAAGCACTCTGGCTGAAAGGGTTGGTAAGGGAGATGGGGTATGAATAGAGCACAATTGTCATACATTGTGACAACCAGAGTGCCATACACCTGGCAAGGACCCCCAACATCATGAACGGACTACATGTGGATGTTAAGTACCATTTCATTAGGACTGTCACTAAGGAAGGATCTGCTGCTTTGGAGAAAATAAGCACAGATCACAACCCAGCATATATGGTTACCAAGTTTGTCACACTTGCCAAGTTAACTCATTGTATGAGGTTGGTGAATGTGGCAGGTAACACTGATTAACAAGAAGTGATGAATCCAATTGTAGCATGAAATATTACAATCTTGGCACCAAGGGGGAGATTTGTTGAAGTGACACCAAGATTGGTTTGACATGTGGATAAGTGGATGATGTGTCAATGCAGTTATTCTTAGACATGTGCAATGTGAGTGTCGTGGAAGACAAGTGCCTATGAATGCCCTTATGAAAAATTCACAAATGCAACTAATTTTGTATCTTCTTGAATACTGCACTAATAAACAGGTTGTTGAGTGGTTGTAGAGAGTAGTGAGGGAAAACACTTGTAACTGCATGTACCTAGTGTAAACAAGATTATATGTGTCTGCTTATAAGATCTTGGTGAAAGTAGTGAACTCTGGATTTCAGTCAGAGTAGAGAGGATAGAGTGAACTTGTTGTATTGTGAAGTTCTTGGTGGAATTAATAAGATTTGAGCTACTGTGATTGGGATAGTGGAGTAGGCTGTCATGGTTGAACCACTTTAATTCTTTGTCTCATTTTCTTGGTTTCTTTGCATATTCCATTAATGTGTATCGCATTGCTAACTTGATCACAACACTAAAATTAATAATATATAATAAAAATTGTACATGGAATGATGGAGAAGCAGAAAATATAAAAAAGGATGAAAAATGGTGTCCAAGTGGCATATATAGGGCTAATGGTGTGTGAAATAAGTGTAAAAGGCTCCAAGTTAAATCATGACAATCGGATCACATTCATCAAGTGGTTGATTGTGAGTGACACGTGGCAAAAGGCAATTGGGCACTAGGCAGGGTTGCAAATCTTACAACACATATGGCACATATGTATTGGCGAGGGGCTAGATGACATTGCAGATAGAGTTGGCACAAGATGGAATTTCCAAAGTGAATGCTTATGCAACACATGGCATAAGGAGCTAGCGCAATGCTTGCGAGGCGCGCAAAGATTGGTTGCAATTGCTGACTGTACACTACGTTGTGCTATTTGATTGGTGAGTTGAAGTTTCTTAATTCATTAACATCTTTTTCTAAGTACATTCAAGTGCTCCAAAAAATTCAAAAAAATTATAAAAATTTCAAAAAAATTTCAAAAATTATATTTTTACCCCATTTTTATCATTTGACCTAAAAATGTCATATTTAACTAACTTAAATCCAAAAATATCATTTATTTAATAAAATAAATAAATATAAAGTCGAAAAGTATAATAATAACTATATTTTCATAGAGTTATCACAAATTCCTAAATATGCACTTCACCTCGAATGAATATTTTTAGTGAAAAAACATAATAGAAAGGTAATAAGTACCTTACAAATTTGAGATATTTCTATTGATTGTTTCCATACTTTCCTCTTAATAATTAATCTCTTTCCTAGATTTACAATATTCAATTACAAAATTATCTCATATTTCAATATTTTCTTTTATTTTATATCTTTCATTATTATTTTTATAAAGATATTTATGGAACTTATTTCAATTCCTTATTGTTTTTTAATAAACACAGAGATTATATTATCTTTCCTCTCTAATCTGATTCATGTTTATTCTCATTTTGATTGATTTTCATTAAAGATTAGTAAACAACTCTTAATTTACAATGTATTCGAATTATATTTCAATCTAACTTGATTCACTTTATCTTTAGATTGATCTGATCTAATTTGATCCAATTTGATCTACTACAGCTATTAATTTGCTTTAATTCGATAAAAATTATCTATCATTTTGAGTTTTTTATAATCTTATTTCAATTTTTACGAAATTTATATTTGGCATTAAATAAAATCTTTTTTGAATTTATAATAACTTAATAAATTTTAGACCGAAGAGAGTTTAAAGATTTATGTTAATAGGTACTGAAAACTACTAAAATATAGACACGTATACATTTAAAATGTATATACTTTTTGTGGTTAATAAATTATACACCTCTACACTATGTGCTATGATTTTGTCTTTTATTTTTTATAATATGTTGACTCATGTATGAATAAATTTTAAAAAAAAAGTGCATAATGATAATATTAAGACCTTAACTTCTACTTGGAACATTATAGATTTATTGTTAGACTATTGAGTTATGATTTTTTTTTAAAATATATTAACTCATGTACAAATATAATTATACATAAATAAGGTTTTTTAGGCCTAACGACTTTGTTATTCCTTAAATTTTAAGTAAATTTATAAATAAATTCCTAAACTTTTTGATCACATAATTTAATTCCCTAATTTTTAAAATTTTGTATATGAGTTCCTAAACTTTTAAATACTACAATTTAATTTCTAATTTTTTAAAAATTTCCTAGCTTAATTACTAAAACACTTATTAGTGAATCAAAATTTTATGATCTATTCGTGAAACTTTAAGAGTTTAGGGACTAAATCACATAATTTAAAAGTTTGAGGACCAAAACATATTTTTTAAAAGTTTGAGAACTTATGTGTGAATTTAATTAAAGTTTAGAGACTAATGGTACAATTTAACATTTTTTTTAATTACTGAATACCTAAATGGGTGAGGTGCCATAAAAGTTCCTTAGATTAGATCATTTGTGTCGTTTAGTCTTTTAGATTAAAAACAGTATCATGTAATCCCTTTACTTTGTAAAAAGGCCAAATTCAAGATAAATTATGTTTTTTTGATAATTATTGATTAAAATATTTTTTTTGGTCAAATGATTAAAATGCAATTAAAATACGAGTCTTTAATAACGATAAAAGTGAAATTTATTATGAAACTATTTTTTGAAAAAATCAACAACAATAAAATTCAAATAGAAAGTTATTACATATATATATATATATATATAGATATATATATTTTAAATTTTAATAAAAATTAAAATAAAATAATAACAATTAACAAATATTAAAAATGAGTATTTTGTAAAAAAAATTCATATTAATTATAATTTTACTATTATTAAATACTTGTATTTTGATCGTTTAATCACTTGACATAAAAATAATAATAGTTTAATAGAAAATTCATTGACATAATATAATTTGTCATTAATTGGCCCTTTTTACAAAGCTAAGAAACTAAATGATATTATTTCTAATCTAAGGAACTGAACAATACAAATAACCTAATTTAAGAAACTTTTATGATATTTTTTTCCACCTAAATAAATTTTTATTTCAATAATTTAAATCAAGTAGCACAATAAGGAGTTGTAATACTTATAATAGCAATAGTCCGTAACAAAATTCATATCCCCTCTTACGTGCAGGAAATATGAATTTATCTATTTGAGCATCTAATATTCATCTTGTCAAATGTGTCTTAATTCATTCAAAACTGGTGCAAATTGTTTTTTTTTCCAAGTCTGTTTTTACAATGGCACGCACACAAAAAACTACCTTAAAATTTAAAATTCAATTTTATATGTGTATATAGTATTTTAAAATAAACTAAATTTTTAATATAAGATTAAATACATAAGAACTAATTAGTACAAAATAAAGTTATAATTATACATATATTTTAGTTAAATACAATAAAATTGTTGAATTTTAATTCTTCATTATTTATAATATAATCGTATTATTAAACACTAATTTTTATCAAACGTCAAATTAATTTTTAAAAAATATAATATTTAGGATACAAGAATAAGAAAATAGACAGATATATATTATTTATTTATTTTGAACAACCAAACACTTATATATATTCATACACATCATATACATATAACTTAAACTAGGGATGGCAATTTGACACGACGGTTCGAGTATCCGCTGGTATCCGACCTGTTCGGGTCAGTTCAGTTCGGGGCAAAACGGTTCGAAAACGGATCATAATATTATCCATTTAATTTAAAACAGTTCGGTTTTGTTCGATTTTGGGCAAAAATCCGTTCGGTTCGGGGCACTATTCGGGTACCCGTTTATTTACTAAAAAATTTAATTATATAAAAAATTATAATATTTTTTTTTTCAATTTTTTTTTAAAAACGGGTCAACGGTTTAGTTTTTTGACCCGCGGATATTACCCGAACCAAACCGAATTCGTTTTGTCTGAAACGGTTCAGTTCAATTTAAACCGTGGGTCAAAACGATTCGGATCGGATCTGACTCGAACCGACCCGTTGCCATCTCTAACTCAAACCCAAAACAATGTAATACTATAAAATATTTATTTTTTTATAGATACATCAAGTAACTTATTATTGATTATATATAAAATTTGAGATGTGTGATGATAAAATAATTATGAGATCACTTATTAACAATAGTAAATTAAATTGTGTCATGTAAATTGATATATGCATCAAGTTATGATTAAAAAATATTTTTGTTAGTGTAGTAAGCCGGCATGAAGCAGAGTTTAATTAATTATTTAATTAGAAGAAGAAAAATAATGCAACATACCTCCATTGATTGAGGTCCTATAGTAGATCAATCGAGCCATGGTTAGATTGATTTAGTGTGTACAACAATCCAACCCAAGAGCCATTGAATGAAGTTTGATTGAAGTTAGATACATTGAGGTTCCTAGTAGATAGATCTAGTATGTGCTTAAATGTCCTCATATGACTTGTTTTAATTCTGTTTGTTATTGTTTCATCGACATTAGCATATTTAAATATAAGATGGGCCATTTTAATAATCACTCAAAAATAAAGCAATTAGCAAACTTAAGATAAAAAAATAACTCTAATTTCATAAAATTATCAAAAACTGACTGAACACATGCATCTTGTAATAAGAGAAACCACTTTAGTATGAAAGCCCAAGCGTAGCATGACAACTTGTAAAAAATGCCAGTTAACTCTGTGATAGCTTATAAGCCATATGGTTGGACTTATAACTCTTATTCATAGATTAGATGACCTCTTGTGTGCACACTATGTTATTAACATATTTGGGGTACAAAAGCGCTCTGAGCCTCCGAGATGACACAAGGTAGTACCACTTTCATTCTGTTGATTGTCGTCTTAGATATAATCTTATAAATCACATTACACAAGGCAATGGGTCTATACTTAGTAGTCTTTTGAGGGGAACTAACCTTTGGCATAAGCTTGATCAACGTATGGTTAAGCTGACCCAATTTTACACCTTTATTCAAAACGTGTAGACATATCCGTAAGACTTCTTTCTTCACCGAGCTCCAATATTTTTGAAAAAACAACGCTGGCATACCAGTAAAACCCAGGGCCATTTCTGGTGGCATATGAAATAAGGCTCGGTAAACCTCATTCTTTGTAAAAGGCTTACACAACATCCTATTGTGCTCGAGTATGATTATTATTGGGATGCATGCCACAACCTGTGACAAATCATTTCCTAGCGATGCTATAAGACATCATTTGAGAACAAGATAGAGACACCTCAACGATGATTTTCAAGTTAATGTTTCTTGTGCCATCATCCAAGGTGAGCTTTCGAATACAATTTAGTCGCCTGCGCTGAGTTGCTCGTGTAGAAAAGAAGAAAGTGATATTTCGTTCTGAATATTTCACTGACTTGTATTGCTTTGTACAGATTACATGAATTTATAATAGAAACAAAACGACATAAAAGGATAGTAATTAAATACAAAGATTTCTACCATATTATGAATGATCTTTACCATATTATGATTTTATTTACTTTCCTATTTCAAAATGAATCTCAACACTCCCCCTCAAGTTGGTGCATACATGTCCCACATGCCCAACTTGTCTAAAAACTTTAAGAACACTCGATTTGATAAATGCTTTGGTGAGAATTGCTATGTTGATAGCCAAATTCTTTCATAGACTTTGTGAATTTGCTTGCTACTGCAAAAGTGGGTTTTGGGTTTTCAGGGGTGGCGCGATTTGTGGGTGTGATTTTGGTCTGATTTCTGTTTTGGTCTGTGTCTGCGGTGGTTTGTGGGATCTGTTTTGGCGGATCTGTTTTGGTCTGTAGTCTGCGGTAGTCTGTGGGATCTGTTTTGGCGGATCTATTTTGGTCTGTGGTCTGCGATGGTCTGTGGGATCTGTTTTGGCGGATCTGTTTTTTTTTTGTCTGTGGGATTTGTTTTGGCGGATCTGTTTTTTTTTTGTCTGTGGGATTTGTTTTGGCGGATCTGTTTTGGGGGTCTGTGGTGGCGCGACAGAATGTGCCTTTGATGTAAGAAATCTTTTCTCGTTCAACAATATGCATCTCCTTTAATTGAGATCACACATTATAATTTTTTTCAGTAAGTAAAATGTCAGCATTAAAGGGACTTTCAGACTGAACAAAAAAAGAAACTGATTTGGTTTCAGATGATTCAATGGAATCACTCCTTTTTTTTTTTTTCTCCCCTTTTTTTTCCTTTTTTTTTGTTTTTTTTTCTTTTTTTTTTTTGTTTTTTGTTTTTTTAAATAGATATATATATATATGGAATAGAAAGAAACAGAAAACAAAAAAAAGGAATTAAAAATACGATGAGGCTGAGCTGGGACAGGGCGTTAGTGGCCACGAAGGGGCTGTGCACGGCGCGGCGGGAGGTGCGCGATGGGCGCGAAGCTGACTGGTGGATCTGGGATGCGGTCTGGTGGATTTGGTACGCGGCGCGGCGCAACGCTGATTGGGTGGATCTGGTATGCGGTCTGGTGGATTTGGTGCGTGGCGCGACGCTGATTTGGTGGATCTGGGATGCGGTCTGGTGGATCTGGTGCGTGGCGCAACGCTGATTTGGTGGATCTGGGATGCGGTCTGGTGGATCTGGTGCGTGGCGCAACGCTGATTTGGTGGATCTGGGATGCGGTCTGGTGGATCTGGTTTGTGGGATCTGTTTTGGTCAGTTTGGTGGTGGATTTTGGGTGGTGGACGGTGTTTGAGTAGCGGTTTTGGGTGGACAAATCAATTTGATGTTTGGTGGTGGATTTTGGGTGGTGGACAGTATTTGAGTGGCATGTTTTTTTTTTTTTTCTTTTGGGTGTAGGCATGTTTTTTTTTTTTTTGGAGTTTGGTTTATAATTTTTTTTTTCTTTTCGATTCACAGAATTCTAATCGGCTCTGATACCATGTAGAAAAGAAGAAAGTGATATTTCGTTCTGAATATTTCACTGACTTGTATTGCTTTGTACAGATTACATGAATTTATAATAGAAACAAAACGACATAAAAGGATAGTAATTAAATACAAAGATTTCTACCATATTATGAATGATCTTTACCATATTATGATTTTATTTACTTTCCTATTTCAAAATGAATCTCAACATTTTTTTTTTTTTTTTTTCGATTCACAGAATTCTAATCGGCTCTGATACCATGTAGAAAAGAAGAAAGTGATATTTCGTTCTGAATATTTCACTGACTTGTATTGCTTTGTACAGATTACATGAATTTATAATAGAAACAAAACGACATAAAAGGATAGTAATTAAATACAAAGATTTCTACCATATTATGAATGATCTTTACCATATTATGATTTTATTTACTTTCCTATTTCAAAATGAATCTCAACAGCTCGTTCATGAAAAAATTGAATATTTCTATCACCAGCCCAAAGCCAGTCAACCCAAGACCTTTGTATCTACATTGTCTCGTCTTTGTCCAAGAGTTTATTAATTATGTTTTGGGTCGTCCTAAGCTCCAGATGGTCAAAAGAAACTCTAGAATCCATAACCCTTTTTAGTTCCATCTCTTTCTCTTTCCTCGTTATTTGGATATTATCAAAACAACGTCTATTCCAGTCAATGAAAAATTTCAAAACACCACCCAATTTACCCACCAGCTCATCAGTCCTAGAAATTCGCTACCCACCACGCCATGCTTCATCCACAACTGACTAAAACCCCTCTTTCTTAACCCACATGGCTTCAAATAAGAAACACTTCTTTCTACGCCGCCCAATACCATTTTGTTAGTGGTCTTCCTACACAAGGTAATCTAAGAGAGGGTGATGGTCTAAAAAATTATTATGTAGGTGGGCAATGCAAACATTTGGGAAAATTGCTTTGAAATCATGATCGAAAAAACCCCAATCAATATGTTCTTCAGTATTGTTGTTCGGGTCTGTACTTCTTTTATACCAAGTGAATCTATACCCTTCATAAGGTATGGCACGAATTAAAGACGCATAATAGAGGCCCATTAAGTGAGTCATGTGGTTTTGCCACTATTCGCTGAACGGTGGCGTTTTTATATGGAATATTTACGTTTTTGCCACTATCCTGTTTGCCACCGGGAGCATCCCATTCAGAATTACTGGTTAGGGATACCAGCAATGTTCTGTACAATTTCCAAACAGTCAGAAAACTTTTCGTATAGTTTACAGAAATAATGATTAACTCTAAAAGTGTTTGTCACCAGGAGCATCACTTTCACAATCACTGGTTAGGGATATCAGCAATGTTCTGTACACCTTCCAAAAAGTCAGAAAATTTTTTGTATAGTTTACAGAAATTATGATTAACTCTAAAACTGTTTGCCACCAGGAGCATCACTTTCAGAATCACTGGTTAGGGATATCAGCAATGTTTTGTACACCTTCCAAAAAGTCAGAAAACTTTTTGTATAGTTTACAGAAATTATGATTAAAAATTAAATTCAACTAAAAAATTTGGTATCAAAACCATAAACATATTTGATAAGAATACTTTAAACAAAACGTTTAAAATTAAATATAATTAACCTAATTCAAAAAAAAAATTATTTAAAATTTTATAAAAAAGAAACAATATGACTAATATTAATTATCAAGAAAATAACAAAAAGTTTATCTAAGAAAATATCACAAATAATAATTTATAAAATACTCTTCAATTGAAATGTAAAATTAAGATGATTACATCATAAATATCTAAATTAAAAGAATTATTTTAAGAAAATTAAAAATCCTTTTGAAAAATCATTCTATAAAACCTACAGAATACTTAAAATTTTTAAACAAAGACAAAAGGGTACTTTAGTAAAGACAGTACTAAAATAGGAACTAAAACTCACCGTTTGGACAAAATGCTTGCTATTTTTGTCTATTTGACACTTTTCAGCAAAAACATGCTATAATAGTCCCGGACTCGGTATGGCACTGAGATAGAAATCTAAGATTGCTTCACGAAACTGGTTAATAAGGCAATTGGGCCTTTGTCTCAAGCCTTATCCACATCTTGTAATCTTCTTAGTAAGTCCCAGGAATTTCCACACAATGTTTGATCAAAATACCCATAAAAACCTGTGAAATGAAAAGATATCCCATTTCCAATTCTACCTAAACATCAATATGTCTTGGAGAAAAAGAGAGAATGGTGACTCGAGTCTCATGTGTCCATAAAAATGCCAAACCTCCACTACTTCTAATCTTATCAACACACAAGCAAGCATGGTAGAATGATAATGACACAAAAATTTACACACATTATTTATTGTGTGTTATATGACATTATTAATTATTTAAACATTGTTTTGAGCCTTCAATATGTGAGTAAATACATGTTTCCATGTTATTGTTGGACGGTACGCATCGCTTCACTAGGCCTATGCGTAGACTTGGTTAGTTATATTGATTTCTCAAAGTATTCTTAGAGGGACTTGGACAAATTTCTTGAGTACACTTTGGGGTATGAGAAGGTGTGCACCCTTAGTCAATGTGTTATGGTTGAACACCTTTTAGATGGTCACTATCTCATCTATCAATATGGAGCAGCTTTTATCAATTTTTTGCATGGCCATGGTCTTGGTTTTGTTCATCTTTAAATTAAATTATTTCATTAGTAGGAAATTTCTAAAACATTTCCTGTCGAAATTGTAGAGACCCTCTGTTGTTACATCTTCTCTTTTGTGTATACTTTCACTTTAACCCTTTAACTTGTGATTTTGTTGTACGACCTGTCCATGGTTTCATAATTTTGTGAGATTATGGAATCATTTGAAGCTTGTTAATTGTTGGTGACTAAGGTCCATTGCTTGTTAGGTGCTAAATGTAAATGCCACCAGTGTGCTTGTCCAAAGTCATTAGTAAAGCCTATGGCTGCATGCTTGTGTGCATCTTAGAATAAAGGAGGTATTTTTGTAATTTTGTAACCCTTATGTTCACTCAAGCAAAGTGATGTTTCTTCCTGAAAGATGGGGAAAGGTCATAAGAACTCTATACGGGGAGGTGGTAAGGTGACCCATGAAGGGGCCAAGCCATCGGAGGTGTTGGGCATAGCCGTGTACTCCCTTGCCCACATCAATGAGAATAAGTAGAGGAATTTCATTTACAATCCTTGTGCCATGATTTATGATATTTGCTTGCTTTATATTTTCTTGGTTACCTCGGTGTTCTTAGTTGCCTCGATTGTTCTTGTCATGTTTGTATGCTTCGATGTGTGTTTGTTCCAATGTTGTGCCTAAATGATGGACTTGTGATTACCCCTTTGCCTATTTGGTGTTTGTAAGGTGCATTCCATGGTGCCGTGTGCTAATCAGGCTGACTTGCTTCCTTGCAAATATAACAAGTGCTGAACGATTCGAGTGTAATTAAGCGGATCATTACAGTTGGTATCAAAGCTTAGTGTTATGGGAGGCAAAGGCACAATGACGAACCAACAACGCTTTGATTCATATGACCAACAACTAGGTGAGCTAGCAGGCTTACCGGAGATAGTGCATGATCTGAATGCTAAAGTGAATGCAATTGAAGAAGTCAACCTTCGAGGCCTCTTGGCAACCATTGAAGGTTTGAAGGCAAGAGTCATTGCCCTTGAGAGAAATAAGGGAAGAGAATCCCGATTGACTTCCAGTGGGTCATCTGGTGATGAGCGCATGGAGGGTGTTTTGATTGCAACACAGGGGTTAGTAGGTGAACTCTGAGATGATGTTTGTGTGGCAATTGATGCCATCAAGGTGGAATTGGGTGAAATGAACACTAAGCTAAATGTCACTTATCGAGCGATTGCTAACCAACCAGTAAACCCTTTTGGAGCAGGATATGATAGAGTCAAGGTACCAGAACTTCAAGCTTATAGAGGGGCACGGGATGCAAAAGAGCTTGAGAATTTTATCTTTCACATGGAGCAATACTTCTGGGCAGTAAGTATTGACTCGAAGGATGCAAAAGTCAGTACTGCCACCATGTATCTAATTGGCGATGCCAAGTTGTGGTGGAGGACAAAGTATGATGAGATTCAGAAGGGAAGGTGCCAGATTGGCTCTTGGGAGGATTTGAGAGGAGAACTGAGGACTCAATTCTTTCCTAAAAATGTCGAATACATGGCTCGGAAGAAGTTGTTCAACCTTAAGCAAGTCGTGCAAGTAAGAGATTATGTGAAGCAATTCTCGGCATTAATGTTGAACATTCAGGACATGTCAGAGAAGGATAAGTTGTTCTTTTTTCTTGAAGGGTTGAAGCTGTGTGTCAGGACTGAATTGCAGAGGCAAAGAGTTCAGGACCTTGTACAAGCGCAAGTTGCTGCAAAGCTCTTAAATGATTATGCTACTGAGCCTAGTTAGAACAAAAAGTCTCAATCGACTTCTAGTGGAAACAACAACAACAACAAGTCCTCAAAGTCGAACAATGGAAAAAGTGGGGGAGTAACATTCAAGAAGCCCCAAAGTGGAAAAGGACAATCCTCTTCACAAAACTCTAACAATCAGAGTTGGAAACCAAAGCCCTCATCCGGTTGCATTTTATGCAATGGGCCTCATAGAGTATCTGATTGCCCAAATCGCAATCAGTTGTCTGCACTACAAGCTACCTTGGCTGGAAAAAGAACAGGCAGAAGAAGAAGAGACAGAAAGTGAAGAGGAAGTTGGGTGCATAGGTGAGCTATGTTTCTTGGGAGTGCTGAAAAACCAAATGCAGAACTCAAGGAAGGTCATTGAGAAAGGCCTTTTATTTTTGGAGGGTACTCTTAATGGTAAAGCTGCAAAGACTGTAATGGTAGATTCTGGAGCCACCAATAACTTCATCACAGAGTGTGAAGCTAGGAGATTGGGTTTGGGTTTGAAGTTGGAGAAGGATGTAGGAAAAATGAAGGCGGTCAACTCTCAAGCGAGAGCCACTGCAAGGTTGGCCAAACAAGTAAAGATCAAACTTGGAGAATGGGAGGGATGTCCTGACTTTCTTGTTGTCTCAATGGATGATTTTAATGTTATCCTAGGAATGGAATTCATGATGGGACAGAAAGCCATTCTTGTGCTAGTTGCAGAGAGTCTCTTAATTATGGGGGATAATCCAAATGTAGTACAAGGGAAGATGCGACAACCTGGAGAATCAAGGCTCTTATCTGCCTTACAGTTTAAGGAAGGGCAACCCCTCATTCGTGGCAATTCCTATGCCGGAGGAAGAGAAGAGGAGGGATAAGGAGGAAGTTCATTTTCAAATTGTGCAATTGTTGAAGTCCAATGAAGATATCATGCCAGATCAGCTTTCAAAGACTCTCCCACCAAGGAGAGACATAGACTATCAAATTGAGCTCCTATTTGGAGCCAAGCCACCTACTAAGGCATCGTACAGAATGTCACCATCGGAGCTGGCAGAGCTTCGAAAACAATTGAATTAGTTACTGGAAGCGAATTTCATTAGACCGTCAAAAGCCACCTATGAAGCGCCAGTGTTATTTCAGAGGAAGCAAGATGGGAGTATGAGATTGTGTGTTGATTATCGGGCTCTCAACAAGGTGACAGTGTGGAACACTTATCCTATTCCTTTGATAGCTGATTTGTTTGATCAACTTAGTGGGGCCAAATACTTCACCAAGCTGGATCTAGGTACTACCAAGTCAGAATAGCAGAGGGGGATGAGCCAAAAACAATTTGTGTTATAGGGCATTTGAGTTTGCGGTGATGTCGTTTGGGTTAACCAATGCTCCAGCCACATTCTACACACTAATGAATCAAGTTTTTAGAGAATATCTTGACAAATTTGTGGTGGTCTACCTAGACGACATTGTAGTATACAGTTCCAGCCTTGAAGAACACCCAGAACATTTGTAATTGGTATTTCAGAAGTTGAGGGATCATCAATTCTATGTAAAAAAGGAGAAGTGCTCCTTTGCCCAGAAGACAATCAAGTTCCTTGGTCACATTATTGAATGTGGTCATGTGTGCATGGACATGGAGAAGATGAGGTCCATCTAAGAGTGGAAGGTGCCCACCAATGTGAAGGAACTAAGGTCATTTCTTGGACTAGCCAATTACTATAGAAGATTTATAGAGGACTAATCCAAAGGACAACACCCTTAACAGAGTTGTTGAAGAAGGGTGTCACTTGGACATGAAACGACCAGCGACAAAAATCTTTCAAAGATTTGAAAGAGGCAATGATGAAGGATCTTGTTTTAGCTTTACCAGACATGAAGATGCCGTTTGAGGTATAAACATATGCTTCAGATTTTGCTCTAGGAGGAGTCTTACTTCAAGATGGACATGCTTTGGCTTATGAGAGTCAAAAGTTGTCCGATGCTGAAAGAAGATATACAGTTCAAGAGAAGGAGTTACTTGCAGTCATTCATTGCTTGTGGACATAGAGGCATTATGTCTTAAGGTCAAAGTTTGTGGTTAAGATGGATATCTCAGCAGTGAGTCATTTCTTGTCTCATCCTAAGTTGACTGCCAAGCAAACAAGATAGCAAGAGTTCTTAGCAGAGTTTGGCTTCCACTTTGAGCACAAAGCTGGTTGCACCAACCAAGTAGCAGATGCTTTAAGTCACAAGGCAGAGCTTGTGGCTCTAAAGATGATGGCAACTATTTTAGCAAGTTCTGTAGCCACATTCGGAAGGGAGTGCATTAAAGAGAACTTGGATAAGGACCCAGTGGCAAACACAATGGTCAAACTGGTACGTGAGAAGAAGACATGTCAGTTTTGGGAGAAGGATGGTTTACTCATGCACAAGGGAAGCACAATTTTTGTTCCAAGAGCAAGGTACTAAAGAAGGACACTTATGAAGGAGTGCCATGACACCTTGTGGGTGAGTCATCTGGGTTGGCAGAGGACATATGCTCTATTGAAACAGGGGTATTACTGGCCTCAAATGCGTGAGAATGTGATGCAGTATACAAGGACCTGTCTCATCTGTCAGCAAGATAAAGTTGAGAAACAAAAGATAGCAGGGTTATTGGAACCTTTGCCAGTTCAACGAGGCCATAGGAGAGTGTCTCAATGGACAACATCAACAACTTCCCTAAAGTGGGAAATCTAATAGGACTTTTGGTTGTGGTTGACAGGTTTTCGAAGTACGCAACATTTATTCCTGTGTAGAAGTATTGCTCGACAGAGGAGACAGCTCGCTTGTTTTTCAAGTTTGTTGTGAAATACTAGGGTGTTTCCTAGAATATTGTGAGTTAACGAGACACCGAATTTACAGGGACCTTCTAGTTAGAACTCTTTAGGCTTCTTGGATCACAACTTAACACCTCTTCAAGCTACCAGCCGCAGTCGGATGGACAAATAGAAAGATTCAATGGGTTATTGGAAGAGTATCTGCGACATTTTGTGACAGCCAACCAGAAGAATTGGCCACAGTTGCTTGACATAGCCCAATTTTGTTTTAATGCTCAGAAGAGCTCTTCCACCAATAAGAGCGCTTTTGAGATTGTTAATGGATAGCAACCACTGTTATCCCACACAGTGGAGGGGCCTTATATTGGAAAGAATCTTAGAGCTTTTAATTTCACAAAAGAGTGGAAAAGCAATGCTGAGATTGCTCGTGCCTACTTGGAGAAAGCTTCCAAGAGAATGAAGAAATGGGCAGACACTCGCCGTAGATAGCTGGAGTTTCAAGTGGGAGATTTTGTAATGGTTAAGCTATTGCCTGAATAAATTCGATCTTTACGCACAAGGGATAAAAGACTTATTAGAAGATATAAGGGACTAATTTCTATTGTTGCTAAGATCGAAAGAGCTTCATACAAGATCATTACCCTGAGTTGGATGAAGGTACACCCTGTCTTTCATGTCAGCAACTTGAAGCCCTACCATCCAGATGTCGAAGATGAAGAACGCAGCCAATCATCCAGAGCTAGAGTCAACATCAAGCTGTAATCAACCAAAGAGCCAGAGGAGATTTTAGCAGAATAGATCGTGAAGGTCAGACGTCAATAGATGCAGGAATACTTAGTGAAGTGGAAGAATTTGGGAGTCAAAGAAACCAGTTGGGAGCAGGCAGAGCACTTAGAGCAATTCAAAGGTTTGATTGAAGACTTCAAAGCCAACCAAGTCGACGAGGACGCCGACAGCTCAAGTGGGGGATAATGTTAGGTGCTAAATGTAAATGCCACCAGTGTGCTTGTCCAAGGTCATTAGTAAAGCCTATGACTGCATGTTTGTGTGAATCTTAGAATAAAGGGGGGTATTTTTGTAATTTTGTAACCCTTATGTTCACTCAAGCAAAGTGATGTTTCTTCTTGAAAGATGGGAAAAGGTCATAAGAACTCTATAGGGGGAGGTGGTAAGGTGACCCATGAAGGGGCCAAGCCATCGAAGGTGTTAAGCATAGCTGTGTACTCCCTTGCCCACATCAATGAGAATAAGTAGAGGAATTTCATTTACAATCCTTGTGCCATGATTTATGATATTTGCTTGATTTATATTTTCTTGGTTACCTCGGTGTTCTTCATTGCCTCGATTGTTCTTGTCATGTTTGTATGCTTCGATGTGTGTTTGTTTCGATGTTGTGCCTAAATGATGAACTTGTGATTACCCCCTTGCCTATTTGGTGTTTGTAAGGTGCATTCTATGGTGCCGTGTGCTAATTAGGCTGACTTGCTTCCTTGCAGGTGTAGCAAGTGCCGAACGATTCGAGTGTAATTAAGCGGATTGTTATACTTTTGTATGCAAGGGTGGAAGAGAACACTTGCAGAGGATAGGAAACAGATTTAGGACCTATGGCAAGATGGTTCGTGGTGCCATATTATGTTTAGCCATGCTCTATTTGGCCAGGCATCTGTGTAGCCCCTGGTCCATGCATCTGCTTAGTTGGACAGCTCGTGGTTGGATGGCCAAACAATCTCAATGTACGTATTTTACATTCTCATTGTGTTCCCTAATGTCTGAATTTTTTTACTTTTGTGTGACCGTATTTCTTTCTTCATTTTTTTCTAAGTTAGGGTGAATTGTAGACTAGATGTGTCTATATAAAGCCCCCTGATCTATCCTACCCCTTGCTTGGTGTGCTTGATGTTAAGTCACCTAAGCATATGTCACTTTTTCGTTTGTAACTTAGAAGAATTTATTTGTAGTTTGTGGATGATTTTTTTCCATCCTATCAGAAGCATCTATGCACTTCATTGTTGTCATTTTGCATGTCCTATGGATCAAACAACACTTATTTCTATTCTTCAATAAGAACATGATCATCTTTCTTGAACATCATGTGAGGGGGAAGGTGATACTTGGGACTTCATAGTCTAAAAGGTGACCAAATGTTACTTTGGTAATGGCTTTTCGTAGCAAAATATTCCATAAATCTAAATAAAAACATGACATCTAAACACAATAATTTCGTGCCAGATGACCTTAAGGAATTCATTCCCATGAATGATTCACATAACCAAGACACTCCAACACACCTTACTCTAGTGCATCTGTCTTGTTATACTCCATCCATCTTGATGATCAAATTTAAGCTCTAAGTCTACATCAACCTTTAAGCTTCAACTAAGCTTCAAAATTTGAGCTCTAACAAACTCCAAGCTTTACTAAGCTTCAATCCTGTTGTACTGTTTGTAGCTATACATATTTCCTACACACATGAAGCAACACATACACATGAATGTAGCATGCATAACTACATGTATTCCAAATAAATAGTATCATGTTACCACTACACATGTCAACATTGATAGGTTAAGAACACTCAAACATATTACACAGATACACAAATCCCCTTGAGCATGTGCAACATTCCCTTTAAGTGTATACAAATCAGGCAACAAAGATGCAATACAATCTACATTCATATCTCATGCGACAAATCATGTAGAAATCACAACGGGTAGTGCACACAAAATTCTTCCACTTTTTGACACAAAAAGTCAAAAAAATACTCCTATATAAGAGAGAGAAGACTTACATTATGCAATAATTAAAAATTCTCATGCAATTAACAACGACGGATTAAAGCAAGTCACAATGTACGAAAAAAATTACACAAACACAATTGTGCACACTTTTTGCCCATAAATGACATATGAGTACATACACAAGTAACTCACACCACACCTATATGAAAGAAAGAAGTCATAAAAAATGCATGCAAACAATCATACAAAATAAAACACAACAACAATAAGGCAACACATGCCACAACAATAGAAAGTTGCCTTTTGTGTGAGGGTTTTGGACATGGTTTGATATCGAGTGGACCAAATCAATCGCTTTTAGCGTATTTTAGTGTTTTGGCCAATTCAGGGTTGGTTTGAAGGTTCTTTGGCTCACAGACCTCCTCGTTGAGGGGCTAGATAAGGGTGGTCTATTTCTCCATAAATAGTACACTTTTGTCTTATTTTTATTGGCTAAACCAAGTATTTTCGAGCTTTTTTGGTACATTTTGGTCAAATATTCTTTATGAGTGTCGAATTTGGAAACAATATCATCTTAGATTATAGGACATTAAAGAAAAGTCTCTCTCATATTTTCAAACACTATAATAAGTGTAAAAAATGTGAGATTGTGTGAAAATTTGATGAGAGAGTAGATGTTTGATTAGTTAGGTAGAGCCATATCTCTTAAAGAGTTTCTCTCTAAGTGGAATTGTCGTTTGTCGGCTCGTGGTTGCAAGGATTCAAAGTATTCCATAAGTGAGGATCATATGTGGTGTTGTGCATTATGTTGGTGATGAGTGCTTGAAAAGTATTAATTTGTAATTTATTGTGCTTAATTGTCACAAATAAGTTTGATTATAACGCTTGTATTTAATTATTTGCATAAATATATTATTTCAAAATTACGGGTATATTTTGGAATATTTGAGATATTTTTAGCTTCAAAAAAGATAAATAATATAAGCACATGAAGATGGGACACTTGAAATACTCAAATAGCTACCTAGGAGTAAAAAGGACTAAGACATGTAAGCTTTACATAAGAATTCAACTAGTATGTAAGGGTTATGTACATAGACAAGAAAATCAACTTATGTCGCGGTAGAGATTTTTATGTGCCGCGGCACACTGCTCTTTCATTTTTGTATGGGGCAATTTTAAGGCTTGTGCCGAGGTGGATAAAAAGTTGTGTCATGGGGTGCGTGTATTTTTGGAGAGTCCTAATTTTGTACAACTCTTACATCTATAAAATTTCTCTTATGTTTTCAACATTACATAGAATTTTTCACACAATTTGGGACAATTTTTCACTAAACTAAACTAGATTTTGGAGCTTTGTCATATCCTAGGGAGGTAAGAGAGGAACATCTAAGGAGACAAGAAGCCTTTGAAGATCAAAGTTAAAACTTTAAGGGAAGGAAATATCATCCAAGCCAATTGTGGTATTTAAATTTAGGTTACTTGTTGTTATTAAATATTTCTTCTTTTTTTCTCTCTAGAATGTATATTAAATTATATTTATCTATGAATATTAATCTAAACATGTTTCACTGAATTTAACTATGAATGTTTAGTTTTTGTTGTCATATTAGCTAGATTTATTTTGATATGTTTTAATAGTAAAATAAGTAAAGATTTCTTTTTGATTAAGAGTTTGTTTAGAGATTTATTTATGAATTTTTATGGGCCAATTTGATATTCATAAATAGATTGAAAAATCTAAGAATTTAGTTTTAGTAACATCACTTTGATTATATTTTGAAAAACTTACTCAAACCTTCAAATTGATGACCTAGTCATGACATTAGTTTGATTGGTATATTTTTTCTTATGTACAATTTGATTGCTAGTTGATATATCCGATCCGTAGGATATTGATTGTTCACTAAAGAAAATTACCCGATCCGTAAGAATTTTTGTAAGTAAAAGAAAAATCGATAATTTTGATTTATTAGATCGTTCATATTAATTCACCCCAATATTTTGATGCAAGTATTATCAACTAAGCTAAATATCTATAAATTATTTATTGATTATTAAAAACGTATTTAACTTAGTTTAAAATTTAAACAATAATTTTGTGACTTGTTCGTATGCTATCATAATTATTTGTTCATTGCCTTCACTGCTCGTGCTCTGTTTTTGATCTCACTTATAATTCTAATTAATTAATATTTTAGTAGCTTTAGGATTCTAACTAATTAGTGTTTTAATAGCTTTAAAAGTCTAATTAATTAGTGTTTTAGTAGTATTAGGACTCTAACCATTTAATATTTTAGTTATTATAGGATTCTAAATAAGTGTAAAAAGATTATTTAGAACCACTGCAATTTCTTGAGAGATCGACTTTGAAGATTTTCTTATCGCTTGCTACAAGTAATTCGTACACTTGCAGATACTATAATTTGCACATCAGTCATTTAGGTTTTGCAAGGTTGCAACATTGTGCATAGTTGAGATGCCTATGTGTTAGTCTGTCATGTGTCGACTTGGTTTATAAGGTTGCAACTTATATGCATGCTAGTTTCAGTAGTTGATCACATCATATGGTGATGGGGCTCCAAAGACGAGCTAGGATCTACTTAGATCACATTTACTGTAGAGACCATAGACGAGGGCTACTTAGGTGCAGTTAAGGCAAGTATTTTGACTCGTAGAGGTATTTACCTTAAGTAACCCATGGATGTTACTACATAAGAAGGGTACCCATGTGAATTTACCACGTTACATACTATGTTATGTATGCTCTAATGTAGTGAGAGTAAAATCTTACCAAATATGTTCCCACATAGGAGGTTTTAAAGTAATTGAAAATCCTTTATTAATTTCACTATATGTTTGCATGTTTCACATGTGTGCTTACTACTTTTCTATTGCATGTTGTGAGCTTATACAAAAGCTTGAGAGGCACATCATTATTAGTGTATCTATCGCAGATTGTTCTTTTCATCAGTTGGTTATTTACAAGGTATTTTGAATTAAACATGTTGTTATTGTTTATTTTGCTGTTCTATTTGCTAATTTCACATCTTGAGACTTACGTGACTGAATTAGAATAGAGCTCTCAAAAAGATTCCATAGGTTTGCATACCCCTTCTAAGTTATGGTTATCTATTTGAATTGGAAGTTTAATTTATATATGTGTAATTGTTCCAACGTATGAAACTTTTGATTATATTGTGAAGCGGCAATGTGGCTTTGAAGGCAACAAAATATCCTGTTCGGTGCCACCTAGAAGTGTTTCTTATACTATTTGGATTGAAATGTTGATGTGTAGACTATGTAAATTTTAGGGAAAGAGTAATGTAGACATCATGGCTTGTAAAATAATAATCTGGACTAGATTGCATCATTGTGGACTATATGGCCTGTTAGGTAGCAATCTAGATTATGTAATGTGCGAGGTGGTCTAACCAATACGAGTGGGCGCTAGTGCACTCCGAGCATTTGGAGGATGCCATAGGGAGTCCTCATTGATGAGAAATGGTATAGATCTAGTTGCTTGGGGAGGCAATTGTGGATGCGCCAAGAGTGTGTTATCCATTGTGTCAAGGTAGGTGTTAGTCAGAACTCTTCATCAATAAGAAAATTGAGCTCATTGTGGGCGTGCTGGTACTAGTGTAGGTTCTGTTTCTTGGGCAAGTTAGGGGAGCATAAGATGGACAAGTGGTTGGATAGCTAATTAGGTGGCTGGTTGGGCCTTTCGATTCTTAGATGAGGCTAGAGTTTCAAAACTTGTTGATCTTTTTATTCTTTTTAAAAGATTGAATAGTCTTTTTCAGTGCATCATTTTGGTGCACCTATTTTCGTACATATACCAAAAGTCGTTGAAAGTACAGTGGTTAAATTCCATTCATAATGAGGATCGAGCAACTTATTTGGCTATGCGAAGAACCGGTATTAAAAGTGGTGAAGCAAACTTGAATCAGTTTTGTGTTTGCTTTATAAATCGGACAAGTTTTTTCCTATTTTTGGCAGGATCGATTGACTGCAACCTCTATCAGCGTTGGGTGATAAGTGGGGCGTATGCAGCAGTTTTTGGTATCGATTGGTCCTCAAATTTTATTGGCAAGTTGATCGGTGCATGGGCTTTTCAATGGTTGTTTATGATTTTTGAAGCTATGCTCAAATATCTCTATGTGAATGAAGCCTTTTCGGCTGAGCGAAAGAAGATGTGTGGAACCCTTTTTGTGTTATGGGTCGTCAATGAAAGATTATGCTTATCTATTCAACGATCAATGAAGCTCCACTTGCTAAGGTGTCGAAAAATGAGTTGTCATTCAATGGTGGTTACCATGGGGCTACGACCTCTTTTTGGAACACAATTTCCATTCTTTTTTTTTTTCTTTTTCTTTTTCATGTTCTGATTGTGAAACTGGTTGGACGAACGAACAATATTTTTCTTAAGATTTTGTATAATGGATGGATGGACTGCTTTTTTCTAAAGACCTTACACAATGGTTAGATTAATAGAAAATATTTTTCTAAGGACATGTAGAATTATGAAGATCATGATGTATGTTCTTTTTAAAAATATTTTTTCCGATTCTAAGCTAGTATAACACGTCTTTCTTGCAAAAGGAGCTAGATGTTGATGTCAATTTTTGCCAACATCGGAATGAGATGTTCTTCTATTTTCTATCATCTTCCGATGAATTCATTAAGACCTTGGACCACCATATGGTAGTGTTCGTTAGCCCTTGCATGCTTAATTTAATATGAGTAGTCGTAGAGGAAAAAGGAAAGAAAGTGTTGTGAATATTCTTATAATTTATGTTATGTAAATTGTACAATGGTGAACATATAAAGGGATTATATTCTACGTTACATATCTCTCCATAATTAACTATTAACAATAATTGGGGATAATTATTGATCATTTACCTTTTTGCTTTTGATGACTCTAGATGTACATAACCCAATTGTCATTTCTACTAAATGGGACCATTCCTCTTTCAACATGTGGTGTGTACAAATTTACACAAAAAAATTATATTACTTGTTTTTTTAATAAATTATTTGGTAATTGTATTTTTTTTTAAGAATAATTATTTTAATGTTTTATTTTTGACATTATTATTTTTCATAAGTAATAAATAATTTATTTATAGTATTATATTTTTATTCTATAAAATTGCTAACAAGTTTGAAAAATCCTTAAGAACACCTCTATTCTACTAAGTGGTTTTGATGACCATGATTATAAATAAAATTTAAAAATAATTTTTATCATAATATAAATTATACATTAATATACATGATACTACTCAATTTACCCTTATTCATAAGTTATTCTATAATTAATTAATTATCATGTATTTTTAACTTTATATTTATTGATTAATTCACACGTAATTTGATACATATATTTAATTTAATTTAATTCAATTTAATTCAATGGTTAGAAAGTTAAGAAAGTAAACCAATCATGTCAATACTATTAGCCCTTAATTCAAGTGATAAATGAGAGTGTCTCAAATTTAAAGTAAGTGATGATGTGATACTTTAAAATCAATAAAATATAAAATTAATACAAATATTTTATTATAAAACTATAACTAATTAATGTTTAATAAATGTAGCAAATAATGACATTGTTAGGATATAATCTAAAAGTAATAAGTAATTAAATAATACCTCCATCGTAATCAACGGCTAAAACCTCTCCAATACAGCTTGCCAAAAAGTGAAACGGCCTCGTGGTCTACAATAGAAAATACTGTTACAACACTTTCCCATAAGAACATGTCCAAACCTAGACCACCATACCATACGTACGTAGTCGTAGACATAGAACAGCAAAAATCCAAACGGCCTGTGTCCTAATCCACATCAACCTTTCCTGCTTCTCACTTAACCATCGTCTTCTTCCTTTTTGAACCCTCTTTTCATCCCATTTCAATGGCCAATTATGATATTGCCTCACCTCTCCTCCGATCTTCTGGTCAGCCCGATTTAGTTCTAGAAGTCGACTTAGATAACCATCCACAACCAGGACCAACCCATCAGCGATCTTCAACCCAAACCCAAACCCACAATAACAATCACAATCACAATCACATTAACAAACACAATCAAGTTCTATATGATGGAGATGCCCATCAGGATTCTCGTAACCCATTTGAGTTTCTTGGATCAGATTGGCCTGTCATACCCAGTCCGAGCACGGTGGATCCATTTCTCAATCATACGGCTAAAATTGAAGGGATTTACGAGTTGGTGAAGATTGTGATTTGCTTACCCATTGCGTTGGCAAGACTCGTTCTTTTTGGAGTTTGTCTGTCGATTGGGTTTCTAGCTACCAAATTGGCTCTTCTAGGTTGGAAGGATAGAGAGAGTCCTATGCCTAAATGGAGGTGTAGGATTATGTGGGTCACTCGGATTTCTGCTCGCTGTATACTATTTTCTTTTGGGTAAGCTTCCTTCTTTATTTATGTTTTATTATGTGATACTAGTTCGGTTATTTTTGTTTAGTGAGAAAATGAGATCATTGATGACCTGAGAATCGAGTTTTTAGTTACTGGAGGATTCGTTTTAGTTGCTTACTTGCAGGAGGCCAAGCTGTGAGGAAATTATCCAAATGCAGTTTGTATGGAAATTAGAACATTTATTTCGTGGGCTTTGCTCTAGTAAATTTTGTTTTTGATTACTGTTTTCCTTTTCTTCTCTCTGTTTTTATTTATTTATTTACTTATTTATTTATTTATTTATTTTTGAGAAAGTTGATTTCAGTTATTTATTTTTGTGAACTTGATGTATAACATGATGAGATGCTTAGAAGTCCAAGCAAAACTTGGAATATGACATTTAAAACTGATGTCAAGATTGGCTCGTTTGGTCATGCGGGTCCTAGAAGCCAGTGCCTGTGTTCTGTCTTGTTGACTGATCATTGGGAAGAAAAAGTTGAGATGAGTTTATTAGAACTTATTGAAGTAGAATTTATTAGATTCAACTAGATTTAATGAACTCCTTAGAGTGAAAGAGTAATTAGGTCTGGCATGGGCTGCTGGAAATTTTGTCAACTTTTCTGTTTTTTTTTTTTGGTTCATCATTTGTGAAACATCCTTTGTTTGCTTGTCGGTTGATTTGAATTTATTCTTAAATTTTTAATTTTTCTGGTTATTTTTTCCTCTCCATTTGCAGCTACCATTGGATTAGGCGGAAAGGTAAACCTGCTCCCAGGGAAATGGCTCCAATTGTTGTGTCTAATCATGTATCATACATCGAACCTATTTTCTATTTTTATGAATTGTTTCCAACCATGGTAGCATCCGAGTCCCACGATTCCATACCTTTTGTTGGAACCATCATCAGGGCAATGCAGGTGACTTAGTGCTTCTTCACTCGGAAACCAAATTTTTTTAATTAGTAGCTCACTCTAACTTCTTTAGTTGCTGAGGTTTATATTCATTTTTTTCATGTTCGATCATCATTAAATGTTCTCAGGTGATATATGTTAATAGATTCTTGCCATCATCAAGGAAGCATGCTGTTAAAGAAATAAAGGTAGAAGGTTTCTGTAGAATCTGTCTGATATATTTGCATACATGTCATCAGGTGATTTTGTGTTTTCAGTTTCTTTCACAATTCCAGTAAAAAATACTCTAAAACCACAACTGTAATAATCTTTTAAGATAAACAATGAAGTTATTAAACTGATATATGTTTTACCGTAAATCTACTATGCAATTTTAGACACACATAATCCGGACTGTAAATAGCTCTTTGTCTGAAAAAGTTAATCTTATTGCACTGACTCAGTGACTTGTACGTGGGTTTCTACCTTGCTGATTTATTTACTTGGACACTTGGAAGTTGATTATATTTGCAGTTAATTGCAACAATATTGTGTTTCTTATATTGAACTGCTCTCTGACGTCTTTTTTATGTACACCTACATACCCTTTTTTACATTATTTGCTCTATACCAGACAAACATTCAGCTGACTCCATTGATGTGTCTCATCCCTTCCCACAGTTCATGCTGCAATATACATTTTGCTAGCTGAAGCAATTTTCAGTAGCATTGCTTAAGCCAGACAAAAAATATTCATTTAAATCTTAATAGTGGATGCCGTTACTCATCAAATGTAACTACCTGAAGTTTTCTATGTATCTTTATGAACTAAAAATAAATTATTTTTTATCAATCTATAAGCCATTTTGATACAGAAATCTCCTTTCAAGGATTTGAATACAGAGAAAGGCTTCTTGCGGTAGATTTCCTCGAGTTCTTTTATTTCCTGAGGGAACAACCACAAATGGACAGGTCCTTATTTCATTCCAACTTGGTGCTTTTATCCCTGGTTACCCAATCCAACCAGTAATAGTTCGCTATCCCCATGTGCACTTTGACCAATCCTGGTAGGGCATTATATTTATGTGGAAATTTTCTTTAGATTAGTCTTTCGATGGTATCATCTTTTTTAGCCTTATTTGTACTTCCACACTATTCAGGGGTCACATTTCTTTAGCAAAGCTCATGTTTAGAATGTTTACACAATTTCACAATTTTATGGAGGTATGTTCTCTGGTTAGTTGTTAATTCCTTGATTTGGGTATTTCATGGCCACTTCCATGAATTACATAGCTGTTAATTACTTGATTAGTTGTTCATTTTCTTCAAAATTAACAGGTAGAGTATCTTCCTCTTGTCTCACCCCTTGATTGTAAAACAGAAAGTGCTGTTCATTTTGCCAAAAGGGTATGTTTCTGCTTGTTATTGACTAGTAGATTTTAGTACTTTTGTTGCTTCAATATAACAACTTTTTAACTTTTCAGAATATTGTTGTTGGGAATTTTTAATTTTAAACTGTTGTAAGAAAATGAATGCCTTCTATATGCTCATGAGATAATGCCTTGCTATTCATTAAATAAAATGCTCTAGACCAAAAGTTTGTCTGTTTAACTTTAGAGCTCTTTTCTAATAATTCTCATTTGCTCTAACAAGTATGGAAATTGTTGGATAAGTTTGCTCACTTTTGCATTTTTGTGCTATATGTTGCATGTTAACACTTTCAACAAATATTTTCAGACTAGCCATACTATAGCAACTGCGTTAAATGTTGTACAAACATCTCATTCGTATGGAGACTTAATGCTGCTCACTAAAGCATCACATTGCAAACAGGTATTTGTATTGAATTCCTCAATTATCATTATCATGGAATTAGCAACCTTTCCTTGTTTATTCTAAATAACTAGATAAAGACCCACTTTAATCTATCCGTTCCATATTTCACAATGCATGCATATGAAGGACAGATAAGTCATAACAATAATTCCTTATCATTATAAAGTAATTTATTAATAAATACTTCAACTATGCTTTCTATATCATGAGTGTGTATCCCTTATGTTTTATATGTATCTCTTTGTTATGTTGGGCTGTTGGCATTTTAAATCCAGTACCATAATTACTTCAACATGCTTTGTAAGTGCTTTTTTTTTTTTTAAATTTTATTTTATGTTACCTGCAATTGTGCTAATCAATTATAGCTGACTTCTTGTTACCATGTTTTTGCAGGAGAAGCCCTCAGCTTATTTGGTTGAAATGGCTAAGGTGCAGTCAGTAAATCCATGCACTGTAGTGCTTCTAAACTGTTATTTTCTTTTAATTCTTCAAGATGATAATTTTATATTTGTGTATCCTTATTTTGAGAGTGCATTTTCTTTTATCAACCTTGTTTGTCTGACAAAGTATGTTTTCTTGTTCATGTACTCTTGCAATTCTAGTAATTATTATCTCAGCTCCTATCATGTGTCTTACCCCTTTAATTTCTTTACATTCTGCCTAAATTTTTCAACTATTGACACAAAATTCGTAAGTGCACGGGTCGTGTACAAGTGATAAGTATTTTTAGAACTAGTGTTGAACCTACGAGGATTGATTATTTAGTAATTTGAGCACCGAAATTGGATCACGTACAATACTATTTGAATTAACGAAATATTGTTCAAAATAAAATAAAATAAAATAAATCTAAATTAATTAATTACACTAATTAAAATGATTGAAAAAAATAAGATATTGAGTTCCTAAGATTACAACTTTTCCTAATTTATTCACTCAGGTGCTTAATGTTTCTAACACATTTGAAATACAAAATTAAATACAAGCAACATGAAATTATATTTAGTCTTCACATCACAACTATATTCAAAATTGCTACCTATGTTTATTAGTCAAACTCTCTAATTTAATTGCAATCCACATATCTATGGTCATTGCAATTTAAATCCTAAAATACTAACACTTATGTCCATGGCCATTAAGATCCTAGAATTTATTAAGCACAAGAATTTATTAAGACTACATACTATTCATGGGTATTTCCAACCTCATGCAAATATGTCATTTTATCATGGTCATAACACATATCATTATTTCAAATGCACACATGTCATCAAATTAATCCAATTAGTGATAAATTAATTAGGAGTAATAAGCATAGAGTAAAACAAACAATTCATATACATACAAATATATTATAGCATCCAACATTAAATAAATGGGTTTTATTGAAATCCTAGAATTAGAAACTACTCCATAAATATTTATGCACAAAATCTTAGAGAAAATAACATTAAAAATACAAAAGCAACAAAAAGAGAAAAAGGAAAAGAAGAAATCGAAAAGAGTTTGTCAAATCCTATGCTCCAGGTGCTAATTTTGCTCTTTTTCTCTCTAAAATTTCCATGAAATTTGTAGAGAATTTCTCTTTATTTAGCCTCTAATACCTAGAAATGGGATTGCTCTTAGGTTTAAAATGACAAAATTTGTGTAAAAATTCAGATCAGATTGTGACCGTTGGATTAAATGGAACGAATGCATTAGATTGGGACATATGGCGCTAAAAAATGACAAAGCTGAGGCTGAGACACGTGGCGTGTGTTGAATGGAGGACGCGAATTGCTGAGAATTCAAAGGATGACGTGGCAAATTTTGATTTATATGCAAGAATTGCGGACTGCACGGCTGGATGATATGGCGTGACACGTGTCTTTGTTTAATTCGATACCTCTAGTTGATAAGGATTACTGAGCTAGCAGACACTTGGCATGTAATGAGAGGCGGACGAAACTCGGAATGAATGCAGAGCTGATACCTAGCTGAGCTACTGAGCTGGCTTCTTCGACATATGGCTCTCGATGATTGGCTGATTTTTCTTGCGTGTTGTCCAGATGTCTTCCACGTGGCATAATCTGTCTAAGTACATCCCGAATACTTCTATATATATACATCCATTTGCGTTAAAAATTCCATAAAAAGTTTTAAAAAGTTATATTTTTATCCCCTTTTCACCATTTACCCAAAATTTTTATATTTTAAGCTAAAAAAAACTATTTATTTAATAAACAAAAATATTAAATTAAAAAGTACAATGATCACTCTATTTTCATAGAGTTATCAAACTCCCAAACTTAACATTTTGTTTGCCCTCAAGTAAAACAGAACATTAAAATACCTAAGAAATCATGAATAAAAAATAATAATAATGAATATAATGATTAATGGACATGCAAGTTGCGTACTTCCCAACAACCTTTTCTTATGATATTCCGATAACCCAATTTTTATCTTTATCTTTATCCTTATCCTTTCTCCCGTGTGCTGATTCATATGAAAGGGGTAAGATTAGATAGAATTCTATTTAATCCTCTCCTCATTTGAGTCAAACTCTTGAAGACCGGCGACTAACTATTTCTAATTCTATTTATAAATAGTCTATATTAGCTATCTTATTAGTTTAGTCTAGTTCACTTAAAGCTGAAGTTGAATTAAGCATCGGCGAACATTACAACACTATAGCGTTATGTACATCTGAGAGCTTACAAAAACCCTTGATTAAGAGGTTGGGCCTTATCGTGTGCAACCCCACCCAGTTAAAGAAAAAGAGTGGGATCAACAAGAGTTTCTTAAAGGTTGTACATTGTACATGACTCAAGGATACACATAAACATTGACTAAGTATGAAAATTCAATCAAGTCATGCTCCATTCTCAATTGATCATCCCGTGTGTTTGTGATATGCTTTTTATTATTTTAATAGCATGAAAGTTAGATAAATTCATGCAAATATGCAATGCAAGTAGGATCTCAAACATAAAACATGGACAAGTCTCATAGGTTTGCTTTTCATGCCTTTATCAACTAATGTTGACACACACATCCTATGATCATTAGGACTTTATTAAGTTTATAATGTAAGTTTAAGGCGAGGGTAGAAAATTGGATACAATTTAAGTTCAAATCACACATTTAGCACATTTTTTTCTTCTAAAATCACAAACTTTCAGACATCAAGTGCACCAAACTTATTTTCTTCTTTGATTACCATACAAAAACTTTTTTTATTTTTATTGAATTACTATAACCCCAAACATATCACTTTTTATCAAAAAAAATTTCGTTTTTTTTTATATCAACTCTTACATCATATTACACTTCAAAATATATATATAAATAAAATCAATTGCTAAAGATGTGAGGATAAAGTAGGAAGATATTTTAAGTTAAGTGAAATGTAGTTGCCAAAGAAAATGTCAATATTAGGCTCAAAGTGGGTGATTAAGGATGCATATGTACGTGGTAGGTAAGAAAGGATCAATCAATCCAAAAATGGCCTAAATCACCTCCCTAGCATTGTGTCGTCTAGGATTTTGCCTCAAGAGACGATCAAATAAATTCGAAGACTTGTGAGACTAAAATATGCATTATTCACACGAACCTTTCGAAACATGCATATTAATCAATAATTAAGGCATTGTGCTCAAGCATGAAATATCACAATAAAAAATAGAACTTACAACAAGAACAAATCCATACTACTAGTCAACATCCATGCTTTTTCAAATAATCATTCTCAAAACAATCATGGTTATTATCATTGGAACTAAAAATCAATCAACAAGGCAAGCACATAAAATCACATATTTCACATTTTAAAATCATGCTTTCAGAATAACATAATAAACTAAACTAAGTTATCAAAGGAATTAAGGTATTTTCACCCCAAACTTAACATGCACATTGTCCATAATATGCAAAATATTAAAAAAATAGTAACTAAAGGATGAGAAAGCTCTCATAATTGATGCTATTTTTGTTGACTTGATAGGCTTGATGTAGTATCAACTTCCTTTTTTATTAGCATCTACAAAACTAAAAACATACTAATTAATAAATAATATAAATACATTATATATATATATATATATATTAAAGTAACTAAAATTTAAATGACTTGGATTGCCTCTTAAGAAGCGTCACATTTTTAGTCATTGACTAGACTTTCCACCATTTGTCAAGATGGATAATACATAAAGTATTCCATGAATAACCATTTTATGGTTTTCTTGGAGGTAGGATCATGGTCTCCAAATTTGTTCATAGGGTCCCAAACCCACATTCTTGCGATTGAGGCTTCATGACCCTTTTTTAGAAATTAGAAACCTCCAATTCCAACACATAACCCAATGGCTTTATCAAAAGGATCGGTTAAGAACTATCATAATGCAAGTGATTTTCATATCTAAGAAGGATATCTCTTCAAGGGTAACCAGCTCTGCGTACCTAAAACTTCACTAAGAGATCAACTCATCAAAGAATTTCATGAAGGAGGCCTAGCAGCTCATGCTGGCAAAGACAAAACCATTAGTCTCTTAGAGGAAAGGTATTATTGGCCTCAACTCAAGAAGGATGTCTCTAAGCACGTTCAACGATGCCACGTCTGTCAAAGTCCAAAGGGAGGTTCCTCTAACGCTGGCCTCTATACTCCATTACCAATCCCTCACTTTGTTTGGGAAGACAACATGGATTTTATCATGGGACTTCCAGCCATTCAAAAGAAAGCTAACTTTATAATAGTCGTGGTTGACAGATTCTCCAAAATGGTGCACTTAATTCCATGTAAAAAGGTTAATGATGCCAGCCACAGAGCATCACTTTTCTTTAGAGAAGTTGTGAGATTACATGGGGTTCCTTAATCTATCACATTTGACAGAGATGGCAAGTTTGTCAGCCCACTTCTGGAAGGAGCTTTGTAAACGTTTTGGCACTTTGAATTTTTCTAGTGCATATCACCCATAGTGAACAAACTGAAGTAATGAATCCCTTCCACAGATTGAATTTGCTTTGAATAGTATTGTGAACAGAACTAATGGAGTTGGCTCATTTTCTGTGGTGTACTAAGCAGTCCAATTGTTCAGCTGATCTTTTACATATTTCTCATCCTATTAGTAAATATGCTTCTTCTCAGGTTAAGAACTACACACAGTTCCATGAACACATCCAAGCCCATATTCAACAAATGAATGATTAGTACAAGACTAATGCAGATAACAGGCGTAAACACCAGGTATTTGATGTTGGTGACTTGGTTATGATATATCTTAATAAGCATCGCCTTTCTTATGGGTGTGTTAAATTACATAATCGAAAATATGGGCCTTTTCCAATTGAACAGAAGATCAATGACAACTTCTATGTTGTAGGACTTCCTTTGGATTGGCAGATTTCCCACACTTTCAATGTTGCTGATATTAGTCCTTATCACCCTCCTAATGATTTCAACACCTCCGTTTTGAATTCTGAGACAAATTGATACGAACCTGACCCCCTTTCGAAGACGGCCCGACACGAGCCTAGAGCCGTGCCTTGAGAAGGGCCTCAAGATAGTGCAAAATGGCATGCAACATAAAAAACAAGCATGCAAGCACAATGGAAGAGGAGAAGACAAGTGCAAGTGGCAAATTCCAAAAATTGGAGCTGCGCCACGGCATGGATTTTGTGCGCTGCGGCGAGGAGGTTTCTGCATTGGACGTTGGAATTGTCACACAAGCGCGCCGCGGCATGGATTTGGGCGCCGCGGCACAGGGCGTTCTGTTTTGAATCGAAGGCAATTTGCGCGCCGCGGCACGAGAATGTGGCGCCGCAGCGAGGAGGTTTTTGTTTTGGGACGAAGTTGTATGCGCGCCGGGGCATGAGATTCCATGCGCCGCGGCATGACGAGGACAGGGCGAGACGTGCGCGCGCTGACATGCCAGACCTGCGAGCTGACACGGACAAGCGCGCCCGACAGCCAGACCTGCGCGCAGATCCTGAATGTGCGCGCCGCGGCATGAACATTTGTGCGCCGCGGCATGGCTACGTGTGTGGCAAACAGAACAGGGCGCGCTGCGGCATGAATATTTCCCCGCCGCGGCTAGGATTCAAATTGTTGTAATTTTGGGCCATTGGATCCAAATCAATGGCTAGGATCTCTTGTGACATTTTTTAGGTTTTCATTTGTATCTATATATATGTATAGCAGCTGCCATTGTAAGATATACACATTAGACATGAATTTTCATCAATGAAAAATATTTTGAAGTGATTTCAAAATTTGAGAGCACAAGTGCTTCTCTTGTTCTATCAAGAAACTTATGAAAGGAACTAGCAACCCTTTGTGGCGTTTCGCTTTGTCTCGGCTCGTGGTGCGTATATCCATGTGTGGAGGTGAGTTCTTGCTACCATAGTCTAGCGTTTTCTCGTAGAATCTGCGTGCTAAGATTGGTGTCGGGTTTCTGTCCGTATTTCTTGTGGTTGCCAAACCGCGTGATTTGGAGGTCATAGGAGTCGTGGCGAGCGGTTCGCATCACAAATTCTTTTGAAGAATGGGAGACTAATGCAGGAATTAATCTTGTTTAGAAGTTATGTTTTACTTTACCTTTATTTCCATTGTCTTTTCCACGTTTGTATTGTTGTTCTTTAAAGTTTTGTCGTTAGTAATGAGTATTCTCATTTGATTTAGAATCATTATTTTTCACATATATAGCTCTTATACACACTAAAGGAATTAAGAGGAACATAAAAACATAGTTATGAGAATTTAGAAACTAGATGTTTAGATCATGTCAAGTAGAGAAAGGTAGAAACAATATCAAGAACGTATGTAGGTACTGAATGAAAATTACTTGATTGAATCAACTAAGAGTAAAGTACATAATTTATATTAACTTTGTAGCAAAATATCTTCTAACTAATTGCACTATGACCACTAACATTACACGTATACAAATTAAATTGACTTTAGTATTCCCATCAAACTGAGGGTCTGAGCATGACACTAAGTTTGCTTCTAAAAGTAGCTTCAAACTATATAGAAGCTAATGGTGTAACATGTCTCACTTTCAACCATAATACTACAATTTGTTCTCTAACAAAATGTAGATCTATTGATTTTCGTTAGGATTTTCTGCAATATACTTACCTGAAATACATTATGATGTAGGGGAAGCAAATAACACAAAATCACAACAAATTAGAAAAGAGCTCGTCGGCTCAATTTCATTGAAGGAAAACTTAAGCTTCAGAGAAGCAATTCAAAAATAACAGAATATTCATAAACAGACTCACGCATTACCTTACCCTTCGCTATATGTTAAGGTTTGTTATTCAAAACGCGAACCAACACAACTAGTAGGCTTGCGTTTTGAACAACGGAACCCAATTAGTGATCAATTAATTAGGAGTAATAAACATAGAGTAAAACAAACAATTCATAAACATATGAATATATTAAAATAAAAATATAGCATCCAACATTAAATAAATGGATTCTATTGGAATATCGAGTTAGAAATTACTCCATAAATATTTATGCACAAAATCTTAGAGAAAATAACATTAAAAATACAAAAGAAACAAAACGAGAAAAAGGAAAAGAAGAAACCCAAAAGAGTTGGTCAAATCCTATGCTCAAAGTGCTCATTTTGCTCCATTTTTGCTCTTTTTCTCTCTAAAATCTCCATGAAAGTTGTAGAGAATTTCTTTCTCTATCTAGTCTCCAATACCTAAACATGGGGTTGCTTTTAGGTTTAAAATGATAAAATTTGTGTAAAAATTTAGATCAAATCGTGACCGTTGGATTAAATGGAACGAATGCATCAGATTGGGACATGTGGCGTTGAAAAATGACAAAGCTGAGACTGAGACACGTGGCGCGCGCTGAATGGATGAAGTGGATTGCTGAGGATTCAAAGGATGACGTGGCAAATTCTAATTCATACGCAAGAAATGCGGACCGCATGGCTGGATGATATGGCGCGACACGTGTCTTCGTTCAATTCGATACCGCACGTTGATAAGGTTTATTGAGCTGGCAAATACGTGGCATGCGATGATAGGCGGACGAAACTAAAAGTGAACATGGAGCTGACGCCTGGCAGAGCTACTGAGCTGGCTTCTTCGACATGCGGCTCTCGATGATTGGCTGATTTTGCTTGCGTGTCGTCCAAATGTCTTCCACGTGGCATAATCTGTCTAACTACATCCCGAATACTTCTATATAGATACATCCATCTGCGTTAAAAATTCATTAAAAAATCCCAAAAAATTCTTAAAAATTATATTTTTATCCCCTTTTCGCTATTTACCCAAATTTTCTAAATTTTTATATTTTAAGTAAAAAAAATATATTTATTTAATAAAACAAACAAATATTAAGTTAAAAATTATAATGGTCACTCTATTTTTGTAGAGTTATCAACTATGCTTTAAAGATGTGCAAGTTTAATGTCTAAGCTTAAAGATGGTTGTGAGAGAGTGTGTGTCTGTGTTTTTTTTGTTAACAGTGTGTATGTTTTGTCTTAGGTATCCTAATGTTATGGTCAGCGAACAGCTTGTAATGGTAGAAAGTGAAAGCTAAATGAAATATTTTATTTCACTCACAAATTTGGTGCCAAATGTTTTGAGTAATGACATTGCACTTGGGATCAAATTACCTACTTTAATGTTCTGCAATTTGGAAAGTTATTTATCGCCTAGTGTTCATGGACAACTTTATGTTCTGATGCATTTGCCTCTCACAATAATTCCATGTTATATATTTCTTACTTCTACCAATGCAGTGATATCTTAATAATTTCTGAAGTATTTTATTGTTGAATGGTTGCCTTTTTTGTTATACATTACCTTTAATAATTTCTTATACTAATATGACCTGAAAGTCAAAGATGGGTTTCTCTTTTTGGTTTTTAGGTACACCATATTAGTAGCTCCGAAGCTGTGGATTTACTAGAGAAGTTTCTCTATATGAATCCTGATAAGAGGTATGATTGAAATGTTTCATAATTAATTTATAAGTTTTGCCTTTAGTTGTAAACAATTTGGTGTAGCGAGTTGTGAAGACTTATTATCGTTTACTTTACTTATTGTGTCATTTGTTATTTCTTTTCCTAAAGCTTATGCTTAGGGCTAGAGCTATTAGTTTCTTATTGTATTTTGTTATCTAGTGTGACGTGGCTTGTGGGCTCTTAGAGGACACATGGCCTTAGCATGGTTTATATAGGCTAGAGATAGTGGAAGAGGGGAGTTAGTTGATGAATGTTTGTTGATTGTTGTTTAAGAAAGTTAATCTCTGTAATTTGTTCTTAAAGATTTAATCTAAAGTTTATTATTCCTTTTAGGGTGTTTTATCTCTACCTTACAGGCTTCTATGCTACAATTTCTTTTCGTTAGGCAACATTTTGATTTTTAGGGTGCTTTGCATGGTATTGAGTTCTATATCTGCCTTTTCTGTGGCATGATTGGTCATTTCATCCCTTTAGATTTAAAGGACACAGAAGGCTTCTCATAGCTTTTCCCATGATATTATTTTTTCTCAAGTACAAATGCCACACTCTTGATAGTGAAGCTCCCCCCAACTCGACTAGTGAACAAATACCTAATTACATTGCTCATTAAGTACATACCTATCTACCCAAGTTTGTTCGTTCTATTGTTGAGTTGCTAGCAGTTTTCTGAATAAGTTCTTGATTGCTACCTCTGTTTTCTTAGATAGAACTCCTCTTATTCTATTTGAACTACTTGCTCTAGATTTTATGCATATAAGATGTCATGTGTATTTGAATGCCAGAGATTCCCGACAAATAGGAAAAAGAGGAGGGATAGGAAGGGAGTACAGAGCATGAATGTAGTCTTTCCTTTAATTTAATAACATGGCTAAATTGCTTAATCAAACTAAATATAATGATTTCTATATTTTTTTTGGTCCTTTCCTAGTCATGTACTTTGATTCTTAATTCTTTTATCATCTAAATTATGATAGTTAACTAAATTTTTATTTTAATCTTCAATTTCTTTATAGCTATGCATTTTTTTTTTTTTTTTTTCCAGTATTTGAATATTTGAATTTTGTGTTTAAGCATTTTCATTTATGGAAGTTTAAACTCATTTTATCTTACATATAGTGGTCGAGTTAAATATCATGATTTTGTAAAGGTCCTGCGGCTCAAGCATTGTACTTTATCCGAAGAGGTTAGTCTGTTACTTAACATTAAATTGCTTTTCTAGACCTTGGCCATAACTTTCTACAAAAATATTGATACTTTGTTAACCATTGTATTATAAAATTATTCCAAGTCATTCTGGGAGTACATAAGTTGTTACTCTTCCGGAATAAAGTTTGTGGGATGAATGATCTTCAAGTTTGGTGTTTCATTATATATATATAGATTTAAAAAAGGAATTTGGTGGATAAAGCTTGAATAAATGCTTTTAATCTTGGCAAAACTCACAAAATAGGATCAAGTTATATCAATATTCACAATCTGTTTTGAGTTGGTCTTATTTCAAAATATGTTTCGGTCACTATTCATGTTATTGTTTACTTTTTTATTCTTCACTTCCACACAATTGACACGTACCCATATGTAAATTCCACACTCATGATGTGTTACAACTTTGTGTGGAATTTTTCCACGGATATGTGAAAGTTCTACACACCCTCATTTAACTTCCTTATTTCACACGAGAATGTGAAAATTCTACACGCCTCAATTCTATATTAAAAATTCGCTTAATTCGTCCTTTTATAAAATATGCTAAAACTGGACCCAAAAGGCATGATTTTCATTTAATCTATCATTTATGTTAAAAGAAAATTATCTTGTTCCTCTGTCTTTTCTCTTTAAAAGCAAGACAATTTGTAGGCTTTACTTGCTAGTTTCATTGTTCACTGCCTCGCTCCTTGTAATTGTTAAAGATAGAGGAGCAGGTCTCTTTCTCTTCTTGATTTGTCACAGATACATGCTTGAATGCTATATCTATATGCATATTTGATAAAATATATTTGTTCTATTATATATCTTATTGGTCCAATCTTTTCTCTGTTTGTAGTTCATAAATAATTTTTGTTGTTGTAGATATTTGCGTTCATTGATGTTGACTACAGTGGATCAGTCACATTTAAGCAGGTAATCATCAATTTCCCTTGTGTATCTTTTTATTTTATTAGGGAAATGGATGTGATAGTATTCTGCTTTTGGAAATTAGTAGTATTGCCTGACTGCAGCGACTGTGAGAGAGGAGCCTCATGTCAAATGAGATCTACAATGACGTACATGGTTAATTTTTTTGTTCTTACTGGTTATTGAAAAGCCATTTATTAAACAATCAAAAACTTCTGCAACCTAGTCAGTTTTGATAGGGGGACCTCTTGTGATGTTAGTTGTTTTCGGCACGCGGATTTGAACAATGGGTCAAACATTTTTCTTCTTTTCTTTCTCAAGGACCATACATTCCTCCACATAACTGCTCTACTTTGTTTCTTTCAGTTCTTATTTAGGGTAGCGAATCTCATGAAGCAGCCATTTTTCCGGAAAGCTTGTGAATTAGCCTTTGCCAGATGTAGTGCTGGAGAGAATCAGTACATTTCTGAGCAAGAAGTAAAGTTAACACTGAAATTTTATTTATGGGAATTCTTCTATACATTTAACTGCAAAAATTTAACATCCATGTTATTTCTTGTTTTTTGACCAGTTATCTTCATGCATCAGGCTCGCAATTGCAAACTTTAACGAGAGTGAGGTAAGGGCTGCTCTGAGCTGTGTTACTGAGCTCCCCCCTTACATATAACCTTCCACTTTGACTATTAAATCATGACTTTTTGTCACGTTGTGGTGTCACAGATGCATGAGATGTTTAATCTATTTGATACCGATAGGGATGGGAGAATCAGCAAGGATGAGTTTTTAGTCTGTCTGCGGCAGAATCCTATCTTGATTGCACTTTTCTCTCCATGTTTTCAGCATCAGAATCTGTTAGAAAATGGTAAGAGGATGGAGGAGATTCTGTAGTGGGTTGCTTTGTAATGCCTTTGTGAGCTAGTAGTTGTTTGTGTGATAGTTGGATTTTATTTCTTTGGAAGGAGGAGAATAGAGTGGTTTACAATCATCTGATCTGGGGCATCTGATTTTTTTTTTGAAGCTTGGCCCCAAAAGTTTCCTGTTCTAGCTTCCATGAGAGATTGCCTTTTTGGTATGTCAGTTTTTAGAGTTATTTTCTTGGAATATGATCTATTTCAGCTCCTGAAAGGTCTTTTAATGTAAGCATTAGTTACTAAACTATTATGTTTGAAATAGAAAAAATTCTAATTTAAGTGGAAATATTCTAATTGTTTTGTTTGTCATTTTCTTTGCAAAGTTTCTGCATTTTTTTTGTCCTTACGGTTTACGCGTTCTTGGTTGATTTAGTGTTTGTTGAATCTTGAAAAGGTCATAAATTGAAATATAGTCGTATCACAAAGTGTTTTGGAAAAAAAAAATAAGATCATTCGTGTTTAAATTATATATTCACTTTAAGAAAAAAATATTGTTATATCATATTTTTTTAACGTTATCCAATTAGTTGCCGTTTAAGTTGATTTGTTGTAATTTAGGCTTGTTAACGTTGTCTATTTAGACATTATTTAATATTATTGGGTGTTATTTTTGTTATTTTAAGTTTTATAGGTATTATTTTTGCTAATTTCTCAATAGTTGCGATCTATTCTGCTGTCTTCCATTGGGTATTCGAGTTCAGGTGGAGTTGAAGTTCCTCCGTTCCAGAAGCAACTTTGTGATATAGGGTGGTCTGTAGCTCCAGCTGAAAGTTAATGGAAAATTTTATATATGTTATAGAATTTGTCACCAGTAAAATTTTAACACATAATTAAATAAATATAAAAAATTGGAACCTTACATGTACATATTTGAACCTTAAATGTATGCATTTTATTTGCATCAAAACGTATCAACTTATAATATTGTGCAACTCAAAAATAGTTTTTTTTTTTTTTTTTAAAACAAGCGGTATTAGATATGATTTCACGTTTGATTCATTGAATGTAATCGTAATCATAATGAAATATAATATAAAGAAAATAGTATTACTATTACAGTGTTTGGTTTATCCACTGTAATAAAAAAAGGAATCAGTATTACAGTGTTTGATTTGACTACTGTAATGGAATGAAAAATACAATAATATTATATTAATATTTCCATGTTCAATGATGTTTAAATAATTTTATTTTATTATTATTTCTTAAATTAAATAAAATATATTTTTTAAAATTCAATAATTCAGCAAAAAAAATTTAATCATAACAAAACAAAAAAAAATTCAGCATATATAATTTCAGCAATTTATAATAACAATTAATAAAATTTAATCATAACAATTTCAGCAAAAAAATCACAATTTCAACCAAAAAATAAAAATAAAAATGGACGACGAGAGCTGGAATGGCTGGACAGCACACAGAGAGGTTGAATTCCATGGATGGTTGGATGGCGCACGGAGGACGTCGAAAGCAATGGATAGCTGGATGCTGGATGGCTAGATAACTGGACAACTGGACGGAGGCAAGGGCTGGACGCTAAGAGGCAGAGGTGAGGCGTGACAGAACGTGAGATCACGGCCCACGGAGGACCTCAAACACGTTGGACGACTGGAAGCTGGATGACTGGACGGCTGGACGGAGGTAGAGGTTGGACGGATGGCTGAACGCGAGAGGCAGAGGTGCACGGATGCGAGAGGCAGAGGCAGAGGCAGGTTATGTAATGTAATTACTTTTCCTTATATTGGGTTGTGTAATGACTTTTCTTTCTCTTTATGTAATTGATTACATTACATTACATATATTTAACACAATCAAATATTGTAATGTACATAATCAATTACATTCCCTTTTTCATTACATGTATATTAGGTCTTATGTCGGATTACTTGTTGAATCATAATCCAAAAATAGTTCAAATTCTTAAGGATTGGTCAATTCTTAGTAATAAAAATTCAATTTATTTTTTCATTTATTTCGTCAAAATTTCTCATAATATTTTAGGGTCCAATATTAGCATTATTTGATTGGACCAAAAAAAAAAAAAGGCATTATTTGAGATTATATTACATAATATTATTTTAATATATATATTTTTTTACTGTAATAGGCATAAAACATTTAGACATACTTTAGCACCTTAATTTTTTTTTGCTGCGTCTGCCTTAATACATCTCAACAAATTTCAGCAAAATAATGGGTTAAAAAAGGGAATTAAAGCTCGTATGGCTTACTAATTAGTGATTATTAAAACATAAATTGTGACATTGCCACATTAGCAATGTCAACGGGTCGTGCCTAGCAGCCGTTATTTAAGGATCGTATAACTATTTTTAGTAATTTTATTTATCGCTAATGGGGCAAGCAAAACCACTTGGATGGATTTTAGATTTATGATGCATTAGTAATATTGAGGGGTGTAGTGGTATTTTCAAGGTTTTTCAACTATTTTTGTGTTTTTGCAATGCAATAAAGATTTATTTTCAGAAGAAAAAAAAGACGGGCAGTAAACATTCACTATTCAAAAATCCGGTAAATTTCTTTTATTTTACTTCTTGTTTAATTGTGGCACGGAAGAGAATATCAACATGGGTGAAAATGTAAAGACATTAATTTTACATTATCAATATTAATGGATATTTGAAAAAAAAAAAAGTAATGAAAAATTGTGAAAATTATAACTATTTTTAAATTTTTTATAAATCTTTTAAAACTATTAAAACTAATTAAATTAATTTTTAATTGAAACATTATTTTTTTATAACTCAAATAGAACATATAATACAAATATAATATATTGAAATAAATTTATATTTCATAATATCTGTACAAATTATATTGAAATTAAAAAATGTGAACAATACTAATACAATTTAAAAAAAAAAAAAAGAATTATGTAAATTAAAAATAGAAAATAACATGAGAGATGATGAAAAGATGATTGAAAAAATAAATATAACTAAATATGTACAAATATATTACAATTTAATGATTTATATATAAATATAATTTTTTTTTGAGGAAACTAATATTAATTATCCCTTACATAACTATTGCCTTATGTATAATATAAATAATAAGTTAGTTACATTTTAGGCCTGAAACGTATGAGCATTATAACAAATATACCCATTGCAACCACACTCATAATCTTATTATAGTTACACATTTATAGACATTTAATAACTTTCATCAAGTGAGTTAACAAAATTATCACATGTGCCATCCATGTGAGCATATTTGAGGGTAATGTTTGCAAGGCCGTCTTGCCAGTCTTCTAGGGCCCCGATCATATATATATATATATTTATTTATTTATTTTTCAATTAAAATAAAATAAAAATAAAATTTGTTTTTTCTTTTATTATTTTTCATTAAATCTTAACATAACATGAAAGCACTAACAAACAATATTATTACACAATTAAAATATATTATTTATAACTAATTACAATTTATGACTAATTATTTTATAAATTTAAATTTATATTATTTTTTATTGATATAAACAATTTACTTGAAAAAAAGTTTCTATGTTTGTAATTATGTCAACCAACATGAAAATACGAATACGATAAGACACAAACCTAACATACAAGTTCGACACAACATAATTGTCCAGCCTAATCTAATCTACTAAACAAAAAATATGAGCATTTCTAAGTAACATATGTCTATACCTACTTGTTGGATATGATTCATGTCCCAGCATTGTTTCCTATACACGTGATCTGCATGTTACTAGTAAACCACGTTGGAAGAGATGATATTGTAGTGTGTCATATTCTCTCCAATGCTTAAGTTAGATTATTTAGAGAGTAATTAAGATTAAAGAGAATTTGAGGGTTTAGGAGAAAGTGAGCTATGGGCTCTAGCTTTCATATGTGTACCTTTTCAGAATATGAGGCCCTATTTAAAGGGTTTGGAAGGACGACATTTTGGTAAATAACATGCATTAATTAATATTTATATTATTTAATAATAATATAAATATCTTAAGAATACAAATTATTTAATAAAGATTTACTTGATTATGCACTGACAATACCATTTGAATTTTCAACTACTGATGGACTAATCAAATGGTGCCATGTATACCTGGTTTATTTTATACCCAACACAAGCCCCCTAGGCTGTTTTGGTACGGTAGGTGGTCTAGATGGGGTATGGTGGCTCAGGGACTGTTGGATTTGAGACGTCTTGACTGAGATGAGCAGTTGATATCCAAAATATCTTTATATCATAATGTCCTCATGGTTATAAGCTTTTCAACGCCTATTTTTAGGCCGCAATTTGAGTCTTGATTTGATAGTTATGAGAGGCCAAAGTTTGAGAAAAAAGTTAACTACTAGTATGCGGGTTTGAATTCCCATAAGAGTTTGACTTGAGCATGATTCTCCAAAATCTCTTCCTTATCTGATTCCTTAGATCCCTATTTGATGGGTGGTTGACATTAAACCAACCAGTCTATTTAAAGACCTGGTCACTCTCAACCAATTCACTTTAGGATCCTAAGGTTAGAGCTTTGGGAGAAAGAGTTTTGGAAACAACATTTGACTCCACTCTAGCAAGATAAGTGGATTAAAACTTACTTTTTTACCTTTTTTTCTTCAATTTGCTTTGAACATATGCATGGACTTAGGAATTAGGTAGAACAACATGGACCCTTAGAATTTTTTTTTCCTTTACTTTGATCTAACTTGGTAGACTAGGAAGATTTCTGAAGGGTTTTGCAAATTTTTTTTTTTTGTGTAAGCTAGGAGATAATTGTTCCAAGGGAATATTATTGACTTGGTACCCTAGGAACTCATGACTAGCATGAGAGCATACATTCACTTCCAAAAACCATAGCATAGGAGCAAATTTAACATGGCATATTGGCATGTTGAAAATATTGGAAGTGGTATAGGAAACACAGGTGGGAGCGAGACACAACAAGGAGGTCAAAACTTGAGGGTCCCGCAATCAGATCAAGACAAGACCAGAGAGGTAGCATTGGGATGAGGGCACGGAGCACCGATAGGGGGAGGTTGATCAGTCGACAAACCGATTGGCCAACTATTGATCTGTACTATTGGGTGGACCAGCGTTGGGTCTAGTCGGTGACCTCTATCTTGACGACTCAAACAATAATTTGGGTCCTCTTTCTAATTTTTCTCCCTCTTTTGGCCACACTATTTTTGTTGAGGCTCTGTGTTCCATTTTTGGTAGAGATGCTTTGAATGAGATCCAAATGTTAACTCGGTGTCCGACTTGGGTTATGAAGTTGACTCTTTGGTGCCCTTTACAACCAAAATTTTTGTGTATAGGCGGAGGGAGTTATTTGAGATCCTTGACTCCATTGGTATAATTCTTCCTGGCAATGGCATCATCCTAGTAGACCCCTTCTTGGAAGGATCGCCATATTTACTGATCAGATGTTTGTCGATCTTTGACTCCTGTTCCTACTGGTGTGACGATTTCTTTGTAGGATAAGGGTGCCTCCTGGATAGGTCCCCCCAATCCTTGGAAGATCTTACTATCCTGTTATGTATTGTGGAAGGAAGAAGGTAGAGAAATGAGCCTTGCTAAATTCAAGTCCCTCTATTATCCACATGATGTGGGTAGAGGCTGGTTTGGCGTTAGGCCCTATTTTGGTTGCAAGTTGATCCTCAAATAGCCCAAGTCCAACAAGGGTTGAAGGAATTTCTAGTTCATTGTTGTTGTGGCCTATGATGTGGCTTGTCTTGATTGGGCTCTACACCTACATAGTTTGTTCCCAATGGTGAGCATCTCACATATGCATGACTCATCCCATGGAATTTACTTTTGATTTTTTTGTGTTTGTCTTGCTAACTTTTTTTTGAACCATTCTTTATGTAGTGCACTGGAAGAAAGTGAGGTATGTAGATGACAACAGGAAGGAGTTCATTTTGAAGCCGCTTGCTTTACCCCGGCGAGAAGTAATAGTTCAAGGCTAGTGCTACTTAAAAATATTGTTCTCTAGGGTCTTTAGCTTTCATCTTCCCTACCCAAGACCTTCCGCTACGATCCTTCTCCATGTGAGTACTTTGAATAATTCGTTAGTTTGAACTCACTTAGAGTTGAGTTTATTCATTCCTTTTCTTTTTCTCTTGTCTTGCACACATTAGGTCCTACCACATGGCTTACAAGAAAGGTGATTCCACCAATGCCTTTCATTTCATCACTAAGATCTTGGAGAATTGGAACATGAAGAAAGGTGGTAGTGTTCTCAGGAAGAAGAGAGTTCGTCCAGCATGTACTTCCTAGGTTGAGGAGACAGTAGGAGTTAAAGCTCTTAACTAGACTCAAGTTTCTTCTCTAGTTGAGGACTTTGTGATGGAGGAGGAGGCTCCACACTACAATCCTCTATGTGATCTGCCCTCTACAGTGGCTCTCGAAGCCCCCATGTTGAAGTTGGTGAAGATATCCCTTGTTTCTATGAGAAGTGCTTGAGACTCAGAGCTGTTGTGGAAGAATGTATCTTTATGGCTCAAACCCATTTGAATCCTTCAAGGGTTTCATCAAATAGGTTAGGCTTAAGAGAGACCAGGCTCGGGCCTCATTTACTCTTGCACTAGAGGAGAAAAGGGAGCTTGTTGAGTCTCCAAAAGAGGAGACTCTATGCCATCAAACTTTGTGTGATACCCTAGCTATTTGTGAGGTTGATAAGACCAAGCTTAAGGCCAAGTCGGCCTAGAAAAACTCTGACATGGAAAAGCTTAGAGTTGAGAATCAGAGGTTGGTTGATGATGCAGAAGCTGCAGGTCATAGAGCTGTGGATGCATAAATGGATTCTCAGGATTTCATGGAAAATACCAGTGTTGCTTGGGTCCATGGCTTTGAGTCTTCTAAGAAAAGATTCAAGAGAGTATACCTAGGCAAGCATCTACCCTACCACAAGTTCCCAGACTATAGTATGGCTATAGTTGAGTACTGGAAGTATACAACTATGTTAACTCTGAGGGGAGTGTGTCTTTAACTGAAGAAGAGGCCCCTTGCTAGAGCATGGGATAGGGCGCAGGTCCAACACTCAGCTGGGACTCAGAAGATAGTGCACACAACACCTATCTTTGTGGTGTTATCCAAGGATGCAGGCCATCGGTAGTAGACTTAGGATTTAGACCTAGGTACTTCTTTCTTCTTTAATTATTTTTTACTTTTGTAGTAGTACTTGTCAAGTATATTCACTTGGCCTTTATCATGTAGTTTCTCTTGGGATCATGTCTTGAATAATAAATTTGCTTTGATTATATCCTTTGTTTTACTCCACATTTGACTTGGCAATTTTTTTATTTTCTTGTTTGTGAATGCGGAACAGAGTTTGTCCATGGTATCTGATTTTGTATTTTTTGTTTCCTTTGGAACTTGGAATTGAAACGTACCTTGGCACTTTGGTAAGACACTCTCGGTGCTCAAATGACCCGGGGAGACCTCAATTGACTTTGCTTTCCTTAGGAAATTGTACTCGAGACTTTGTATCCTTAGGAGATCATCATTTGTTTAGTGTTGAACTTGGAACTTGGGAACCACACTTAGCTAAATTGTCAAAACGTGGACAGAGTGAGCTTAGTGACATTTGGAAGTTGGACTGCGGGAAAACACTCCATTATAGTTTTTGGAACAGGCCATAGGAGCACTTCAATAAAACAATTAGCTCAAAAAAGCACACCTCTACTCTGTAACCTCAAAATTTTCAAGAATTGGCTCACATCTTTGAGAAATTCTTTAGGAGTCGAGATGATATGATCGAAGTGGGTCTACCCCAGCCACTCAGGGAAAGTAGAGTACCAGCCCCTAACATGGCTTTAGAGTGTGCAAGCAGGGCATACAACAACCAATGGAGGATGCAAGATGAGTTGCTTGCAATTACTACTGGTTCTAAGCTCTGAGCCTCTAGTGTTCTTGAGGTAAAGGATGCGAGGCTCCAATCAAGCCAAAAGTTTGTCCCAAGTCCAAACACGAACTCTGGGCAATGAAGCTTCTTGGTTCATGACACTAGCTGATCGTGGTTATCAGGTCCCGAAGAGGGCCATGGCTCACTCCCACAGGATAGTAGCATGCGATAGCTTAAAGTTGGAGTTGTGAGAATGAGTTATTGAAGCTCATTCAAAGTTGTAGTGCCTGGATCTTAATTAGGGTGAAAACTGGCTACTAAGTCTGGGGGAGGGCTAGTGCTTGCTCTGGAGACTCAGTAGTGCCTATTGGCGCAAAGCTAAGATTGGCAAAATGAGTTGTTGAAGCTCATTCAAAGTTATAATGCCTAGATCTTAGTTAAGGCAAAATCTGGCTACTTAGTTTGAAGGAGGGCGAGTTTTTGCTTATAAGACATAGTAGTGCTTATGGGTGCAAAGCTAAGATTGGCCAAGTCTACTGGTTACTGGTTGCTCTAGGGTTCAAGGTAGATGTTGGAGACTCTATCTGGTGAGCTATGGTGTGGTGGTAGTTTGCTGAAAAGTAAAGTACAAGTTATATGGGTGCCAAGTGGACTACATTATTCTTTATTTTAATTCTAATTCTTCTCTTTTTTGTTTTGTTTTGTTTTTGGTGTTGGTGTTGGTGTTGGTGTTGACATAGCCACACAGGACCTTACCTAACACTTTATTGAAAAATAAATTGCAAGGAAAAAAAAAGAAAATACAAAGCAAACTTTGAAGGCCATTTCCTTTGCTAACACCAATGGTTTCCCTGTTTACATCTTTTGACCTTGGCGGATTCCCACATTGTAGTAGATGGGGCCACTGTCTTGATCTTGGATTGCAATCGTTGCGAGTGTCAAAGGGGTGTGGTCCTACTTCTTTCCCGAATCGGATGCAATCCTTTGAGACAGTGGTGAGATAAGACAGGTGGATGTTGAGAATCCTGGCCTGAGACTTGAGAACTCTAGGGACCAAGGTGGATATTGGGTATTCTAGCCTGATGGTTCAAATCTCTAGGTGTAGAACTGGTAAGCTAATGTGGCTTTTCCAAGTTTGCTAAATGTAGATCTCAGTGAACTTTTTGAGTATGCCTCTGATGTACCTTCCGAATGGTCAAGCTGAAATCTGAACACTGACTTTTTGAGTGTACATGAGTTGGAGTGAAAGTTTATGTAGATCTTAATCAATTGGAGCTGAGGTTTCTCATCCCCGCAGGGTGGGAGGCTATGCCTAGAAGGCAACGATCTAGATTTGATGTGTATGCAGTCTACTTTCTTGGGATTATTTTTTTCTAAGTGTTTTGTAGGTTATGAAGTGTTGGGTCATCCCATACTAAGGATGTCTAGAATCATTTGTGCAGTGAGCACTTGTTTTATGGATTCCACTTTTGCTGTACAAGTCTTTTCCAAATGCCTCAATATATGGGACTCTACCTTGCTTGAGGTGTGTATTTGGATGAGAATGAGAGTATTCTACTTCTCTGGATGCTAGATGCTGAGATACCAAGTTGATGTGCTCTAGAGGCAATGTTGATCATATGTCTGTGCTACTTCCAAGAGATTTGCTCTTAGCTTAGCATAGCCTAAATGGTGGCAACTTGGACCTCTCGTCCTGTGGTCTGGTGAGTTTAGACTTCATTGTCTTGAAAGGTAGTGTATATACCTCACCAATTATAGCCTAGACCTCTATCACTTAATATAGTTTGGATCCACAATCTTGTTCCACAATTCGAAAGATGGTAAGCTTGGAGATGCAACCAAGAGGGTAGCTTCTCTGAACAGAGCATTCTAGAAGGTAGGCAGCTTAGCCCCTTAGGGTGCAACCTACCCTGCTAAGGCCTGGTCTTCCTTCTAGCGTGAATCCATGTTCTCTACGATCAATGTTTGTCCAAGAGCTATAGTCATGGTCATCCATCTTAGGATCAACTACATTGTCGGCATGGTTGTCCTGATTTGACTACGCTAATTAGCTAACCTTGGGAGTGGTTACCCAATGCAAGCCAGGAAAATTTGGTTCAGACTGTAAGTGCCTAGATAGATGGCGATCATTGAAATGGATGATAGGAAGTTGCTGGAGCTCAATGCTAATGGATGCTTGGTAAGTCAGGTTGGCCTGACTACCTAGTGGGGCACAACAAGTCTTAAGTGTGGTTGTCGTTCTCTCAAGATGATAAGTTTGGTTTCCTCAATTGAGTTAGTGATCGAGGCGTAACTCAATCTAGGTTCTAGTTCTTGTCAAGCACTTCTAGGAGTTTCCCATCGAAGCCTATAACTTGATTTGGATTTGGATTGCTAGTAGTAGCACTCCAAAGGTAGGTTAATGGTCCTAGGGGCCAGCCTGGTTATGATCCTAGTGGGGAAGTGAATTATCATAAAGAACAAGTTGGGAGCTCATTTTAGTAGTTTGATAGATCAAGCATGCTTTTTTTGGAGGAAACAAATGAAAAACACGATGAATGTGATGAAAAATGCGAAGAACACGATGACTGTTCTTGAGTTTTCACTGGTTCGATTGATCAAATACCAAATTTTTTGTTCCCACAAACGATGCCAGATGTTGGATCCAATTTCTATCTAGCATTTGTTTCCTATGAATATCGACTTGTACATCACTAGCAAACCATGTCAAAAGGGATGACACCATGAGGTGTCATATCCCTTTCGATTCTTAAGTTAGATTCGTTAGAGAGTAATTAAGATCAAAGAAGAGTTTAAGGGGTTTAGGAGAAAGTGAGTTGTGGGCTTTAGCTTTTTATGTGTATCTTTTCAAATTATGAGGCCATATTTAAAGAGTTTGGATAGATGAAATTTTGGTAAATAATCGTATTAATTAATATTTATATTATTTAACAATAATATAAATATTTTAAGCTATTAATATGAATTACATAATAAAGATTTACCTAACTGTGCATCAATTGTACCATTTGACTTTTATGTAGACCAATCAAATGACGACACACGTATCTAATTTACTTTCAACCCAACACTACTCATAAAAATTAAATATCAGAAATTTATGACATGTTGAAAAACATTAAAAAAATGTTAAATTTAGTAAAGTATGTGGAATAACCACTTTGTACATGAAAATAGATACACTTAATAAATACTTTATTTTCTTTCGTATGTTTTAAAAAATTAAACTATTAAATTTTAAAAATATACTTAAAGTTCAAAAAAAATATAATTATTCAAGGTGGTAAAAACCAACTATTTTTCTATAGCAAATAAGCTTTAAATTCTGAATCTCGATTTGAAAACTTTCACAATTTAGCTTAAATTTTTAATTTTGTTTAGCTATGTAAATGAGAAGAAAAAAGTATTTTATGATGTTCATAAAATAAATTTTATATATAATCTTTAATTTATTAGTTTTTATTACTGATTGATTTAGTAATTGATTTTTTTATTGTATTGATAAAAAATAAAAAATATTACTTATTACTACAATATTTTATAAATAAAGAACTTTTTAAATAAGATTAGTACACATGTGTTTGTATTTTTATAATCAACATTCTAATATATATTTTTTGAATTAATAAATATAATGTATTTAAAATTAAAAATTTGAACAAGAATTTAAAAGTAATGTATAAGGGCCCTATAATGAATCTTTCCTAGGGCCCTACTATTGGTTGGACTAGCCCTGAATGTTTGCCTGAGGTTATGGAGTTACAGATTGTGCTGCATGTGCAGGATGGATCAACTGGTGGTGCTAGTGAGCTTGGTTTGGCGATGACGTATGCTGGTGGAGTGCTTGTTTGTTGGTTGATAATACTTTTTTCTATGTGCTAGGTTTTGGTGCTTTTTTTGGTTATGTGTTTCTTTGATATGTTTAGTTTACTGTTTGGAACAAATTGTTTTCTATTTTAGGTTGTGTTTGGTTGCGGTGTGTGATGCTTAGTGTGACCTACTTAGATTTGTTCCCTAGATAGATAGGTAATGGAACTTTGTTCTAGTGATTGGTTTGGTTTTGTTGGTTTTTTGTTTGTGTTTGGTTCAAAACGTACTACTTTAGGTGTTGGTTTCCTTGAGGTTTAGCTTTTGTCTCTTCTGTAGAAGAGCTCTTGAGCTTTATAATAGAATATATTTCTTGTTGTCCCATAAAAAAGTAATTTCTCCATTTGACCATTCTTGTTCCTTCCACCATCTCTTCACCAAGTTGAGTGAGAATATTGGAGAATCAAGCAGCGAAGAAGCACAAGGAGAAGAACAAGCATCTCATGTGGTTGTTAACCAATGTGAATGTCACAATCAAATTTCTATTTGGAGAAGATTAAAGCATAAAAGTGTTGAGATTCATTGTTGAAATAGGAAAATAAATTAAAGGTTAATATGGTAGACATCATTCCTAATATGGTTGAAATCATTGTATTTAATTAATATCCCTTTCTATCATTTTCATTTATATTATAAATACATTATTATGTACAAAATAAATCAATTCAAAAATATACAAACAACTTTTCTCATCTCATTTACATGGTATCAGAACAACCAACAGTTTTGTAAAACAAAATTTATATCCGAAACAAAAAATTCAAGCATTTCATCCCCCTTGTATAGCAGAAACCCAAAAACTAGTCACCGTCCAGCCTACTACTGATGAGTGCTCGAAAAGCACTAATATTTCGTGATTAATTGTGCGTAATTGATTGATATATAGATTTATTATGATTATTATTTCGATTATTTTCATAAATCTATCCATTCGGAGTCACGGGTATATTTTAGTGCATTTCAGGTGTTTTTAGCGTCAAATGAGTCAAATGATGAAATCACGCAAAGACGGGACACCTACGGCGCTCGGATCACAAGTTACGGGCTAATCAAGACAAAATATGTAAGCCTTACATATAGTGCCATCACATATGTAAGGGGGGGCGTGAAAAGAAGGAAAACATAGCGCGCCGCGGCGAGAGAATTGCATGCCGCGGCGTGATGCTCTCGGGTTTGATCCTGAAAACATAGAAGCATTTGCGCGCCGCGGCGAGGGAATTGTATGCCGCGGCGGGGAGCTCTCGGGTTTTTACACTATTTCCAAATTTTGTGTTGCGCCGCGGCGGGGAAAATGCATGCCGCGGCGCGCCTATTCCTACGGCAATCAGGAATCCCTTACATCTATAAATACCCCCTTAGACCCCCTTTACAAACAGAACTCGAAATAAGAACTCCAATTCATACACAACTCATTCTCTTCTCAATTTTGCGACCCAAACACGACATTCAATCAGCTTTGAGAGCGTTGCCACACTATAACGAAGCGAGAGATACCATTCTAAGGATTCAAGGAAGCCAAAGACGATCGAAGATAAAGCTTACGGAGGAGTAGATCAACCGATCCATAAGCGGTATTAAGATTTAGGTTTTCCTTGTTGTTATAGAATTACTTTATCTTCTCCATTTGTTAAAGTGTATGATCATATTTTATTTGTCTATGAATAACAATATGAACATGAGCGGCTAGTTTCACTATGGATGTTTAGTTTGTGTTGCCATGTTTGCTAGGATTGTGTATGGTGTATTAAATTGATTTATGAATGAAATACCTTTTTGATTAAGAGCATGTTTAGATGTTTTATTATGAATAATCATGGACCAATTTGATATTCGTAGATAGACTGAAAAATCTGAGAATTTAGTTAGAGGAACATCACCTTAACTCTTTTCCGAAACACTTAATCGAAGCTTCAAGTTAGTGACTTAGTCATAGCATTAATTTGATTGGCATATTCTCCTTGCGCATAATTTGATAGCTAGTTAATTTACCCTGACCAGAGGCGGTTAATTAGTTCATCAATAAAGAAACCTACCCAGACCAAAAGGAGTTTCTTAATTAAAAGGAAAGCCGGTAGTTTAATTCATATAGGACGTTCATGCATATCACCATACCTTTTCGATGCAAACATGGTTAACCAAGCTAAACGTCCATACATCCTCTTTTGATATTTTATTTGATTGAATCGATTGTCTGATTGCCATCTTGATTTCGTGTGATTCTCGTATGATTGTTCCCGTTACCAAAACCAAACAAACTCTTTTTACAGTTTTATTAGCATTAGGATTCTAGTTACTTAGAGTTTTAGTTTCACTAGAACTCTATTTAATTAGCGTTTTATTTTCATTAGAACTCTATTTTAATTAAAAGTTAGTTATTTAAAACCACTGCAATTCCTTGAGAGACCGACCTTGGAAGTTTGCTTGTCACTTTACTACGAGTGATTCGTACACTTGCGAGTACACATTTTAACACATCAAGTTTTTGGCGCCGTTGCCGGGGAATTGGCGTTTTAGATAATTTTCTTTTTAACTTTTTAGAGTTTCTGATTTATTTATTTATTATTTTTATTTATTTTATTTATTTGTTTATTTTATTTATTTATTTATTTTATTTATTTCTTTATTTTACTTATTTTTATTCGAAAAATCCAAAAAAAAAATCAAAAAATAAAAAAATCAAAAAAATAGTGCTTAATTTCCAATTTCACTGCTACCTTGATCTTTGTTTGCTTTTTATTTGTGCATGCAGGGTAGGAGATCACTTAACAAGGAACTCTCTCCTTACATTGACAACATTCATAGAGTCAAACACCGATCAAAGAAACTGGACAATCAATTTCAAGAGGACGAAGTCCAACAACAATTACAAGCAGCAATGGGTGAAAACGTAGCTAGGCAAATGATGAACAAAGAGTTTGCAAGACCGATCATTGGAACCGCCACATCATGCATTCAACTTACAGAGGCGGCTAGGAATTATGAATTGAAAAATATTCATTATTCCATGCTTCCCTCCTTTTACGGTATCCCTAATGAAGATCCTTTAAATTTTATGCGTGAACTATATGCTACTGTGCAAACTTTTCCACTGCAGGGACTTAGCGAAGATCAACTACGCATGAGGTGTTTTCCATACACTCTCAAGGATAGAGCTAAGTCTTGGCTAATGACGTTAGCACCCGGTTCTTTGGTCACATGGGACGATGTTTACAATAAATTCATGGGTAAGTTCTATTCCCATCAAAAGACATCTGATCTAAGAACAAAAATTGCTACTTTTTCGCAGATGGACGGAGAACCCTTCCACGAGGCTTGGGACAGATTCAAATTGCTGTTGATTCAATGTCCACATCACCACTTCCCGTTGCAGTTACAGAATCAGTTTTTCTACGACGGATTGACACTACAATGTCAATTCACAGTTGACAACGCTGCAGGAGGAGCTATGGGTGAGAAAACAGCGGATGAAACATACGAGCTATTCGAGATGTTGGGAGCCAACTCCCAACATAAGAGCGCTAGAGGAAGAAGAGCTGGAGTCCACGAATTAGGATCCAACAATGAAATGGCCATGCAACTTGCTGAATTGACGAAACAAGTGCAACTTCTCACAACCTCCAATATTAATCAAATGCCAAAACACGAGGTATGTGGAGTTTGTGGTTCATATGGACATGGTGCTAATGTTTGTTCTTTTGCAGGTGATCCTTACACAGGTACTACTGAAGAGGCGAATTTAATGCAAGGGTACCAACCTAGACCTAGGAACGACCCTTATTCAAACACCTATAACCCTGGATGGAGGAATCACCCTAATTTTGGATGGAAACAGAACAATAGCCAACCATTTGTCCAAAACCAAACACAAGGCCAAAACGTAAACCGACAATTTCCACCAAATAAACCAACCGTAGAGGAAACCCTAAACAATTTTATACAATCTTGTAGTGGTAGGATGGACTCTATGGAAGCATCAATCAAAAGAGTGGAAATGCAAGTGGGGCAGCTAGCGGAACAAATGTACAAACAAGAGACGGGAAAGCTGCCTAGTCAACCTGAACAAGCAAAGGCGATCACAGTCTTTCAAAATGATGAGGAGGTACTTAATAATTTACCTGAGAATTCTAATGTTTTGTTGTCTAGTACAGGTAACTTTGAAGGTGAGGATTCAACTCTCAAAGGAGATGATGAGCTTAATACCAATCCAAATGAACTTCCCAAGAAAGAAACATCCACCATTTATCAACTACACAAGTCAATGGACCCATACCGACCACCAATACCACCAATAAACCAGTTTGAGGAGAAAAATCAGGATGAGCAATACTCCGACACTCTTGCTTTATTTTCTGGAATTAATTGTAATTTACCTCTTTTGGATATTATAAAGAACAGTTCAACTTATGATCCAATTTGCAGGAACTTTATCATCAAGAAGAATAGAAGCAAAGAGAATGAAAAGTCAAAAATTGGTAGTCCAATAATCCAACCGCACTTACCTCTCAAAATGAAAGATCCAGGTAGTTTCCACATTAACATCACTATGGGAGATAAGAGGGTATTCGAGGCTATGCTAGACTTAGGAGCAGGTATAAACCTAATGCCATATTCAGTATACTTGCAACTAGGATTAGGAAAGCTTAAAGAAACAAGGATGACCCTTCAACTTGCGAACGGTTCTATTCAATACCCAAAAGGAATAGTGGAAAATTTATTGGTACAGGTGGACAAGTTTATTGTACCAGTGGACTTTGTGGTGCTTGAGATGGACAGAAACTTTCTTCAGGACAAGGAACATACAATTATTCTTGGTAGACCTTTCATGGCCACAACCAAGACAACTATTGAGGTCCATAATAGGAAGTTAACAATGACGGTTTGTGGAGAAACTGTAAAATTTGGAACTTTTCAACCTTCTCCTATTTCTTCTAACATTGAATTGCAGGATAGCAAAAGTAACAGAATTGAGGTTCGAAACGTTGAATGGAGAGGGAAGGACAAGCAGATAAATTTAAGTCGGGATGATGCCTACAAAGAACGCATTAAGCATTCTAATTACAAAAACCCAACTTGGAGGACTAAAGCTCATTTCAAGAAAGATAAGGGAGGAAATAAGCAGTACAATTACATATTTAACCCTCCTTGACACGAGATCAGTCACGTCTTGCTAAGACGTTAAACTAAGCCCTTAATGGGAGGCACCCATTCGGTATCGTATCTCTTTCGTTGTCTTTATTTCTTTTATTTCTTTTTCATTTATTTTCCTTTATTTTTATTTTTATTTTATTTATTTTGGATTGTTTAACTTTGTTTGATGTTTTTGTGTCTTCAATTGCCTTAGTTATAATTAAAAATTGGGTTTGAATGTGAATTGTGTGCATACACTTTGAGGTTCAATATATGTTCATACATTCTTCATGAGAGAAGCGAGGAACAGTGAACCGGAGCATAGCGAGTAACGACACAATTTCATACGAAAGGGGGGTAACTTCTCACACTTTTTCTTAATTTCTTTTGTTCTTCTTTTTCACATTGAGGACAATGCAGATATTAGGTTGGGGGTGGGGAAGAATATTCCATGAGCATGAAATATGACCAAATTTTAATTTTTAACTTTGTCACTTGAATTGTTTTTAGTTAGTGTCGTGTCTACTTGATTCAATCCGGAAATCTATGATATTAACATGATTGTAATGACAATGACATATGAGAGATGTTAGATTTTTACCTAAGCAACGAAGCACATAAATGTTGGATTCATCTAATTTGAGAATTTTGTGGTACATGTGGTATGTATGCATGGTTAGTTTAACTATTCTGATTTGTGGAATGTATGCATGTTCATGATATGTTTTAAGTCTCAACAATCTCTAGAACTCATTTGAAAACACGTTGAAGCGAAATAATAGAAACAAACACCACTTAGAAAATGATTTAGGCCATCTTTGGACCGTTTGGACTTTTCATGCCTCCCCGCAATATTTTATCAATAGCACACCCTTGAACTCAACATTGACATACATTGAACTACCCTTAGTGATAAGAGTATTTAATGTAATATTTGATTTTCATGAGCAATTATGTTGTGTTTATCTTGCTTCATCATAAAAAAAAAAAAAAAAAAAAAAAAAAAAAAAAAAAAAAAAAAAAAAATGATGATGATTGAAACAGTAAGCAAGAATAAAAAAAAAAGAGAAGAAAATCAAGCAAAAGATCCAAAGGACATTTGAATTGAAGGGAGGATGGAAAAGAACACTTGGTAGAAAAAAAAAAAAAAAAAAGGGGTTGAAAATATGTTTGTGAAATAAAAGGTACTCTTATCATATGAAAACATCATTTTTGTACTTTCATGATCACACACCTAGCCACAACTTTACAAGCTTAATGAAGTCCTATTGATTCTAGGTAGTTTAGTTTCTATATTAGTGGAGATGAGTTTGAAAAATGAGCATATGGAGTTTGTAAGTGCAAAAATTAACATTCATATTTTACTTGCACATTTATGAGATATTGAAATTTAATCTATGAATATCATGCATGACACGGTCAGATAGTGTAACTAACGGATTTGTGGTTTGATTGGTTGTTCAAAATTCGATTACCATGATGAGTTTGATGTTTGGACTGTTTTTGAGCTTAGGTGATGTTTAACTATTTCATGTATCATTCGTTGTTAACAATTTTTGAGACGTATGCATGGATTGATTCAAGTATTGTTAGAGTCTTTATTAGTTTTGAGTCTTTATTTGTGTCAGTTACGATGTTTGTGGGTATCATCACTGGAAACCCTCACGAGACTATAACTCGTCCACTAGGGCCACCTAGGGGTTTAAAGGCTTGTTGCATACGCTAAATGCAACCGTGACAATCTACGGAAGTGATTTAGGTTAGGTTAGTTTATTTTCTTTGTTTTGATTTTAGTTTTTAGATCGCTTCACTTGCTAGAGACTAGCAAGAAGCTGGTTGGGGGTTGTGATGAGTGCTCGAAAAGCACTAATATTTCGTGATTAATTGTGCGTAATTGATTGATATATAGATTTATTATGATTATTATTTCGATTATTTTCATAAATCTATCCATTCGGAGTCACGGGTATATTTTAGTGCATTTCAGGTGTTTTTAGCGTCAAATGAGTCAAATGATGAAATCACGCAAAGACGGGACACCTACGGCGCTCGGATCACAAGTTACGGGCTAATCAATACAAAATATGTAAGCCTTACATATAGTGCCATCACATATGTAAGGGGGGGCGTGAAAAGAAGGAAAACATAGCGCGCCGCGGCGAGAGAATTGCATGCCGCGGCGTGATGCTCTCGGGTTTGATCCTGAAAACATAGAAGCATTTGCGCGCCGCGGCGAGGGAATTGTATGCCGCGGCGGGGAGCTCTCGGGTTTTTACACTATTTCCAAATTTTGTGTTGCGCCGCGGCGGGGAAAATGCATGCCGCGGCGCGCCTATTCCTACGGCAATCAGGAATCCCTTACATCTATAAATACCCCCTTAGACCCCCTTTACAAACAGAACTCGAAATAAGAACTCCAATTCATACACAACTCATTCTCTTCTCAATTTTGCGACCCAAACACGACATTCAATCAGCTTTGAGAGCGTTGCCACACTATAACGAAGCGAGAGATACCATTCTAAGGATTCAAGGAAGCCAAAGACGATCGAAGATAAAGCTTACGGAGGAGTAGATCAACCGATCCATAAGCGGTATTAAGATTTAGGTTTTCCTTGTTGTTATAGAATTACTTTATCTTCTCCATTTGTTAAAGTGTATGATCATATTTTATTTGTCTATGAATAACAATATGAACATGAGCGGCTAGTTTCACTATGGATGTTTAGTTTGTGTTGCCATGTTTGCTAGGATTGTGTATGGTGTATTAAATTGATTTATGAATGAAATACCTTTTTGATTAAGAGCATGTTTAGATGTTTTATTATGAATAATCATGGACCAATTTGATATTCGTAGATAGACTGAAAAATCTGAGAATTTAGTTAGAGGAACATCACCTTAACTCTTTTCCGAAACACTTAATCGAAGCTTCAAGTTAGTGACTTAGTCATAGCATTAATTTGATTGGCATATTCTCCTTGCGCATAATTTGATAGCTAGTTAATTTACCCTGACCAGAGGCGGTTAATTAGTTCATCAATAAAGAAACCTACCCAGACCAAAAGGAGTTTCTTAATTAAAAGGAAAGCCGGTAGTTTAATTCATATAGGACGTTCATGCATATCACCATACCTTTTCGATGCAAACATGGTTAACCAAGCTAAACGTCCATACATCCTCTTTTGATATTTTATTTGATTGAATCGATTGTCTGATTGCCATCTTGATTTCGTGTGATTCTCGTATGATTGTTCCCGTTACCAAAACCAAACAAACTCTTTTTACAGTTTTATTAGCATTAGGATTCTAGTTACTTAGAGTTTTAGTTTCACTAGAACTCTATTTAATTAGCGTTTTATTTTCATTAGAACTCTATTTTAATTAAAAGTTAGTTATTTAAAACCACTGCAATTCCTTGAGAGACCGACCTTGGAAGTTTGCTTGTCACTTTACTACGAGTGATTCGTACACTTGCGAGTACACATTTTAACACATCAACTACCCATCGCCGCCACAGCTTATCCCCAACCACCAACCAAACAGATCACTGTCTACCACTACCCACCACCCAGAAACCCAGCCACCACCCATACCCATACCCACCACTCGAACTCACCACTTAACTCGCCATTTTCGAAGACCTTCCCTAAGCCTTTCACACACTCTCAGATCTGAATCCAATCCATACCCAACAACCTTTGTTCAGGCTAACTCATCTAATTTCAAACACGTAGTTCAAATGCTCATTAGTTCTTTAGAAACTATCAAACACCAATCATCACCTAAACCAATCAACCATCATCAGCAAGATCCAATAATACCCTATTCTTCTAAAAATTTCAACATCCCACCTTACTAAGCCAACCACTACCCACCAACTGCCAAGGACCAATGATGAATATTATTTTGAACCTATTATTTGTTAGTTTTTAAGTATTTATTTCATAGTTTATTTAGGTATTACTTTGATTTGGAGAGGTATTTTCGTGTTTTGTAGGTTTAAGCATTGTGAATGAAATAGTGGAGTGAAGTGTTCAAAAAGGAGCTCAAAATGTAACCCTTATATTGTAGTTCATTTACTATGTAAGGGGGGGTTAAATTAGAACAGAAGAATGTAAGGTTACGCAGGAATCAACAAATATGTAAGGACCCTTACATGGCATTACAACATTGTGCGCCATGGCATGGGGCTCTCGAATTGCATCCTAGGAAATCATAAAAACATTGCACGCCGCGCCATGAAAATTGTGCACCTCGATGAGGGGGTCCCTGATTTGGCTCATAATCTAGAAAAGCATAGTGCGTCGCGGCAGAGAAAAATGCTCACCGCAACCTGTGCACTTAGATTCCACTTTCACTCTTTCCAGCCCCCCCCCCACACACACACACAAACCCTAACCTATAAATACATCACAAAACCCTCTTCTTCTCCAAGCAGTGAACAGTGATGGTGAACAGTAGTTGATAATATATTTTCCACACTTTTGAAGAAGGTGACCATCCAACGTTAAGAAACTTGTTCCAAGAGTGAAAGTGGGGTATTTTATTTTTGTAATTTCTTTTCTCTATAGAACTCATTGAATGCTTATTGTAATGGAAAACCTTGATTGGAATTTTGTTATGAGTAGCTAAACTCCATTTGTGTGGGATTTTAGGGATGTGGCTATGAATGGATGATTGTTTATGTGGTTTAATTTATATTTAAGTGATTTGTTTCATGTTCATTGTTCTTAATATCTATGTTCATTAATTACTTTTGGTCAATTTAATTTATGAATATATGAGAATATTTTAGGGTTGAGCGTTAGAAACGCTATCTAAGTTTGATTGAGAATTTTTGAGCATGAGCCTAATTTAAGTGCATTGACTTTTCTTAAGTTAGGTGATTAAATTACTTTTCCTATGATTAATGCTAATTAACTAATTAACTATTCGGATCAAAGAAGTTAATTAGTTGATTAAGGAAAAATTGCCATTGATTTGGGATTTTCTAGGCTTAGTGAAAAGATCAATAAATTCTACTTTATATGTTTAATTGTAAAAACCACGTAAATTAATCTATCTGTGATTAGTTCACTAAATAATTTCCCACACTCGTCCAATTTATCGTTTCGACTACTTTTTCTTTCACTTGTTTATTTTACTTGTTTTAAGGAATTATAACATTAGTAACCATTCTCAAAATCAACTTTTGTTAGAGTGTTTAAATTTTTTATTTACAACCAATTTAGATCACATTTAACATTTTTAAAAACAATCACAATTCCTTTGAGAGATGATCTTGGGAGTATACTTGTCGCTTGCTACAAGTAACTCGTGCACTTGCGAGCTTTTACAAATACAAAATTTGGTTATGAAGTTTTTTGGCGTCGTTGCCATAAAATTGGCGTTTTTAAAATTGTTTATTTGTTATCTTTCTTTTTTTTAGTTTATTTTCTTAGGTTGTTAGTTTTTTGTGATTTATTTTCGTTTTTGTGTTTTTGTTACTTATTTGGATTCAATTAGTGTCTGGTGCTTTGATTTGTTGTTGTTTTTGATAGTGCATGCATGGTAGATCTCTTGGAAATCCACTAGTGTCATTCATAGACAATGTCAACAGGAGGTGAACCCATTTGAGACAATTTGACAACTAACATTTTGGAGGAGAGCAACCACAAATAATGGGAGATCCTCTACCTCCACCGAGAGAGATGACGATGAAGGAGTATGCAAGGCCAATCATTGACACTGTAACTTCTTGCATCCAATTGGTGGAAGCGGCTCAAAATTATGAGCTTAAAAATATTCATTATAATATGTTGCCTTTTTTTATGGGATTCCTAATGAAGATCTGCTAACCTTTATTTGTGATTTATATGCTACTGTGTAGACTTTTCCACTACATGGGCTAAGTGAAGATCAGTTGAGGATGTGATGTTTCCTATACACGCTTAAGGACAAGGCAAAGTCATGGCTTATGACTTTTCCACCTGGTTCTCTTTCAACTTGGGATGCAGTGTTCAACAAGTTCATGGAAAGTTCTATTCCCATCAAAAGACTGTCGACCTAAGGACAAAAATTGCAACATTTTCTCAAATGGATGAAGAACCTTTTCATGAGGAGTGGGATCGCTTCAAATTGCTTATAATTCAGTGCCCACACCATTATTTTCCATTGCAACTCCAGAACCAATTTTTCTATGACAGGTTGACACAATAGTGTCAATTTATTGTGGATAATGCCGCCGGATGAGCCATGGGAGAAAAGACATCGAATAAGACATACGACTTGTATGAGATGTTGGGTGCTAATTCCCAACAAAAGAGCTCTAGAGGAAGGAGGATGGGAGTTAATGAGGTAGCTTCGGGTAATGAGATGACGATAAAAATTGCAGAGCTTACCAAACAAATTGCGCTCCTTAATTGCACAAGACATCAGAGCCTTATCGACCACCCGTAGTGATGAATCCAAGGCTAAGAATGATGAGCCTTCCAAGGAAGCAATTGGAGAGTCATCCACTGCCCCTCAATTGCACAAGACATCGGAGCCTTATCAACCACCCGTACCTTTTTCACACCATTTCAAGGAAGATAAACAGGATAAGCACTTCTCTGATCTCTTTAACATGCTTTCCAAAGTTCAAATAAATCTGCCTTTACTAGATGTTAATAGAAACATGCCTTCCTGCACAAAAATTTTCAAAGATTTAAATACTAGGAAGAGAAAGTATGGATTGAATGAGAGAATTGTTGTTTCTGAAATCTCTAGTTCAATTCTTCAACAACGTTTACCACCAAAACTTAAGGATCCCGGGAGTTTTAACATTAACATTACTTTGGAAAATAAGAAGGTGGTAAGAGCCATGCTAGACTTAGGGGCAAGTATAAATTTGATGCCATATTCTATTTATTTGCAACTAGGTTTAGGGGAATTGAAACCTACTACCATGTCCCTTCAATTAGCTGATAGATCTGTGAAATATCCTAAGGGAATGGTTGAGGATTTGCTTGTACAGGTTGATAAGTTGATTATACCTGTTGATTTTGTTGTGTTAGATATGCAGAAAAATTCATCTATGGACAAAGAACACACTATTCTTCTTGGTAGACCATTTATGGCCACTACTAAGACAATTATAGATGTCCATAGTGGAAGTTTAACTATGACAATTTTGGAAGAAACTGTCAATTTTAGAGTGTTTGATTCCTCCTCTTTACCTTCTATATCCTCAATTGATGAATGTTCTTATATTGACCATATTGATACTCTTGTTTATGATACCTTTTTGCAAGATGAACTTGAAGACAAACTTGAGTATGCCTTAACAGTTGATAGGGTAGAGAAGGAGTTGGATGATAAAACTGAGGGATGCATTAAGTTGTTAGATAATGTCGAACCTTTAGAAGAACCTAGTGTGCCCTTAGAGTTACCCAAGACCCCATTTAGGGAAGACAATACGCCACCTAAGCTTGAGTTGAAAGAATTGCCCAAACATCTTAAGTATGTGTTTTTGGGAGAGAGGAATACCTAACCAGTCATCATCTCATCCACTTTGACCCGAACCCAAGAAAGAGAACTAGTGAAAATACTTAAGAAGTATAGGAAAGCCATAGGATGGAGCATGGGTGATATTAGAGGTATTAGTCCTACCATGTGTATGCATAAGATAATTCTTGAGGACAGTACCAAACCTGTGAGAGAAGCCCAAACAAGACTTAACCCTATTATGCAAAAGGTGGTGAAAACGAAAATTTTGAAACTTTTGGAAGTGGGGGTTATTTATCCTATTTCATATAGCAAATGGGTTAGCCTGGTACATGTCACTGTGGTTAAAAATGATAAAAATGAGTTAGTGCCCACAAGAGTGATTACGGGATGGAGGATGTGCATCGATTTTCATAAATTGAATTTGTACACAAAGAAAGATCTTTTTCCTCTTCCTTCTATTAATCAAATGCTTGAACGTTTAGCAGGGCATGACTTTTACTATTTTCTTGATGGTCTTTCAGGTTATTACCAAGTGCCCATTGCTCTGGAAGATCAGGAGAAGACCACATTTACATGCTCATTTGGAACATTTGCCTTTAGAAGGATGCCATTCGGTCTTTGCAATGCCCCGCCACATTTAAACAATGCATAATGTCGATATTCTCGAATTTGATGGAGAAATGTATAGAGGTATTTATGGATGATTTTTCAGTTTTTAAAAATTCATTTGATGATTGTCTGAATAATTTGACTCTTGTGCTTGAACATTGTATTGAAAGTAACTTGACCCTTAGTTGGGAGAAGAGTCATCTTATGGTTAAACATGGCATTGTATTAGGGCATGTTATTTCTAGTAGAGGCATTGAGATGGATAAAGCAAAAAATTATTTAATAGCTAAGCTGCCACCTCCCATTAATGTTAAGGAAATTAGGAGTTTTTTGAGCGATGCGGGTTTTTATAGGAGATTTATTAAGGATTTTTCTAAGATAAGTCATCCTCTATGTAATCTGTTAGCTAAAGATGTTTCTTTTGTCTTTGATGATGATTGCCTGACTGTTTTTAATGTTTTAAAAGAGAAACTGACTTCTGCGCCCATTATCATGGCACCTGATTGGTCACTCCCCTTTGAAATTATGTGTGATGCTTTTGATTTTGCTATAGGGGCTGTTTTAGGACAATGAGTAGATAAGCATTTGCACGTCATTTACTATGCTAGTAAAATTCTTAATGACGCTCAACTTAACTACTCGACCATCGAAAAAGAATTCTTGACTGTTTTGTTTTCTCTAGATAAATTTAGGTCTTATTTGGTAGGATCTAAAGTAATTGTGCATTCGGACCATGCGACTTTGTGGTATTTATTAAGTAAACCGAATGCTAAGCCAAGATTAATTCGGTGGGTTTTTTTTTTGCAAGAATTCGACTTAGAGATCAGGGATAAAAAGGAAATTAAAAATGTTGTAGCTGATCATTTATCTAGGTTAATTTTGACTTTGACATTACTGAGAGTGACAAAGAGAATGATATTATTAAGACTTTTCCTGATGAGCAGTTATTTTCTGTGGGTCCAAACCCTCACTACAAGAGAAATGATATTCAACGACAAAAATTTTTGTCGGTAAAAGTAAACATTTTGTTGGTAAATCTTTTCCTCAACAAAAACTTTCGTTGCAATGTTCGTTGGCTAAACAGTGTCGTTGAACGTATTCCTCGACAAAATCGTATTTGTCAATGATTATCAAATATTCTATGACTAAAATATTTGTCGGCAAATCTTTTATTCAACAAAATATTTTGTCATAAAAAGTTATAAAACTTTATTAAAATTTAATTCTCCAACAAAATTTTTGTCAATAAAAACACCTTCATCAACAAAATTTGTTAGTAAAACATTTTTAGGCCAAAAAGAAATTAAATTAAATTTTAATAGTGATATTATTCACTTGAATAAGAACATGTGAAACAAAGATAATTAAGAAAATAATGAGAATTTCTTCCCAATGATAGGTCAAAATTCAAATGAAGCCACTTAGCTACTATATCAAAAATCATGTATTTCTTTGGTGCATTCATCATATATATAACTCATAAAATCATATAAAAGACTACAACAAATTTAACCCATCTCGGTGATTCCAACTTAAAGAAAACCTTCCTATAGTTCAGTTCCAACTTAAAGAAAACCTTCTTATAGCTCGATTCTAACTTAAACTTCAACCAAGTAGTTATGAGTAATCTCGATAACTTTTTTTAGTAACAAGACTAGTAAGAAAAAGAGTTATTCCATCACCACCAGCATACTCCAACTAGATGTATTGGTATGGACACTAAAACTCTAAAAGCAAGACACCAGACTTTAAAGACAGTCTAACAAGCAATCCAAACTTGAAACAAAATTACCATCAAAGACTAAATCAATGAAATAAAATAGAGATAATGGTAAAAATAGTAGTGAAAAGTAAAATAGCATAACAATAGCTGTCTCAAGATTCTTAAAATGCAAATTTATCACCTACATGCCTTCAAAATTTACCCAATCCCAATTGCACGAGTATTTGTTTTTTTTGTTGCAATATTCACATAGTACATACAAAATTAGAATCAAAAATCTAATTGCACAAGCATTAGATTTAACAAAAATTCAACTATTGTTCCTCTAACTAGCATACGACAAATGAAAACAAAATATATAAAACAAGCTAGGGACAATACCGCTGAGAGATAGAACTAAAAATAATAGTTTAGAAAAGCCTAATTTAGAATTCAAATGCATACCTTGATATCAAAACAAAAGTCTAGATTCTCCACAATTAAACATAATCAACCTAAGTTTTCGAGATAACTTAATAGTGATATTAAATTGAAGAAAAAAAAATCCAATTAAATCATTTGACCACAATAATCGAAAAAAATTGATAATATATTAACCAACGAAGCTTGAACTCAGAAACCCCAAAGAATGAACAAATTCGATCAACTTTGATGCAGAAGTGGATGGTAGAACTGGAAAGGAAACTCGACTTTGGTGGACTCGTTGGACGGCAGCAAAGGAAACAACGTCTGCTGGTAAGTGTTTGGTGAATGGTGACATAGTTGTTCCACGCTGGTTCTTCGAGCGAAAAATTTGTTGTTGGACGACATAAGTGGCTGGCGGCAAGGAGGACTACTTAGGTGGCTAGCGAAGCCTCTATCTCTCTCTCTTTCTCGGTGTGGGTTGTTCTCACGCAAAGAAGAACGAAAGAAAGGGAACAAGAGTAAATAGGGTAGGGTTTAGTATTTCCTAAGTTTTTTGTTGACTAAATATTTTGTCGATAAATGATTTTAACTTTTATCGACAAAATTTAGTCGATGAAAGTTTGGTGGGAATTCCATGTTTATGTGCGCAAATTTTTTTTTCATCAAAAATAAATTTCGTCGATAAAAATTGTCGAGAATATCATCTAAAGGCCAAAGTTTGGATTAGAATATTTGTCAACAAAATTATGTATTTTGTTGATAAATATATACAATTATCGACGAAATTAAGTTTGTCGGTAAAAACCTTTTTTTCTTGTAGTGCCTTGGTATGCTGATATTGTAAATTATCTTGCTAGTGGTTTGTTGAGGCCTAACATTTCTTTTCAGGAAAAGAAAATATTTTTTCATGTGTGCAAGAAATACTTTTGGGATGACCCATATCTATTCAAGATTTGTCAAGACCAAGGCATCTGGAGGTGTGTGCCAGAAGAGGAGCATGCAAGCATTTTGACCTTCTGTCATGAACTTCACTGTGGAGGACATTTTGTCGGTAAGAAAATTGCCATTAAGGTACTCAAATCTGGTTTTTATTGGCCTACTATGTTTAAAGATGCTTATGATTTTTTCATGCGCTGTGATAGATGTTAGAGGATTGGTAACATAGGTAGACGTAATGAAATGCCTTTGACATATAATCTCGTTGTTGAGTTATTTGATGTATGGGGGATTGACTTCATGGGTCCTTTTTCCCCTTCTTCTAGATTTGAGTATATTTTAGTTGTGGTAGATTATGTGTCCAAGTGAGTAAAGACTATTCCACTAAATCTAATGATGCTAACTATGTTGTGAAATTTTTGAAGGAAACAATATTTAGCCAATTTGGGACACCGAGGGCGATAATCAGTGATGGAGGGAGCCATTTCTGTAATAAACTTTTTGATGGATTGTTGTGAAAGTACAACATCACTCAGAAAGTGGCTATTCCATATCACCCACAAACATCCGGACAGTTGAAGTGAGTAACCGGTAAATAAAGGGTATTTTGGAACATACGATGTGACCTACAGGGAGAGATTGGGCTTCAAAGCTCAATGACCCATTATGGGCTTACCGTACGGCGTACAAGACACCTATTGGGATGAGCCCATATCGGTTGATTTATGGCAAGGCATGCCATTTGCCCGTTGAGCTTAAGCACAAGGCTTATTGGGTTATCAAGCAACTAAACATAGATTGTCAACAAGCGGGAGAGAAATGCTTACTTCAACTTGATGAGCTTGAGGAGATTCAAAATGAGGCTTATGAGAATGACAAGATTTACAAAGAACGCATCAAGCATTACCATGACAAAGGGCTCCTTAGTAAGTATCTCTATCCTAAAATGAAAGTACTTTTATTTAATTCTCATTTTAAACTTTTTTTAGGAAAACTTCAATCAAGATGGAGTGGACCATACCAAACCAAATTGTGGAAGTATTTCCTTATGGAGATGTTGAGTTGCTCAATCCAAAAACGCAAGTAACTTTCAAAGTGAACGGACACCGTGTAGAGCCTTACTTGGAGGGAGTAGTTCACAATAAAGATGTAGAGTGCATTGAACTGCATGCACCTTAGATCGAAACATCATCTTGCTAAGACATTAAACTTGGCGATTGGTGGAAGGCAACCCACCGTTTTAGGTAATATATATCCTTTCTTTTAATTTAGTTTAGTTTTTTATTTGCCCTTTCTAAATACTTTTCTAACTTGCTGTGTTGTTGAAAACCTTGTGGACAATGTTTAGTTAAGGTTTGGGGTGCAAATTGGGTTTGTAACAAAATGTTCATGCTTTTGGTCAATTTTTGATGAATAATCAAATCTTTATACATTGTTTGTTTGTTTTTTAAAATTTTTAAGGTTTGTTGTAAAGATTGGTTTTAATTTGCAATCTTTGTTTCATGCTTTTGATGTTGAAACTGAGATAAACCCAAATCTTGTGTTTAGGAATTGAATAGTGGAGGCTACCTTGTGAGATTATTATTGAGCCTTTAACGCTTCATTCGGAGAGATAATTATTTTTCTACTCTTTTAAACACCTTTCATATCATTTTAAATTGTTAGATGATTTCTATAGGTTTTTGCATTGAATGTTAGGATTTTGAACATATAATGCATGATCGTGTACTTAATTGAATTACTTAGATTAAATGATTTGAGTAAAATTTAAAAGTGTTTGGCTATTTCATTCATGCTTGACTTTAAAAAATATGAGAAAATTCCTATATCCAACACAAAAAGAGCTAAGAATTTGTCATTCACAAAATACATATATATTTGGGTCTAAAAATAATAATAATAATAATAATAATTTATTATGACCCTAAGTTCTTCAAATGTGAAATGGTTAATACAAAAAGAAAAATAGGAAATAATTTTCCTTAAAGTCAATGCATTTTCATTCATTCTAGGGCATACACTTGAAGTTTTTGCTTGAGAATTTTAATTTATGCATGAGATTAGTAATGTGATTTCTTCATAAATCCTATTATTTGATTCCTTTCATGAGATCAATGTTATGCACTTTAGAACCTTTCTTATTTAATCATATACGAATCTATTAGCTCATTTCTTTATATAACTTCTATTTGCATATACTTTGTTGAGTGTTTGAACTCATAGGATCAGTGTGATTTGGAGAGAAATTCATGTAAGGATTAGAGTTGAAACGAATTTGTATTCTTGACACTAGGTTTGGGGGAATCAATGTTGATATGTTTTTAGTATTAGGATTTAGATTTATGAAGCCAAGCTATTCTATATGGTGAACCTTGATGTGATAGAATGTTGGATAAATTTGTGTATAAATTCTTGGTTATAAATTGGAAAGAAACTAAAGCATGACAAGTTTTGTTAATTTCATTTTTAGTTTTTGTTATTTGTCTTTTTAATTCTAGTTTTGCTTGAGGACTAGCAAAATGTAGGTTTGGAGGTATTTGATGAACATTATTTTGAACTTATTATTTGTTAGTTTTTAAGTATTTATTTCATAGTTTATTCTGGTATTACTTTGATTTGGAGAGGTATTTTTATGTTTTGTAGGTTCAAGCATTGTGAATGAAATAGTGGAGTGAAGTGTTCAAAAAGGGGCTCAAAACGTAACCCTTACATTGTAGTTCAATTACTATGTAAGGGGGGGTTAAATTAGAGCAGAAGAACGTAAGGCTTACGTAGGAATCAGCAAATATGTAAGGACCCTTACATGGCATTACAACATTGCGCCCTGTGGCGAAGAAATATATGTGCTGCGGCATGGGGCTCTCGAATTGCATCCTAGGAAATCATAAAAACATCGCGCGCCGAGGCATGAAAATTGTGCACCGCGACGAGGGGGTCCCTGATTTGGTTCATAAACCAAAAAAGCATAGCATGCCACAGCAAAGGAAAACTCGGATTCCACTTTCACCCTTTCCAGCCCCCCTACACACACAAACCCTAACCTATAAATACATCATAAAATCCTCTTCTTCTCCAAGTAGTGAACAGTAGCCGAGAATACATTTTTTCACACTTTTGAGAGAGAAATCACTCCATTAATGTTACTTCATTGAAGCTTCATCAAGAATCTTGAAGAAGGTGACCATCCAACATCAAGAAACTTGTTCCAATAGTGGAAGTGGGGTATTTTATTGTTTGTAATTTCTTGTCTCTTTAGAACTCATTGAATGCTTATTGTAATGGAAAACCTTGATTGAAATTTTGTTATGAGTAGCTAAACTCCTTTTGTGTGGGATTGTGGCTATGAATGGATGATTATTTACGTAGTTTAATTTATATTTAAATGATTTATTTCATGTTCATTGTTCTTAATATCTATATTCATTAATTACTTTTGGCCAATTTAATTTATGAATATATGAGAATATTTTAGGGTTGAGGTTAGAAACGCTAAGTTCAATTGGGCATTTTTGAGCATGAGCCTAATTTAAGTGCATTGACTTGTCTTAAATTAGATGATTAAATTACTTTTCCTATGATTAATGCTAATTAGCTAATTAACTATCCGGATAAAAGAAGTTAGTTAGTTGATTAAAGAAAAATTGCCATTGATTTGGGATTTTCTAGGCTTAGTGAAAAGGATCAATAAATTCTACTTTATATGCTTAATTGTAAAAATCACGTAAATTAATCTATCCATGATTAGGTCACTAACTAATTTTCCACACTCATCCAATTTATCGTTTCGACTACGTTTTCTTTTACTTGTTTATCTTACTTGTTTTAGGGAATTATAACAATAGCAACCGTTCTCAAAATCAAATTTTGTTAGAGTGTATAAATTTTATTTACAACCAATTTAGATCACATTTAACATTTTTAAAAACAATCACAATTCCTTTGAGAGACGATCTTGGGAGTATACTTGTCGCTTACTACAAGTGACTCGTGCACTTGCGAGCTTTTACAAATACAAAATTTGGTTATCAAGTTTTCGTGCATCAACTAGCGCCAAGGACAATCCACATCCAAACCTGATTTCAAGTTTAGGTTGGTGTATTAATAGATATTGTTAGAAAAATGAGTGGACCCATTGAATCATCCAGAACCAAATTAGTTCCAATTTTTGTTCAATCTGAGGGTCCCTTTAATGTAGGCATCCTACTTACTAAAACAAATTACAATGTGTGGTCTCAATTGATGGAGATGCATATTGCTGAACGAGAAAAAATTTCCTAAATCATAGGAAACACCGCTCCACCTGCTGTGTTCAACAAGGGATATGATAAATGGCATGCTAAAAATCAAAAGCTGAAGCGCTAGCTTCTAATGTCCATGTCTCCTTGCATCATGAAGTGCAATCTACGTATACCTACTACACATGAAATTTGGAATACTCTTTCTAAAGCTTTTTATGATGGTTATGATGAGATGCATGTCTATTCTTTGCATCATCAAGCTTTTTCTACCAAACAAGGTGCCAAATCACTTTCTGTATACTATAGGGAGTTAACCAAAATATTTCAGGAACTAGATCATCGTGATAAAGTGGTCATGAAGGATCCTCATGATGCTATCACATATTGAAAGTCCATTGAGCGTACCCAAGTACACATATTTATTGTTGATTTGGATAAGAATTTTGATCAACTTTGACGAGAAATTTTACGTCATGAACCACTCATCGATCTAGAAGAGTGTTATTCCTTAGTCCATCATGAGGCCATACGATCTACTACATTGAATGAGGAAATTGAGAAACATGAAGCTTTCGCTATGATTTCCCACCATCAACCCAACCAGACGGCACCAGACCGGGCCAAATCCACCAATCCAAAGAATTTCAACAGTCTCGATAAACTGACATATAAATGCAATCATTGCAATAAAATTGGTCTTTCAAAAAGTCATTTCTTTGAACTTATTGGATATCCTAATTAGTGGGACCCAACACGGTATCGAAATTCCAAGCAGCCATCTACTGCAACAATCGTTCAAAAGCAGGATGACGATACCACTCCTTTGTCATTGGCATTGGTAACCACTACAAACACTGGAGGTAAGATCTTAACAATTTCTACACTTGTTTTGAACAGTGTATGGATAATTGATTATGGTGCTACTGATCATATGACATTTGATGTTAGAAAAATGTCTACCCTTAATCCATCCTCCCAAAATTGTGTCTCCATGACCAACGGTAATATCACCCCCTTTATTGGGGAAGGATCATCTCATATTACTAATACTTTACATCTTGATTTTCTGTTAGTAGCTCAATCTTTAGCTTATAACCTTTTGTCGGTCTCATAAATCACTAATACCTTATCTTGTGTTGTTATTTTTTGGCCTGATTATTGTGTATTTAAGGACATTCTATCTCAACAAACGATTAGTTATGGTGTTATAGAGAGGGCAACTGTATTACTTGGACTTAGAGTCAAACACTTCCAACTGATTACAACAAACTTTTGCAGTATTAAGCACTGGTTCACCCAAGAAGATAACTAAGATTTTGCTCTGGCATCGACATTTGGGACATGCCTCATTTGGTTATTTAAAAAGGTTGCTTCTTAGTTTATTTACGAATTTGGATATTTTTGTTTTGAAATGTGATATTTGTGAACTTGCAAAATGACATCGTGCTTCATTTCCTTTGATTTTAAATAAAAGTCTAGTTCTTTTTATGGTTATTCACTCTGATGTTTGGGGACCATCCAAAGTTCTCACATTGTTTGTTACTTTTATAGATGATTGTACTAGGATGACTTGGTTGTGTTCGATGAAGTCCAAATCAGAAGTTAAGTTATTATTTCAAAAGTTTTATAACACCATTAGTACTCGGTATAATGCCCGAATACAAGTGTTACGGAGTGATAATGATGGGGAATACCATAGTTCTTAACTTCGACAATTTTTGGACTCTCATGGCTTAATCCTTCAAACTAACTGTTTGGATATACCTCAATAGAATGGAGTGGCTGAAAGCACGAATAGACACTTATTGGAAGTTGTTCATGCTTCCCTTATCGTGGCTCATATGCCCTGTTGCTATTGGGGCAAAGCTCTTCTATCTGCTGCATCTCTCATCATTGTGTTCCATCTCGTACTATCAACTTCAAAATACCCTTCCAAACACTTGTAGAAGCTATTGTTGCTCCAATACTCCCATACCTACCCCCACATGTATTTGGATGTGTTGCCTATGTTCATCTTCACAAACAGCAACGCAGTAAGTTACTTTCTTGTGCCTTGAAATGTGTCTTTATTGGATATGCTATTCATACAAAAGGATACAAATTTTGTCATCCCCCTACTCAACACGTGTGTATTACTATGGATGTTGTCTTTCATGAAGACAAAATGTATTTCTCTGAGTCTGACTTTCAGGGGAAGTCTCTTGAGAAAATTCAGACTCTTGTATACAATTTTGAGGAAATTGTGGTGGAAGTATCTGATCAAAATGTAGGTGATTTGGATCCTAGTAGTCAAAACTTGGATGTGAGTGGTGATACCCTACATAATGACATAATAAGTGTAGAAGTGAATGAGTTGGAATCCAATGGTCCAAACTTAGATCTAAGTGGAAATGAACACCCAGAAAGCCAGGAAACTTCTGAAGTCGAGCTTGAATCTCTCCTAATTGATACACCAAACCAATCATTGTTTGAGGATATTCCTTATACAGTGCATGATTCCTCTAGGATACAATTACCACAACATCTCACTAGAGGTATTTACAAAGCCTACATATGAACCTCAACTGTCTAGTAAAGTAAGATATCCCATGAATTATTATATATCTACACATCGCTTATCAAAATCAAATCAGTCATTTGTCAATCAATTATCTATCGTATCTACCTAATAGTGTGCGGGAAGCATTAAATGATCCAAGATGGAAAGTTGTGATGAATGAAGAGATGACCTCCTTGTAGAATAACCAAACTTGGGAGCTCATCAACCGACCAATAGGAAAAAAACCAGTTAGGTGTCAATGGATCTTTACTGTGAAATAAAAAGCTGATGGAACGATCGAACGATTTAAGGCGAGATTGGTGGCAAAAGAGTACACTCAAACTTATGGAATTGACTACACTAAAATGTTTGCACCAGTAGCCAAAATCAACACAGTCTGAGTCTTATTATCCCTAGCTACAAATTTTGATTGGCCGTTACAACAGTTTGATGTGAAGAACGCATTCCTATATGGTGAACTATTTGAAGAGGTCTACATGGATCTTCCACCAGAGTGCATGGTAATAGAAAGGTAAAATCAAAAGGTGTGCAGGTTGAAGAAATCATTATATGGATTAAAACAGTCCTCTAGAGTTTAGTTTGGACGAATTACCAAATCAATGACAACCTTTGGTTACAGACAAAGTAATTTAGATTACACATTATTTTTAAAGAAGCGACATGGGAAGATTATTGCACTCATTGTATATGTGGATGACATGATTGTCACAAGCAACGATCCAAAAGAAATGAGACCTTTGCAGGAATACTTGTCGAAGGAATTTGAAATGAAAGACTTAGGCTCCTTAAAATACTTTATTGGAATTGAAGTATCTCGATCAAGTAAAAGAATCTTTCTATCTCAGAGAAAGTATGCCTTAGATCTACTACATGAAACTGGGATGTCAGCTTGCCAACTAGCTGACTCTCCAGTGGAAGAGGGTATGAAGTTATGTATTGAGACAAATCAAGTACTAGTGGATAGGGAGAGAAACCAAAGACTTGTTGGAAGGTTGATGTACTTAGCTTACACAAGATCGGATCTTGCCTATGCTCTAAGTATTGTTAGTCAGTTCATGCACATTTTGAGGTATCTAAAATCTGCTCCAGGAAAAGAAATTCTATTTTCTAAAACCACAGACAAGGAAAACATCAAAGTATATACTGATGTTGATTAGGCCAGAGCAGTTGACGATAGGCAGTCAACTTCAGGATACTTTGCCTTTGTAGGTGGGAACTTAGTTACATGGAGAAGTAAGAAACAAAATGTTGCACGATCTAGTGCAAAAGCTGAGTATAGAGGAATGTGAAGCCCTGTGGTTGAAATTTCGTTTATAGGATCTAGGCTACTCTTCAAAACAACAAATTCAGCTATATTGTGACAACAAAGCAGCACGTGATATAACTCATAACCCAGTTCAACATGACTATATAAAGTATATCGAGGTAGATAGGTTTTTCATTAAGAAAAAACTAGATAAAAGGTTGTGGAACTACTAAAGATTTGGTCAAAAGATCAGTTAGTTGATATCTTTACCAAAAGAATGTCCAGTCGGGTGCTCTCAAGTTTTTAGACAAGTTGGGCATGTGTGACATCTATGCATCAACTTAAGGGAGAGTGTTGAGATTCATTGTTGAAATAGGAAAGTAAATCAAGGGTTAATATGGTAGAGATAATTTCTAATATGGTAGAAATTATTGTATTTAATTAATATCCTTTTCTATCATCTTTATTTCTATTATAAATACATGTATTCTATACAAAGCAAATCAATTCAGAAATATACAAACAACTTTTCTCGTCTCATTTTACAAAAAGTTATTATGATAAACTCACACTGCAAGCAAGCTACAAAATCATAAGACTAGCATAATCAATGAGCTAATGAGAAATAAGATATCCCTGCCATCACCATCACAAAATAAATTTGAGTTATATGCTGTGTGATGACTTTTATTAGTCAAAAATTAGATATGGCCTTTCTATTTGACTTTTATACATTGTGATAAAAATATCCTTAATTTTTGTTGACCATTGTGATTGAATTTTGACTAAAATTTGACCAACTAGAATTGGATAGTTGTCAAACTAGTCGAATTTTGATCAAATCCTACGTGACAGAGCTGAATTGAAAACATATCCAACTGGTCAAATTTATTTGTCAGGTATGTGTCCAATTAAACTGGACAATTGTTCAACTGGTCAAATTTTGATCGACCAATGACATTATTGGCCGGAGTGAAATTAGACACATGTCCAACTCATCTTAACTCAATTGAATAAGTGTACAACCCATTATAACTCAACCATACAGATTTTCAATTAATCGAATTTCATACCGACTTACAAGAATTGAATTGGAAATGTTTCAGACTCAGCATAATTTAATTAGACTTGTGTCAAATTGATCAAATTTTACTTTGGAATTAGATGCCGTCCAACTTGTCATAATAAACTATAGGAAAATAGAAGAAGAGAGATGTCAAGTTAAGTTGTACACTTGTGCTGCTTCCGCCAAGGATTTACCTCTAGAGTTATATTAACAATTAGTGGTTCTTTGAATCCTTTGGTCCTTACCAATTCTCAAAACCCCACTATATAAATGTTAAATTACTTACTGCTATATATCTGACCCATTTCTCATGTCCATTCAAAAACCTCAACACCCAAACCCAGTTTTTACTTATGCCCGTTCGAAAGATGCAACTCTTGTAAGTTCTTTGTGTATTTGTTAGCATTTTCGTGTGCAAAACACATTTGTTCTCTTATTAAAAGCAGACCTAGAAAAACTCTCTAGAAGCTTCCCAAAAACTAAGTGATTGACAACCAATTTAAAACAATTTTTTCATTTTTATTACTTTAATTTTTTTTTTTTTTTTTGTTTACCTTGTTTAGTTTTATACATTTGGTCATATAGGTGGTTCTTGAGCCTGTAAACCTTACAGTTTTTAATCGCATTTTTTGTATGACTTGCATATATTTACAACAGTAAAATTTTAGAATGGATTTTGTTGATGTATTTGATTCTTTTTATTGTTTTTCTGTTGTTTGCAGTATGACTAAAGGAAAGGATGTATCCTCTTTTTCTCCTCCAAAAGGTAAAAGGGCTAGAGTCAAAGACAGATCTATGTGGGAGCTCCGGCCAATTTTTTTACAAAAAATTAATTAAGTGTATATTTTTAACATTAAATAAATATTTTATTTATAGTAATATATTGTGTCTAATTTTTATGTACATATTTTAATATATATTAACAATATTTAACAAATATGTGGATAAAAATAACATGAATTATAAATAAAGTGGTTAAATATATATTTTTTTATGTATTTGGTAACTATTAGTAATATAAATAAAATTAGAGTAGTATACTATGTAAAAAAATTTCTTAAATATAATAATCCAAATAATATTTAAATATTTTTAAACTCAACATTATAAAAATAAAATTAAAAAAATAAGTATACGATAAGCTTCATATTAGAGTTTTTTAAGTTTATGTTTATATATTTTATTTCAGTCCAAATTTAACTTTATCTAATATTATATTATTTGACATTTTATTTTAATAATCTTTTAGAATTTATTTGAAATTTTTTTATATAATTTTTTTTTTATTATTAGTCATTTTTATATTGTTTATAAACATATATTTTTAATATAGTCTCAAGCTTAAAATTATAAATCATATTTTACTTTTTACATTTTTATATGTTTATTTTAGTTTTAGTTTTAACAACTATAAATCTTAATGTATTTAGTTGAGCTTTTTATTTGCTTAAATTTTTTACTTAATAAATTTATTTTATTGATGAATGATACTAATACTTATTAACTTGTATATTTTTGTTTAATTTTCGTTATAAGTTAATTATAATGTGTTAACTCTATGTCTTTATTATAATATGACATGAAAAAATTTAATGTTGGATTGAGTATAGTTTACTATAACTTTTACTAATTTTTTATTTTGTATAAAAAAGAAAAAATTTAGCCCCCTCTAATGTTTTTTTCTTGCTCTGCCCCTTACTAGAGTTGATCATTCTCCTATTTCTCCTAAAGGAGTTAAGAGGACTAAAATCCATGGTGTTCCTATCTGACCAAGACCATCTAAAAGAAGCAAGGTGTTCGAGATTGATAATTCATATAAAGTTTGTAATTTATCTATTGTAGCAAGTAGATTAGGTATTATGTTTAAGTTTATAGTAGTATGATTTGGCGTTGTTTGTATTCAATTTATTAAATATATGATTAAATTAACTTATATTTGTTATCCTGGTGTTACCTTTGATAGTTTGTTTATTATTATTTTTTTATTGCTCTTTTTCTTAAATTTTTAAGCATACTGAAATTACCTCACACGTCTGTCTTTGCATGAATTAGCAAAATATGAACATTTTATGTAGCTCTTTTTTTTAAGTGATTTTGATCTCATGGACTTCACTCATATTCAGGGGATTGATACTTTAGTGATACTCAAGTAAATGGTACATGTTACTCTAAAAAGTATACAAGATATTACGCAAGTATATGTGTCGCAAAAAAATAATATAATAATAAGAAAAATCATTCACACTAAAGATTGGAATATTAGAAAGTATTGTAAAAATTAACTAATAAATTCATATGTACAACTGAGTTTAAGAACAATATTTAATACACAAATTCTTTTAGGTTATGTGAAACAACTATATATTCTATATGAATTGCAAATTTAATTCTTATCTTTAAATTCAAATTAAACACATATTAATAAAGCTTTATCCAACATCAACTAATCTTTCCAGCATTAATATCAGTTTTATTATCAATCGATAATCAAGCAATCAATAAAAATTAATCAATAAAACAAGTATTGAATAACTAAGCACATTTTTTTCAAGGCAAAGCACAACTTTTTAAAATTGAAGAGCAAAGACTACACTCACTTACACATCTACAATCCTAATTGAAGGAAAATTAGCCAACTATATCTATGAAATCAAATATCAATTCATAATTATTTAAAATCATAACCATTGAATTAAAGAGATTTGAAGAAAATAAAGAACAATAGAAGAAGCAGTAAATCACTAAGAACCCCTTTAATTAAGTTCAAAATCTCTAATTCTCTTTTACTTTTCTCACTAATAATCCTTGCGAATCAAGCCCTTGAATTGATCCTTACAATTGGTCTCTTTACAGACCCAAAATCTACTGCTAATTGCACCTTTGTTTTTCTGTTCTTTTTCCGCTGAATCTGCGTGCTCTCTTTGATTTGCAAATCAGTTCCCTTTTTATATGTTAATCCTTAGGTTTAGGTTGAAGTGAAATTCTTATGTTGACTTCCAAAATTTTTTTTTAAATAGGTAAGTTATTAGTTGCCCATTTTTTGTCCTTTTATTAAGAGCCCAAGCCTAGTTACCAAATTTTAACTTTCACACTGTTTTTGATTCTGGTGTGTTTTACTGCAGCAAAGCTATGACAAAGTTGATTAATTCTTCTTTTTTATTCTCTTTGTTCTCTGTAAAGGAACACGTGAAATTCTCATGAATGAACTTCAAAATATAAATCTTTTTAATGGAATGTAAGATAAATTCAGATTTAATATCAAAAAATTCACACATCTCCATAAATTGCACAAATAGTATCCAAATAAACACAATGTGCAAATGTTCTCAATAATCAAGCAAGTTTTTAAGAAATAAAAGCTAATATTACTCTTAATAAATTAGAGTTATTAGTACCTTTTTAACCAATGTTATCAAAGGGTTTCAATTTAGTACCCAATTCATCAATTTGTTCCAATATAATACCCCAAATCATAAAATAGTTTCAATCAGTATCATAGTTCATAAAATATTTCCAATTTACACCCTAGTTCATACTAAAGCCCTAGTACGTGATATTAAGCATAGCTATTATTATGTTTCTTTGGCATTTTTTTATACATTTATTTATTTAGGAATATTTTTTTTTTTTTTTTGTCATCCTCATGAGCAGTAATAGGAGGACCTTATGGCTTTTGTCTTTAAGTTGTAACTTGCAATAAATGACGTGATGATTTTATCTAGTTATGAATTGATATGAAATAAGTAATTTATAATTGAAAAATTATCAAAAATAAAACCTCTAAAATTTATAATAATAAAATTAGCACCTTAATAACATTGAACGTTTAATATTGAACGAGTCTAAATTTTCGTCGTTCAATTCTAATTGAATGATTATATTAATCATTTTTTTAAATTGTAAAAATATAAGTTTGAATACAATGGGTGCTATTTTTATTATTACAAGTTTTTAAAGGTATTATTTTTGTTATTTTTCCTTTAAAATTTGTTTGCATACTTTTATGTTAAAAATGATGTTAAGAAGTTGTTTAAAATAGTACTTTCATGAAAATACGTAACTTATATTTATATTGAGAAGCACAAAATGTGTTTTCTAATTCCTTGAAGTATCTTTTTCAAAGTTTTCATATTTTAAGCATGAACTGTGTTTTCTAGAATATTTTAGATATTATGTAAGTTTTATATAATCATTTGAAAATTATGTATGCTTTTTCAAAATTTTCAAATTTTAAGCGTGAGCTGTGTTTTCTATAATATTTTAGTATTATGTAAGTTTTCTATAATCATTTGAAAATTATGTATGCCTTACAGAACGTATCTGCTATGTGAAAGGCAATTTATTTACATAAACCTAACGCTTTGTTCTCATAATTTTTGTACATTATACAAAATTTCTCTCGTAATGTTGGTTCAATAATTGTTGCACATAAAAGTATTAAGATTTTATTTGAATTTTGATAATTTGATTGATTACATTTGTTTTTGAGTAGCAGCTTTAGGAGTTCAAATTTACCCAAAAAGATTGCAATCCATGAGTTGTGAAAAACATAAGTTTTGATAAATTGTTGTGGCTTTCTAAAGGGCTATTCAGGTAGTTTTTTTTTTTTTAGAAAAGTAATTTGATTACTCATTTATTAAACGTAATCAACAAATATTGGGTGTGCTGGATCTAATGGGATTGTGATTTTTTATGGTGGATGATTCTCTAGGTCTTTCCTCTTCATTGCGTGGGCTAGTCATGTAATTTGTTCTTGTGATGATTTTATATTTTTAGTTGTTACAATCTTGCAGTGATTGGATGAACTAGATCGCCAAGATTTACTCCATATTCTAAGCAAGAGAGTGATAAGGCTTTGCTCGATAACGATTTTTATTCTTAATTTTTGATTTTTTTTCAAGTGATTTTTCAATCAGGTATGTTTGGTAAAAAATTTTAGTTTTAATTTTTACATTTTTAAGAAATCACTACCAAAATACGGGATGATTCATAAATTTTTAAAACAATATTTTTGAATCAAATTTGTTATTTCTAATTTTTTTTCATTTTGATCAAACATTTTTTCTCGAGAGTAAATCAAGTCATATAACTTTTATATATATAAATATTAAAAAAATGATTAAAAGCTTAAAATTTGTAAAAATAACACTAAGATTTTTCTTTATTTTTAAATTTCTTTAAAAAAAATAAAATACTAAAAGTATTACCAAATAGTTTTTGATTTTTTTCTTAAAAATTATTATGTATAAATTTTTATCAAATATATTAATAATTATTTTTATAAAAAAATTAAAAATTAAAAAATTAATTATTTAATTATAAATTATAATTACTACCAAATATGTCAAGAACTTCATATGAGTATTAAAAAAAAAAGTATCTCTGACCTTTTGTCTTCAAAAACAATTATTGTTCCATGTTTTGTCTTATTCAACATTATTTTAACAAATAAATTTAAGTTTTTATTATTTATTAGTTTTGGTCACATGTATTATATGAAATTATATCTTAATTATTATCATAAATTAAAAAAATTAATTTAAAATTAAAAAATAATAATTTTTTTATTTTTTGATATATATATATATATATATATATATATATATATAATTTAGAATGAGACCTAATATTATTGCCTTATAACTCACCTACAGTAATAAAATTATTTAAAAATTATATTTTTAAACAA